>OU618555.1:11746252-12946252 GCA_914829495.1 Eilema sororculum
GGCGTAGCATAACGACCCACAGAAGACGTGCGGTTTTTACCCGACTACGGCGAAGGCAAAAGGAGGGTTATGATTTTGACAGGCTATATTAGAACTGGACAAATGAGGTATGGTTACAAGCGGCTTGATCGTCCGATGGTTATAGGCTATATGACGTGTCACCCAATCTTGTGTGGCGCCCTCTAGCGCTCATAAGGTACTGTATAAAAAATAATTTTGTGATAAATATGCCGTGTTTGGTATCAAATGAAAGTGCATAATGAGCACATTTCAAATATGTACAGCTTTACCTTGCCTCAAAATAATTTAAATAAAAAATAAAGTTTAAACTAAAACCCGACTACTGAAAAATCACGCTTAAACAAGTGTAGTCGGGTTTTAGTTTAAACTTTTTTTAGTCAGTTCGAGTCCGACATAACCTCCCCCACCGGCTCCATCTGATCCCGTGGGGAAAGAAAGAAAAAAGAAAAGTTGTTTTTATTGCGGACTAATCGCACACATACAAAATTCAATTAAAAAACCATAAAGATATGAAGCAAATCTTTTTAAACAATACTATCCACGTCAATCTTAGGATAGATTCACGGTTATTTGAGCCGCTCCCTCTCTGTGTCTGCTTTATGACAGTACTTCGCCATTTTTACCTTTGCGCCGGACTTACACCGAACTATTGAATGTTATAAGTTTGACGTGTCTGTGTGTATATCAAAGGGCTAACCAACATAATTTCTACTTTTAGCAGGCTTTTTTATAACGAGAACTTTTAAATTTTTAACAAATTTTTTTTTAAATAATATTAGCAACCGGAATTACTAATATTCTCTCTAACTCTCCAACTAAGCTAAATTATTTGAGCTAGAAGTGGGTTTACGTCGGTAGTGCAATAGCTAGGATTCGAACCTCGAAATTCAAACTGTAACTGCCAACACCTTAACCGCTAAGCTACCGACGCTTTTATTATAAGTTCACGTGTTTCCCAGATATCTGTTCCGCGTGGCATTACTCCAAGACCGTTTAGCGGCGGCGGCTCGCAAGCAGCCCATAGAGGAGCCTACCCAGGACCCGGTGCTGGCCCACCTCCCCATGCAGACGTCCGCCCCCGACCCGGCACCGCCCGTCGCACCCGCGCCCATTGTACAGTAAGTACTTCGATATAGGTGCCGGCAAACTTGTTGAACACACGGCAGTGAGGACAGAACGGCCATAAGCAGTGTTAAGTTCATCTACATGTCACGCGTGGTGACTTTTCACTGTAATCGCGAGAGATAAGGAATACCTTTATTTTTCTAATTTTAGGCCCGTATTCTAGAATGACACTCAGCCTGAATCTCGATTTATCTGAGGACATATTGTATAGGCCATTTGTCAAACTATCAATCTGTCTATACAATCTGTCATCAGACAAATCGTGATTCAGGCTGAGTGTCATTCTAGAATACGGGCCTAAATCTCCATTTTTATTCTTGGGTTGGAAATACCACAAAATGGCATATTGATGGTATTTTTATGAAGTTATTACAAGTCAGTCTTAAAAGTACAGAGTAAACGTTACAAAGTTCCTGTCTCATAGGACAGGAATTATTTAAAAAGTTGGCACACGTTTTCCGCGTACATGGCCGTCCTATCCTGATAATATTTCTGTGTTTGCGAATGTGCATTATATGGACGAACCAATAAAAGGACTGGTCAATTGGGTATTATCCTATAGTTAAAATAAATTATCTAACAAGCTTATTAAAATAAGAATGGTAAAAGAGCGGTAGAAATAGCGTCGGTTCTTATTTTATATTTTTTATTTATTTTTCACACAACCTATAATAGCAACTAATTGGACTACTAAATTTTATTACGTCACTAAATCTTTTTTCATACAAGTTACCTGATAAGGATAACTTATAAATCCATACTAATATTATAAATGCGAAAGTAACTCTGTCTGTCTGTCTGTCTGTCTGTATGTTACGCTTTCACGCCTCAACCACTGAACCGATTTTGATGAAATTTGGTATCGGGGTAGATTAGACCATGAGAAAGGACATAGGCTATGTGTGGTCGCGATAACCGACATCCACGCGGGCGGAGCCGCGGGCAAAAGCTAGTTATTAATAAATAAAGTAACTACTTTGACTAGTCACTAGAATACCGAATTAATTACGTAATCGCAGGACTCTTGCGACCGTATAATATTTTCTTTACCTTCTTTACCTGTTAAAATAAAAGCCGGCCAAGTGCGACTCTGAAGAGAGTCCCGTAACCTAAGCTACATAAACCGCAATATAATTTGATAACGTTGACTTAACAATACAATTTTTGCACAGTTTTAAATTATAGATCTGAGTATGTGGAATGAGTTTTAACTTGATACCTCCAAACATTTCTGAGAGACAGATAGACGGACAACAAAGTGATCCTATAAGGGCTGGCGCCCATTATCGGCATCGGTGAACTTCGCGACTTTTTTTGCCAAGCATAATAGATCTTATCACTATCATAATAAAATTTAAATTTCAATGACGATCGTCGACTATCGTCGGCATCGATCGGCATTCTGCAGCGGTATGTTTAACAATTTAAGTTCAATCTTATATCTATAACAATAAGATCTATTGTTACACGACAAATACAAATCCTCATGCTTGCCAATGCCGGCACTGAACGCCGGCCCTAATGGTTCAGTTTTTTTTCCTTTTGAAGTATGAAACCTTAGAAAATAACTAATACATTATATCTATTATTTCCAGAAGCCCTAAAAAGGTGCTATCCGGTTTGGACAACGAGAAGCCCTTCGAAACCCCAGTACTTGACAACGCCGTAGCTTGGGACGACGGTAAGTAGGGTAGACATGTAAATACAACACTAGAATTAGGGTGCCTTTCCTCCAGAGATGAGCTATGCAGATGCGAAGGCTCGAGCTATGCGATGTATCAAGCATATGAATTACCTAACCTGTTGTCTTACATAAGCGACAAACGTGACAGCGACGTTACGTTTCAAACTTCGAGTGATGTTTTCACGCGACACTATGTAGGACACAATAAAGAACACCGACCGTTTGATATTTACGCATGGCGTCGAAACGCGTCGCGTTTGGGCATTTGACGCTCACGTAGGACAATGCCATAGATCGGAATTAGGTAGAGTTATTTATGTTCTTGAATCAAATGTTGATATTAATGTGGATCTTCCCGGGTTTGCTGATGAACAAACTCGTATGGCCAACAATATTACAAAATTATATTACAATCATTTTTCCTTGCAATTTGTTTACTTATTGTATTTAATTACATTGGTAGATGAAGATTATGATACGAAGAAAGATGTAAAGCCATTTATGACCTTATAACTTTTCGAAAATAAATTTTAAATGCATTTCTGCACAGTTGGGATGGTATGTCACAAAGAATCATAATTGATTTATCAATTAAGAAATCACGGTCTTTTTCTGCTCTTTAATTTATTAATTTCGAGATTCGAGGCCTATCCACATTGCATGAAATCAATGTAAGTACATAAATAACTCTACCCTAATTCCGACCTATGATAATTAACGCACGCATTATGGATGCGTCATGCGATGCGATGGACCCTCTACAGTACACATCCTTAACACGTATCTTTCTATGTAAAAAGTATATGTGGACTAATGAATATGATGGGGGTTTAGCATAGCACATCTCTAGTGGAATAGCAGCCTTATATACTGAGGATCGATATTTTTGTGCATCGATATATCCGTCGAATAACGGTTGGACCTCACTAAACGCCACACGCAAAGTAAAGCCAACGAGACGAGAGAAAAAGGTAAACGAAGCGACCATTACTGAGTTACGTTGCGATAACTAGCGTTTATTGTCTCTGTCCTTGTAGCACATGTCACACGTACGCGACAATGGTCGAGACGACAGCTGTCGTTGCATGATTCGTAGTACAGGAAAGCTGTCAGCACAGCGGTTCTAAACTGTCAGATCCGCCATCTTATGAGCAATTTTATTCCTGTCTGGAATGCGCTGGAAGTAATACGTAATAATTTTCTAATGAAAATGTTTGGAACCGCTGAAACTTTGTTTACCTTTTTTCTCTCGCTTCGTTGGCTTTACTTTAAGTCCGCATATTGGTGGATTGTTTTAGTAAACGAGATCCAACCTATAATATCTTAAAGACACAATTTACACTTTAATGTTAATTTTATTTTATTCTCTTGTGTACCTAAATCGATATTTCAGGTATAATATCGTAGGTATTTTAAAATATTAACATAGGCATAATGTAATACTTAGTGTCGATATTTCGATAACAATATACTTAAATACGAAGAGATTTAACTAATATATATTGTATTCTTTGACATTTAGTTATTAAAACTGTAATAACGCATATTCTTAAATAAAAAAATATTTTCAAAATAGTTGTTTTCATATTATTCCCAAGTATATTGGAAGATATCCAATATACACTATGCACAAAAAGTTTTAAGAATATTCCTTCGCAACATCTTGACAATTTCTATGTACATTTCTTACGATTGCACACTTTATTTAAAAAGTGCAACCGTATCTCTTTTGTCGACTGTACATTTGACCATCAAAAAAAGTTTTTGCAGATTGTCATTTGATATGAATATTTTCGATTATAAAGAAACTTGCAATGACCGAAGAGGTTAGGGGAAAAGCTAGCAATTTTGTTTACTTAATAGAATTATGGTGACACATTTCTGGTAGGTATAAAAAATCTAGGAAAAGATCATTATAAAGCACAATATACTCCATAATCTTCAAACAGGTTGTGACGAACTTGTTTCATACTACAAGAAATTATTTTTTCCCGTTGACCCACCGCACTGTAATGGGTCTACGGATAATTGAAAAGACAAACAGAATTTCACCAAATTTCAAACCTTTTAAACCAACCCTCTTGTTCACTATCCATCAGATTAAAATAAAAAAGGGCAAAAATAAAAAAGACGGAATGAAAATGCAGCATTTCAAAATTATACTGACTAGAATATACATTGACGTAGAAATATCGTTAAATCTACATACAAAAGATGTATTTTAATACCCGGCTTGTGATTTGCCTCTTCGGGGAGACGAGTAAGAGCCTGGCTAAGATCTGCCTTCTCCAGTCTTTTAGAGCGTTCTCTCTCACACATTTGACTGACATTTTGATACCTTTATAGAGTAGTTAACACCGAAACTATCGTTTTAATATTTTAAGCGATAATGTTAACGGGAATTATCGCGATCATGGTATAGGTCATAATTCTCGCTAACCTTATTGTATATCATGGAACGCGATAGTTTAAAAGTTTTTTCATGAGTCATGCGATTAAGAAAACAGTCTACGAAACCGAAGCTAGCCGATCATACCCGAAGTCTCACTCTTCTTCCCGAGGCGGTACCAAATCAAAAGCGCGGGGTACTGTGAATAAATATGTCAATATTCAGTATTTCTAATACATTTTTTTATATGGATAGGGATCTCAATTTTTATATTAATAGAATCGTATTACATAATAGAATCATATTAATAAACATTTTTGACCCATATAACAACTCTGTACAGAAGACTTCGCAGACGACGTGGAACTCACTGAAGAACAGCAAATACTACTTCTAGAAGAATACGAGAGGGAGATAGCCACAAAGAAAATGACCAAACAGACCTCTTCCCGCGACTTGGGCAACAACAACACAGACAAAACCACCAGCACAAACAAGAAGAAAAAGAATGTACAAACCAGAGACAAACAGAATAATAAAAAAAATAATAAAAATGGCCGCTCCCCTAAAATGGCGCCAAAATCTGACGTCTGCGGTAACAATTTAGTTGAAGACTATTTTGGTGATAAAGAAGTGAAAGATGATGCTAGTGCGAATTCTGATGAAAGCTGGGAGAAAGAATTTGAAATTGATGATGTCGTACAAAAAGCATGAACCAATCCGGCCATAGATATATTAAAATAATGTACCTCGGATACATTGTGCGGGGATAGCCGCCATCTTTGAATCGTGTCTTACCATAAACAATTACTTCTATATATGCTACTAGACTGACTATGGGAAAACAAGTTTGGTATTATGATATTCATCAACTAACCATCGACAACACTCGAATTTTTGTGCCTTTCGTACAGATGATACTACAAAAAGGTGTGCCCTTACAAATAGATGTCAAAATTCATTAATTAACTCATTTATCTAATGTCTGCGCCTTGTACCTCTCTTATATTCCCGCCTCACTCTGGAACTGCGACACAATTTTTGTTCTAAACAGCGTCGATATGTTAAAACATAAGGCGTTTAGAACCAAAAATTATGTCATATTCCTGGCTATGGCGGGAATAAATTTTGAATTTGGAATTTAGAACGGCACGCAGAAGAATTTTGACACTTATCTGTATATCCATAGAACATTTCTCATGTTTTCTTATGTAAGACAGCAAGAAAAAGTTACGCATATTTGGTAATTCATTAGTTGCCTTTCACAATACCATTTTTTTTATTCCATACTATCTAGTCATATACATAAAAGTCATTGTACAATGCAATAGTTTTAGTGGTTACTGCTTACGTCCATACGAATAAAACCACATGCTTTATTAAGCCTAATAACGAATTTATGTAGTTGCACAAGTATCAGCTGAACCGCACAATGCAACTCCGTTTATAGCAACTGCACACTTTAATAGCTTCGCAAGGCAGCCGTTCATTCGTCGTCACTCATTCATTTATTTCATTCCCTGATTTCGAAATTGAGTGTTACTTAACTCAAATTCTCGGTAAAAAGATTCAACTTCAGTTTTTCAGTTCAGAAACTGGCCTTATTCATGCCCAAGTTTATGCACGAACGCTATTTTTTTTTTTTTTTTTTTTACACAGGACACGTCAATTTGACTTCACCTCGCCTGATGTTAAGCTAAAGGCAAAGTCTCGGAAAGAGGGTCACCATCGTAAACATTTACCAAATTAAAAACCTGTTTCGAAAGACACGACGCCAGAAGGAAAGCTTATTATATTCTTATTTGTAGAACCACCTATATAATAATTTCAAAGTGTAAAAATACCAAGCTAAAAAAATAATATTCCTTTTCTACTATTTGAGATAATAGTTCACCTAGTTTGTGTAGATCTGAAGTACCTAATTACATGGTGACTTGCCTGTAGGTACTTGCATGATGCAAGTATTTAGATACTTGGATATCAAAGCATGCAAGAGAATTTAATAATAAATGAATGTTTGAACACGAAATGTACCGAAGCTGTCTATTCTATAACCTCGTTGACGTTCATGCCATGTTATAATAAAAATCAAGTGTATATTATAATGCAATATTATTATAAAAACAAGGCAATTATAATGCAATCGTCAATTAATATTGCATTAGTGTGAAAATAACGTTATTAACATATAAACATATGCAAGAAAGTGTATAAAATTTAACTTGTCTTGCATATAACATTATGTGATTTGAAATTTAAGATCACAGTATCCGGCTTTGGCATGTTGAGAATAAGAGTGAGTTTCCTTCTAAGATCAGGTAGCTTGGGTTTTTAAAGCGTTTTCTCTTTCGCACAGCTTAATATCTTTATAGAGATGTTAAAACCGTATTTTTAGTATATTATTTTATAAACAATCTGTTTAACTACTCTATATAGTTACAGAACTGTCAAGCTGATGTGCGAGAGAGAGGACGCTCTACAAAACCAACGCAATTTTAACCCTCATTCTTCTTCCGTGCCAAATGAAAAACCTGGCACTGCAGAATGTTATTGCAATTTTTATAGAAAAAAATGTCCGAATAATTAACTTAACGAAAAATGTAATAAGTGCAAAGTCTAAACGCACCTTGCATCAAGTTACCAGCACTGCAAGATTATTTAACGATTGCCATTGAATATATTCGGCTTATAAAACCGTATCGTGATGACTGAACATGATGTAAATTAGAGATATATATATTTTTAGGTAATTAAGATAGATATGAGTGTCAATAGTTTGTTTTATAACTCCGCCGAAGCATGATTATGTAATAATATTCCTTATATAAATATTTTATGACAGTGTGTCTGTAGTTATTGTACAGTACCCGATTCTTTTATTTACTGCTAAAATTGACTTGCTTCTATTTCATATAGCGTTCTCTCTCGTATATAGACTTACAATTTGATATCTTTATAGAGTAATTAAAACCGTTATATTTATAATGTATTAAAAATATGAATTCGGTTTTAACTACTCTAAGAAGATAACAAGCTATGCTATAGAGAGAATGCTCTACAAGAATGAAGCAAACCCAATTCATCTTCTGAATCAAAAGTCGGGTATTGTACTCCAGTTTGGCTGACTTTATTTGGTTACATAAAATAAGACCTTACGTAGAATGTTGAACATATGATCAAGATGTATCTGTGTGTATCAAAGTATTAGTTTAAGTGCAAATTTGCTCGATTTTGTTATAATGCCTTCTCTCTCCTATTGCATTTATTTCAATAAAAAATAGTCATAATTCCTGATTATATTCCTGTAGTATCGCCATAGTAAAAATATTTGGCAATAGAAGCATTTTAAATCACAGTAAAAATATTATATATTATTATATATTCTCACAACGTTGTCAGACACTAAATACTGTGCGCTCATTGGTTGAAAATTATACATGATTAACGGGCAACCAATGAGCGTACAGTATTTGATGTGTGAGTTGACATGAGTTTGACAACCGTGTGGGAAACCGTATGACGTACCTATACATACATTTATACTTTTGAATTTCGATAATATAACGTATACCAATATTATTTAAGCTATACCCATATATGGTACAGAATTTCAACTTGCCTACAATATTTTATATGCATTTCCAAACTTTAAATATTTCTCTATAAAATACTACCAAATAGTAGTTTTTGCAACATTTAAGCAAAGATTCTACCTTCAATGTATGCAGTAATTGTTGCTAACTAAAATTTATGGATTCCTCAATTTAGGATAAACTCTTTCGCATCTTTGCAGTTTACAGACTTCACAAACAAAAAACATTTTTTCTTTTTATTGTAGGAAAGCTCCGAAAAGCCAGCTCTATATATTTATATAACTCGCAAATATTACAAGCGGTACAATAATATTTAAAGTGTGATATCCCACTAAATAGGATTAAACTGAAATAGCTATAAGTAGTTAATAGTGATAATTGAAAGCTGGCAACACTTGTCCGTAGCGAGTAACAAGTGTTGCCATGGAAATAAACAATTTTTTTGTTGGTCTATCGATTGTAAATTGATTGCTCGCATAAATTGATAATGTGGTTGTTTGCTTTATTTACTAAATTATTGGTAACATTTTTGTATAGCCTCATATTATTATAGCTATATATTTTGTTTAGTTATTACGTTTAGGTTATATTGTGTTTATTCTAGATAATATATTGAGTTTAAAATAACAGTGGCTGCTAATATTGTCACTTTTTCATAGCGTTGACCTTTTTTTTAATATTTGTTTTTTTATTTAATGTTTTTTATCAATTGTGATTGGCAACACTGCTTTGGTTGTCAATCGTAAATGTTGGCGAAGCATTACTTGTCTTATAAAAACCATAAACAGTTGGTTCAGGAATTAAAATTTAAGTGCAATATCTAAAAGTTATCGTACATTGTAACTTGACATTTATTTTAAATATATTTAGGTTTAAAATCCCATGAGTTGACAGTAAGTACCGTTATGTTTGTGTAAATTATAATTAATATGAATATGAATAAAAGTTATTAAAAATCGTAATTCATTCGTTTTATTTGTTTAATAACATATTTTAGGACATATTCACAGCGCTCTCCTAGTTTCTATTAAGTTCATCGGGAAATTTTTGCGTAAACGAGTAACAAATTAATTCTATTTTTACAACAACCTTTCACATCCATACTAGTATTATAAATGCGAAAATAACTCTGTCTGTCTATGTGTTACGCTTTTACGCATAAACCATTGAACAGATTTTGATGAAATTTGGTTTAAGGGTAGATCAGACCTTGAGAAAGGACATAGGCTATTTGGGCGCGATAACCGACATCCACGTGGGCGGAGCCGTGGGCAAAAGCTAGTCTAATCTATAGTGCAACACCCGTAGGGATTTCTGCACGAATAAAATTGTACTAATAGAAAATTCTAAATTAGCTGTGTCTATAATGTATATACACTCTTTTACCATCCATATCCATACTAATATTATACGAATGTAACTCTGTCTGTCTGACCACTGAACCGATTTAGTCTAGGCTTAAATTAAACCTTGAGAAAGGACAGGCCATGTTTGGTAGCGATAATCGACATACACGCGGAGCCGCGGGCAACAGCTAGTTTTTAATAAGTACCTAATTTTATACGAATCTAGTGGCTGTAGGAGAAATAAAAATACAAATTATAATAATCCTTATATTTAGTTTCTGTTTGGCAATACAAGTGCCGGCGGTTGCGGTCCCTGTTGGTGGGGGTAGTAGATAGGGTCCACAGGTTGCGCCATACTGCTAATGCTGTCGCTGGGGCGAGGATATGGGTGGTGAGGAGAGGCTCCCATCCATTGTGGGTACCAGTATAGACCCTGTCGGACACCAAAGAGTGTTAAGAATCAAATATTTGCAGGCATTAGCGCCCTTTACACGAATACCGCATTTATCTGAAGACGTCGCGAGTTCTAGTAGCGTTCAAGATTGCGCGACAGAATTTTATTGATTGCGCGATTGAGTGATCATGTAAAGGAGGCTATTGACCTGATTCAGAAACACCACGGTTTTAAAAACACGTGATTTCAATTCGATTAGAAATAAATGTTTGATATTCCGTATGATCTTTCAATACAAAATATCGGTTTCGGACTGACCTCTGCCCTAGCTGGTTCCCCTGGGGGGGACGCAAGGATTTTCTAGTACTAGCGTCTCCACTCAGTGAGGGGAGATAATAAAATTCCTTAATGGGTCGTGGAAGTCGGATGGCAATAGCTTCACGAAGAATTTTTTTATAGCAATTATTATGCTAACTTTCCCCTGTGAGGGAAAGGTCGTGGGTTCAAGTCCCACTTGAACGCTCCATTTTTCCCCATGTATTTCGAATTCACGAAGAATGTTGAAATTCGGCTTTAAAATCAGACTGTAAGCTCAGGCAGCCTGTGTGGTGTGGCGGTATCGAACGTGATTGCTAAGTAGGAGGCGCGGATTCGATTCTCAGTGCACGGAGAGCATGCTAAGCCGTCGGTCCCGGTGGTTATTCGAACATGGCCGTCGTTACGGGTTGTTGAAGTCGTCCGACTTGTCTACCTGCAGAACTTCTTTACCTCGCCAATTGGTTGTGGAGGTCAGATGGCAGTCGCTTCACGGAAAATATCGATGTTTAGCCGCATCACACACTGAAACGCTGATCTCAAATGAGTTAGTAAAATACCTTGTTGCCAGATCCTTGACAAGTGAAGCGGTACTCGTTGACGGTAAGCGGGTCGAGGTAGCTGATGCCAGCGATGGATCCGTATTGCGGCGGGAACATATACCAGCAGCCATCCAATGTATCTGTACACATAATGCAACAGAATCCCTTAACACACAAAAACCATGAAATCAGCCTTTTTTTTTCCGTGCGGAAATCCTCTCGGATACCTCCCCCGCAGGAGCCGGGGGGTCAGGCTATGTCGGACTTGAATCGACTAGAACCGCACACCGTCTGTGGGTCATGGTACTAGGCCGAAGGTGAGGTTTTCTTCGACATATCCCTCGCACCCGGGCTGACCCAGGGCCATCCCTAACGGTCTGGCCCTCCTCGGGAGGGGGGACGACGGTGTCCCTGATTCTCCCTGAGATGGCAGGGTCCGCTTTCCCATTTCTTCATTAAATATTGTTTAAAATGGCGTTAGAACCGTTGTTTTCGATGTAGGTATTTTGTTACCACAGCTGTGTGTCTTTAAAATAGGTATATGGCCTAAGCTTACACGTCATGTTCGCTGTATCATCGTTGCTAGTGTCTGTGGTCGGGTTGATGTACATCTCCGTCGTCTGCTCGATGAACGGGGGCACAGGCGACAGACCGGTGCCAGGGTCGCCCGGGATTATGAATGGACCTGGATTGAACAAACGAAGAACATAATTACAGTTGCCAAACACTACAGATTTACCCACACCACCATACCTACACTTGGTAACGCGAGCTGCACGATTATGACTATTGAAGGCAACATCTTTATCGTAAAAGTTTGAGACTGCATGTGTATGTGTGTATGTGTGTATGTGTGTGTGTGTGTTTGTGTGTGTGTGTGTGTGTGTGTGTGTGTGTGATTGTTGTTGTGGGGCATAAGTGTCAAGACTAGCTACTAGTTTTTATACGTACGGTAGGGGTTCTATCTATGTTTCTGCATGTGTTATGAATATTGAAGGCAACATTTTTATCGTAAATGTTCGAGACTGCATGTGTGTGCGTGTGTGTGTGTGTGATTGTTGTTGTGGGGCATAAGTGTCAAGACTAGTTACAAGTTTTTATACGTACGGTAGGGGTTCTATCTATGTTTCTGCATGAGGGTGTGTACCTACCCATGCGAGTAACTATGTCTGTGCGTGTGCGTGTGTGGTTTAATATATGGTTACGAATGTGACGTAACATGACTTAGCGTGAGAACGGTAAATTCGAACATACTGTCAAGTGATAGCTGTGGCTGAATGGCTTAGACAACGGCCTGCTAACACGATGGTCGAACGGTTCGAATCCTGCTGTTACGATATGTGGTTTTTGTGTTTTTATAATTTATTTAAATCTTTATTTGGTAAGGATAACCGAAGATTCTATATTCAAATTCTTCTAGTTATTAGCAGAACATTCTGGAAGAATAATAAAAATGAGAAACGAAATGAAGATCAAAATATAGTTAAGCTCTTCTAGTAGATCATAGAAAATTCTAGAGAAATAATAAAATGAATATCGAAAAGACGATCGAAATTAAGGGTATAAAAGGGGCTGCCAGAGCGGTGAAAGGACAGTTAAGTTTGGGAGTTCAAAGTGAACAGAAGAAGGGAAAAGGAAGATAAGTAGAAAAAGAGTGTAGTGCAAGTGCAGTGATAGTGCAGTCACGCTGTGAGTGTCGCAAATAAAACTGTAAGCGCAGTGACCTCCTACTGCATCGTGCGGTACAGTCGCGCTGTGAGTGTCGCGAATAAGACTGTAAGTGCAGTAGTGCATCGTCGGGTACAGTCGCGTTGTGAGTGTCGTGTTCAAGATTTGGCTGTTGGGGTGTGAAAATAAAGCGGTCTCACATACGAAGCTGTTTATTTCCAATCCCGTTACCCGTCTCCCGTAACAATATAAATAATTATTGAATATCCATACTAAATAAAAATGCGAAAGTAACTGTCTGTCTGTATGTTACGCTTTCACGCCAAAACCACTTAACCGATTTTGATGAAATATGTCTAGAGTCTCACCGCCATAGAAGTTGGTGTTGTTCCACTCGCACACGTGGTGATCGCAGACTAGAGGCGAATACTTCTCTTTGGTATAATAAGTATGGCCGCTTGGTAAGGTCTGGAATTGTCATTAAAATTTCTTAATAAATATAAAAAAACATAATGAATGCTTGAAGGACCACCAAACGTTAATTTATTGCGAAAAGACTGCAAAAATACTATATTACCATACAATAATTTGTGTTAAAAGCTGAGGCAGTCCATAGATTGCCATTTTAGACGCTGAGCCTAGAAGGTAGTCCCATGAGTCATGGGACTACCTTCTAGGCTCATGTCATGTCATGGGCCATGACGGTCTCGACATAAGCTTTTCCCGCCCTTACGAGTCGGCTTTACGATCGAAAGGTCCCGGTTTCGAATCCTGGCCGTTACACTACCGACTTGAACCTACTCCACTCCATGTGTAACGCCACTGGTGTTACACACGTCGATAGGCCACGATAACCACTTTCCATCAGGTGGGCCGTGTGCTTGTCTGCCACTAAAGTGGTATAAAAAATGAAGTCATAACACTAGCAATTTATTTGAATGAAATTATTATAGCATTTATTATGCTAACTTATAAATTCGAAATACATCGGGAAAAAGAAGATCTCAAGTGGGACTTGAACCCGACTTTTTCCCGATGTATTTCGGACTAGCAATTTAACTTAGCTAGAGGGGTTAGAGGGAATATTGGTAACTAGCGGACCCGACAGACTTCGTTCTGTCAAAAAGATTTGCTGTTTTTAGGCATTTCCCGGCAATTATTCGATCACCTATTTTACCGTCTTAGTAGTTAAATTTTGAAAAACGCTGATACAGGTGTTCATTTATTTCTTAAAAGACAGGTTTATGAAATTTAGTGCATCTAGCTCTGAAAATGACGGACTTTCATACAAACTTCCATCCCTTATTTTACCCCTTTAGTAGCAGAATTTCCAAAAATCCTTTCTTAGTGGATGTTTACATCATAAAATGCAACTACTGTCAAAATTTCAAGTTTGTAGGTCCAGCGGTTTAGGCTCTGCGTTGATGAATCAGTCAGTCAGTCGGGACAAGTGATTTTATATATATACTCGTAGATAGATTTCGGTTCTCAGACTAATAAAATAACATAGACGGAACGTATAGAACTACCAAGTGAAGCCACAAAAAGGAATACTATAGTGCTATCTTGTTCGCACTCTTTGAGACCACGTACGAGTGCGAGCGAGATAGCACTACTTTGGTATTCCTTTTTGCGGCTTCACTTGCTAGTTCTATACGCTCCGTCTATGTTATTCTTTTAGTCTGAGTTTCGGTTCTAATATTCTTTAAAAACCCGAGATTGTATGAAGGCGGGAACACGTGTGCAGGTAATACATTCCAATTGTTAATATTTTGACGCGCATACAGATTTGAACTGGTGACAGATATCAATGGCGAAGGGTTCTTATAACCCGCTCCTACCGGCTTCCTAATGAATCGCATGATGCATGACAATCTTCAATAAATTGAGGTAAGATTTTTTTAAACTAGCTTCCCTTCTGAAAAAATCACACTTCGCTACTGATACTGTGAAGCCAACGAAGCGAGAGAAAAAAGGTAAACAAAGTTTCAGCGGATCCAAACATTTTTATCGGAAAATTATTAATTACGTTTCACTTCAAACGCATTACAGACAGGAATGAAATTGCTCTTATGATGGCGGATCTGACAGTTTAGTACCGCTGTGCTGACAGCTTTCCTGTACTACGAAACACGCAACGACAGCTGTCGCTCGGATTTTGTCGCGTACGTGTGACATGTGCGATGCGAAAAGGACAGAGATAATAATCGCTAGTTGTCGCTACGTAACTCAGTAATGGTCGCTTTGTTTACCTTTTTTCTCTCGTCTCGTTGGCTTTACTTTAGCTACATATACAAAGTAGCGAGTGGTTCATTGCAATTATTGTTTGCAGTCCCATATAAGTCTTCTTATCGGCATGTGTGGTGTGAACTTACCAACAAATAATCATGATGCCGATATCTAACACCCTGTATGTTGAAGTCGAGTATGAAGGAGCCGGAGGTTATGATGCAGGAGGCGGCGGTCAGCGGAGGTAGCTTGTACATCTCCGTACCACACTTCACTATCGCCTTCGGGAGAGTTGATACGTCGCGAAGGTGTTGAAGACTCTTTTTGAAAGGAAATCTAAGAAATGAAAATGGGTGAGTGAGATTTCAAATGAAACCATAGGTAGTTAACATGGATTCGATTCTTCTTCTTTTATCGTGGCGATGGCGCCTCGGCCCTCAAATCCGTTCTCGGAGGCGCACATAAGGTCCTGCAGTGTAAATGTTTATGGGTATTTAGCACATGTCAACAGATGGACCATTGTCTGTGGAGTAACTTCACATTCACATCGCAGGTCCGCCCCTTTCGAGAACCCCCATCTGGCCCAGCATTCCTTGCTTCGACCAACCCGAGTCCGGGGTCTGTTTAATGACTTCCATCTGGTCCAGGGCAGATCATGTCCAGGCGGGAGTTCCTCCGAAAGAGGGACGAAAGGGGTTGGTAAATGGATTAAATTGTGAACATTTTTAAATAAATAAATAAATTATATTTAATTCTTATAAATTGGACTAAGATGTTTAAAGGATTATATAGATCTTATAAAGATCAAAGGTTGCTAGGAAGATATCGCTTGTAGCGATAAGTCCACCATTTGTTATATTTAGTATGTTGTCCGTACATGTACTGCAATTGGGTATTATCCTATAGTTAAAATAAATTATCTAACCAAGCTTATTAAATTAAGAATGGTAAAAGAGCGGTAAAAATTGCGTCGGTTCTTATTTTATAGTTTTTTTTATTTTTAATCATCCACCCAACCTATATAACCGACTAGTAACTGATTTGGCTATTAAATTTTATGACGTCACTAAATCATTCTTCATATAAGTTTCTTATTAACTTATCGTTTTGACGTTTAGTAAAAAGTAACTAATTTGACTAGTCAGTAGAATTCCTAATTCTTTGGTGTACAATAAAGATTTATCTAATATAATCTGACCTACTCTAAATCTTACAACTAATACTACTGGACTTTATAAATAAAACTTAAAAAAATAAAGTGATAATATTAAACTGCTGACCCATTCTGACAGCCCCTGGGGCGTGGTGGTGGTGCACGCGACTGCCACGGAGGAGGCGCGGGTTCGATTCCCGCTCAGTGCAAATATTTGTATGCATGAATATGGCTATTTGCATTTGTCTGGGTATTTCTATGTATAATATGTATGTATTTACGAACAAAAAAAGTATTTAAGTATGTTTATCCGCATTCTAGATTCCATAACACAAGCTATAAAAGCTTACCATTAGTATTCTTACCATGGAGCGCGTCTCCCCATTCCGGGGGCGAGTTGGGGACACCGTTGTCCCCCCTCCTGAGGAGGGCCAGACCGTAAGGGATGGCCCTGGGCCAGCCGGGGTGCGAGGGATATGTCTTTGACAACCTCACCTCCGGCCTAGCACCAAGACCCACAGTCGGCGTGCGGTTTTAGTCGGTTCGAGTCCGACATAACCTCATCTTCCGGCTCCGGCAGGGGGGGTATCCGAGGGGATTTCCGCACGAAAAAAAAAAAAAAAAAAAAAAAAAAAGTATTCTTACCATGGGTCTAGATAGCGTTGTGTAGAAGGTTGTGGAATATTTATTATTTATTTATTCTGTGCCGTTAGATAAAACTTTTCGATAGTGCAGTTCTGCTTTTTCTTATATATTTTGTCGTTCTGTCTCTCTTTAAAAACTGGATGTATTGACGTTTTACCGGCATCCTTGAGACCAAGCCGTCCTACCAACAAATTGATTCACCTACTAAACACGGACAGACGCATATCTGACACGGGCTTTGTAAAGCCTAACTACAGTTGGGAGGTCAAACGGCAGTCGCTCACCGGAAAAGCCGAAGTACCAATAACAAAAGCTGCTGCAAAAGTGGACGAATACTTCAATGATAAAGATGGTCATCCTAATTTAATCTCTTGCTCGCATTGTATACATTTTGTTCTAAATAAAAGCATATTTAAAAAAGAAAGATAATCGAATTCACTGAGTTTCTTGCTGGTATCTTCTCAGTAGAACCAATCTACCGAACCAGCGAAAGAATGATTTTCAAATGATTTACATATTTTATTTAGTATTCTTGAAATTCCATTCATCAATATAAAATTATGACGTTCATATGTGCTCTCTATGTGCCTAAACTGAATAAATGAAATTGATTCTTTGATTCTGGATGCTGGGAAATTGCTATGAGGATGTTGATAAGAAATATTTACCTGAAAATACACACTCCAGTATTACACTCCAATCCGTGAATAAAATTTTCCGTTGAGAACACTACATTGGGGTCCTCTTCCAGAAAGTATCTCTTTTCATCCATAAAGTGTATGAACCCTATGAAGTGGAAGGCCCTGCCCTTGCAATAAGGGCTGGGACCCTTCCCCATGTTGTAGATATCACTGTACAGCTCAGACATGAATATGTATACGTTTTTGCCGCAGTAGAACTCTGAAAAAGGGCTAATCGATTACGTCAAGAGATTTTTGCTAACGTAACCCATTCTAGATTCTTTTTTTATATAGGATACGTCAATTCAACTCGGCTGGCTCTCGATTCCACTTAAGCTAAACCACTGTGGTGCAGCAGGCAATGCAAAGAACTAAATTAAATTTTAGACTTTATTTCTACTAGCGGACCCGGCGAACTTCGTACCGCCAATTTTTTTCCGCCCGCGTGGCGTCCGATTCCGTTCCCGCTGCACCCTCTACTATATTAAGCATGTATTATAGATATAAACCTTCTTCTTGAATAACTCTATCTATTAAAAGAAACCGCAACAAAATCTGTTGCGTAATTTTGCAGATATAAGCATACAGTGATGATACCACTAAAATCCAAAACTGAAATGCAATCAGTTTCATTACACTTTTTCAATTACTCTGCAAAAAGTCATTTAATTTTGACTTTAACCGCATCGCTTTAAAGTCTATTATTTAATGCCGTTTTTCGCAGTGGCGTTTGCACCAATGTGGTTTGACTTAAGCAGAATCGAGGCCCTGATAGCAAGCTTAAGAAAAGAAGAAATGAAGGTCACCATTACAGACACCTCCGATGTAACATTGGTAGCCCCACTTAAAGGACCCGGGACTGTAGGAAGAAGGAAACACGTGAGCTGGCAGGGAGTTCCAAGACTTTATGGTGCGTCAAAGGAAAGAGTCACTGAACCGCTTGGCTCTTGACGAAATATCTAAGTTTATTTCAAAGGCAAGACAAAAATCCGATATAGCCAGTGGGTTGTTGATGGCATTGGCATTGTATAAGCATGTATCATGTTAACAATGGAGGCACTCAGCTTGACGGCCTCATAGATGCCTTTTCACGCCCTGCTTAAAGGACCCGGTACTGTAGGAAGAGGGAAACACGTGAGCTGGCAGGGAGTTTCAGGTATTAATGGTGCGGCATAGGAATGAGTCACCCTTACACCAGTTAAGTACACCTAACCCGGAATATTATATTTAGCTTATTGTAATGAAAAACAACAGTGACCTTACCTTGACTCATATAAAACTCTGCAGGCACCGCTCCCCCCGCCATACTATTGTACGTGGCCACCCTCTCAGTTTTAATAGCGTTATGGTTGTCGTACATTGTCAGCATATTGTCAATCGTATCGTCTAAAGCTATTAATAATACCTACAAGGGAAAATAATATTAATATATCTCTGTAGCGTATCAATTTAAGGTGAAAATTGCTTGCGCTTGGTGACAAAACGTTGATGGTTCAAAGACAAAATGTCATAAGCAACCGTTATCTTGTCACTGAAAAATGGACCCCAACTATATCAGAACAGCGCAGTGATATTATTTCCTTCGAATGTCGTAAAATTTAGGATTTTTTGCAATCGATATTACTATTATTCACCCTAACCCCTCTAGCTAAGCGAAATTAGTTAGGAGTGGATTCTCGTCAATAGTGTAACTGTCAGGTTTTGAACCCGGGACCTCTCGATCGTTAACCTGATTTGACTATAAAGCTACTGACGTTTACAGTACGTAAAGTAATCTTAGTACTACAAAAATTGGTATTAAAAAAATATATATTTTTTGCTCTCAACCAAAGTGAAATCTATCTTCTGAGCGAGACTCGACATAGAATTTCTACATTACTTAGGTACTGAAAAGTACAGTCCCAAATACACAATCCTTAACAAATATTGCTTTAGGCGAGAGTTGTTCGAGAAAGTTCTATATAATAATGGCAAAAACGTGAGGCATGTTCTTAAAAAGAGGGTGTGAAAATTTAACACCAGCTTTACGAAAATATACCCTAGCCGAGACGCTGCTACGAACTTGACGCGCTAAGCTCTACGCAAGCTACGCTCTGAATGCTACAGTAGATAACTGTGTGCTACGCGCTACGCGAGCTACACACCGGGTGTGTTACGCACTGGGTCAGACTTGGTGTACTTTACCCTGGGTTTCAACACGCATTGCATTGATAACATTGGAATGAGCTATTTCTCTCTTAACATAGACGTTTAGAAGCAGTGTATTAATTTTCGTACAATTTTTGAGATTGCCGAATGTCTAAGCTAAATCCCAATTTTTTAAATTTATGTTTTGTTTTTTTTCTGTTTCTTTTTTTACGAGTTACATGTTTTCTACGAGTAAACTTTTGTTTTCTATAATGTCGTCTCTCTTTGAACATTCACGTTAAGTAGCATTCCTCCTTGTTTTTCTCGCCCCTTCTCTTTCATAGATGGAGGGAAATACGCGATCATTCATCATTTATGAAGGGCCTGAGTATTTTTTTTACGTTTTCATACAATTTTCTTGTTTGAGTACAAACCTTTAACTCCTTAATGTGCATATGTATGAACCTCGCCAGATGGTCAGTTGCTATGTGAACAAGTTCGTTGATGATGTACTGGAAACAAAAAAAAACAATTACATATTGAAATATTCAATTT
This sequence comes from Eilema sororculum, assembly GCA_914829495.1. Lineage (NCBI taxonomy): Eukaryota > Metazoa > Arthropoda > Insecta > Lepidoptera > Erebidae > Eilema > Eilema sororculum. Next base: position 11,766,719 of record OU618555.1, read on the forward strand.
TTTTACAAAGTTTTTTAAAATATTAAATTATAAAAGATAATGACCTGTAATTATTCCATTAATCATTAAAAAACGTAACATACAGGTCACTTAACTCCGAACCTTTCATAATTTAACAAAAATCGAAATATATGTAAATGCATACGTTCCTTCTGGGAACGTTACCGGTCGGTGACGATGCAGAATTCCACGACGCTAATTATGCATGTAAATATTTTATATATTTATTTTCGGTTATTTATACCTAGTTGTAGTTTTTAGTTTTAAATTTCATTTAGTATTATTTATGTATTGCACATATATACTAGTTCAATGAATAAAATATTTGCACTTATACACGCATAATTTCTCAACAACTGCATAAATTTGGATAATTCTCATTTATTGTGTTCGTTATCTTCAAAAGGTTTGTATTATAAAACAAAATGGAAAACTTCAGAGTTTTATGCGGGTGAAACCGCGGATCAAAGCTAAATAAATTTTTTTTACAAAATATGAAAAAAGACTTAGATGCGGAATCTGTTTCGTAACTGATGTATGTTATCGAATATGGCTCGCCGCCAACTTATGTAACAACTGTTCTCACAAAACGTTCCGGCAAAGAAAACTTCATAAGTGGGAAACTTTTGCTACTGGCGACGTTGAAATATATGATCACGGGGAGATTCCCGCGATCAGGTCAGTTGCAGTCGCTTCCTTGAAAGCCCAATCAAAAGGAGAAGTAGTAAGCAAGCCATTTTTTTCGTGCGGAAATCCTCACGGATTTGCGCAGTGGGTGTGGTTATATCGGACTTGAATTGACTAAAACCGCACGCTGTCTCGGGTCTTCAAATGCCAAATCGTAAGATATCTAAGCATATCCTTCACACCTCAGCTGGCTCACTTCTCGTCTGATATACAGGAACCCCAGGTTAAGACGAGCAGCCAGGTACATCGCTAGGAGGAATTTTATATCTAGTCTATTTATCTGTCGGTCAGTTAGACACAAGCACACTCGCATACATAAAGAAAAAGAATCTTCTCAGGCGGGACTTGGTAGCCGAGTTGGTCAAGGCATACCTGTAAGGAAAGATCGCAGGTTCGAGTTCCGCCCGAGAAGATTCTTTTTCCCTATGTATTCGATTTGTATAGTTAACATACTTAATGCTGTAAAATTCACAAGCATACTCGTTCCCAGCCTGTAGGAATCTCCTAATGTTCTCAAAGTACCTCATATTTTGTAGACGATTGGAAATGTCTGTCTTTCCTCATTACCTGGTCAGGTGCTCGTTTGATCTTCATCATCTGTATCTGGTAGTGCGCCAGATGGTCCAGCTTGTCTGTGGGATCATGGCCATAGATCTCGTACGCGTCTATGACCATCGCCAGGGTGAGGTTCTCGCTGGGTTCCATGCAGCATGGGTGGTTTGATATTATGTACGGGTACTGCAAATTGGTTAGAAAAAAATTGTTATTACAAGCCGTTATTTGAATCTGCGGTAGCCTAGTGGTATGGGTAATGGACTGCTGAGACGAGGTCTCGGGTTCGATCCCAGATTTACCATAGCACACACCAATGACTTTTCGATGCTTTTCGAAGTTATGTGTGTATTTATCGCAGGTTTATAAGTGCCCGGTTAATGGCAATAGGCTCGCCATCTATTACATTGGAACCTAAACATAAACTGGCGAAATGTGGGTGCAAGCACCTCTGCCTACCCCTTCGGGGAATACAGGCGTGAGTTTATGTTATGTTATGTTATTTGACACGCAATATCGGTGCAATGATGTTGATATTTTTTTCTTTTATTAACAAGATATTGTACAAGAGAGGAGGCCACCTTTGCGGCATTATTGGTGTCTGTAATCTTGACTAGCTCACTTAATGGGAAGCTTAAGTTAAAACTTACAGGCATAAACTGAAACTTCTCCTTTTCTCTATAAATTCGTCTTTAATGCGACGGTGGAGTCATCTTCCAACACTCTTACGAACTGTAGGAACTAATGAATGATTTTTCAACCATTTTTAAAAATTGATTTTTGATTACACCGCGCAAATATTTGAAATATTTTTAATAGCATAAAATGGCAAATTCACTGTATAAAAAAAAAAATTAAATTTTATAGAATTTATCACGTAGCTCAGTTGGAATAATATTCCCCCTGTAAAGGAAACCCCCACAAAGGAAAAGCCCCACCTGAGCAATTCATTTTTCCGGATGTAATAGAATCATCTTTTTAACAAATAAAATGGTCTATTTTCATCCCAGCATCGCCTATTAATAACTGAAATGGTACCCTGACTTGGACAGACCTCTGACCTTATAACCAACTTCACGGGGTGGATGCAGTTATGTTGCTGCGAAGTTACTTATCCAAATAACATGTATTAGTTTGGATGAAATTGTTAAAAGCATTTTTTTTTTTTTAATACGTTCCCGTCTCGTACACTCATCATTCTATCAAGGGGCAGATCTTTTTTTTTTTTCACATTGTTCTACACAACGCTATCTAGACCCATGGTAAGCTTTTATAGCTTGTGTTATGGAATCTAGAATGCGGATAAACATACTTATATACTTTTTTTTGTGAATACATACATATTATACATAGAAACACCCAGACCAATGCAAATAGCCATATTCATGTATACAAATATTTGCACTGAGCGGGAATCGAACCCGCGCCTCCTGCGTGGCAGTCGCGTGCACTACCGCCACGCCACAGAGGCTGTCATTTATTATGCTAACTTCCAACAGTTCGTAAGAAAGTTGTTAGATGGCTCCACCGTCGCCCTTAAAGACGGATATAAAGAGAAGGGAATTTCCCATTTTTCCCGATGTATAACATTTAACTTACCGTCACTATAAAACAACATGATAAAACCAAAACTAGCAGTAACATACTGCATTGGCAGGCCATACCGCCGACTGCCGCCCGTCCGATCGAGCGATACTTTGAGACGAAACTAACTACCAATTACATTAATTGGCAATTATAATGTTTGTGTCGGCCTGTTACGTGTTTTACAGACCAATTTGGAGAGTAAAATATACTTTTTTAATACTAAGATGGCAAACATAGATGCGACCTGATGTTCCGCATTGCGATCCCAGTCTATCCCGACTATCTTTCACAGATATAATGATAAAAGGATCAAAAGGAGCATGTATACTTATACCACTGCATACCCCTTAGAAATGTAAAGCAGAAGTTGCATTGTTCGCCGTATATTATGTGCGGCTGGGACGGTTTCTCCACTACCTGTAATACAGATTTGCACCTAGCACGGGAGTGGAAATATTGTCTTTGCTGTGTTGCAGTAATATTTCATAACTGCGGTATAATGTCATAATTGTAGGAACTTTCACCACTCTTTATGAAATAAAGTTATCTTTTTCTTATCTTTAAAGGTGTAAAATAAGAGTTAATTAACATTTTTTATCATAGATACAAGGTATTTTGAACAAGACATTTTATAATCTTGTACAAAAAATTACAAAGTAGGCATAATATACATAACAATTATAAATTGTTATGTAGAGTTATGTAGAGGTTTTAACATTCTGTAACATTTACTTAATACTTAAGTATAAAGGTGTTATATTAAAAGCGAAATGTCAAGTGCAGGTGTTAGATGTTGAACTCGACATCTAAACCGAAATTAACATTGTGTCCCGTGAGAAATGTTCTCGTGTAGTCAATCTATCGATCGGAACACCGCGCAGCATCCCTGCGCCGTAGGGATGAAACGCCTACCCCACTGAACGAGTAACCGTGCCGAGCAGCCATTGTATCCAAGAAAACGCCATTAAAAATGATAAAATCCACCAAAAATCAGCAAATACAAACCAAAAAATAACTCAGTGTAATTTATAAGTGGTTCCCGTAAACTTATTTTAAAAAATTCGCCTGAAACATGGTGAGCAAACCATAAAACCGGATTAAAATGGCTGCTCATAAAATCAGAGGCACTTTAAAATTATAATGTAATTACGATTAATATAGTGTAGTGTAAAGAAGTCTTCCAAATTAGGGTTAAATAAAAATATAAGTGAAATTAGAAAGTAAATATATAATATTGCCATTATTGGAAATCGATGTCTTCCCGTTGATGTCAATTTAAAGTTATTTACTAAAGAATACAATATAAAAATATAGAAATTTATTGAAAAAAATCGCGGTAAATACTGTCCGCTGGAAAATTCTGAGCAAAGCGGTGACATAATAATTCGAAGATGATTAATCTGAGTCGTTTCAAGTTGCCCCCTCTGAGGAATGTCCTGGACGTCACGATGCAGACGGTTCGCCAGCAGATACCTGAGAAACCAGGTCCACCTCCGCGCCCTCCACAAAACGTGAGATTCGCTAACTTAGGTAAGTTTCAAAAGGTCACTGTGAAAAATCGATACACAAATGATGAGTTTTGCTATGATTGCTAAAAGTTAGTTACTTTGTAGAGAAATTGGAAAATTGAGTGCATTGTTGTTAGTTAATGAAACTGAAAATGACTTGAAGTCAATGCATAATAAGAAAAGAAAAAGAACTCTGTTACGTGTGCCTAAAAAGCACTCCCACCTACCTAGATAGGGTATACTTTCTAGTGTACCTATTCATAAAAATATCTTATACAATAAATGTGAAACAATATTATAAGAGGCTATGTTAATCAACCAGTATTTCAGAAAATAATACGGATTTTTAAGCTGTTACCTAAACAAATATAGCAATTAATGAAATTATATATTTTATAGATAACATGGGAGAAAGTTGCGAATTATCAACCATGAACGAGACGACATCACCGACATATCAGTCTACGAATCCTACCAATCCATTTCTGAGTGGTGCCTTGCAAGCTGAAGACACATTCACCAGCTATCAGCATACATATCCTCAACAAGATGGACAGGCACCTAGGTAAATAGCTCAACAATTTTAACAAAGAAACACTGGTCATAAAAAATGGTGTTCAATAATATTAATACGCCTGTTTCCAGAACTCAAAGCATGCAAAGCGTTGACTTTTATGCTTCATCCGAGGAAGGTGGATTCGAAGAAGGCGGTGGTAAACCAGGTGCGAAGATTAACGAGTACCAGGCAGCGTGGAACGTCACCAATGCCATTCAGGTAGGTTCATATGCATGCCTTACGTCACTTCCCCACTTACAGAAACAAAATTTGTAAGAAAAAGACACAAATATATTAAAAAACGCTAAAACTCTGTCAATTTTACAGGGAATGTTCGTGGTGTCGTTGCCGTTTGCTGTTCTCCAAGGTGGTTATTGGGCTATCGCAGCTATGATCGGTATCGCCCATATTTGCTGCTACACCGGTAAGATCCTTGTGGAGTGCCTGTACGAAGACGACCCAGTGTCAGGACAGCGTGTACGTGTACGTGACTCTTATGTCAGTATCGCGAAGGAATGCTTCGGCAGAAAATATGGTGCGAGAATTGTTAATCTCGCCCAAATTATTGAACTGCTCATGACTTGTATCCTCTATGTTGTGGTGTGTGGGGATCTAATGATTGGCACATTCCCAGATGGCGCCATCGACGGCCGTTCTTGGATGATGTTAATTGGAATATTCCTGTTACCACTCGCCTTTTTGAAATCTCTGAAAAGTGTCAGTATGTTATCATTCTGGTGCACCATGAGCCATTTGATAATTAACGCTATTGTTCTCGGCTACTGTATCCTCAATATCGGAGATTGGGGATGGGGACAAGTTAAGTGGTCTTTGGATTTAGAAACCTTCCCAATCAGTCTGGGCGTAATTGTTTTCTCTTACACGTCACAGATCTTTTTACCTACTTTAGAAGGTAATATGGAGGATAGGTCTAAATTTGAATGGATGTTAGATTGGTCACATATCGCAGCTGCGGCATTTAAATCGATTTTTGGTTATTTATGCTTTTTGACTTTCCAAAATGATACACAACAAGTTATCACGAATAATCTTCGGTCAGCTGGATTTAAGGGACTTGTTAATTTCTTTCTAGTCGTCAAGGCTGGACTGAGCTACCCCTTACCTTATTACGCAGCATGTGATTTGCTTGAACGTGCTCTTTTTAGAGGTAAACCTAAAACATTTTTCCCGGTAATTTACGCGCTCGATGGAGAGTTAAAAGTCTGGGGGTTAGCTTGGAGACTAGGAGTGATAATGTTTACAATTTTGATGGCAATTTTTATTCCCCACTTCGCTATTCTGATGGGCTTTATCGGCAGTTTTACTGGAACTATGTTAAGTTTCATCTGGCCGGCGTACTTCCACCTCAAACTGAAAGGAAATCAATTGGAGAGTTCAAAAATCGCTTATGATTATTTCATAATAGGTCTCGGTGTACTCTTTGGTGTTATAGGTATGTACGATTCTGGTTCAGCCCTCATTAAGGCTTTCAAGATAGGCCTGCCGTTTTAATCTATCGTACTAGACAATCATTGTTGAACTATTTTTAGAACTATGAGTACATCGTATATTGTATTCTATCGCTACTGTGCGATTCAACGTTCACTATCAAATGAATATAGATATCATTGACGTTTGAATGTTTTTAGCTGTTGATATAAAGCGCCACCCTTTATAGACCGATTTATTGATAAGTTTTGTATCTTAGATCAATTAATACATGGGCAAATAGATTTTGACTTAGGTACCTATGATCTTCAGTGTTTAGCAGATCTTATTGAGATAAATCAATACCCAATATGTGTTTTTGTTAGTTCCTTTCTTACAATGTAATCTTCTTTTTTATTTGTAATCTCCTTTGTCTGAGTAATTGACAATAATGTCCCAAAAAAATAGACTGGAAAGAAAGCAATATCTCTAGGTTAAATTCTTTTCACTTTTACATTTGCTCGAATATCACTGACGATAACGATGCAAAATTTTGGAAAATTATTAAGTTCGTTAGGTTTTTCTCAACTACACAACACTGCTTAAATTTCACACATAGATTGATCATGATCTGGACAATCTTTTTATTCGAGATCGACAATGCTGCAATCTCAATAGTCAACTGTGTCTATTTTTTAGAATAACATGTCAACTACTACTGGTTAATCAGAAAGAACGAAGAACATAAGTTAGCAATTAGTAATTTATTAAATGTTTGCCGTGGCGTATACAATCTCTGTATCTATTAACAAAACTCTGAATATTAGAGGTGACGGATTTATCGGGAAAAAGGAAAAAAAGAAAAGGGCACAGAGCAATAATATAAATGTTATGTGTTACATGAAAGATTGACTTGAATAAAATTGTTTTAAGATAGTCTTTGAAAAATCCCCTCCGGTCGATTGCAACCTATCCCCAAAATGCCTGCTTGCACTATCATTAGTCAGTTTTCTGAAATATCTGAATCCAATATGATTTGTACATATATTGACGTCTCAGACATGTTGGGAATTGATTATAATCGATGAGGAAAATCATCTCCTCCCTTCCTTTACAGTCTTTACACGATCGTTTTACTCCAAAATTGTATGTATATAATTATAACTGAAACTAGATATATAAATATTTATAAAGTATATTGTTATCCAAGGTCTTCCAGACAAATTATACATTATGTTTTAGATGTGTATAACAACGAAGTCTTCCATAATATAAGCAACCTACTTTGCATGTATAACGTATAGGTATCAAAACCATATTTGGATAATATTTACAATAATCTTAAGTATCGTAGAAGAATTACAATTTCTATATGTTCTGAATTAATCCAATTGTATTGTTACAAAAAAGGAAATGTGTTAGTTACTTTTAAATTTTACATATGAACAGATATTTAAACATACAAAATTTACATTATTTACAATTTACTTTATCTATAAAAATAATGCTGGTGGAGTATACTAAAATATAAGAGCTTGTTTCACCACCGTCTGAGTATGAAGCTTGCAAGACAACGACTACCAAAACGAGTCATAAAGTTGAAGATTAATAAAGTGGCAAAAGATAATAGCAGTACACTTGCACAAACAGAATTTATTAAAGTAATTGTATTACTTTGTAGTATACAAGTGAATAAGCTATCATAAGACACTGACTGGCGTTCAGATGACACGATTATAATTATACATATATGCGTATTTATGTACGTGTATGCGTATGAAAAATGGTGACTTTCCTTTATCGTATACTTAATAATAACTGTGATAGTACCGATGCTATCTTTAAATATAATTTATGTAGGTATTTCACGTATAAAGGCCACAAATTGTCCTAATATCTTGCCATAAACTTAGAGAAAAAAAACTTTTAAAAATATCATAGAAGTGAAGGTTGAAGAAAGAGAGAAAGAGCTAGGCAAAGAAGAAAGTTTATGCACAGATAAACTAAAAGATACAAGTCAAGTCGTATCAGAAGGGCAAAGGATTGGTGGAGGGTAGAAAGGAGTGGCAATTAATCAACAGACATGAGAGTGAGACTTCGAATGTCAACACCATACGCATTTTACGTCTGGTAGTTCAAAGATTAGGTGGTGAAACGGGCTCCAAACATAAAATAAAATATCCAAGTCTTCCATTTTCTAATTATAATTGTTGTTATTATATAAATAGAGTATTGTACTAAATTATACATGTTGAATAGACTAGCTAGTTACGTTACATTGAGATGACATGTGATTAATGTGATACCCACACGTTTTGAAACTGTAATTTAAGTATACAGATGCTATAAGTTTTTTTTTATCTAGGACGTCAATTTGACTTATGTATACAAAATGCAGACATATCAAATTGAAAAATATAAAGTAAGCAACAGATTTAGGCTCGTGGTTGTTCATTTGCTGTAATGAAAACAGTGGAAACCAAAAACAGATAGTCAAATGCTTTTCAAAATTCGACTAACATGAATTTTGAAATAAGTTCATGACTACACGAGTTAAATGCATTTCGAAAATCAACTAACATGAATTTCGAATTAAATACATAATAATGAAAGATTTATCATGTCAGTAACGATACATGCACATACAGTACATAGTCTTTCTGTACTTGACCATAATATCGACATTTTAGCAACATACCGCATTTTTATCATCTGTATACCTAAATTTAGAAATTGCGCTTTGAAATTTCGGCGATAAAACCTATAGAAATAAAACACGCTTGTCTTCAATGACACGTTTTAGTTTTGATTAAATTATTATCAATGCTTATATGAATTTTAGAAATGTATCCAAGTGCAATAATAATGTAAAAATATTCTTAATATTATGTATTGTGATGAAATGAACAATTCTAGGTGTGTATTTTAAATAATATAAAATGTTATGCAATTTTTGTTTTATTCGTGTACTCCTAACTTCAAGACAACTATTTAAATGAGGCCCCAAAATTGCTCCTTGCGATATACCAATCTTACGATGGGGCAAGAAAAGGCGTGACAATCTATTGAAATTATATGTATCCCTTCCGCAAGGTAATTAAAGGTTTTTTTCACAAATAGAGAGTATAAAATAAATAATCTTAGATCAGTTTTGTAAAAGCGTTATATATAAAACTATACCAAAAGTAGAAATTACTTAATGAAACAACATGACTCTGAATTACAGTTTTTAATTTTCAAACTTAACTATGATTTCAAATGACTAGGGAGTAAAGTCAAAACTACATCTACAAAAATATTCCTCTTTTTGTAATAATATTAATTCATAAGAAAGCAATGTGGATCAATTCTGGCTTCCGGGGTTTCAAAGACCAAAAATTCACCCTTGCGGTATCCCTGTCTAAGGAAACTGCAGTTCCTTCAAAACTAAATTATTTACACTATCTGTAATTCTATATTTGTATTCTGGTATCTAACTCCTTACCTACCTATAAAAACAATAAAATTGTGTGCTTGAAATAACGATTGCTTCCAAATTGGCAATTTATATAATTAATAGCGGACTCGCTCTCGTCGGCCGCCATGCTTGCAAAATGGTCGCGCGCATTCACGCGTGCGTTTTACTTGCAATATGTCTACTATGTATACAGATAACAGTAAGTGAATATATTATAAATATTTAAATATAGAAAGCCAACATATGTTTTATCAATAGGTACCCTAAGGAGCCGTTGATACATCATGTCGACTAGGGAATTCAGACTCTACTTTTAGATTTGAGAACTCCTGCGCATGGCTTATGTAATAATAAATCCAAAATTGAAGCATTATTCAATACAAGCAATAAAAAAATGTGTAATTTAAGATAGAACTAACAATAGATTCCTAGCGTTCGACTGCTACGACCTGAGTTCGCGGGTTCAATTCCTATCATTGTCTATTTGTGTATGCAGGCGTTGGTGTTTCTTTGTATAGAACAAAATATTACTAGCTATGCTGAATTTGTGTCTTTATAGCGTAGTTTTATTTGTCCCAGGCAAAACATTTATTTTATTATTCTTAATTTTATAAATACTCAAACCACGTAGCTGCCATACAACATCCGCAACCACCCATGTTGCCTGGAGCCCAACGAGAACTTGACGCTTGCGATGATCATCGATGCCTTCGAGATCTATGGCCATGACCCAACGGACAAGCTCGACAACCTGTGGTTATACCAGAACGAGATGCTGAGGATCAAGACCGCTGAAGATCAGGTTAGTGTTAAGAACTACAACTACGTTCGTAATTCTCCAGCTAAAATAAATTGCTTGTGTTATGGGAGCCACACACCAAAGAAGCAACAGCACACAGTAAATGCCAATGTTGAGAAGCAAAGCAAAAACAGCATTTGCTGTAAGCTTGTTGCTTGCTTGACATCCTGTGGTGGTAGTGCATTCGACAGCTACGCAGGGCACGAGCGTTCTTTATTTTCATCGGTCTGGTTGGTATAGTATAGTGAGCTGGATTTAACCCCAGACCATTTAATCATAAAGTCAACTCCTTTACCGTTAAACTGCCGACGATAATGGACAAATGTTTAATAAAATTATTTTACCGTCTCATTATTTTGCTTCCCAGTTTCTCATCAACGAGAGGATCCACATAGCTACTGATCATTTGGGACGGTTTACTAAACTACACATTCAGGAACTGAAGGTAAGGAACTGCACCTACTGCTTTTTTTTTTAGATCTTATCTGAATTAGTTTTTTTTTTTTTTTATACATGACACGTCAATTTGACTTCACCTTGCCCGATGTTAAGCTAAAGGCAAAGTCTCGGAAAGAGGGTCACCATCGTAAACATTTACCATGTTAACAGTGGTGGCACTCAGCTTGACGGCCTCATTAGATGCCTTTTCACGCCCCGCTTAAAGGACCCGGGACTGTAGGAAGAAGGAAACACGTGAGCTGGCAGGGAATTCCAGGTCTTAGTGGTGCGGCATAGGAATGAATCACTGAAACGCTTGGTTCTAGCAGGTATACTCTGCACCGTAAATGGATGACATCTTAGCCCTGCACGTGTCGTCCTGTGAAGGAAAGGGGAGGGTGGGACTAATTGGAAGAGCTCGTCAGAACATTCACCATGGTAGAGACGGTAGAAAACTGCCAAAGACGCAACATCTCTACGCATCTGCAAAGGCTCGAGGGTGTTCGTGACCTCAGGATCCCCAATAATGCGGACCGCACGTCGCTGCAACCTGTCGAGAGCATCTAATAAGTACTTTGCGGAGCCGTCCCAGAGATGTGAGCAGTATTCCACGCAGGAACGAATTTGGGTCTTGTATAGAAGACACCGCTGCTCCGGCGTGAAAAAACGTGTCACTCTGTTCAGGACTCCGAGTTTACGCGAGGCTGATTTGATGATACTCTCGATATAGTTTTTGTTACATAAGTATTTGTACCATAAGTACTCACTTACCCAGCGTTAAGGTGCAAACTCTGAATAACACTTTGGATCCCATAGACCACTCTCAATTCTTTCTCCTTCGCAATAAAATTTTCATCTGTGTTGGGCGGATAACAATGTAATCGCTCCGATAAAAGTCGTGTAAACCATCCTAAAACGAGGTTAAGGAGTAAGGAGTAAGTGGGCCCCGGGCACTAAAATAAAATTCTCGAATGCAGCTGGGAACAACATTAAAATGGTGATGAATGGTCCACCGGTGAGGTGGGCCCCGAAATTTTGGTATACTCCTACCATTAAGTTTGCTAATTCCCAAGTTTTGGTTTGGTATCAATCCCTGAAGGGTTCTGGCTAGAAACAAACGAAGCAATAACCAGTTTATTATATAGGAGTATTTACCCATATCATATATTGCTGTCCAGGTCCTATTAATCACGTTGGACGATGTGTTGGACAACATGTTGACGATGTACGATAACCACAACGCAGTCGCAGCTGAACGGAAAGCCACCTACACGGGAGGACCGGTGCCCATGGAGTTTTATCTTAGTCAAGGTGAGATTTTTTTCACTGTGTCTGAAGTGTAGGTCACCTTACTCCTGGTACAATTAGAGAGATTGATATTAGCAGAACCATGAGATTATAGGCCCCCTTTGAAGTCCAAGCCAACTGTAGCCTCAGCTTAGTGAACATCAACAAATCGAGATATCTTTTCGACCAATAAAATCACTGAAAAAGGTGTCACGTTACCAAAACGTATGCTGCAGATATATCCTATTAACTTCATTGGTCGAAAAGAAGCGAAGAGATATGTCTACACTGCCATCCTAGGCTACAGCTGGTCAATGCACCTACTAAACTGTAGACGTAGCCCTGACGCAGACCTTAGTCCGTCTAGAAACATGGGCCTCGATTCAATAAAAGCAAAACTATAGTCAAACCACAGAGATCATAAAAAGCGGCAATAAATTATAGACTTTAAAGCGATGCAGTTAAAGTTCTATATTAAATAACTGTTAGCAGAGTGAATAAAAGAGTGTAATGAAACTTGTCATTCAATTTTGTACCTTAGCTTATAGAAATAAAGTCTAAAATTTAATGCCGCTTTTTGCAATCTCTGTGATTTGACTAGTTTTGTTTTAATAGAAACGAGGCCATGATCGGTAGACAGGTAATGGATTTGATCCAATTATATGAGACCAACAATATAGTCAATAAAATGTGAGTGCATAGCTTTTTGGGAACGTCATGCTCACTGTTTTGAGGGTCACTAGTCACTATTAATGATCGTGGCCTACAGAAGTTACATCTTGGAATAAAAGACAAAGATCTTGTAAATATCATGAGTTTGGTCTTAGATCTCAATTTACTTTCAGAGTTTTACTGCGGCAAAAATGTTTACATCTTCGTATCAGAGTTGTACAGCGATATATACAACATGGGCAAGGGAGTTGCCCCGTACTGCAAGGACAGGTCTTTCGTATTCCTGGGTTTCCTTCATTTCCACGATGAACAGAAGTACTATCTCCTGGACGATCCAAGTATATCCTTCCCGACCGACAACTACTTGCACGGCTTGGAGTGCCATATTGGGATTTGTATATTCAGGTATTTGGGACTTTCATTTTACAGTATTTGTATGAAATTTGGACATTGGACATGCGTTCGATACGATAGAGAAGAAGTAGGAAATTTATGATGATTTTAGGTAGGTTGAATTTTTTTTAAAGAAACAGTGCTTATGGGTTACATTAGAGTCCCTTAGTGCGAGGGAAATGCCTTACACATGAGATTCGAAACGACGTGCGATTCGAGTCCAATATAACTACCCCCAGTCGCTGGCAGCGCGATATCCTAAGGATTTCCGCACGGAAAAAAGGGCGCGTATCGCCGATATGCTAAGGTTAACAGATATACAAAATATATTTATTTTTTTCTTAAAGGTACGTGCCATTCCGTGACTAAGCATTTGGAGACAGATACAATCATATATCCATAGCTATCAGTTACTTTTTATAAAAGAAAACAATTTATTTCTAGACGCCTCTCATACGCTAACAACTCTCAACGTAATTCACTTTTGTCCTACAGGTTTCCTTTCAAAAAAATTCTACAAAAGGTCCGAGATGTATCAACACTCCCGAAGGCAATAGTGAAGTGCGGTACGGAGATGTACAAGCTACCTCCGCTGACCGCCGCCTCCTGCATCATCACCTCCGGTTCCTTCATACTCGACTTCAACATACAGGGTGTTAGATATCGACACTACGATTATTTGTTGGTAAGTCACATAAGTATATCACGGTTCTATTACTTATGTAGAACGTCTATTCCCAGTCGTGCCCGCCCTTTCGTCCCCACTGGGGACGAGTGGACGAGTGGTCGTGTACTCAATAACAATGGTCTTACTGCCAAGAATTCATAAGGCCCTGTGACCGGCTCAATACTGCGATGATGAGCTATGATCACGTCGACATGATACAACGTTTCATACCTAACTAATTATGTACTAGCTTTGCTTATACTAAACCCCCAATAGAATATTTGCAGACCCTTTAGAGTAGGACGTAGATCAAAGACGGTGACATGCGTACCAATGGTCTCACCAACATGAACGCCCAAGATAGTACAATGGAGAAGAAAAAGCCGAAAAGCGGACCCTGAGCTCCGAGTTCACTTCGGCCACGGATGCAATCAAGAAAATATTTCTCCATGGTGATGTTGAATTTAGAGTAGGTTCTTATTAGAATTGGTTGAAGGATATTAGGGAGACAATGTTCTAGAACCACCCACATTAATTGTTTCAGACGATGCCCAACGGTAACACTTACTACACTAAAGAACGTCACTCGCCACTCATTTGCGATCACCACGTGTGCGAATGGAATTACACCAATCATTACGGAGGTCCATTCTTGATTCCCGGAGACCCTGGCACAGGCATAGACCCGGTGCCACCATACATCGAGCCCACGCCGAAGCCCGACGGAGAAGGCGATGACGACAACATCACCGTTCCTTGTAATCATATTTACTTTTCATTCTTAACATCTATAACAAAAAGCTTATCGAAAACCTCCTGCAGTTTATCTGCGATGTCATACTCGAAGGTTTCCTCAAGATCTTCGAGGCGCAAGCCAAACTTACCTGCAATTCCGTACCTACACCTGCTGATGGAAGGACGAGGCTCTAGCGTAGACTCCTCGAGTCCTCTCGGGGTTGGAAATTATGACGAATGTCGCTCGTCTAAGATCCAAAATAGACCCACATTATGGAACTGATGCACTCTGGACTGATTCCATGGCCCATAGCGGTACTTCGAATCCGCAGCATCGATACAGATCTGCAGGATTACGCACTGTGAAAAGCCGTGGTAACACAGCAGTTTCTGTCCTCTAGATATTCTCGACGGCTGTCTGTTCATGTACCCGCCGAACTACGGCTCCATCGCCGGCAAGAGCTACCTGGACACCATCGACCTGCATGACGACAGGTTCACTTGTAACGCCGCTGGAGGGAATAAGGTAAGCAAACATGTCTTCTTAGCAACGAACTACATAGAGTGGAATTTCAGTTTCTGCCCTGAATTGAAAGTACTCTAAATACTGGAGATACCAAATTTCTCATCATCTGCATTAAGATGTTGATTGTATGATTGCATTCGAGGTCGAAATGCCCTCGGAGCTTAGGGTCCGCCTTCCGGCTCTTTCTCCTACACTTCGCACAATCTTGTGCGTCCATGGTAGTAATACCATTAGCACACATGTCATCCTCCACGACGATAAGCCTGGACTTCTTTGGTCTTCCCCTTCTACCGGAACCCGGAAGAGGTGCCATTGCCAGAAAGATACCAGAGAGACCAAATTTCTCAGTAGCTATTATTTTTAAAAAAGAAAAAAATTGCATTCAAAGAATCTTCCAAACATACATGGCAACTTTTTTTATCCTTAGGGATAGAGCTGTTTAACATCAGACAGATATATACAGCCCAGACTCAGCTTCAGATGCATGGCTCGAGTCAACAATACTGCCCGGAATGCGGCAATAGGCTCACCCCCTATTACGTGGGACCGAATACAATGAGTGGTGAAATGTGGGTGTTAATTAACCTCTGTCTAACCCTCCAGGGATAAAGGCGTGATTATATGTATATGTATGTAACCCTACTGTTTGATGCCATAAAAGTACAGGGTGGTATTTCTCGAATATTTTACTGGTTAATTACGGAATGTGGCAAGTAAGTTTCCGAAAATCGTTGAATGCTGATTTGTTTGTCTATTGGATAGATCAATTATTTATTGTTTAGTGAATAGATCAATTAGTGGTTTAAGTACCTATTCCTGCTAACAAGTGTAATTCCCAACAGGGCCTATACTGGTATCCACAATGGATGGGTACCGTCCCTCATCAGACATTCGGCGCGATTAACGAAAAAGAGCAGTTCGACGCCACAGGCCCCTTTTACCCACACCAAACAGGATACGAATATGAAGAACAGGATGCCGATTAAATTTTTAAAATTATCTGGTTTTTTTACATTGTTTCACTTTTGTATCAACTTGGCATAAACAAATTAATATCGCACGTTCTCCGTCGTACCTAGTACGTGATTTTTCTCACATTCACTGCTGACGAGTGAACGGTGATTTTTATGCGCAAAAATTGTATCACAAGTTTGCCGACAGGTGGCTAATTCATACAAATCACTTTTCACTCGTCATTGATGAATGTGACAATATCTCGCACTAGGCACTCTGGACACGAGAGACTGCACACACGACGCGAGTACCTATCACACTCGCGTGTTCAGTCTCTCGTGTCCACTTAGTGAAACTGATAATTAATATAATCAAAAAGACTAATATACCCTGAGCTTAACTCTTCCAGCTCGGCTAGTGGGTTCATGCTGGACTAGACTGTAATGAGCCAGATTCGAACCCGAGACATCTCGACCGCAAGGCCGACTCCTTAGGCACTAAGCTACGGACGTTTGGAACAATAACACAAAATTAACCAAATACCTTAAAATTTATTTCATATAAAACAAATATCATAATCTACTTAAACATAATTATAATTCTTAAATATAGCTTTCTAAAAATCTACGTTCAATGATACTTCCACGAGGCAAAACAAAGAATGCAGGCGTCCCGGCTTTCAATTCAAAATATTTCGTCACAAGTAACTCACCAAGATTCTTAGATGGATCAACCACATGTGGCATTTTGTCATAGCCTTCGAAATAAATATTTATTTTGTCACAACTATATTTATTTTCCTCATCCCATGGAGCTGGGAACAACTGCTCCAATTGATTCAACAAAGCCACATCTTCCGGACATGCTCTAATAAAATCTGTCATTTGATACTCCGGGTACAAAAGTAACACAGGCCATTTTAATATCCCATTTTCAACATGCACTATCGCATCTTGTGCCCCGGGCAAGCTCGGTTCTAATTTTGACAGATCAATATCATCTTCATCATCACACTTAGAAATTTTAATTCCTCTCTCGATAATAGCTTTGATAACCAACTCTTTTTCATCTTCATCTTTTTTATTTTTCTTGTCTTTTTTTCTCTGGTCACGTTCCAGAACTAACTTTTTCCTTTTCGCTGTATTCAGGAGTTCTGTAATCTCTTTATCTTTTGGTTGGGTTTCTAATAACTTCTGGCAATGTTCTATACAAGTTTCGTATTTAGATGCTTCGAGAGCTGACTTAGCGGCTCGCAGACATGCCTTTGTATGGTTTGGGTTGAAAGTTAAGGCTCTTTCGCTGTCAAATAGGGCTGACCGGTAGTTTTTTAAATGCCAGTGAGCAGCCGCTCTGTTATTGTATAGGCTAGCATTAATTTCTGCATCATTACATCTCTGCTTGATTCCTTCTGTATAACTGTAAAAGAAATGAGACTATGAGTTTGGACACTACACTCTACACTACTAGGGGAAATGGGTGAAATGGCTCTACGCAAGAGGGCATCCGTCCGGCCGCGCTGCGTCCCCTGCTGGCAGTAAATAAGTGGGGCACTACACACCGACAGCCTCTGTGGCGTGGTGGTAGTGAACGCAGCTGCTACGCAGGAGTTCGAATCCGCGCGTTCAATCCCCACTCAGAGCAAATATTTGTATGCATGAATATGAGTATTAAGTAAGTAAGTTGGGACTGACTCATAGGATAGTTTGGCGTGCAGCATTCCTTTTTAAAGGCCGATGTACACATTGACATTGGGCCAATGTGCCTGTCCAGCATGTTAACCCTATGTGTACAGCTGCACTAGTTGGCACCAACGCTGGCGACCTTGCCGAAAAGTGTCGGTTTTTCGTGCATACAACAAAGGATCTAGGCTCGCTGAGCCAACTATCTGAATACTGGTACTTATTGGACCAACGACGGGTCAGATGATGGTCCAATGTGTATTTCAGCCATAAAATTATGACCAAAAGAAAAAAAACAAGTGTACCCACCCTAGAATTGCCATTCTGTAATTTTTGTGCTTAAAATTGAAATTCCCATCCTCCTTGTAGTTGGTAGCTAGTTCTACTGCGGTGTTCTCCTCTGGGTCATACTTCAGTTTCGCCAGGCCTTCAGCCAGTGGGGACAGTTCACCATCTTCTGGTGTACTTGCCATAAAGAATGGATGCTTGTTCATTTCCTCCTAGAATTGAAAAGTATTAATTTAGAAACCATCAACTGGTCAAGGTGACTTTGAACTGAGATGAGATGCACAATCTCACTTGGGAATCATGCGTCCGCTTCTCTAGGTGTTGTAATCTGTTTTACTCAGTTAAAATGTCATGCTTAATTTATATGTACAAGACAATTTTGTTAACTATTGACCACTTCACTGGTACGATGGACTTAGGTGGAGAAAAAGTGTACTTGGATATATCAATGGACTCATTCAATGGATACAAGTGGATGGAGGGCATAATTAGTTCTTTTTGTCAAGAATGATGAAAAGACTGCAGTCAAAATTACCTTTCTGTCACAGTGGAAAGATCAGACCAGATGGCAGTCAAAATAACATTAAGGAATTCATTATTTTTAAATTAGGTAATTTTAGTGTACCCTACGTTCTTGAATGAAGTGAAGAGACCAACCACTTAAATTATTTCTGCAAGAAAAGTGTTAGTATGTGGTCTGTTGGTTCCCAGTGGAGTAGAATAGGGCCTGTGGGTATCGAAGAAGGCGACTAAGGTTTAGGGCCGTGCCCGCTTGATGGCAATAGGCTCGCTCCCTATTACATGGGACCGAAAATCATATTATAGTTGGTTAAATGTGGGTGTCAATACACCTCTGCCTACCCCTTCGGGGAAGTACAGGCGTGACTATATGTATTTAAGTAAGAAAAGTAAACTGTACGGTACCTCCCACCGGTCTTCTGGCCATCCTTCAGTATACCTCTTCTGTTCCAGGCCATCAATAAAATCATCTAGCTCTTTATCCAGTTTCTGACACAGAGCTAGCCTCTCTTCATCTGTCATCGGCTTTTTAACCTCCTTTATTGTTTCCTCAGACATTTTTTACACAATAATTCCTTTTCCTATTCTAACCTAAACATTGACTACTTGGAACAACTTTTACTCTTATTATTTTGTTGTAGCTATACTATAACGTAATAATAGTTTAGTCATCTATTTTGAGAATATAATTATACATCACATCACATAATTCCGTTCAAGATTTTCATTAATAACGTTTTGATAAACAAAGTAAACATATGATTTAAAAGTAAAATAACCTCAAAATGTTTTTTTTTTAATTTTTTTAAGTCATTAGCATTGGATACAAGTCTTTTAGCTCAAAACCGAATGAGTATTTTTTTTTTAACGGTGGGGGAAAATCCTTCATGGATGTTATGCCGGACTCCTACCGACTAAAAACCTCCACGGTAACGCCCAATAGCCTATGGTAGGGAGCCCCGGATGACCCAGCGCTCCCAACAGACCCTCGGCTACAATGCGGCCTCGTCTAGGGGGTGGTTCGGGTGCTACCCCACGTCTATGGGGGGTTTTCGGGTATCATCCTGCTTCTTGCCGAATGACAGTGTTGCTTTGCCATTATGATTGAAATAAGTTTTTGCCATACTTGTTTTTTAACAACATGTCCTTATTGAGAAAAAAGTAGAAATTGCATTCCTTACAAACTTGATTACATTAATAAAACACGGACATAATAAAAACATTATTAATTTATTTGACACACTCAGTGATTTTATTGCCATATTCTTAATGTCAGAACAATCATAAAAAATACACCTATGAAACAAATCTCAAATGTAAACTGAGCATAAGTTCTTGGGTTGTTCTAATAAAATTATTTTATATAATAATTATTTGGTTAATAAGTA
Organism: Eilema sororculum; assembly: GCA_914829495.1. Lineage (NCBI taxonomy): Eukaryota > Metazoa > Arthropoda > Insecta > Lepidoptera > Erebidae > Eilema > Eilema sororculum. The sequence continues at coordinate 11,786,839 of OU618555.1, forward strand.
TAGAACTAACGTAATACACCCTTATGCCATAATTGGATATATTCACATTTTCTCTGTTCCCGTCGTTGAAAGTAACATGGAAAGTGCGCCTTTTCTAAAGGATGCCAATAATCAAGTACCCAATCAGGGGGATCAACGACACGTTCAGCTGCTACTCCAGTACATAGTCCATATGTTTTGGGAACTAGAAACAATTACAGTTATTATACGTGTTTTAAATGCAATAAAAATTAAACAACCACGAGCAGAGGGCAAAGACAGAGAGGAGGTGCCCTAAAAATAATGGTAACCATACACGTTCAAGTATACTTTATTTAAATTTAGACTTACCGCAAGTCTAAATTTTAATCTAATATAATCTAATACGGTTCAAATTAGATTATAATCTAATATAATCTAATTTGAACCGTACCTACGTTGAAAGATACTTGCGCAAGTTTTTAAAAATGTGCACTTGTGCATATCTACTTTATAGACTTGCGCAAGTATAGTAGGAGAACGTGTGTGGCTGGCATAAGGTCTCACAAGTCTCTCTATGTACTTGCTGTGTACTCAAAACTTATACTTACATTTGGCTGGCATTAGAGCAGGTTGTTTCATAAAAACTTCGTGCTCGCCTACCCACAATAAGCGACGTTGTTCCTTAGGATCCTTAATGCATTTATTTTTGTCAAATTCGTATCTCAAAAGAACTTGATGATATCTTGTAACATACCTAAAATAGCAAACAATAGAATAGCGGCCTATTCGAAAAGTAGGCTTCTATCTTCACTAAGCATCTCTACACTGTAATATATATGATATATCACGATAGAGAGGTCACGTATTTGAATCATGGTCATTAAGCCACCGATTTATCTGAAACCACTCGTAATACAAACAGTTTATTTTAGCTGGAGGGGATTAATCTATGTATGTAGGCTTTTTGTGCTATCTAAGGTACTAGTGGGGTTTCAGTCGTGAACTGCAACGTGACGGCGTGACTAGCGCAAGCCTGTGAGAGAGAAATAATGAGGGATAAATTCAATTTTGCCGCCGCCGATACTGCGTCCGCGCCGCTCGCTGATGTTCGTGACTGGAGCAAGAAAGTAAATGTGATTTTTCGTTCGCATTCAGCGTCACCCAACTATTATAGCTGTTATGAGTTACATAATCTAGATTATTGATTACCAATGCAGTGGGAACAAAATAATATTACAATGGAATATTAAAACATTTAACATACTTTATTACGTAATACGCTTCGATACATCGCATAGCCTTTTTGTAGAGGCTACACACTTTTTGGGCATGGGTACGTAGTTCGGGTGCGTAAGCCATTTCAAAGGCAATATAAATAAACTAATAAAGGGGCAATGATTGAAACATAATCACATTCCCCAATGGTGTCAATTTTCCTATAATGACAGTCCATTTATAATAATTATGTCAATTCGACAGATCCAACTACATAAAAACAAAAAAAAGTAAAATTCTGCATGAAGGAATAATATAATAGGGAAATGTTTTGCACGCTACGAGGTGAGTATGCAAAATTGCAAACGCTGAATAACGGATCGTAAATGACAGAAAGTCAGTCAGTCAGACACTTAGAGTATCACGAGCTGCCATACCTACGAAAAAAAACTGCCTACCTAAACTTGGATTTTATGAATGAACCGAACGCAATATGGCGGCCTAGTAGGGAATCCAGTAAATTGTCGATAACTACTTATTGATATAAAAAGGGCACAGACTAAAAATTTATACATTTGAAAGAAAAAATTAAGTGGTTAGCATAAGTGGATGCCGATTATTTGTTCTCAGGTTGCAGTGTGCTTAGGGCTAAATTTGGTATGGAGTTAGCTGACTCCCTGGATTAACACATAGGCTGTTTGGTAACGATAACCGACATCCACGTGAGCGGAACTGCGGTGGAGTCACAAAAAAATTATAATTTAAAAAACGTGATTACAAATGAGACAGCCCTGAATCCTTAGTACCGAGTGAAATGTATGGCTGTACCGAATAACACCCCGTCCCCCACCACTCCCCACTCCTCGCACGATTTCTCTGTCAAGACGGCTTCGTTGACAAACTGTATGTAGTAGATATGAATCGTTAGACTGTGGTATAGTACTTCAAGTACTCTAAGGCTGGCCTACCATTGTAGAAGGTGATATTCCAAATACACATTTTCTTGTTCAACTATATAAATCATAATTGATTTTGTAGTTTTATAGATGTAAAAACTGTTTTAGTATCTATTCATCAGTAATACCAGTACCATTATGCGGTAGAATAATAAAAAGTCAACGGCATTTCAAAAGTCATTCACTATGTATGGAAAGTGGTCTTCGTTCTTTAAATATTTGGGAAAATATCGATAATTAAAATTCTATCACCGCATCACTAGCAATTTTATTTAACCAATCAGGTGCTACTTCATCCCCACTAAGGGCGAACGCAAGATGGAGGTTGGCGTTTTCCTCATATGATCTTACGAATGAATTTCGTAGTAGCTTCAAGTCTTTATATATTTACTATGTCTATGGTCAGATAGAAAGAAATGTCTGTCTGTCTGTCAGTGTCAGACTCAGACAAGAATCAAAACGAAAGCTTTGCCCTGCCAAGGGCGGGAAATTGGAAAGGAAGCAAATAAACTTCTCGCGTTAATTTTGCACGTTTTTTGAATAATTTTTAATCCAAAGTGATCCAATTAGCTTAATAAGTGTTTGTGATACTCCGTAAATTGTATTGTAAGTAGTTTTTAATTATAATATTCGGTGATTCGAGCTTGGGGGTTGCCCCCAGCTCGCAACATGGAGTGTGATGAGGTTTTAGAAATAACGCCTCTCCCTCCGGAGCCGCCAGACCCTGAACTGGTACCAAACAAAACAATTGGTAAACGTAGAGCTGAGACTGAGTCTCAAACCCCCTCCAAGAGGGTAACATCTAATAACCCAGACGAGTTAATCATACCGTCGATACAGACGGTATATACTCATCCCTCCATTGTAATTGGTAGTGTGCAGAACTACACTATCTCTGACAAAGGACCCTACATTGTTCATGTGTCTCGTTCCGAATCTTCCCCAAGTACCGGCACTATTTTGAAGCCCATTCATTTTGGACAATTTTTATTAAACCAAAAATTTGAGAATATTCGCCCTGGAGAGGGAGTGCGTAAAGTCGGCCGAAATAAAGTTGCCGTAGAATTCACTACGGCAGTGGCAGCAAATAAATTTCTATCCTCCCCAATCTTGCCTATGTGCAAGTACACTGCAACCATCCCCTCTTACAACGTGACCAGGATGGGTCTGATAAGGAATGTTCCTACAGACCTATCTATGGACGACTTTGTCGACGGAGTAGTCCTTCCCGAAGGATGTGGCATCATCTTAAAGGCACGCCGCCTCAATCGAAAAGTGATTGAGGAGCAAAAAGTTTCTTGGGTTCCAACCCAAACTGTCGTAGTTACATTCCAAGGACAATGCCTACCCAACAGGATATTTTTATACTACAACTCCCTTCCCGTACAGCTTTATCAATACCCAACCATCCAATGTCACCATTGTTGTCGTTTTGGCCACACGAAGATACAGTGCAGGTCGAAGCCCAGATGCTTCCGTTGCTCAAAAGAGCATTCAGGGGATTCTTGTGAGACCCTAGAAGCGGACGCTAAGTGCTTGCAATGTAGCGGTAAGCATTTCGCCACCAGCCGGCTCTGTCCGGAGTTGGAAAGACAAAAGTCTATTAAAATGGTAATGGCCCAAAATTCCATCTCATTTGAGGAAGCCTCTGCCCAATTCCCAAAATCCACTCGCTCATTTTCCGAGGTTGCTCAAGAACCCTCTTCCAGACCTCGTCCCTCCAACAGCCCACTGAAAACTACTCATGAAGACCTATCTCAAAGTACAACCCGCTCCTATATTAAAGCTGCCCATTCCACCCCCAAACCAAAGGCCCTATTGGGTAAATCCTATGATAGGATTGCCTATAGGAACATAGTTGCGAACCCAGGGACATCCTCCCCAAATGGCTGCGCTCTCCAAACCACTCAACCCTCATCATCTCCTATCAATAATAATGTGATGGAAACCCTAATCTCTATCTTAATTGATATGATTTTAACAAAGCCTCAAGCTATACCGCCCAACGTTGCCTCCAAACTTACACAATTAGTACAACAACTAGCCCCCAATGGATCCAATAGAGGTCCTACAGTGGAACATCCAGAGCATTAATGCTAAAAAGCATGAATTAATATACCTCATAAATAAATTCCAACCGTCAGTCATTGCCGTCTCGGAGACATGGTTGAAGCCTGGATCCCGTTTTCGGATCCCGGGCTTCACCTGCCTGCGGGATGACAGAGCTGATGCACATGCTGGAAGCGCTCTGTTAATAAAGCGCTCCCTCACATTTTCCCCAATAGCCCTCCCACCCCTCCCACCTGGTATCAATGCTGTCGGTACCAGGACCTTTGGCATTTCTTTTATCTCCATTTATATCCCCTATCCTATCTTATCAATGATCCCCGACCTCAATCTCCTATTCTCATCCATTCCCCCTCCCATGATCATCATGGGGGATTTTAATGGCCACAACACTGTGTGGGGTCACAACTTCTCGGATCATTTCGGCCACTCCCTCCTTGAAATCATTGACGAGGCTAACTTATGCCTCCTTAATGATGGCTCTCCCACTCGTAGACCGTATCCTACTCAGAACCCGCAAAGTGCAGTCGACCTCTCACTATGTTCTTCCTCTCTTGTTACAGACATCATATGGAAAATTCTCCCACTAACCTATCAAAGTGATCACTTCCCCATAGTGATGTCAATACACTCAAATTTGCCAAATAATGTGACACCCTTTAGTAACCCCTCACCTACCTTAAAGTATAGACTTTCCGATGCAGATTGGTCATCCTATGCATCATCCCTTGACCGGGAAATTGACTCATTATCCCCCCCCATTAACTCACTCACCTCTTACAATAAATTCATCGATATCATGATATCATGTGCAGATCTCAATATCCCTCATAAAAAATCTTCTCGTGGCTTTAGGGTCTCGACTCCATGGTGGGATGCAGAATGCACTAAGGCGGTTGCTGAACGTAAAGTAGCGGAGAAAGCATACTGTCAATCAATGACTACAGACAACTTTCTAAAATACAAGAAAGCTGCAGCCAAATTTAGAAAGCTAACTATTAAGAAGAAGAAGCAAAGTTGGATTGGCTTCTGCGAAAGCTTGTCTCCCAGAACGCCCCCAGCTTTAGTGTGGAAACAAATTAAACGTTTCAGATGCTCCTCTAGCATTGACAATATCTCAGCCAACGACCCGGTATCATGGCTTGAAGCCTTTTCAGACAAACTGGCCCCCCCCTATGTGCCTTCTCAGTTATCATTTCCATCACCGCCGTTTTACCTCCCGTCCGCGGGCATCCTGGATGCCCCCTTTTCCTACAATGAACTCAGACTGGCACTTGACGGACTGACTGATTCATCACCCGGTATAGACGGTATTCCCTATTCTTTTCTTACAAAGGCTCCTGATAAATGCAAACATTTTTTTTTATCTCTAGTTAACTCTTTTTTTGATAATGGTATAGTCCCAGAACAATGGAAATCTCAAATCATAGTCCCAATCCTGAAACCTGGAAAGGATCCTTCAGACCCCGCTAGCCGAAGACCAATAGCGCTGTCATCTGTAATGGCCAAAGTGGCGGAACATATGATCAAGCGCCGTCTCGAGTGGTGGGCTGAAAATGGATCGGTTTTTGCTCGGTCCCAATTTGGATTTAGAAAAGGCATGGGCACCATGGACAATCTTAGTATGATTACAACAGATATTCACATTGCCTTTAAAGAGGACAAATTCCTATTGGGCGTCTTTCTTGACATCGAATCAGCATATGACAATGTTCTGCTTCCGGTTCTCAGGAGGAAACTCCTACAGCTGAGAATTCCAGATAAGCTTGTACGTTTTATATGTAATCAGTTAATGGAAAGATCTGTTATTATTAAAACCCCTCTTGGCTTTCTTCCTGCTAGGACAGTTTGGAAAGGTTTGCCACAGGGTTCGGTTTTGAGCCCACTACTGTATAACATCTATACTTTTGATCTGGAGCAGACTGTGGACTCCTTCTGTGAAGTCTTACAATATGCTGATGATCTTTGTCTATATGTCTCCTCCACCTCGGTGATAGAGGCTAGTACCAGGCTCAACTCCGCGTTGTATTACCTTGGCGAATGGTTAATATCCCATGGCTTGTCCCTCTCTGCACCTAAAAGTTCTGTTGTAGTTTTCACCAGGAAAAAAGACATCCCCCATGTAGAGATCTTTATCGACAAAGAAACCATCCCCGTATCAAACAAGGTTAAATTTCTGGGCATTATATTAGATTCTAAAATGTCAGGCAACCCTCACTTTACTTTTGTTGGTCAAAAATGTGAAAAAAATGTTAACATCTTACGCTGTCTCTCTGGAGTATGGTGGGGATCTCATCCATACACCCAGAAGCTTCTCTACAATGCTTTAATCAGAAGCCACTTTGACTACGGATCATTCCTTCTTAATTTGGGTAACAAGTCAGGTCTGGACAAGATTGACAAAGTGCAGTCTAGATGCCTTCGCCTGATACTGGGAGCTATGAAGTGCTCACCTATCAACGCTATGCAGGTTGAGTGTTGTGACCCCCCCCTAAGCCTGCGGAGGCAATACCTCTGTGATAGGTTCTTGTTCAAATTGTCACAAAACTCCAATCATCCCCTCCTTCCAAAATTAAATCACCTACTTAGTCTATTTGGTACCCTTGATAAGATCCCCTGTATTCTCCATAGCTTTAAATCCCTTTCAGGCCTACCGCACTCTATTAGACAGTTTCCAATATTTCCAATTTACCTAATTCCTTATGATGCTCTAGTTTTTCAACCCCAAGTCATTTTAGACTTTGGTATCACAAAGGACTCTGTCGATGCCAAAGGAATGTTTAACTCTGAAATTAATTCGAAATATTTAGGATGGAACTCCATATTTACCGACGCATCTAAATTATCAATCAACAGTAATGTTGGCGCTGCAGTGTGGATCCCAAGTGCTAAAATTAATTTGAGCTTCAAATGTCCCTCATCAGCATCAGTGTTCACCGGTGAAGCTGTCGCACTCTTGGAGGCTGTTAGATTTGTCAGATCCCATGGCCTTGATAAATCTATCATCTTCTCGGACTCCCGGAGCTGCCTGCAATCTATTCTGTCCAACTCTTTCGGGCCTACCTCTCGCCTCCCTATTATTCTTGAGATCAAGCTCGCCCTCTATGAATGTCATAACCTAAGTATCGACGTGCTCCTTGCATGGATACCAGGCCATTCTGGTATACCAGGTAATGAGACGGCAGATGCTTGCGCGAAAAGTGCAGCCCTTTTGGGTACACTTGAGCATTACCATACATATTGCCACGACCTTTGTTTACGACCTAAAAATATGCTTGCAAAGTCTTGGACTAGGATATGGAATGATTCAAAGCTCATCAAAGGAAAGTTCTATGCTAACATCCAACCAGACATCCCCTCTTTCCCCTGGTTTTTTAAATTTCGCAAATTTGATAAATCTGTGACGTCAACCATCTGCCGACTAAGACTTGGTTTTGCGTGTACTCCGGTATTCCTGGCGAAGATAAGGATACGGGACCATTCGATATGTGAGTGTGGTCTTGAGGAGGGAAGTGTAGATCATATCTTTTTTAATTGTCCGAACCTTCAATTCTCTCTTTACGATATCCTCCCCCCTGTTGTTCCCCTTCCTGCTTCTTTCCAGATATTATTGTCCCTGATATACTCCCCCTCAATAAATTTCACTCTCTGCAAATTTATAAAGCTCAACAATATTAAGCTTTAAAAGTTATTTATATAGTTTTTTTCTTGTGCGAGTTGGATCACTTGGATGCATTTTATAATATTTAAATATTTTTAAATTAATTGAGATAATAATAATTTTTTACTCGAAGCCGATCATTTTATCTTGAAGTTTATGACACTCCTGGGACGTTGACACTGGCAGAATCGCAGCGCATCGCAAGCGGAGCCATAAAATAAGAACTGAACTGAACTGAAAGCTTTGCGGTTGAAATCGCGAACGTTTTTTACTTTATTTCGTTAAATAATTATTATTTATATACTTGTATATGTAATCTTTGTGAACTATTGGACTTTGATGGTAAATTATAGCAAGCATGACTCCATTCACGCAATAAATACTACACTACCTATAAACCATACATTCAAAACATCACTCGTTGAAGCCGGGTGTTAGTATAGCATTTAATAGTTTTATAAACACTGTTACAATGTCTGACGCTTGGGAAGAAATTCAAGCTGTTAAGATTAAGAGAAATAGCTTGCGGGAGAAGTTGGAAAAACGTAAAAAAGAGCGGCAAATCATACTGAGTACGAATGCGACCTTGGTTGGTAGTGAGAAGCCAGAAGGGTCTCCCGGGAGCGCGAAAGATCGCTCTGTTGCCAGCCCTGCACCGCTGAAAATTGACGGTAATATACAATTTTATTCTTTTACATTCAGTATAAATTGTCACAAGTATAATATCTTGCACTAGCTTTTGCCCTGGATGGATTAAATGGCCCGCTGTCCATCTATACTTACAAACTTTCGCGTTTTTAATATTAAGTAGGATTCAATGTGGGCAGAGTCACAGGTAACAAATAGCTGTAAGTATGGGAATGGTCATGTCATTATTTTATAATATCAATAGCTTTTGCCCGCGGCTCCGCCCGCGTGGTTGTCGGTTATCGCGACCAAATATAGCATATTTCCTTTCTCAAGGTCTAATCTACCCATACACCAAATTTCATCAAAATCTGTTCAGTAGTTTAGGCGTGAAAGCATAAAAGACAGACAGACAGACAGACTTTTGCTTTTATAATATTTGGTAAGCTCTTTACTCAAACGAATATCTAAAACGGCATTGATAGGATCTTACCAAATTTGGATAGGTAGAGGGGGGAACATGACTGACGTTGGAGGTGAGCGCTGATGCATCACAAGGTGGCCACCCTAAACCTACACCTGGGTCGCAAGTCCCAGGCGCCATCACAGTGTTCCTCTCTGTACCACGCCATGAACCGGCGACCGCACGGTGAATCCATGGAATGCTAAGAACCGGATCTCTGGAAAAAATTATATTTTTTTTTTTTTTTTTTTTATATATTTCTGCTAACATGCGATCGGTCCCTGGACCATAAGCAGTTGTTATGGGTGATTAATTGGCGTGCTAGGCTTTCCCTTCCATTGTCAGGTAGCCTTTACATTTTTTTCTTATTTTTTTTTTTAATTGAGATTGTCCCATATGTGCAGCCTCTTAAGGCGTCTTATTTTGGGTGCTTCAGTAAGGATTTGGGCAAGCTTATTCTCATGATGTGCAATCCTGTCTTTATAGGTTTTTTTTATTTTATTTATCTCCTCTTTGATGGTGGATATTTTCAAATATTCGTGGATATCTTCCGTTCGTGTGAACCACGGAGCATTCACTATTTTCTTTAGCACGCCATTTTGGAATCTCTGTAGAATTGTATGAATGTATTTGAAGTTTTGGCGGAACCCCACAGTTGGATTCCATATGTCCATACTGGTTTCAGTATAGCTTTGTAAATTGTAATTTTATTTTCAACTGACAGTCGTGAGCCTCTGCCAAGGAGCCATTCCAGCGATCTGAGTCTATGGTTTAACTCGTCTCTCTTCTTTTGTATGTGCGGCTTCCATGTTTGCCTACAGTCGAGATAAAAGCCAAGATATTTCATATCATATTTCGGAGCGTGAAGGTGATTTGGTTGGATTTATTTGCGCTGGCTTTGATCCTCCAATTTTTCATCCAGGCGTGGACCTTATCCAGGTGTCTCCGAACTATCTTGGACGCAACTACAGGATCTGAACTGGATGATAGGACTGCTGTGTCGTCTGCGAAGGTAGCTGTCATAACGTCTTGGGATTCTGGTACATCGGCTGTAAACACTAGATAAAGTAACGGTCCTAGGACTGATCCTTGTGGTACTCCGGCCTTAATGTCAGAGAAACCTGAGTCGTTTATTTTAACGTAGAAGATACGATCTTCCAGGTAGGACTTAAGTAGCAGGTACATATTGTGTGGTAGTAAGGTCTTCAGCTTAAACAGTAAACCATCGTGCCAGACCTTGTCAAATGCTTGCTGTACATCGAGGAATACTCCACAGCAATATTCTTTATTTTCCAAAGCATTTCTTACGTGTTCTGAGACTCTATGCACTTGTTCAATAGTGGCATGCTTTCTGCGGAAACCGAATTGGTGTTCCGGAATACTCGAATTTTCATAGATACATCGGTTTAGCCGTTCAGAAATAATCCTCTCTAGAACCTTCGATAGCACTGGCAACAAGCTTATTGGTCTGTACGATGAGGTCAAATTGGGTTGTTTCCCAGGTTTTGGGACCATGGTTATTTGTGAAACCTTCCAAATGCAGGGATAGTATGATGTCCTGAGTATTGCGTTGAACAGTGCTGTGATGTAGATTATTGCCTTTTTCGGAAGTTTCTTTAGTATCTCTGCAGTAATTAGATCAAAGCCCGGTGCTTTTCTCATCTCCAGCTCAAGGATCAGCCGCCGGACTTCTGTCGGAGTGCAACACTTCATAGGGGGACTGAGCTGCAGGTCACTGCTCAGATACTTTTGTACTTCATCATCTAGACTTGAATCCAAATCATAATTTGGAGTGAAGACATCTCTGAGAAACTGCGCATATGCTTCTGCTCTTTCTTCGTCACTTTTTGCCCATTTTCCATCCTGGGTTCTGAGATGATGATCTACTTTCTGCGGTTTAGCACGTGACTTGATTGCTTTCCAGAGGGAGTGTTCATTTTTAGCTGGGGCAGAGGGAGTCAAGTTTTGTAAGTAGAACTGTAGCGTTTCGTTTTCAGTCTTGATTATAAATTGTTTGAGTTCTGCTGCGGCCTTGTTAAATGCTCGTTTATCAGAAGGATTTCGGCTGCGGTGCCACACTCTTCGCAATCGTCTCTTCTCTAACACTCTTTGTTTCACTTCCAGTGTTACATTTTGTGTCACCTTTTTTTGGATTACACTTTTGGGTGTACTAGCCCTTGCTGCAGACTGTATACTCTGTGTGAGTGAGATGGTAGCATGCTCTATGTCGTCGTCTGTCTGTAATGGAACTTTGAGCTTTAGATTTTCATTTAGTAGGTGTTCAAAGTAATCCCAATCTGTGTGTTTATTACACAAAAATACACTCCTTTCTTTATTAATGATGGATGTGCTCATTGTTAAAATGCTCATTGAAAAAATTATATTATCATTCAATATTTATATCAACTTTATGAAAAAAAAAACAAAATATAATAATTATGAACTAGAGACTTATTAATTTCTATTGCATTTCCTTCCAGCATCATCAGCACAAGAGAAAGCAAAAGTTCTCGTACCGTCAGCCTCCCTAGAGGTGCGATTGTTGCAAGTTCTTTCAGACATGCAGCTTCAACTGCCAGCCACTGCCAGCGCCCTACTGCCTGGCTTAGGTGATGTAGATGCAGGAATAGTGGCTAGCTTGCTACAAAAATTTGCTACACAAAAGCTTATCACGTAAGTAGAGAACTTACTTTCTTATACTACATGGATGAGGGCAGATCATTTTTTCCATTCTTTTCTTTAGTTCTAGTTCCTATGCATGCTATGGGCATGCTTCATCTGAGGTAGCACACCAAGACTGCTTCAGCTAATTTAATAAAATCTGTAAAATACTAGAAATGCCTGTAAAGAATTTAGAAATTCTTTAAAAAATTAGAAATATCTGTAAAAATTTAGAAAAGTCTAAAAAATTTGAAGACTCTGTAAAGAATGACTGTATGTATATAATCTTTTTACATTTGTAGAATTTGAATGATTTTTTTATAGCATTTATTATGCTAACTTTAAAGTTCAAAAACATTGGAAAAAATGTGATTGAATAGCAGATGTGGCTCAATAGCTCAGTTGGAAGAGCATTCCCCCTGTAAGGGAAAGGTCTTGAGTTCAAGTCTCACTTGAGCATTTAATTTTTTCCGATGTTTTTTGAATTTGTAGAATTGTTAAATCATCTCTTTCAGAATTAAAGAAAAAACCGAAAGCACCACAGATGCTAGTATAGAGGTTGTGAGTGCTGAATCTGTTCGACTTGTTGCTGTTCTTGCGGCTCTAATGGAAGAACAGTCTGCTGGAGATAAAATCAAACATAAGAGAAAAGGTAACTTTAAACAACTTTCATGTATCCGTGGGGATTTATCGCACGATAAAAAAAACACCTTCCATAGAAATATATCAATTGAACGGACAGGCGATCAGTGATTCTATGTTGCCATTATCACCTGTTTTCATATTTAACAACTACAAAAGAACTTTTTAACTTCTTTTCTTTTGTTGAAGCTCTGGTACAAGCTTCCCTCTAGCTGGCAGGCATGGTAAGAACTAGTAAAAGAATGAATTGAGAAGTTTGTAATTGTGATTGTTGCAGGAGATAGCTCTACAGAAGACAGTTCTAATCCTAAAATTTCGAAGACTGCCACAGATGACAAGAAAACTGCCAAAAATGATACGGACCTTATGGTGCGTATACTTCACATAATTATCTGATATGTATATGGTGAAATGATGGACTGTCAGAAGCGTTGGTAGCTTACTGGTTAAAGGAGTAGGCCTTACGATCAAGATGTCCCAGGTTCGAATCCTGGCCATTACACTATCGACGTGAACCCACTCCTAGCACAAGCAATTTAGCTTAGTTAAAGGGTTAAGGGGGAATATTAGTAATTTCGGTTGCTAATTTTCTTTAAAAAAACTAATTAAATACATATCGAAGCACAGTGCCATCTAGATACAGAATATTATATGAGTTCTGATAGGCACATACTTTTTTTACAATACATACAAATACCCAGACCAATGCAAATATAGGTATAAATAATCAAACCAATGACCCAGAGATACAATCCTTCTTATTTGCAGCAGGGCAACAGCTTACCAACTTTGTTTTAAATTTTTCATACAGGTAGATTATAATTATGGGCCCAACATTTGATTATTTTTAAATGCCTAGTTTAAATATAGAATATATTAAAGTGGTTTTTATTTTACCCTCAACAGTCTTTGCTGGCGATGCCTTCGAGCAGAGAGAAAGCAGTGAAGAGAGTTGGTGAGGAAATAATGGATTTGTTGAGTAAACCCACGGCAAAGGAAAAATCACTGGCTGATAAATTTAAGAGTCAAGGAGGTGAGCATTATAAATTAAAGATTTGGCTTCACCTTGAAAGTTTATTCCCATCTGCAACCCCTAGGCTTGCCACCGGGGTGGTGGTTGGCACTGATTAGGTGTTGTTTGCCACCCCGGTGGTCAGTGGCACATAATTAGTTTTATATGTATAGGAGATGATATCCAGTGAAAAATGTTTTAATATCAATTTCCATTGATGACGTCCAATAGGAAATGAGAATAGACCCCATAACTATGAAGGGGTGGATGAAACTATGTGCCATTGCCCACTGGGGTGGTAAACGACACCTATTAGTGCCAACCACTACCCCGGTGGCAAGCCTAGGGGTGGTAGATGGGAATAAACCACCTTGAAGGCCTTGGGCCTTGGCCTTGGCCATACCCTACCAACGATATCATACTATCGTATCCCCAGGTGCGCAAGTGATGGAGTTCTGTCCGCACGGGACTCGTGCGGAATGCGCGCGGGCTACAGCTGATAGCCCCGCACGAGAATGCTGCAAGAAGCTGCACTTCAAGAAGATCATCCAAAGTCACACCGACGAGAGTCTCGGAGACTGCTCCTTTCTCAACACTTGTTTCCACATGGACAGTTGCAAGTCAGATATATGAATTACTCCTTTATTTTTGTACTAGCTGTAGGTCCGCCCGCGTACTTGTTGTTTGTCGTGACCAAAAGTGATGATTGTTTTTATTTTTTTGTTAACGCTGTCTAGACCCATGGTACCATATTCATGCATGCAAATATTTGCACAGAGCGGGAATCGAACCCGTGCCTCCTGCGTGGCAGTCGCGTGCACTACCGCTACGCCACAGAGGCTGTCAATTTTTGATCATATTTTCGGTTCTACTCAACGAATTGCAATCATACGTACGGCAGTTTCTTTGCGTTTGACCAAGAGCGCATGAAAGACCAAATGCCAAATAAAAAACACGGTATCAAAATTCCTCCAGTAGTTTTTGCGTCCATAACAACCACCATACAGAGATTACGAAAAACATATGCAAGCAACTTTCGCCCTTAATGACATTTTTGCATCAGGTTATACACTGCCACTGAGTTAAGTTTGAAAAGTGCTTGCACTATACTTGAAGTTAAGTTTGAAAATTGCTTGCACTATTTTTTAAACGATTTTCATAATTCTTTAGTTTGCCCTAGTTATCTTATATAATACTAGCTGTCCCGGCGAACTTCGTACCGCCAATTTTTCCCGCCCCGCGATCCGCGTCAGATCCCGTTCCCGCTGCACCATTTAGGGGGATGAAAAATAGATGTTGGCCGATTCTCATAGATACCGGATAAGCACAAAAAATTTCATCAAAATCGGTCAAGCCGTTTCGGAGGAGTATGGCAACGAAAACTGTGACACGAGAATTTTATATATTAGACAAGCTGTGAACCGCGGCGAACTTCGTACCGCCAATTTTTTCCTACCCTCGTGGCGTCAGATCCCGTTCCCGCTGCACCATTTAGGGGGATGAAAAATAGATAATAATTGACGATTGATCATTTTTCTACCGCAAAGAAAAAATTATTAAATTACTAAAATGGCTATTAAAAAATAAGGGTTGATCGTAGAAGGGTGAAAATTGAGGATTATATGTATTTTTGTATGTTGTATCATAAAAAAATAGAAATTAAAAAAATTTGTCTAAAAAATAAAAAATAAAAATTTAGGGGTGGACTACCCCTAACATTTAGGGGGATGAAAAATAGATGTTGGCCGATTCTCAGACCTACTCAATATGCTCACAAAATTTCATCAAAATCGGTCAAGCCGTTTCGGAGGAGTATGGCAACAAAAACTGTGACACGAGAATTTTATATATTAGGTCCTTACATATGAAATTGGCGTTTTTCGTACTGGCCACTTTAATCACGATTTTCTCCTCTTTGGTAAGGAATTCCAAATTCAAATTTGTACAGCTATTTACTCATGTATTTGTGCTTCGATGACCGTCATTCATTTGTTTTTTTTCTTCTGTTTTTTTCTGTTTGCGTCACTCATTTTACAAAATGGAAAACTTAAAATATCGCATTATTTACGAATATGAGTTCCGCCGTGGCACTAGTGCTGCGGAAACGACTCGAAGGGTGAATGATGTTTATGGCGGTCATGTTGCAAAAGAAAACACAGTTCGTTTTTGGTTCCAACGTTTTCGTTCTGGAAATTTCGACCTGCAGAACAAGCCCCGTGGACGGCCTGAGACCCAAGTTGATAATGAAGTATTGAAGGCTATTGTGGAAGCGGATCCATCGCAAACCACGTCCGAGTTAGCTGCAGGCTGCGGTGTTAGTGATAAAACTGTTGTAATTCACTTGAAGCAAATTGGGAAGATTAAAAAGCTTGAAAGGTGGGTACCTCACGAATTGACTGAAGCAAACCGGCAAACGCGCGTCGACTGCTGCGTTACATTACTGAACCGGCAAAATAATGAAGGTATTTTAAACCGAATCATTACCTGTGATGAAAAATGGATTCTTTACGATAATCGGAAGCGCTCAGCGCAATGGTTGGATCCTGGCCAGCCAGCCAAATCCTGCCCCAAGCGAAAATTAACCCCAAAAAAGTTATTTATGAGCGTTTGGTGGACTAGTGCCGGTATTGTTCATTACAGTTTTCTCAAATCTGGCCAGACTATTACGGCTGATGTAAACAACCTAGGCTGGTCAATCGCTCCACGCCACTGCTGCTTCACGACAACGCTAGACCACACACCGCACAACAGACGGCTACCAAATTAGAAGAGCTTCAATTGGAATGTCTAAGACATCCTCCATACTCCCCGGACCTTGCTCGAACAGATTACCATTTTTTTCGAAATTTGGACAACTTCTTGCAAGGGAAAAAATTCAACTCTGATGGGGCAGTCCAAATCGCCTTCACAGATTTTATTGATTCCCGTCCGACTGGTCTTTTTAGTAAAGGGATCAATGAACTACCTATGAGATGGCAAAAGTGCATAGAAAACAATGGTTCATACTTTGATTAATTAAATATATTATATTTAAAAATATTAGACTTTTGTTCCTCCCATACAAAACGCCAATTTCATATGTAAGGACCTAATATTAGATATTGCCCTAGTTATCATAATAGTCATAAATATTTTGAATAACACACTTGTACTTTTCCACTGAGTTTAATTTATTACAATTCTAGACCTGACCGGTTTCGCCTTTCTCAACTTAGTACAAGTGTGTTATTCAATATGTTTAGCAGATTCCACCAAGCGCCATCAATCTCCAGTATAAATAGTCATAAATACTTACAGATATGTCCACTATGAAGTAGACAACACAGATCCGAACGCGAATGCGGCCAAATCCGCTGAACTGACTATCAAAGGTACACATAATGGTATGTTTCTATACATCCAAGACTTGCTTGGTGAATTCAAAAAAAATTATTATTATATTCCACATAATAGCGTCGAAGCATAGAAGAGTCGGTAGCTTAGTGGTTAATGAGTCGGCCTTACGATCGAGAGGTCCCGGGTTCGATCCTGGCCATTACACTACCGACGTGAACCTACTCCTAGCACAAGCAATTTAGCTTAGTTGGAGGGGTTAGAGGGAATATTAGTAACTTCGGTTCTAATATTCTTATCAAGAAAAAAAAAAAGAAAAAAAATAATAATATTGAGAACACTTGTATTACCTTACGGCATTCTCAAAGGTTTACACTTAGCAAAGGTTTTGTATGTTCTAATTCTTAAAAACTATGATATTTAACATTTTTCACAGGTGGGTAGTTATAAAATTTAGTATACCAGTAACAATTTTTTTCCCCAAAATGTGGGGAATAATTATAAGCATGACCTAAAAAACATTTTTTTTAAAGGTTAATATAATTATCTAGTATGTATATAAAATAAATAAGGCGAAACCGGTCAAGTACAATATAATAAATACTGTGGAATAAAACTAAAACCCGACTACCGAAAAATCACACTCTAAAATGTAACAAACAAGAAAATATCAAGGATAGCCGTGGTCGTATGCCACTTTACCCTAGAATCAATATTGTCTTGTTTGTTACATTTTAGAGCGTGATTTTCCAGTGGTCGGGTTTTAGTTTTAAACTTTATTTTTTATTTACATTATTTTGGGGCAAGGTAAAGCTAATAATTTATACATATTTGAAATGTGCTTCTAAAGTCCTTTCATTTGATAGCAAACACGGCATATTTATCTTTAATTTATTTTTTAACACAGTACCTTATGAGCGCTAGAGGGCGCCACACAAGATTGAGTGACACGTAATATAGCCTATAACCATCGGACGATCAAGCCGCTTGTAACGATACCTCATTTGTCTAGTTCTAATAAGTATTTGAGGAGCTATGAGGGAACAAATGAACATACGTACATAGCCTGTCAAATCATAACCCTCCTTTTGGCTTCGCCGTAGTCGGGTAAAAAGTACAAGTGTTCTCAATATGTGTAACAATAAATTCCACTAAGTGCCATCAATCATCAGTATAAATAGTATTATTATATTCATCTCTTTTTTAATAGGTACAAGTGTAGTATCCAAACCAGATGGAGTATTGACTCTTACGCCGCCGCAGTGGATACAGTGCGATCTTAGATATCTCGATATGACATTCTTAGGTAAGTCCTCGTATGTTGCTGTTTCAGACGCCTTAATTAACCTTCCATGTAACTGACCTGAATAGACTGTAGATTCATAGGTGCTGGTTAACATCCGTTTCGAAGGTTTAACATGAATAAACACCAGTTAGAGTGAATAACAATATTATAGCTTCACCAATTCTTTGAAAATTATATGGTTTACGAATATGATAAGGGAATATGCCCTGCCCTACCAAGGTAAACCATAAGGTAGAAGACCTCTTGTATCACATCGTGTTCATCCATATCCATACTAATATTATAAATGCGAAAGTAACTCTGTCTATCTGTCTGTCTGTCTGTCTGTCTGTCTGTCTGTATGTATGTTACGCTTTCACGCCTAAACCACTGAACCGATTTTGATGAAATTTGGTATAGGGGCAGATTAGACCATGAGAAAGCACATAGGCTATGTTTGGTCGCGATAACCGACATCCACGCGGGCGGGGCCGTGGGCAAAAGCTAGCTCAAAATATATTGTTTATAATAAACTAGCTGGACCGGCGAACTTCGTACCGCCAATTTTTTTCCGCCCGCGTGGCGTCCGATTCCGTTCCCGCTGCACCCTCTACTATATTAAGCATGAAAACATATAAACCTTCTTCTTGAATTACTCTATCTATTAAAAGAAACCCCATCAAAGTCTATAGCGTAGTTTTGAAGATATAAGAATGCATGCTTTAAACATGTAGTGATATTGTTTCTGCAGGTAAGTTCGCAGTGATAATGGCGGACCCACCTTGGGACATCCACATGGAGTTACCGTACGGCACAATGTCGGACGATGAGATGAGATGTCTCGGCGTGCCACAGCTACAAGACAGTGGACTCATATTCCTATGGGTCACAGGCAGGTAGGAAGGATGATCTCTGGACAATTATAAAATATAGCTGCAAACAATATTCGATCTTATTGATTAGTAATTTATGTAGTAGCAATAAGATCGAAAATTGCCTGCAGTCTTTTAACAGAAAGTGGTAATTTTTGAAAAGTAAAGTAAAGCTAACGAGACGAAAGAAAAAGGTAAACAAAGCGACCATTACTGAGTTACGTTGCGATTATTTTCTCTGTCCTTGTCGCACATATCACACGTACGCGACAATGGCCGAGCCACAGCTGTCGTTGCATGTTTCTTAGTACAGGAAAGCTGTCAGCACAGCGGTTCCAAACTGCCAGATCCGCCAACTTATGAGCAATTTCATTCCTGTCTGGAAAGGGCTTGAAGTGATACGTAATCATTTTCAAATAAAAAAGTTTGGAACCGCTGAAACTTTACCTTTTTTCTCTCGCTTCGTTGGCTTTACTTATGATCGCTGGACAGTTATAAAATACATATAGCTGCAAAACAATATTCGATCTTATTGATTAGTAATATGTAGTAGCAATACGATCGAATATTGCCTGCAGTCTTTTATCAGAAAGTGGTAATTTTTGAAAATTAATCATTATCGCCCTATAGGCAGATCACACATTCGAACCGTTGGTTAAAACATCCCATGGCTTGCAATATACAGCATCCTGAACATGATCGTGAGAAGACTGGACTGTCGCTATGTAAACCATTGCTGTGCCACGGCGGGGGGGATGATGCAGGAATAGCCTTTCTAAATTTTTTTATTTTTTTTATTTTACTGACATAGAATACTTACTTACTTACTTCCAGCGGGGGACGCCGTCGACCGAACGGGTGATCTGCCCTTTTTGTGGGCCATTTCACCCAAATTCCCTATTCCTCCCCATGGGGAGACAAAGGGGGTGTCCGGCAATCACAACGTTCCGTCGAACCTACCTGTTTCTATGCAGAATCTTACGATCTGTTTCACCTTCAGATCCTCAAGGTCTGGTGTTTCTAATGAGTCCGTCCCCATATTTTCCCATCTTATTCTTGAGTACATGGGACATCTGGCAAGCAGGTGGAGGCTGGCTTCCTCGGCCTTCATGCACTCTAAAACATCCCATTGCTTGCAATATATTTCAGAGCAATGGAATTAGGTCGCGAATGTCTCAAGTTGTGGGGGTACGAGCGAGTGGACGAGTTGATCTGGGTGAAGACGAATCAACTGCAGAGAATCATACGCACAGGACGGACGGGACATTGGCTCAACCATGGCAAGGAACATTGCTTGGTATGTACACACATTGCTTATTATATTTTTAATCCCCGATGCAAAAACGACGGGGTGTTATAAGTTTGTCGTGTATGCGTGCGTGCGTGCATGCGTGCATGCGTGGGTGCGTGCGTGCGTGCGTGTGTGTGTCTGTCTGTAGCATCGTAGCACCCAAACGGATGAACTGATTTGAATGTAGTTTTTTTTGTTTAAGAGGTATATTAGCCGGGAGTGTACTCAGCTATGTTTGAAAATACATATCACTTCATAACCCCCTTCAACCAGATCCGTACCGATTAAGTAACACACGGCCAATCATTTTCACAAATAGTCACATTTTTCTATTAGTAAAATGTTTTTGGGTGGTTTTCTGTAATCTATATATATATAAATCAATGCCACTTTTCGTTGTAATATTATAACTCAACAACGCCTTTACCGATTTGGCTGATTATGGTCTTGAATTATTCGTGGAAGTCCAGGGAACGTTTGTACGTAGAGAAAAATTGCCGGGAACCGACATCCACGCGGGTGGAGCCGCGGGCAAAAGCTAGTACTCTCTAATACTCAGTCCAGCCTAGAAATGTTGGAGTAGTCATCCACTGCACGTTTTTACTCTTAATCTAGTATAATATATACTTTAAGGTGGGCATGAAAGGCAATCCAGACAACCTAAACCGCGGCCTAGACTGTGACGTCATCGTGGCTGAAGTGAGAGCCACCTCGCACAAACCTGACGAAATCTACGGCATTATTGGTAAGTTGATTTTCTATTACGCATATATTTGAGAAGCTATTAAAAGAATATTAAAAAAAAATCGTCGCTCTTACTTTCAGAGCGGCTGAGCCCGGGAACAAGAAAAATTGAACTGTTTGGACGCCCGCATAATGTTCAACCTAACTGGTAAGTTAATCATGACCACGATTAGCAGGCTTTATAATTTCCGTGCATATGTCATTGGGCATACACAGAGAGGAGGTGTTGTAATTATATTTCTCTAAGAAGAAGTGAAAAATAATGCATGCACTGTGCCTACTGATCAATAGCAATACTTTATTCTATGTCGAATTTACTACTATCTCATACTAGGTCTCATTAAATGTAACAGATACGAAGTATCGCCATCTGGAATTAAGTAGAACTCTATTTAGGGACATTGAGGCCAAGAGAGATGTGCACAGGACGAACGCCAACACTAACTAAATGTGACGTCAGAGTAGGCCTAAAAGTTACAGTACACAGTTACTTGACCGCTTCCTCTCTGTATTTGTTCTGTGGTTGCCACCTAATGAGCAAATTCCTCGTAAGGTTTTTTCGATCCCAATCTTATACTGGGGCATTATTCTGAGTGACATCGATTTTTAAACGCATTCGTTACTTGAGAACTCGGCGGATTAAAAGAGAAAAATGGCGTAAAACTAAATCAACTTAAATGTGGCTTTTACGAACGCATGTAGAGTCAACGCCACAAAATAAGTCCCGTGACAAAACTCGGAACTAAAAATAACATCACCGCCATGCTGTTTGTTATAATAACAAATTCTTCCACGCTCCAAAACATTGTGCTGTGCCCGACAGGGTCCACAATTGTAACTTAATATTAACATGACATCTGTACGCAATAAATGTATTGAGTATTGATGGGTTGTGGCCATGATAGGTTAGTTTAAAGTTGCCAGCACTTTTTTTGTGCTAGTGAGAATTCTAGTTATCGGTATACAAATCTAAGATTCGAATCATGTCACAACATATAGGTACCTATATGCACAGTACGCGTTTTTGGGTGTCTTTTGAGGATAGCAATCCAATTGCGTTTCTCTGCAATTCAAGCGTGACTTCCTTTTTTCATCAGTATTTTCTATTTTCAGTGTCACAGACGTAATCAGATTCTGTATCACTATCACTCTCTGTTGATATGAAGAACCTATCCACTGTTTATTTTTTTTAAATATTCATCTTCTAGGTGTTTGACATGATCACATTCTAACATTTTAAAGTTGGAGACGCTCGATTAAAACTTCTTAATTTCTGCTGTTCATACCTGAACAATAAAAGATCTGGCAACATTACATGTTGCGACTCGTTTTCATGGGACTTATTTCTAGGCGCGTACTCTAGTTACGAAATAGTTTGTCACTGAGAAGGTTTCAAAGGCTTTTCATTTAAAAGCCTTTGATCTCAGTAATACACCACTACTGAGTAGTAGTTGTACTAATCAGAAATTACATTCTCAATAGCAATGACTTCGCCAGTTTGTCATAATGCGATGATATGTAGGGACTTTTCAAAATATTGCTATTATGCTTTATAATGCAAGTATAAAATATAAGGCAGACTAAAGCCGATAGTAGGCATCTCGCTACAAAATCGAAATAATATGTACAGTCCGTCAAATCTAAGAAGTACCGTTTGACAGTTCTGACAATTGAATGATAGGGATGGGATGAAAAAATCGATTACTATAATATCCGAACTTTAAGAGATCGATTACTATAATATCCGAATTTTAAGAAATCAATTGTTATAATTAAATAAAAGAAATGTTTAGGATATTTTTTTATTCACTACTAGTACTAGTATCGTCGTCTTCGTCATCATCGTCATTTAAATTAATGACCAGTTGATTGTCCATTACATTATCAAAGTGTACGTCTCTTTCGAAGTCGTCCATTATTATTTTCTTTGTTTTTTGTACTACTTTACTCCAATCTTCCTGTGTAACTTGGACACATGCTTCCTTTAATAAACCTTCCATTTTCTTGACACTGAAGGGTGGTTTTGTGTTGTGTCTTGCTGCATAACCTGTAAAACAATAATGTAACTATTTGATAGCAGACGAAAACCATTGTTTAAATTATAAATGTTAGAAGTACTCGTGTTATTATTATAATATTATAAAATATTACCTTTAACTTGGGCCCAAATCAGTTCAATGGCATTATATTGGCAATGGTACGGAGGAAGTCGTATGACTTTGTGCCCGTGCTCTTCGGCCAATTGGTCAATTACATATGTCGGTTTTGGTGGTTTATGCAATTTCACTAACTGTAATAATTCAGCTTTTAATAGTGACATGTCGGCATCCACTCCTTTTCTTTGCAGCCATGCCACCAAATCTGCTTTCTTATTGGCTGACGTAGGTGCTTTATCAATTTGCACAGAGTGGTATGGGGCATTATCCATTATAATTGTGCTGTTAGGAGGGATATTCTGTAATAAATTTAAGAACCACTCTCGGAACCTTACTGCGTCCATTTCTTCATGATACTCTTTAGTGCTTTTGGATTGGAAAGCTAATAAAGAGTTTTCCACGAAGCCTGTAGACGCTGACCCAGCATGGCATATTATGAGGCGTCCACCTTTTCCTATCGGCACCTTCGAGCACGAAGCTTCAGAATCATCAGTCCATGTTTTCGGCACAGAATGGTTGGAATTTAGCCAAGTTTCGTCCAAAAATATTACATTATCCCAGTTTATAATTTGTTTAACTTCGCGCAGGAATGTTAGTCGCTGCATAATTATGTCATGTCGCTCCATAACAATTTTTCGTTTGTCAACTTTTTTGTATCTGAAGCCAATTCCTGTTATTACCGTTCTCAACGACTCTATGCTTCCCTTATACAGCCCGGCATCTTTTAAAGTTGCACATAAATTTGCCAATGTTGGAAATTCGCCTCTTGTAAAATACCCGTATATATGGTTTCTAATAGCATGACTATCGAATTCATCGATGCCTGTCACAGGTTTATTTCTTTTTCGTTTTTTCGGTGTGTGAAGTACGTTACTGTCACTCCCCGAAGGCCCATATTTTTCACTTAATATTTTGCCAACGGTGCGGCTACCAATACCGAGAGCTTCACCGACGCGATCCCGAACTTGTGTAACTGGCAGTAGAAGTCCACCATTTTGAGATTCACGCTCAAAATACTCGTGTAATTTCACCACCAATTCACGAGCCTGGCTGTTCAAAGTACGTCCTCTTTTCGACATTATTAATAAACACTTGCTTAGTTCGGAGTCCAGTATAAATATTGCCAAGGTAAACGGATAAAGAATGATCAGTCCAGAAAAGTAATAGCCAAGTCACAAATTGTAAAACACAAACGAGAAAGCAAGTACGCGCACAGTCAGCTTCCAAGATGGCGAGAGACTGCTGACGCCGAACCGACCGAGCGGACCGCGTGCGCTTGTAGTTGGCAGTGTTGCCAGAAAAAAAATTTGTAGAGACTTGGACACCTGCGATTTTGCCTATTGACCTAAAAATAATTAAATTAATTTATTTTAGGGTATCTGTGTATTCAGTGCATTATGCGGTCGCGCAGTAACGTCGTTAATTTATAACATCAGGCAACAACATTTTTGTGAATGGGTTCTACATACCTTATTTTTATTAGTTTTAGACGTAGAAATAAGACTTAGAAGAAAAAATTGTAATTGTAAAATCAATGGATGTGCTTGTTAAAAATTTGTTTATTTCTCTGTAATATGCAAACCCATACTATCATACACAAAAATAAATGTAAAAAACACTATCCCTGACTCCATTTACTATTTCGACAGCGTTAGCGCGAGAAACCCCGACTTATTTGGGCGCGAAAATCAAAAATCGACAAATCGCTTTCGACAACTTTTTAAAGAAGCAAATATATTTGATTTATAAATACGTATTTTTGGTGAATGGGTTTTATCTCATATTTTACGATTACATAACTATTTAGTTATGTAATCGTAATATGTGAGATAAATCCCATTCACATGAAAAAATATTTGTTTGGTTGTCAAGTGTAATTTGTAAATAATACATTCGATTTTTCGTATATGTAAACGATTTTTTTGCATACAAGTGTATCCGAAGAGTCGCAACACTACGTGCAGTGACCTAACTACGTAACTTTGTAATGAGGTCAAGAATATAACTATTAGAAATTATTTACTGTGTAAATATGTGTTATTTTGCTTTGTTTGAAAGTTTTCAATTACATTTAGATATTAAGAATTGTACATTTTTAGATACAATAATGAAATCTTTCTAAATTCATGGTTTTATGAAAAAGGTTATCGAAACTGAATAATGTACGTATGAACAAAGTTGTTTCGGTTTGAAAAATATGAAACGTCAAACGGTACCTCTTAGATTTGATGGACTGTAGTCACAAATTAAAGTTATGATAATTTTGACTGATCACATAATATTTGACAGGATAACTCTTGGCAACCAAGTAGACGGTGTACGTCTAGTAGACCCTGATCTCATCTGTGCGTTCAAGAAGAGGTACCCTGACGGGAACTGCATGGCGCCTCCACCTCCAGACCCCAGCCTCGCCTAGCGCCTGGCGACCCTGGATAGAGACAGTCTAGCCATCAAGGCTAGCTGCACCTGTCAGTAAATATGTTGTAGTGAGACGAGACTATTATAGTGAGGACTTTGGACTTAAGTGGACATACGGCCGTTCCCAATAACATACTGACAGTTAAAGATGGATCGCATCTACGGATAAAGTGCTCGGCTGTTTAAATCCAAAACATAGTAACTCCCTATTTCACACCAATTTGGGAAAATAAAATTTTTCCGCGATGCGCTTTCCCGCAAAAAATAGGAGTTACCATGTTTTGAATTTAAACAGCTGATATGTCAAATTTGACTGTTGCGATCTATCTTTAACTGTAAGTATGTTATTGGGAACGGTCGTTAGTGAATTTGGATTAAACTAAATGATAAGAGAAGCTACTGGTATATAGGTAAGAACAGTGGTCCCTGGGGACTTCGCATAGGTATAGACTTAGTGAATTTGGACTGTCAGAAGGGTCGGTAGCTTAGTGGTTAAGGAGTCGACCTTACGATCGAGAGGTCCCGGGTTCGAATCCTGGCTATTACACTACCGACGTGAACCCACTCCTAATACAAGCAGTTAAGCTTAGCTGGAGGGGTTAGAGGGAATATTAGTAACTTCGGTTCTAATAGTCTTAAAAAAAAAACTAAAGTAAAACATAAATGAAGCTGCTGCCCTAAAGGTAAGATAGTTTTACCGTGGTCCCTGGGGACTTTGCACTCACATGGACTTAGTAAATTTTGGACTAAAATAAAACAAAAAGACCTTGAAGTATTTCGAACTTGGTCCTTGCCACCCTTGGTCCTATTTCGTACTTAGAATGAGAAAAAATGGTCGGGTTTCCACCAGTGAGATAGTCTTTTACTGTAACCATTTGGGGTTGCGGACTGTTGGCTCCACAAGTCCAATAAATACTGTTTACAACTAATATTATTGATTTCACCTCCTAAATCGGCTCGTGAGTACTTGAAAATCCTGTTGGACAGTCCGGAACCCCTTTTGGTAGGACCACTAACTCAAAAGGATTGTTTTTTTTTATATCTGTGGACATACCAATAAACAAAATAGGACCAAGTTTATGGGTCAGAAAAGACCACTGGTTTGCTGCTGGCGGTTAGTGAAGATAGATTTAAGTAAAGTTTGACGTAAATGAAGTTTGGAAGGACTTAAGCGTAGACTTTTACGCAAACTGTAGTTAATAAGCAGATGAACGTTTTAAGTGCAATGTACACTAGACTCAGTATTCATAGCGGTCCCAGTGGGCAGTGTCCCTTATTATTCCAGTGAAACTAAAATTTTGAAAGCATCGATCAATATTTGGTAATCCGGCCTGTATTATCTGATGGCATGCACCATTTGTTATTAGTTACTAATCCAGCGAATCAATCCAGTCCAAAGCTGGACTGATAATCCAGTGACGGACTGGATTACTCACTGGATTCCACTAGCATTCCGGCACTGGATTCGCGCGCTGGACTTGGGCATTGTGAGAAATTGGCATTCTGAGAAGTTAGCATTTTCCGAACGGTTGGCATTATGAGATGAGACGCTGGAATGCTACTGAAATAATGTGAACCGGGTATAATACATACGGTCTTGACAACATAGTTATTCAAAGCCATAGAGCGTTTATTTCCTTGACTTGACTAGTGATTTAGTTAGGTATCTAATAAAAACCTTTAGGTGCATGTGGTCCTACACCTAAAGGTAGGCTCTTTACACAGAGATAGACTAATTGACATTTTGACGAATAGATACTATGGACCATTTCATGAACTAGACGAAATGATACTGGTCGTTATAATACTATGGACCTTTTGATACTTTAGACGGACCACATGCACCTAAAGGCTTTGTTTTTAATATAGTTCTGGGAGCGCTAGAGTATTGTCCTCTTATTTTTAGGTACAGCGTGGATTTCAGAAATACACTTGTAATAGAAATGAAACTTACTTCACAATTTTATACATGAAACTGTACATATAAATGTAAATAATACTGTTGTAAATAAAACTACGTTGTTTTAAATCGTATTTTATTAAATGCATCCCATTTACAACGGCAAAAACACTCATGAACCACTAACTTCGACCTCCTCCCAAGGGACGCCACCAGACAAGTCATTTTTTTTTTGTTTCGACAGTACCTACTTACTACACGACCACAAGAGATATCGCCTCTCAAAAAGACCTAACTTCTTCCTATAATAGGCATAGTTTCGTCTACAATAATAATATACCTTTGGGTAGAGAAAAGTGTTGACAAATTGGGGAAATAAATTTGCTAGTGCCTGGCAACACTTGAATCTTTATGTTCCAAGGACATTTATTAGGACATAACCTACGAAAGTTCAGTGCAATCAAACCGCCCGGGGCTGTAAAAGACCATAAAAATATACAAAGAGAGCATATACCGCGAGTGATCTTTACAAGATTCGAGGTGACTCCGAAGCCTTTAAGAAATAATTCGTTATAAAAACCCTTTTTGAAAAGTATTGCCAGATTTTGAACACATTTAGCACTTAAATGGAGGCTAAAAATTTGTAGTCACATTTTTTATACGAAATTTGTCCATTAATAAGTGACGTTCAAAAATCCGGTATACCTATTTGTATTTATACTTTCAATAGAAGTTGCCAGCCTCAATAAAAATTACCCAACTTATTCGTTTGCGGCAGCGATTGACAATCTATGTATGACAATGCATGTGTGCCATAATTGTTACGTTACAAGGGAGCTAACAGGCAGCAAGGGAGCTGACTAATTTACTATAGTTTCCCGGCATATATTGTGACCCCCTGACGCGCGCAGTTTGGTTTGGCCTATGATTTATGAATTTGAGCTTCTTCGCCGTCGTAGCACACTGTGCTATCCTCAAAAGACTCCCAAAAATTGCGTAATGCACGTACATTGTGTGACGTCAAGATGGATTCAAGATATATGCCGGTAACTTTACTTAAGGGAGGGTTGACTATGTCTTGTGGTCGACTAGTACACAACAAACTATCGATTTGACAAACGTTCTGCACGAATCAATAGTAACTCGAAGTCGGCGTGTTCCGTCTACCCTTCGGCGACATCGGGCGTGTTGGGCTGAAGAAATTGCGCGGTTTCGGCTTGTCTGCAGCTGCACCTCTGTTGCTGCTGCAAACACATTTATTGTTAGTAATTACCAATAAATAAATAAGAAATCAATGCAAAGTATCGCCATACTCAAATAGCAACCAGTAGAATTCTATTTGGACATCAGTATGTTAAAGCTGTTCACACAAATAAAACCGATAATAGGTACATTATGGTCACATCTACTGCGATTGAGAATTAAATTACACAGTTACCTCGCCTCCTCTCTGTGTTTGCTTTGTAGACTTCACCAATTTATGGACCATGTATTGGAAAAAAAATTACTACAAGTACAGACACTGTCAATCCAGAAGACCAAAAATAGACTACCGCTTTAACATGTTAGCAGCCCCATTTTCCTATCTCATTGAGTATTAGCAGCGGTGGTAATGAGTATCTAAGTAGGTGTACTCGGTACAAACCTGGCTGGGCTAACACTCGTTGTTAGATTGGTCTTGTTTACATTGATGGGCCTCGCGTTCAATTTGCTCGGGTTCGCGTTATTGGTTCGTGAGTTGACATTCGCCATGCTAGGCTTCCTAGAACTAGAACTGAAAACATCAAAAATATTACTAGGCAAACTCCATTTATTTTCAACTTTTTGGAGGTGTTTTTTGTAACGGGGGTTTTTTTAATTTATATTTTATACTTTTAAAATTGATCTACTAGTCAAGCTCTTTCATTTGATACCCATATTGAGGGAGTTATAAAGAAATATGCATTCCGACATGTTGTGGCGGCGGCCATCTTGGACCGATTTTTTTCAAACATAGCCTAAGAACACTCCCGACTAATAAAGTTTTCAAATAAAAAATTACTAAATCCAAATCGGTTCATCTGTTTGGGTGCTACGATGCCACAGACAGACAAACACACACACACACACAGACACGTCAAACTTATAATTATAACATCCCGTCGTTTTTGCGTCGGGGTTAAAAATACCTACTTAAGTATAAGAAAATACGCTGGTAGCACAGTAGGTACAACACACACACATCTTGCCCCCGAAAGGGAGAGGGGGAGGGAGGAATTTTACCGGCTTGTCTACATTCAGACTCGCCTTATTCATGTCCCATTATTAAAGTTTCTTTCATTCATTCATGCTCATCTACCTACGTGTGAGATTTTACTACCTTTTATCAAAGGCTGCAGATCTTTCTGAAAGCAAAGCTTCGCGGAATCTTCTTTCAAACTGCAAATAAATTATACAGTAACGTTATTTAGTAGACCAAAATCGGAAGAATCAGCAAACACGGAGCCTGAATCTGAGACCAACCCATCCGTCTTAGATGTTGAATTTTTCGACCTCAGAACATGCACATGCTGTGGAATGATCCCTCCTATAGTTTCTTTTTTGCGTAGAAGTTTTATTTTTTCAGTGTCGTCGGTAGCTTAGTGGTTAAGGAGTCGGCCTTACGATCGAGAGGTCCCGGGTTCGAATCCTGGCCATTACTCACAGACGTGAACCCATTCCTAGCAACAAGCAATTTAACTTACTTGGAGGGAAAGAGGGAATATTATTAACTTCGGTTCTAATAATCTTATTACGTAAAAAAAAAAAATTCGGTATGAATTTCAACTTGATACCTTCACACACTGCTGAAAAAAAAAAGTCTTGACAGACAATAGAGACGTCCTGTTTTTTTTCTCTTGAAGTACGGAACCCACACAACACTAATACAATTTAAATAACAATGACACAATACCTTGATGCTATTCAGCATGTCTCCCTGAGTGGCGAGAGGTCGCTCGTCAGACCGCACGCTGGATGTCATGCGCTGTACCGGCGCCTCCCGGGTGGCGCCCAGAGACGCAGCCCCCAGCGAACCATCGTAACCAGCTGCCAATGGTGCCGGACTTATTATTCTATTGAAGATGTTTAATAAGTAGCCCAAAGAAAACTCTCAAGATTGGGAGAGGCCTATCTCCAGAAGTGGACTGCGATAGGCTAATTGATTGATTGAGGTACTAATAAATCCATTAAATTAATAACCTTTTTTTTCCTTTTTTTTCGTGTGGATATCCCCTCGGATACCCCCCTGCCGGAGCCGGAAGGAGAGGTTATGTCGGGCTCGAACCGACTAAAACCGCACGCCGACTGTGGGTCGTGGTGCTAGGCCGGAGTTGAGGTTGTCATCGACATATCCCTCGCACCCCGGCTGACCCAGGGCCATCCCTTACGGTCTAGCCCTCCTCGGGAGGGGGGACAACGGTATCCCCGACTCGCCCCCGGAATGGGGGGGCGCGCTTTTCAGCGCGCCGTCGCCGTGGCCTGCTTCTGCTGGGGTGACAGGTGGCTCCACCCGTCACCCCCAGGCCCGCGCTCATGGTGGACGGAGGTAGTCAGTGCCCTCCAACGCCCGAGTTGCCTGCGCGCGCAGGCGGCGCGATTCGCGAGTCTCACTCGCTCGCGCCGCCTCTCCCGTTCCGCCGTCTCCTTCACGACCAATGCCTGCTCGCTGAAAGAGACGCCGGCCGCCCACGCGTCTGCACAGCGACCTATATTCTACCTGTTATCTTTTTGGGTAACCATAGAATTTAAAATTAGGTCTAGAAAAATAAACTACACATCTAACAATAACAGTTTATTGTGTCTACATCTAAATCACATTAACCTAAACCAAATAGCAATACTCTATATGAATTATATTTAAAAATTATAAATGGGAAAAAAATAACTTCATATAACAATATGTTTGAAAATCCAGAGCAGCTATTAGGTAATAAACTGGTTAACAGTATTCCTTTTTTAACTGTATTTACACAGACAATAAATTAACATTTATTTTTATTTAATGGCCATCGATTAACTATAACTTGCAGAGAGGTCATCATAAAAAAGTTCTTGATTGTCACATACTTTTGTGAAATATTTTTTTATCAAAATATTATTTACTTCTCGTCAAAATGTCTGATTTGAAAACTCACAAGGCATGTTACAGTCTTGTAAGACATTTTTGTGACAGTGATAGGACAGCGGTGGGCTAACTTTTTTAAAGGGGAAATTTCAGAGAATGATCAGAATTATCTCAAATACACCCATGGGCAGTAGTCTGCCCATCCCTGTGATAGGATTTTATTTATTATCTTTGTGTCTATAATCCTCATGTACAATCTTTCTGTTTTGTGACAATAATTATTTCAGAAGTATAAATTTTATTAGGTGGCACACCTAAGAATATTGGGACATCAAAACAATTATTGAATCCATGCAACCAAATTCTTATTTAAAGGCTTCTAGAAAATGCTAGAAGTCTTTCTCTAGAAATATATGAGTATCGCTGTAGAGATAAATTTGTAAAAGATCAACGCTCTCTATCTTTTGGTTTGCCCTTTTCGAATTTATTTATCCTACTCTCTTCAATATTGCCTTCCCCTAATTTTTTGATATCTTCTTTGTATAATTCCTTCCTTAACTGTGCAGGCCCTAGAAAAACTGCTTTGCTCGTCTTTGTTTCTGGCAAATATACCTCATAAGTTTTGAAATATTTAAGTATATTTATGACATCATCCTCTTTCAACTTATACTTTAGGGCTATTACTGAAGCTGTCGCCTGTTTAGGATCGGTTTGATGGGCAGAAATATAATCAATAGCATCCCGTAATGACGTTTTACCATAAGGTATTTTATCTAACTCTTTGAAACCAAATTCATAATCCGGGGGCATCTTTCGATCCATAGGCAAAGGCCGCGTCGTACTTTGACTTCTTTTTTCGCGTGTAATATCATCTTCCGGCCTCCCCATAGAGGTTACATAAACTTCTTTGAGTCTATCATCCAGTTTCGTGTCTTTTTTGTCCAATTTTTCATCTATATCGGGGTCAGCTTCGAGGGTTCGTTTCAAATCGTCAATGTTATCAGCATACCTGGGTGCTGGAGTCGGCTTTTCTTTCGAGATCACGCGATGAGCGCGATTCTCAATGTTGAAAGATTTAATGGGTCTCAAAGCCTTCGTCGCCAAAGCACCCATCTCAGGTGGCGTTAGCGCAGTAACAAATATTTATGCTGCTAAAACCAACGTATAATGCATTGTTTATTTGCGATAAACACTATTAAATGATGCAATCATTTCAAGAAGAGGTTATTTTGTTAGTTTGACAATTGAATCATCTGACAGCAAGTGGCAGCTGACTTTGACATAATTATTAAAATTCAAATAAAATTATCTTGCCAGTAAGAAATTTCGTTGAATTGGCATGCCATAGATTTATTTATCTAGATCAGGGAAAACTTTGTTTTTTTTTATTTATAGCTCTTAGGTGGCAGATAAGCACACGGTCCACCTGATGGAAAGTGGTTACCGTGGCTTGGGTTGGGTTATGCTGTAAAAACGAGGCTGAACACGAAAAAAATTTTTTTATTCTCTCTGTCTGTTTGCCCGCGATAGCGAGTGACGGACGCAAAAACTACTGAATACATTTTAATGCGGTTTTTTTAAAGGTCTGACCAAGACCTTCGCGCGGGGGAAACTGCGGACGGAAGGCTATCGTTTATATTTCTACTACCTACTTACATTTTAATCTTGACGTGACTTCTTTCAACGAATACTTTGACGTGTCTTTCGTTGCAACCTTCCCCGATGTTAAGAGCGTGTTTGTGGCTCTACTTTGTTCTTGAATTATCCTTGGTGGTGGGCTGGGACTCCGGCCAAGACGTTTTCGATATTGATTTTGCAATGGTGGCATTTTAGATACTAAATAAAAGTTGTTACATTAAGAACTTTTAGTTTACCTTTCATACTGTTACTACTAGAATACTTTTTAATATGTACCTGGTATTGGTTTAGTCGCAGGCGATACACTTCTACTGTCAGGTGATGAACTCATATAATTTACGGTCCGATTTGCAGGAGTTATTGTAACGCTCGAGCTCAGGTTTTTATTTCTTTCTCGACTATAAGCACTACTTCGCATTAAGAAGTTCTGTAATTATACTTTATTTTCAAAGAATGATAATGTAATTAGAATTATCTAAGCACAATGAGCAAATTAATACTTACTTTAGCATCATTAACACTTTTTATTAGAGGTGCTTGACTCGTACGGAATGTTGTAACAGGTGCCATTCCGGATCGTATGCTCTCGGTTGGCTTAAAAAGAAGAATTGTTGCTATAATTATAGTTTTACTTAAGTGTGCACTTTATTGTGTAAAACAAAATACCTACAATTATCTATATATGACTTAAGCTGCCTGCTATGTGCAGAACGATAAAATTATTTTAAACGTAATTAAGACATAGGATCCAAGTATTCAGGTAATTGTGAAGAATACTTGAAAAGCAAAACTAGTTTTTTATATTGATCATCTCGAGCATCAGGTAATTATGAAACTGGATTATTAGGTATAGATAAGTAATCTAAAGGCAAATTCTGGTATTGGAAGTATAAGGTGTTGTATTTTTCTTTAATGCAATGCAAATGTTGACATGACTTACTTTAGAATTTGCAGGTTCACGTGGCGATGACATTGAAGTATGAGACATCGGTCGCTCAGCTTTTGGATCCCCAGCACCACTACTTTGTTGTATTTTAGTACTTTGTGTATTGAACTGATCTCTTGATGGTCTAGTTTCACAATAATAAAGTAATTGATAATAAAATCAGGCAAGTCTTATTCTATAAAAAAGGCGATCCTAAAGCAAGTTTGCAAGAATTTAGCAATCTGAATCGAGAGCCTCTTCTTTGAAATAATACCACATATTTTTTACTTTTAATCCTACGTCACCCCGCGAACATTGCTGCTTAAAAGTGGCCGAAACGTCGGATCAAAAGTAAATAATAACAAATATATCTCGATATAATCCGTTAAGTGTTGTATTGAAGTATTGTAGTGATATTCTCGTGAACTTTAGAAAATATCAACCTCTTCTTATTCAGAAGTGGGTTACAAATACGAATATTAAGGTATTATCAATCACCAGTGTACATGCTTAACAGAGTTGCGAAGAGCCTACAGCAATGGGTAACACTATGTACAGTCGAGTCTACAGGCTATACACTCCAAGATGCTGTTGGGGCTGACCCGCACACTGTACCGCACATGTAATGCAATACCGAGGCAGCCCCAGCGATGCTCGGGTTGCGTTATAGTACTAATGGTGTTGTCAAATGCATATGTTGCCTTACCCTCTGATAGATAACTTTTGGTTGCTACTTAATGTTTTCCATTTCATGCGCCAGTCGCGCTCCTTCTCGGCCGCTTTAGTAATAACTACATAAAGCAAATATTGTAATAATTAGACACTGTAGTATTTTGGGTCAAGTAGAATAAAGTAAGAATTTTATGGTTACGCACCATGTTAACTAAAGTGCATAAAGCATTTGAGTAACATTTTCCCGGAGGTGAATTTTCGCAACGCACCGACAGAACAAATAAACGATCGTTTATTGCATTGAAACATGGCCGACAGCATAACAACTTTTTCCACAGTGAAGTCTTAGTTGTCGCTTCAAACAAATTACTCTCAGCATCTTCCTCGCGGCAGTTATTTAATACTAAGCCTTTAAATCGTGGCATTGATCCAGGAGATAGTTTTGTCAAATCACATGAAGCTATATATACCTCGTCTTCTTCTTCATCTTCAATGTCTGTTAGATAATGAATGTTTTTTCAAAGATTACATAAATTTGAAATACTCTGAATGTCATGCCATGTTTAAAATAACACTGTTAAAAAGAATTTCAAGTTCGATGCGTTGCGAAAATTTAAGCTGTAAAAATGCTAGGACAACAAACAGTGTTATTTTAAACCGACAATAGCGTATCAAAGTTTAACTAGCAAATTATACTTTGTCTAGAAGAAACTACGAATCACATACACTTAAAATACCTGTTAATAACAAAATAACACTGTTTGAGTACATGAATTATAAATTAGAGTATAATTATAACCTTCTTTGATCCTGGAATTTTGAGGTCTTACATGCGACCCAATGTCGCTGAGCCGAGTATTCAATTTTTGCAGTGGTGGATGTGGAGACGGCGGTTTTTGGAATACTGTAGGCCGTTGTTTCTTGCTTCTTTCAGCTAATGAGTAGATACCAAACTCGTGGTATGGTAACTTATCAGGATCGTGACACGAGTGTCTTCTGTCACAAGCTTTATTAATTTCAGTTTGTACACTATTACACGTGGGTATATCAGAAACGGTAATGGTTACTGATAAACCACGTGTCAATCGATAAATATGTTGAATTAACTAGATGCATGTAAAGCTATTTACCTATAAATATTCCCTTGTTTTATTAACCACGGCTCAAGTTGTTCCAGCCAACCCTGATTAAAAAAATACTCTTATGAGATATGTTAAACAATAATTATGATTCTCAATCACCTCTAACATGGTAAAGGTGAGCATGTAGAAAACTGACTCAAATTGCATAGAAGCAAATGCCAACCATATCTTATGTTTTTAAGTTTTCTTCTTCACGCTAATAAAGAGCAACTACATTAGAATCCGGTTATAATAACAGCCAACGGACCGGTGCTTTTGCGTCGTATTAACCGGAGGCCATACTAAATGAATAGACATTTTTGTTTTATATTTATTCCCTAAAAATTTTTCCAGCGACAATATTGCATTCTACTCTTGAAACGATTAATCTAACTCGCCAAATAATAAAGATTAATATTGTTTAGCAAAAAAATTACCGTTTGCAGCTTAGGTGGATCATTGTAAAGGTGTCGCGTCCACTTGTTCTTGAGACGATACACACAGATCCACACGAGTTTAGGTTCTAAGATATTCACGTTGAAAAAAACATTGTTTATTACATTTTTTTTTCTTTAATAGGGAAACTATTTTGTTTTGTAGAAGCCATTTTTTACGCGTACTCGCTCGTTACCCTCACAGGCAAAGGGATACGCGGGATGGAGATAGCTATATTTATGCGGGATGGAGATACGATTTATTTGTAAAACGTCAAAGCTGGTCGTTGTAATTGTACCAAGACAATTTTATGAAAAACCTTCGTTAAAAGCGGTCGGTCGTTGTAAGCAAAGTCGAAATAAACGTTTGTACTTTCATAATGGCTCATATTAAAACCAAGCATATACCTATACTTACGTCGCTATAAACGGTTGATCGTAAAATGCGAAGTTGTACTAAACGGACTACACTGTACTATTATCACTCAGATCTAAAAGTGAGATGGATTGGCAAAATTTGCAGTCGGTAAGCTCGCTCGCTCTATCTGGCATAGTTCATTTATTGATACATAGGTTGTCTGCGCCGCGGCCAAAGCGACGAGTGACCTTAGTAAATTAATTGTCTTAAATACCTACATAGTATTATTATTTAACCTGTTGATGTCCAATAACAGAACCCGGTCTACAAATCCTCATCCAGCCAATAGCTTCATGAGATGTCATCTTATAATGTTTGATCAAGTAGCATCCAATCAGGGAACCCGTGCGGCCTAAACCTGCCTGAACAATTTTTTGTCAGAAATCAAAAATTCTAATATTGAAAAAGAACACTATCAAAAGAGTAAATTCGTAACCTTGCAATGGACAGCTATTGCACAGTCGGCTTCTTCGCTGATTTGCAGAAATTTAAATAAAATGGTTCGCGGAGGGCACGAGCCGTCTACGAAAAATAAGTCATAGTGTACTATGCCAACATTATTGAACCTGGTAAAAAAATCATACTGCAATTATCTTATACAAATGTATTGCACAAAATTTTATATTAAATGACTTTAGACTTACACATTTGCATCATACAATCTTTTATTTAAGCGTATTACTATTTTCACATCATTTTCTGTAAAGTAATCAAGATACATTTCTGGTGGATGATATAAAGAGATGCTGTAGTCAACTGGGCCAATAAATGCCAGAAATTTTCCTGAAAATTAAAAGATAGCAATTTTCAGTAGGCCCCTTCCAGTTGGACATAAAGTGAAGGACTGATTCATAATATAATGCCCATTTTATACAATATACCCAGTTGAGTTTATATAACTATAATAATAAATTCTTATACCAGGTACAATCCAATTTAAGTCTCCGCCTTGTACTTTGTCCAATCTTTCGTATTCTTCATAATTAAAATCTTGGAAGTTAAAGAATCCCAAATCTCTAGCTTTTTTAATTGCTTGTAGACAATCCAGTAAAGATATTGTGAAAACCGAATCACCTTGCGTTGCATCTTGAAAAGGTCTAGTGTAGGTACAGTGAAAAATATTAGATCAATTTGTAAATTAATATGGAATATAATTAAAGGCTCGTATTGCTGTGTGAAATTATCGTGTAATATTTTTAATGTGAAAGTGAGATAGTTTAATAACTCTTTATATTAAAACTTCTAGATGGATTTGGGTCCAAAGACGGAAACATGAATTCATAATCTATTTCTATTATAATATTTATAACTTCACAGTACTGTAGATACTAAGGTGAATTATGGGATTGATTTATATATCATGATAATGCGCATTCATCTCAATTACTAATACTGCTTTGCAGTAAAATGCCCACTCTACCCCTGAGGTTATCTACGGTTAGTGGTATCGTGTGTTTGTGGAGATTTATGACTGATCATTTTCTATTATAAATAATTTCAAGAACACAGGATGTAATAGGGCCTTTTTCTTATCTCCTGATCTAGTATATAAAAGGTCTATGGCGCAAATAATATTTTCATCCCACCATCTCGGAAAGAGTATTTTTAATCTTCAATATCTGAGTGGAAAAGCCGTTTTTATTCTCTAGAGGATAAAGTAAATTGAATTTAGAACATCGTGTGCACTAAGTTTGTGAATTAAAAAAAACATTAAACCTATTTACTGCTGCCTCTATGGTGCCGAATATATCATACAACTTTTTTTTAATTTGTTAAAAACTCAGACTCGGAACCTTCTTGGTGTTCTTTTTTCAATTTGCTTTGTACGCGGTTCTTTACGCGGCATTTTTTCACGTCATTGTTAAACCTTATATTAAAAACAAGAAACTTGAAAACAAGTGAAAAACTAAAATGAGTGATTCTAGCGACGAGGAAGTTTGTTTGACGCCAACAGAATTGACTGAAACTGTTAATAATGCGCAAATGAGCTTTCTCCCTCAACAATCACGCGAGAAGTATTTAAAGATTATTCTGTAAAACTTACCTGTCATAATGTAGTAATTAATACCTAAACTGAAATAAAAGTGTAGGTACCTATCTTGTGATTGTAAACGTTTTTTTTTTGCATTTAGTCATTTCCTCGCTGAGGTGGAATGAAAAGTTACGTGTTGCACTCGAGTGCAAAGATTTTTCACCTCGTGCTCTTTTGATTCCCTCGCTAACGCTCAGGATTCTAATTTTGAATCATCGCTGCGCTCGTGATTCAATTTAGAATCCTTCGCTTGCTCGGTCATCAAAATTGAACACGCGGTTAAAAAGCAACTTTGCACTCTTGTATAGCAAATAACTATTAAAAAAATTTGACTTCGAAACAAGCAACATAGCGTCTACAATTTTTGTCTAATTATTATCATTTTAAAACATGTTACCTACCTGTAGTTTTGTCCATGACCCAATAGAGGCTTCAAAGCGTCCCTGGGTGTCAAACTCAAATACAGAACTCCGTAACATCCTAAAAGAAATGCAGCGTTTGCTTTCTTCTTGGGCTCAATTGACGTGTAATGTACGATGGTTTGACGATTTAAGTGTGTACTTATTTTTTCATTCAGGGATTTACAATATCTATATACACATCCAAGATTTAGAGGCCCGAAGTCTGAATAATAATTTTCATAAACTAATTCGTTATCTATACAAAAATAATGTGTATCACTAGTATTTTTAAGTGTTTTTCCTTGTCTTACTGTAGCAAAATATAAAACATTTTTTATATATTCAGCCATGAACATAACATCAGCACTTCGATTCATGATTTCAGAGTTACGATTCATAGATTAATAGATACACATCGTACATCTTCAATAAAATAAAACTTCTTTACAACTATATTATACAGTTAGTTTCAATTAGCCACTAAACACTACGATTTCATAACACAATAACATTTTAAAAATAAAATTGACTAAAATAAAATAATACAAAACACAAATGACTTGTTGCTGACACTCACTTGTTTAAAATTGATAAGATTTAAGGGCATTTTTGTATATTGCCAGGTTCATTGCCAATTTGATAAGTAGATTACAAATATTTTAACTTTCTTATTCCTTGTTTTTTGAATATAAATTTGAAATAAATTATTATTTATTTACTATTATCTCAGTTCGTTTGTAAGTTCAATCTTTATAGTCGATTTCACTGAGCGCAATTTTTTCATTATCTTTGTCATAGACAAAGAAAAGTGGCCTTTATAGTCTATACTATTTATCAATTAAAAAATGAATTTGACAGCTCTAGTCTTTTTCCGGTACGCAAGGTAAATTGTCAAACGTTTTGTGCTTGTGATATCTGAATCTTTAAGAATTTTCGTGATCTTTTATTTAATTATCACTACAGCTGTGTCTGAGAAATTATGGAGTATCGCTCAACCTTTTCTATTTTGTATTTCAGGTCGTCAAATCACAAAAAACCATGGCTGATGTAGATGTGTAAGTACAAAGTGTTTTCTTATAAAATCTTGCTATATTATAATAATTCTGGCCTAATTACTAATATAATTCTTTAATTATTACAATATCATGCATATTTAGGTTCTGCAGTTAAAATAAATATTGTAAATAACATGTTGTCAACATAACCTCAATTCAATGTTTCACTTTCAAGATGCTTTTCTTTAAATATTTCTTGTGTAATCGTGTTACTAAACTTAATATTCGTATTCTACACATAATAAACCCCCTTCTCTCAATCGGAGCGTAAATAATCATCTTTATTATGATTATTCTGTGTAAATATGCTAAACTTATGTTTTACTTTTTAGTGAAGTTGCCCCAAACCCTGTGCTGAGCGGGGGTGCGATGGACGTGAACACAGCCCTTCAGGAGGTGCTGAAGACCGCCCTCATCCACGGCGGTCTGGTCCATGGACTTCACGAGGCTGCTAAGGCTCTCGACAAGTAAGTTGGAACTTCTACAGATTTCAACCTTCCTAAGTGTTAACTCCGTTGTATTTAAAGTCAAGTAGTTTAAAGTGTTGGATGTACAGCAGGAAAGTTTTGATATTGTGTTTAACATTAAAACTATCTAAAAGTAAATAAACAGTTTTTCAAATATAAGATTTGTAGCACTGTATGCAGCTTTATTCATATATCTTGGCAGTTGGCACTATATCGCAAGATAATAAATAAATATTCTACAACATTTTACACAACGCTATCTAGACCCATGGTAAGCTTAATTAGCTTGTTTTATGGAATCTAGAATGCAGATAAACATACTT
The DNA here is from genome assembly GCA_914829495.1 of Eilema sororculum. Taxonomy (NCBI): domain Eukaryota; kingdom Metazoa; phylum Arthropoda; class Insecta; order Lepidoptera; family Erebidae; genus Eilema; species Eilema sororculum. Next base: position 11,827,673 of record OU618555.1, read on the forward strand.
AGATACCTTTTTATATGTAAATAAATACATACATATTATACATAGAAACACCCAGACCAATGCAAATAGCCATATTCATGCATACAAATATTTGCACTGAGCGGGAATCGAACCCGCGCCTCCTGCGTGGCAGTCGCGTGCACTACCGCCACGCCACTGAGGCTGTCAAAATGTCAGATGTAAAGCCCTGGCGCGCGTGGATGGTATTGTAATAATATATTCTTATTGAATTTGATTGATTCTCCACTGCAGTAGCAGCCCAAGCTAAATTCAAAATACATCCAAGAAATGTGTACCTACTGCCCATAAAGAGCACATTTTAGGTCCAAGATTTATGAATCAAGTTCACAATACTTTTGTATAAGTACATAATTAATTGAAACAAGAGACTTGTCTTGATACTTTTGTTTGTTATTTATGAGATGCATTATAACCACGGAGGACAGAATATGATTAAGTAACGGAGATGCCCCATTGATATTTCTCCTATCATAAACGCGCGCCGAATGCTGTTGGGAAGAGAGACGCGCGGGGGTGTCAAAAGTCGAAGGACGTCATAGGTATAACGTTCCTACCGAATGAGTCCATTTGATTTGACGTTTCGATGGCACGCGACTCGATTGCCTTGCAACAACTCCGCTATCATTTCCTTCTCCATGATTATAACAAACTTGTGCTGCATAACCGACACTTAACAAGTTTTGAAGAGGTACTATTTAATACATCTCAATCACCCAAAATGTCGAAAAAAATCACAATATCAATAATAAATCTTGAAATTTGTGTAACAAGAATACCATATTTTTATTTAGAGAATTGGCCCTCAAAAGACCATGTGTGGCTCAAGTTATTGATTTAGTATTGAACTAAAAGCAGCCTCTGTGGCGTGGCGGTAGTGCACGCGACTGCTACGCAGAAGGCACGGGTTCGATTCCCGCTCAGTGCAAATATTTGTATGCTTGAATATGGCTATTTGCATTGGTCTGGGTGTTTCTATGTATAATATGTATGAATTACAAAAAAAAAAGTATATAGTATGTTTATCCGCATTCTAGATTCCTTAACACAAGCTATTAAAAAAGCTTACCATAGGTCTAGATAGCGTTGTGTAGAATGTTGTAGAATACTTATTTATTTACTCATCTTTGCATTAGAGTTGAACCCAATATTCACACAGCTTGTGGCTGTTCTAGTCTTAGGCTGTGTGGAAATATGATGCACCATGTTCTACTGTGTTTGATTCCCTCTGATGCAGATATAGACGCACATGCATAGTACCACCATACTGATTAATCGGCATTGTGGCCTCCCATTTGTGCTACATTTTTATTCATTGATAGGTAATGCCTACAGCCTGCCCCTGTTTATGTATGTTATTGTGATTTTCGGTTATATCTCTGGTACTACTTAAATAAAGGAATATTCCACAACACTATATACACCCATGGTAAGCCTACTTAGCTTGTGTTATGGAATCTAGAATGCAGATAAACATACGGAGATACTTTTTCTGTACATACATGCATATTATACTCAGACCAATTCAAATAGCTATATTCATATTTCCACTGAGCGGGGATCGAACCCGCGTAGCAGTCGCGTTCACTACCGCCATGCCACTGAGGCTGCATTGAAAGTCTGACGCTGACCAAAACCTAATAAAATAAACTGAAAGATCCAATCAGTAGTTTTTGAAGTGTTAAGTCTCTGCACAAATTAATATGCTATTTTTAGTGTAATTCATTTTGCAACTGAAGATAATTATTTTAGTTCACAGTTGTAAGATTTAATTTAGATCATTTTCATTACTATTATTTTTACATAGCATAACATAACATAAATTAGGCTATTTTATTTCCATTTTGTCATATGAGGTCAATCACATCAGCCAAACAATAGACTGGATTGTATTGAAAACTTGTCTATTGGCGTAGTGGTTTCAGATAGAAGTCTTAATAGTCAATACACCAAATGAAAGTGGTCCAAAAAATTTGGAGGGTCAAAACTAGAGGCTCAGAGCAAACTATACAACATTGGGATTACTCATTATTTGTACAATAACTAAATTTCGTTGTAAAATTGTGTTAACAGGAGGCAAGCAGTGCTTTGCGTGCTGGCTGAGAACTGTGATGAGGCTTCATACAAGAAACTTGTCCAGGCTCTCTGCAATGAACATCAGATCCCACTTGTCAAGGTAAGATTCTTACATCTACTGGTTTTTAGTTACTCCTATGTAGTACTATGTATGTAGCCGCATGGTTCCTGGCAGAATAGAAATTGGGCCACCCTCTCGCTTCCCAAGCAGTGTTGTAGAAGGCGATTAAGGTATAGGGCTGTTTGCAATCACTTAGATATATGCCGCCCAGACTCAACCTGAAATGCATGGCTGGAGTTAACAATAGGCTCACCACCTATTATGTGGCACCAAATAATATGACTGATGAAATGTGGGTGTTAAGTCACCTCTGCCTAATCCTCTGGGGACAAAGGCGTGATTGTATGTATGTATGTACTATTACTGCCAGTAGGGTTAATGGACCAGACAGGTGATTAGCATATCTGCCGCCTATCAGGCAAAATTAAGCGCCTATTGCCTATAGGCCTGTATGAAAGATGTAGCATATTCAACTTGGACTGAAATGAACAGGGAACTTAGAACTGAACAATATGTATGGCACTATGATAGAGGAGATTGTCAGAAACATTGGTCTAGTACCCCAGATATGATTCCAATATTTGTGACCAAAAATGGCAAAATGTCAGTGTAAATTCACCTCATTCTACCCATTCGGATCCCCGAAAGAAAGATTTAAAAGACAATGTCAAACGGAAACATGGTAATGGTAACAGACCACACAGACCACCACCGAAAAAAACGATTGAAGCCAAAAGTGCTTCTTCATGCTCTTCTAGTCAATCTTCAGTGGAGTCAGTTTCTTCGGATAGTGATAGTGAGCCCACAATGAAAAACAAACCTCCTGCAGTTATTCCTAAAAAAACTGTAAATCCTTATAGTCACCAGTATGTATGTAGGAGTAAGTTTAACGCGCTCTGCACGAGCTGGCCAGGCGAGACATGCCTGTCTGGCACATTACGAGCGAACAGCAAACCGTGTGCCCCTATGGTGACTCTCAGCCTGACGAGTCAACTTTCCTAGCAACCGGACATTTCACTCTACACTGAGTACTAGTAGATCAGTGAGAATTACTGTCCTACTAGTCCAATGAACTGACTGATGTATCAGTCAGTTCATTGGACTCTTATGACAGTCATTAAACACCGGCTTGAAAGCCCTTGCATAGCTCAAAACAGCTAGCAAAGTCATTGAGAGAAGTGAAGTGGAGATTAGAAGAACATAGTAAAATAGAGTGGTAACTCTATTGTATTCTAAATTTGAAACACTTTGCTGGGTCTGGTCTTGGTCAGATGTTGTCAGTGGGCTGACTCACTACCAGTTGGAAAGAAATTTCATTTGATTGGATGCTTGAGTTTCATGAACGGCCTAGGCGTCCAATTAACTGAAAGTGAATTCTCGTAATTTATATCTGTTCAAAAGTTGTTGATGTCTAAGTTCTACATTTCAAATAATAATAATATGGTATTCTTCAATTAAATTTTCAATAAAATATTGTTTTTGACATTACAAAAAATTTAAATAACGTTAAAACTGAACCTTGAATAATTATAAATCGAGAATTATGCTTCTCGCTAATTTAACCAGAGGGCTCTTGTTGTAGGATAATATAAATGGGGCTACATTGCATTTACGATTATGTTTTGTATATACAATAGCTAACAGATGTATTTATGTATGCAGGTTGACAACAACAAGAAACTCGGTGAATGGGCTGGTCTCTGCAAAATCGACAAGGACGGCAAAGCAAGGAAGATCGTCGGCTGCTCATGTGTTGTTATCAAGGTGAGTAATGGTCGATAAGCGAAGTTTTATAAAAACAACCAAAAAATTACACAAAATTCTTCCACCACTGCGCGCTATCTTGGGTATCCATGGCAGTGAGACGTGGCAAGCATGTCACCCTCCACGACACCAGGACTTCTTGGGCACCTTCTACCTGGACCCGGTCGGTGGTGGCGCCATTGGCAGGCATTTGTTACTCACGTAGCCTGGAGGTTTCCGTAAGAAGTTACCGCACTAACGAAGGCGGCTCTCTTGCACTTTATCTGCGATGTTACCAACGTGAAGGGATGTAAAGTGGGTTATCCAGGCCTTTAATTCTACTAAAGCTAAACCACTGTCACTAAATTTTAGACTTTATTTCTATACTACTAAGGTCCAAAATTAAATTAAAATTGTTCATTCACTCTGGAAAATACATTCAATTGCGAACTTTAACGGCATTTTTTTAGCAATGCCTGTGGTATGACTAGTTTTGCTGTAGAAGCATCGAGGCCCAGGTAGAAGGAAACCAATAACCATTCACTATAATGGCTATTGGTTTCCTTTTCGTAAATTATACCTACTCTGGGGAATTACCAATCACGTTTGCGCTAAGCACGAACACTATCGACATGTGGTCGCTAGTGACGAAATAACGGCGCCAAACTAACTCGAGTGACCCTATGGTGTCGTGCCTATATGCACAGGCAACTTTCCTATCACTCATACAAACATACTCATACAATAGTCATATTGAGTAAGACACTTTGTACTTTTCCACTTACACCATATCTTTGAGAATGCCGTGAGGGGAAACCGGTCAGGTGAAAAATAAAATATAGTAGAAAAGTACAAACTGTCTTACTCAATATGTGTAACAGTAACAGTTCATACAATAGTCACCAGGACCTTGCCATTCAAGAGTGCCTAAAGACTGGATAGAGATAAGAAGGAACTGGGTACCGATAATGTAACGGATAAATGCATTATTGATTGATCAGTCCTTATATTGACCTATACAGTGCACATGAGCGAACATTCTGACATTATTGCTCAAGAAGTTTGCCGGCACTTACAAAAAATTCTACTGACAATTGTAATAATAAAAAAATATATTTATACTTGTGTGTTGTTGTTTGAGATAAAGTTAACAAGTGTGTTCTCCTGTAAATTAACAATATAAATAGGTACATTACCTTAAAGATTCGGGCGCCTTGGAGAAACACATGCCTAAGATAGTCAATCAAGTAGGTTGAAGACTTTTAATCTGCCGGAGGTAAGCTAAATAAAACCACCGCACTGAGGTTTAAGGTTTTATTCTCTAGCGCTCCAGTGTGCTTATTATAGTAAGGATTTTATGCTAGTAGATTAAATTTAAGAACTACATGACATATTAATCTTGTCACCAATGCAATTTTTTAAGGTTTTTAAAGTTAAATTTTAATTAAAAGTAAACGAAAGCTCACGGCATCCCTCGGCGAGTGTGTGAAGGTTCACCTCAACCAGCGAAGCATAATATTCCGCTCAACAAGCCATTATTCCAAGATATTGCACATGCTCGTTCGTATGGTTGAGAAATCGTTCAAACCATCAGAGGCAAGTTCCAAGAAAAGCCAAAGTTAAACAAAGAAAAAGGCGGCTCCAATAGAGACCTGAAATAAAATTTTAGGTTATTAGAACAATTCCTATCAGAATACACTAAGTCCTAATTTTTGAGAAAAACGTGTGACTTACCGCCATAATTAGTTGGTTAAATGCCAAACACACGATAAATCATGGTATTTTTGAAACAAATACTGAAACAACAGAATTTAAAATATTATTTTTCAATCAGAAAAAAAATACGTCGAAATGAATCTTTTGAGAAAATGTCAACTCACCAGAAATATGGGATAATTCCACAACAATATCATAGCGGGGACATTTTATGATGTCATCCGGACAAGAATAACATTAATCCATGACAATGGATTTAGATTATCGAAAATTTATATTGTAATATCGACCATCTTGCTCGGTCGTAAGGAAGAAAGGTGACGTGCTGTCAAACGATCAAATTGACAATCGCCTCAGACGTTCGGAAATTAGCGAAATTTCGACTAAAAACCGTTAAAGACCACCGATGTAACGAGATTCACAAACGCGACGTTACACAATAAATTCTTTTGCATTATGATCGATTTATAACAACGGCGTGCAATGTGCAATGGCGGCCGGTTAGTCCGTAATCACTTTCATAGGCAGCTTAAATCGTCTATATCATCTATACTGGCGTAGTACTTGACTTAGTACTCGTAAGATAGAAACAATGCCTTAATATATAATCTGTTTGTTCCAGGACTTCGGTGAGGAGACGCCAGCGCTAGACGTGCTAAAAGACTACCTAAAGTCTTCGAGCTAATCATCTAGTGTATAAGCTTAATAATTAATAAAAACCCCAAAAAAATTAAAGCCATTTTTTATTTCCAATTCCAACATCAGTTCTAGTCTAATACGGGAAGAGCCGTTCTGTACCCGTCACACTACCAACTTGCACCACCAGTAGTGTAACGGGTATAGCTTGCTTGCGGTTTAAAAATGACTAACCCCATACTAAAAACGAGGGTTTGTGTATGTATTTGTGTCTGTGGTACCTATCTTGGCTCCCAAATGAATGAACCTATTTTGATGTATTTTATGTTAAGCTGACGTGACCCGAGATGGTTTAGCTATAAATTATGCAGATCTGTTCAGTCCTAGTTAAAGGGATCTGTCCTAATCAGAGGAAAGCTTATCCTCGCACAGATCTTCGTTTGTTGATCAGCAGGTTGGTACTAGGCGGTCTGGTCACAAAGTTATAGAGGTCATATTGACATGACATTTTTGTGGCGAAAAATGTCATGTCAATAATAATAATACTAGCTTTTGTAAGGCTTTCTAGGAATAAAAAGACTTCTAGTAATGATAGTATTTAATTCTGACTTAAGAAAATATAATTTACGACTTCAGTGAAACCAAACCATAAATGAAAATTACTCTATGCTCTAAACTGGTATTGCAAAGTATAATAATATATTTTCTACCATTATTGGTAGATTTTATATGGCATCTCTGTGATGAAGTCTTTAATAAATAAAACATAATTCGCGAAAATATAACAAGAAAAGTCTTAAAAAGTAAGTAGACGATAATGCATAATCATTTATGCACCTAAGAACCACTGGTGTTATAAAAATAAATTAAATCTAAATGAACCGCTCTACCTACTTAAGTAAGCCTATGATTTTAAACGCAAACGTTGGCAAACTGGTCGCATAGTTCCTTGTGCTTCGGCCATTGCTGAACTTGACATTCTCTGAAAAATATTGGCTCATCAAATTCTAATACCCATTTAAGTAGGTACCTATACAGTAATATTTTTGCAGTTCTTACATGAAATTTTGGTAGTGGATTCTATAAGACGCAAAAAACATAATTTCATGTGTCCGAAATCAAGTAGGTAAAAACTACATAGACCTAGACACAATGAAAAACAAAACAGTCAGTGTTTATAAAAAATTGAGGGTAGTTTTGCAAAAGAAAAATTTCAACGTGCCTGCTAATTATTTTACTACCGCCACTTTCCTATTTTTGGGCTGATACCTTCAATACGAAATTACCAACCTTCCACAATACCACTCAGTTTTACACCTCGAACACTTCTTCGTGGCTTTATCGCCACATTTGGCGCACTTCGCCCCACCGCTGTCCAGAGCCAAAGCAGCGTCGCTAGTATACGACTCCAGCAGTTTCTTGGCCAGGTTCCGAGATTCCTCAGAGCCATCCATGCGGAATGAGTCTAGTTGGCTTTTGGCAATGTTCTTTGTACGCTTGTGGACTTGTTTCAAATAGGCATCTTTGATCTGAAATTCAAGTGCATTCTTACTCAACAGTTAAGGAAAACTTTTCTTCCAATATATTACATACTCCATCAATGAGAATCCTTATCGTCATCGTCAATACCCGCGCAGTACTTGACTTAGACTAAATTGTATTATTATATTAAAACATGGGAGACTTATAGATGTGTGCTGTTACCTGTGGCACTAATTCGATGAGCGTACACCCAGGGTTCTTGCCGTTAGTCCGATTATGTAGGCTCGAATAGTCACCCACTGCTAAACGACACAGGAACATTTTCAAGTCACCCAGTGGAGGGATTTGATCGAGCATTGGATCGATCAACTTTGCTTGTAACTGGCAACAAGGTACGAAAAATTACAATGAAATCTTAGAACCTTATTCTAATTTTAGAACTAGTGACTAACGGCTACATTTTGTTTGACATTTATAATCGACTTCAAAAAGGTGTCCGTAAAAAATTTGACCTGTGTTTGTTAATGGATTTTTATGCTTCTTTTACTGGGAAGGGTGGTTCTGCGTCCAGGGAAGAAGAATCTGATGATGGGATCCTGGAGAAATCTAGGCAAATCACCAAAATTTGCAAAAGCACACTTACTCTACAGAACGCGTTGCGACGACACTCGTCAATGGTGTAGTAATGCGCCAGTCGCGGTTCTAGCAGCAGCTGTCGCAAGCAAAGCCACAGCTGAGCCTCACTGCGGTGCAATTGGCCTAGTTCCTCTGCTGTTGGCTTCGTCCAACGACCGACTGCATTGTGAAATTCAGAAGAGGGTGTTTTATTGGTAATTGATATTTGCAGCAATAAGCATTAAGGCCAGGAAATGGCCTTAAAATCATTAGAAACGTAGCAAAAATATAGGTAAGTATATGATATTTTATTAACAAGGTTTACGAAATAAATATTCTCTACCGTTCTTCTTAACAACATCATCCATCAGGTAAAATTTGACGGAAGAAACCTATAGCAGAAGAAAGTACCTATAGTATTTTAAAATTTGGTAAGATGTAATAAATGCCTTACAATTAAACGTAACCAGTTCATCATTCTCATTGAACCTCTTCCATGGTTCGTGTAGAATCAGGTGGCTCAACAGAGACGGGACATCGTGCGTCTTGTACAGATTGGTCGCGATGGAAGCACCAGCACCGCCGATCTCCATGTGCTCAGCTATATAGCTGCAGAGGCAAGTTTATTTAAAGAAGTTCGTCTTGTCAGCTGTGCTAGAAGTTCTATTCTCTAATCATACAGTGTCGAGTATAGTGCTGCGACCTATATTGATAATAATTGTCATTGGTTGGACCGGGTGACGTCACTGGATATCAATCAATAACAATCTCTATCAAGGTTCATTAGAGAATTGCAGTGCAGTAGATGAATATCAGTCCTGACAGTTCGTATATTTGGAAACTTACAACGTTCCGGTCGCGTTTGAAGTTATTACCAAACGTTAACAGAGTTGCCTTTTAATTTAAGGAAGAGCAGAAAAATAAAGCTGGCGAAATCAAGGTGTAAGTATTACGAACACCTCAGTAGAACACCGGTATAAACCCTTTATGACTTCTGCAACAGTAACAACACGCGTGAGACGTATATTACTTATATCCTGGGTCTTATCACCAACTTAGCGCAATTTCTGGTTGCATTAGAAGCTTTCACCTCCAGGGAATCTAAATTGCTTGTGCTAAAAGTCACATGGTAGTGTATTGGCCAGAATTCAAATCCAGAATCTTTCGATCATAAAGCCCACTCCTGAAATATCCCTTAACTAACGGTGTTACTTACCGCACAATAGAGATGCATCTCATGCTGATATCAAACTGCAGGTCACGTTTCTGTCGTTCTAACTCCTCAACAGCTGTTTCAGAATCCACTTCTTTCGCTGACGGCATTTTTAAGTAATCGTTGCTGCAAGATAGTAGTTGAATTATGAGGTATCTTGAAAATATTAGTGACAAGAAAAATTACACTAGTGGATTGGACACTCAAGGAATAGAATAGAAAAGAATAGAAACGTTTATTTCCAAGAATATGGTCAATTTGGAAAGATCCTTCACTGGCCACAGTGGAGCCTATGTTCCTTCAACGACTATTTAACCCCCGACGCAAAAACGACGGGGTGTTATAAGTTTGACGTGTCTGTTTTGATCACCTAGAACAAAGTGGGAGCGGTGGATCCTAGTGGATTCAGGAAAAACAATCTTCTTCTTCGAGTCAATGGCTGACATCATTTCAACATCTTGATAAATTTTGTCGGCCTATTATTGTGCCACAGTCACAGCGTTGTCTTTTTCCCTACAAAGCGATGGTACTGATGGAGGGGCACAGTGAGCAAGAGTGCAAATGCGACTGAAGGGAAACGAAGGAAAACATTACACTATCTCTTTCAAAACGTATAGGTATCAAATTTATTTACTTAATAAGAGCCAGTAACGCAGTGAGCTGGTCTACCACATAGTTGAGCAGGTCCACCACTACCTCGCTGATGCAGTTGGCGCCGTCCTCGTGAAACAATACTGTCTCCAGGAGGCCTACCGCTGCTGCTTCGTGGTACAACTGGAAACATGGCGATTGAAATGCAGAGTGATTCTGAATTATCTGTCCATGTAATTAATGTTGGATGGAGTGTGAGTATTGAATAAAAGGCATACTTTCAAATCTTCCATTAGGGCAGCAGCGCGTTATTTGTAGTATACCTACTATTTTAATCTTTGTCGATATAGAATAGGGTTGATATTTGGTGAAATAGGGGCGTTAATACCTTTGCCTACCCCTTTGGGGATGTAGGCCTACAGGCATGAATATATGTATGTATGGTATTTAAGTAATTACAACATTAGAACTGCTCAAGAATTTCTCATTTTTCCTATACATTTGGTCATTCGGCTCGAAGGACCAGTTACATTCTGGTCCTTGAGCTGAATGACCGATAGTTGATAAATTATTCAGTACTTAGTCTAGGCACTCACCACCATGTAAATACCAAAGGTATTCGAAGGCGCGGGCTCCAGTTTCTTTATTTGTGGATAGATTTTTATACGCCATACCTGGATGCATATTGCTTCGTAGACTAAAATAGGCAACTGTAAGAAAATAATTAAGTCATCAATCGTCGTCATCAAAATGCAAATAAATACGCATAAAATACTTTGTATCCAATTTACGCACGTACATACAACATGGTAGTATTAAAAATAATACCAACCTTTCCAGCCGAAATTAGGGTTTCCTTTGTTAGTTCCTCTTGCATTGAAGATGCTTCTAAGACCGCTTGCTGGTTTAATTTTTGCAATCTGACGTGCCAGTCTACCCATCTGAAAATAATTATATATTTAGGTACTGTAATGACCATAAAAGGACGTGGTTGAACCCGACTTGAGCAAAGCAGAGTTATAATTTTGACCGCTATTATGATTTAAAGTTACGAATAGAATCCTCTTTCGAACATTCTATTTTTTAATTTAAATATTCGCACTGGGGAAATAACCTAGTGTGGCGGGCACTTTACAAAGTACTTACCTGTTAAAAAACAGATAGTAATGAGGATCAATGAAATCCATACATAACACAATGCAGTGGTGGTTGGTGAGGGGTCATGAGAGTAAAATCAAAAAGAACTAAGTACTTACGATTGGTTGCCAATAGAGTCGATACGCCATGGCTGCATGCTTTCCACGAACATATCCAACTCCCCTATATCAAGGGCACTAAGTTGAGGATCTTTTTCCACCATTTTGACAAATCAGCAAATTATTACTATTTTAATCGAAGTTGTAAGTTGTGTTCACCGGTCACGAGATTCGCGTAATTTTATTATTTGTAACTATAGCAACGTTATTTCGATATTTTGTAAATTACCGCCACCGGAAGTACATAAACAAATAGTATTTACACACATAAAAATCAAGTTGATTTACAAAGATTTAAAAATTATTTTTTGTTACAACCTGAAGCAACCTGAAGAAGAATAAACCAATGCCTAACAATTCTCTTACTTTAAAGAAAATATATTAAGTGATATATATAAATAAAATATATATTGTATGCCAATACCTATGGCTGAACGTAGCTGATAAACTTATGTAAAAGATCATCACTATGTAATATACTAAAAATATATATATATAAATATCACATAGGTTTCACAATAAAGTTGAATGAATTGAACCAAGGAACCAAGTATTTTAATTTTATTCCTTTTTGAGTAAATGGTTTTTAATGTTGCCAGGTAAAAAAACCTGTATAATGGCGACTGGCGGAAGTCTGTATTTTCTGTCTTTCTTTTGATAATTTGACACACGTGCCGCGTGGAGTTTTACCCCGCAGGTTGATATTAAATATATTATTATTCGTTATTTAGTGCTCATATTGCTCAAAATTTCACGGGAAACTTAATTACAGTGTCAGTATTATGTAAATGTTTAGTGATTACTGTGAATTGTGTTAAAAACTTATTGGGTACCTACTAAGCTGACATGCCGCCACACCAACTCATTGTTTTTCAACAAATATTAAGTCTAAATGGATCTAGATGTGTAGATATTGTAATAATTCCACTAGTTACGGCAGTTTCAGTGAAAGTTTTGTCTGTTAAATAGAAATATTTATGTTCCTTTCGATACATAACCTCAACTTTCCTCGTTAAGTATGAAACAGCATGATTAACGTCATAAAAACTTAAATGAATTTAAATTATACGACTGATATAGGCTATAATTAAGTAATATTCTGATTATTTAGTGATTACTATCTGTAGAACAAGTCCATAATGCTAAACAGGCACTGTTGTCAAAATCAACAGTAGAATCAAACCTTCAAATCACGCCTTGTCTAGTAAATAAGGGCCTCCTTAGCATTATCGAGATTAGATTGTAAGACATTCACAGCAGTAGTAGTAGTACACCAATCAGAAGTATGTATGCTTAAAATGTATGTGATCTTCCAGCACGATGGTTGCAACTACTGAGAAGAAGGCTGCGGCCGAAAAGAAGCCCGTGAAGGGCAAGGAGGACAGCAAAAAGCTGCCGGCTGTCCCTGAATCAGTGCTCAAGCACCGCAAGAGGAGGGAGGCCCTCCGCACACGCCGCCTACAGGTAAAATAGAATAGACTATAGGATACTAGCATGATGTATCCACCATGACCACATAGTTGGCCTAATTATGTCCACACTATCAAGCCGTTTTAAAACCTTGCTCCTAAGTAGATTTGTGAAATAACATTTGATTGGGGCTTTAACTCCACATGTTTTGATACTTGAATATAATTTAAATTGTTCATGTTTCCTCGGAGCTTGAATTTTGAGTTGGAAACAAAAGTTATTGATCAATTTTATGCAGACTAGAAGTGCTCAATTTGAATGTTTTTTTTTTATAATTTAAATGTTAATATTGGATCTATATTTTATGCAGGCTTCTAATTTGTAAGTTTGTATATCCTTGAATGACAAAAAGTGCAAGCAACATTGACTTTTCAAAGAGAAATAGTCTTTAATGCCATTGCTTTACACCAGCAATTGTTTTACTGACTGTAATTGTCACTTGCACCCTTCTGCTTTTCACCTGTTGATACAGTTCAATTGTGTGATGATTCCCAATATTAAAGGCATAGTTCATCTGAATATGATGCTGTTAACTTAATATTCTGATTATTTTGTATCCTACCCCAGGGTATAACTATTCTTGAACAGACATACATTGGTATCTTTTATTTTAACATCAGGTCACCCTCAAGAGGCGTTCAGCTGCAGTAAAGAAGAGGAAGGATATCTTCAAAAGGGCTGAACAGTATGTAAAGGAATACCGCATTAGGGAGCGAGATGAGATCAGGCTAGCCAGACAAGTAAGTCAATCATAAGGAATATGGCCGACTTTGTATCATTGGTTGTAAGAATGATGTCTTGTTTTCACTCACAATAACAATAAAGTAAAAATAATGAATTCAGCAGTTTTAATATGTTTTGTAAATTTTGTAATGTTAAATAATTCTGATGTGGGTGCTAATACACCTCTGCCTATCCCTTCAGGGACTTACAGATGTGACTTTATGTATGTATCTGTAATTAACCTGTCATGCCATGCAAAAAAAATAGAACAGTAGATAAACAATAGCCTCGCGGTGCCCGGGCACTGGTTGGTGTTTGATAGGTTAATTAAATCTGAGTACACTTTAAAATCATGTATCTGACTAACTAGAAGTGCAACAGAATTAATGCAAAAGGCTTATATATTAATGAAGTGATATGAAGTTTGATCATAATTTACTGGAAGGGATTCGCTCGAAGATATTAGCATCCCTCCCACCCTAAGACTACTCTAGCCCAAATTGTGAAGTGCCAACAATTCTGCAATCTCCAAACTAAATGACCCAATGCACCCACGCGTGGCCTGGCCGGTACGACCAAAGTACTTGAGTTTTTTGTTAACTTCTCCAAAATACAGTTTGTTATAACAAGCCTGATGTGATAATATCTTCTTTTTTATAGGCTCGCAACCGTGGAAACTACTATGTGCCTGGTGAAGCTAAGCTTGCCTTTGTCATCCGTATTCGTGGTATCAACCAGGTTTCACCCAAGGTAGGTGTTATGGCAATATTACAAGTAGAATATTTTTTGAAGCAGGCTCCTGGATTGCTTCTGCTGCATTAAAAGCTCTAGTTTGTTCCTAATATCAAGGACATGAAGGCTACTGCGGACATACCACATCATATTGGTCTCTATGACAAACAGTTATACTTGTGTTCCAGCCATGGTTCACTGTGGTATTTATGGGACAGACGGCGACGGCGCGTTAAAAACGCCTCCCCATTCCGGGGGCGAGTCGGGGATACCCCCTCCCAAGGAGGGCCAGACCGTAAGGCAAGGCCCTGGGTCAGTCAAGGTGCGAGGGATATGTCGATGACAACCTCACCTCCGGCCTAACACCGCGACCCACAGTCGGCGTGCGGTCTTAAAGGGGTATTACATCTTCCTAAATTCAGAAACCTGAATTTAGGAAATTCTGAATTTAGAACAGTGTAATTGCATTTAGGAAGCAAAGCTTCCTAATTAGGAAGCTATTTAGGAAAAGAATGGTTTCCGACGTCCTAAATGGCTAAATCGGATGAGTGTAATTACGTTTCCTAAATAAAATTCAGGACGCTCAGTCGCCACGCGCCTGCCGTCGAGAGCGCACGTTTGTCTTTCCCTCCCAATATAATATTGCGTATGTACCGACGAAATAAATGAAATTTTACATCATCTAGTATGCTAATTATTCAAATCGATCAAGGAAAAATTATATGATCGGTCCAGGCGGGATTTGAACCCGCGATCCTTCTTTTACAGGGAGAATGCTTTGACCACCTAGCTACCAGACTCACGCCCAAACCAATCTATATCCGTCTTTAAGGCGATGGTGGAGCAATCTACCGACGCTCTTACGAGCTATGCTATCGGAACCAATTAATGATCTGTCATTCATTTTATTCATTGATTTTTGATTACTTCGCCCAAATGTTTGAATGAAATTTTGACAGCATGTAGTAGGTATGCTAATTATTCAAATTGATTATGAAAGAAAAAATTCGTTCGTCGTTAAGCTAACCGCAAGGGTTATGGCAATATCAAAATTTTTTTTTTATAGTATTGAGAGCATTTTGTCGCAATTCACTCGACAGTCGACACGTCCGTCCCTTGCCGCTCGTCCTTCAAAAATGATTTAGGATCCTAAATTAGTGAACGTATAATCGCGAGCTTCGGTGACTGAATTTCTTTTCCTAAATAGCTTCCTGAATTTAGAATTCTGAATTCAGGAAGATGTAATACCCACTTTAGTCCGTCCGAGTCCGACATAACCGAAAAAAAATAAAAGGTATTTATGGGACAGAGAAGATGGTGTTATATTTATAACATATCTACCTAGATCTACCCTTCAACTGGCATTTTGGGGTCACAGTAGCAAAGTCTGAGATAATTAGAAAACAGTAGCTATGAGTGCCAGATTCTTATAGCGGTCCCTGAAGTTGTCTTCGATGGCCCTGGTTACCATTCCCGCTCCCTTCATGGATGCTATGCCGGACTCCTACCGACTAAAAACCCTCTCGTAACGCCCAACACCCTACGGTTGGGAGCCCCGGGTGAGCCCTCGGCAGGATGTCCCAAGACTGCCATCAGACCTACGGCCACCACTGCGGCCTCGCCTAGGGAGTAGTTCGGGTGCTATTACGCGTCTATGGATTTTCGGGCGTCAACCCGCTTCTTTGGGGGAGGCGTGCACATCGACTGCGGAACTCGGGTGGGGATTTTCCACAGATTTTTATAGAAGCAATAATTTTAGTGGGTTAATTCACCTCTGCCCAACCCTCCAGGGATAAAGGCGTGTATGTATGTAATCTTAGTATTCATTAAGAAAATTAAGATGATCAGTTTTCATGAAACAAGAATGTATACAACTAATACTCATTCCGTAGGTACGCAAAGTTCTCCAGCTGTTCAGACTGCGCCAGATCAACAACGGCGTGTTCATCCGCCTGAACAAAGCCACAGTCAACATGCTGCGTATCGCCGAGCCCTACATCGCGTGGGGATACCCCAACCTCAAGAGCGTTAGGGAGGTCAGTATCTCATTTCTAGAACCTTCTAGATTTCAACTAGGTTTTTATACAAAGAAAGAAGAATGTTTAAGTACTACATCATCGTTTTAGAGATTTTTGAATGTACAGTTATTTGATTATATTTTTCTGAAGTCTTATATTATGTAATAGATTGATAAGAGTTATTAAACTAATATTAAATGAAATGTACATTTAAAGGTGCCTAACAATGCAATGATTGATTAATTTTCTTACAATTGCAAATACAGACAGGTATATGGGATGATATGGTCATACAGAATACCCTGATATTCGCGTAAACTTCGGAAAGTATTAATAATAGGGTTCCAAGTTTTTTATTATTCAAAAAAAAAATTCTTTGAAGCTAATGCTTTTATTCACACTTTCAACACTTTCTAAAAAGTAGAAAAACACTATTCCATAGGTCAAAGAGATTCTAAATAAGCTCCTTCCTCCTTCAGCAAGAATGTACAGATTAACAATTCAAATTTCTCTCCACAGTTGGTATACAAGCGTGGTTTCGCTAAAGTCAACGGACAGCGCGTGCCGCTGACGTCCAACACGATCGTTGAACAGAAGCTCGGCAAACAGAACATCATCTGTGTTGAGGACCTCATCCATGAGATCTTCAGTGTAGGAGAGAACTTCAAGGTGAGCCATCGATTTTATACCTTAACTATTGGCTTTACAGACTAATTTACCCTGATTAGCATTTTCATCAGCCTAACGTGAATCCTGGTCGCATTTGAAGCTTTCATTTAGAAGTCTGGAGTGGACTGGAGTCTTAACTGCATCTAAACTTTGATATTATTTGTGAAGCGACTGCCATGTGACCTCTAAAACCCATAATATGGAAGCATTGTAGTTAGACAACCACTTTTTGGACTTTTAAAGGCTTCAGCTACCTATAATGACTACCATAGATGTTCGCATGACAAACTCGGACCGACAGCTTAACATACTCTGAGTCTCTGACGAACGGAAATATCCAGATCAATGCAAATAGACATATTCATGCATAGAAATATATGCACTAAACGAGAGTTTAACCCGCATATACTGCTTGGCAGTCTATTTCACTACCGCCACGCCGCAGAGGCTGTCAACAGCCTTGACGACGGTGCAACCTCAGATATTCGTTTCTTAGGAGTAAGTTTAATGCGCTCTGCACGAGCTGGCCAGGCGAAGACATGCCTGTCCGGCAAATTACGAGCGAACAGCAAACCGTGTGCCCCTATGGTGACTCTCAGCCTGACGAGTCAACTTTCCTAGCAACCGAACAAATTTAAAAATGGCGAATGCTGCTGTCCTGCTATTAGAAGTGAATCTATCAGGGATCACCTTTAGGAATGTAGCAACCAATGTTACCTATTACTTAGGACATAACAGCCTCTGTGGCGTGGCGGTAGTGAACGCGGCCGCAGGAGGCGCGGGTTCGATCTCCGCTCAGTGCAAATATTTGTATGCATGAATGAGTATTTGCATTGGTCTAGTCGTGCCCCGGAGAGCACGTTAAGCCGTCGGTCCTGGTTGTCATACACACGTATATGGCAGTCGTTATAGGGGAATTGGGTGAAATGGCCCCTCTTAGAAGGGCTGATCACCCGTCTGGTCAAACGGCGTCCCCAGTGACAGTAGTAGTAGTAGTAAGACATAAAATGGACCTAAAATGTGCTCGCAGTACCTTTCTTGGATGTATTTTGAACATAGCATGAGGAGCTACTGCAGTGGACGAGCTCATATTCACCAAGAATAGATTATTATAAAACAATCCGCGCGCGCCTCGGCGTTTTATATCTGGCTATTCAGGTCCATTTTTTTTTTGCCTGCGGAAATCCCCTCGGATACCTCCCCTACCGGAGCTGGAAGCGGAGGTTATGTCGAACTCGAACCGACTAAAGCCGCACGCCGACTGTGGGTCATGGTGCTAGGCCGGAGGTGAGGTTGTCATCGACATATCCCTCGCACCCCGGCTGACCCAGGGCCATCCCTTACGGTCTAGCCCTCCTCAGGAGGGGGCTATTTAGGTCCAAGACATAGCCCAAGCAATACCTAGCAAAGTGTAAACTTAGTACTACTTAACCTACTTTTGTCTACAGTATGCAAGCAACTTCCTCTGGCCCTTCAAGCTGAACAACCCCACTGCTGGTTGGCGTAAGAAGACTATTCACTACGTGGACGGTGGTGACTTCGGTAACCGCGAGGACAAGATCAACGAGCTCCTCAGGAGAATGGTCTAAATTTAATAAATAGATTATAATAATTATATGGGTGTTTATTTTTTAACATTTAACCAACCTGGGGTCTGCTCTCCTTCTGCTCCTTTGATACGAATGAGAGATCGGGACATACATCTTGGACCTAAAATGTACACGTTTCTTAGGTCTTTTTTGAGGATAGCATGGGGTGCTACGATTGTGGATAAGCTCAAATTAAGCACAAAATAAACAAAGTTAGTCTTATTGATATATTAGTATATTTCAATGAGAACAGGTACCGAAAACACTTCAAATAATTTAAAAAAAAATACATAACAAGATAAAAGCAACAGGAATGGCATGCAAAGGTGAGTTTCACCAGTAAATATCTATAGAACTAAACTGGGTTCCCAGATTCTTATGAATTTCATTCTGGATTTACTGGAGGTACCTAGTTCAGTTTTGATTTGAACTTCGTTCCAATCATTGGTGAAATAAATCTCGACGTGGTGTGAACAATTACAATGACTTAAAAGCTGTTTTAGTTTCTGGGCGAAGTGGGAATGAATTTCGAATGTCGAACACTGCAATTCTATAAACAACGACAAGCACAGCGCGGCGACAGCCTTATAGAGCTCAGTCATTGGTCGGACTGGATGACGTCATTAAAGATTGACCAATGGCTATCTTTATCGGTGTATGCTCACAGCTGGACGAAGCAACAATAAATGGTGTAAAGAATTTTAACACCTATCTGCTATTTGTAATATAAGCGGCGTATTCTTATTTCGTATTGGTAAAGTAATGAATGAGTATCAATTTTTTGGTTCCATGCAACTAGTCATACAGCATAGAAGTCGTGGGTTACACTAAACTACCTTCACTTCATCCTTGTGATACACGTCGCATCAAAAGCTTACACCTCGGAGTTTGGGGTCCACTCCTCCACTGTGCAGGATAGGAATGGCCCCTGGACTCCTTGTACCAGTATTACAGCTGCTAAATTATCTCACTCTTTGAATGAGCATCAAAAACATTATATTGACCAGTATCCTTATAGCGAACTAGATAGGTATGTTGCAAATGAGGTGAAATGATTTGAGCGACCATTTTATAGTGCCAATGTCATATCTACTTCTTGTTAATAAAACGTGAGGTGCTTATAAAGTCATGCAATACAATAAAATTAATATCAAAATCATTAACAATTACAACACAATTTTATTTAGTTTTCTAATCCATTAATTTTTATACATAATTAGTTTCTTTTTTTTAATCACTGACACTGACTACCTAGAAATCAGTACTTGGGTTTATATGTATAACTAATTTGAATATTAAGTTATTAACTAAATAGGCAAACAGCCAATTACATTTCTTTCAAATTGTTCAATCAAGGACACCATCTCTTCTTCTGAAGAATTGCTGATACACTCCCTAATAGCTCTTTCAAGATTCTGCAAATAAAAAAAACTATTTTGAGGACTCCAACTACCCATAAGGACTGCCATACACGTTTTTTACAGCCAATCTTACCCCCTCCCTACCCAAAACAAAATGTTTGACCATTGTAGAAATTTAATTCTATTCCTGAAATGTATGGGAAATGTTTTTGGAGATGTCTTTCCTAGTAATCAAAGCTAAAATATTCCCATAGTCTTTTGATCCACACATAAAATAAGATCAATTGACACAATAATATTTTTTTGGACTTTTTGCATTTCTCTTGCTGACTGTACTTTTTTAAAATTGTAAAAGCAGTTCAAAATATCTCAACAAGTTAGGTATATACTCATTAGGGGTATTTGCATACAAATATTTGCACTGAGTAGGGATCGAACCCGCGCCTCCTGTGTAGCGGCCGCATTCACTACCGCTACGCCATAGACGCTGTCAAAAATTTGATCCCACAGGTTGCGGGTACTGGAACAAAATCGCATACTACTCCATGGGATAGTCTGTGGTACATATTATTCCAAAGTATAATATTCAAAGAATTAAAAACAAAATCGTAGTACTCTTGTACTTACCTCAATAGTAACATAAAACGATTGTCCAATAAATTCCTTTCCCGGTTCAAAATCAGCAAACACAAAATATATTAGGTTCGAAAAGTAATTTTTCATATGTAATGCAACTTTTATATTACTACTGGATATCTTCAGCATTGGTGTTGAAAAACCATCATTATCTATTTCAATTTTAACACTGTCCTTAGCTATGGGCATAAGTAAGCTCAGTCTACCTGTCAAGAATTCTATAGAACTAAACTGCTCAAGAATATACTCTTCTTTTTTAGAAGTAAACAACTTTCTTTCGTTTCTCATTAGTTCTCTATATCGAGTTGGCAATCTTACATACATCTTCCAATGCTTTGCAGCTGGTTTCTCCTCTATGTCATTGAATTCAAATAAGTTACCATATTGATTTATAGTTGTATATAAGATTAGTTTTTCTATTGATTCTTTTAATTTTAGTGAACATATTTTAGTATTACAATTCATATTTAACCTGACAAAGTGTTCTGAATTGAGTATAACACTCTTACGGAACAGTGTTGACCAAATTTTTTGATTCAGATTCAATACCCCTGGCATATTGGTAATAATTTTTGTAAGTACCCTCATTTCTGCTGTATCTATAAATTCCACTTTCAATGGTATTAAAATTGATATTTTCATTATAATATCTGTAACTTTTATGGTTGTTGTTTTAACTACTTTATTTTTAGATATAAATGTGATATGGATTCTTAAATCTCCTATAGCATTGGATAGGATTTCACTCAATTTATGGTCTCGCTTTGTAGTAATTTCAATTAAAAATAAATATGATTCTGTTTCGAAATATTCTGACAAATTGTTTGTTAATACAATATCATTGTTCTCTAAAAGCGCAGATTCATAATTTTCATAAACAATTACTTTTTGAAATATAACATTGTCCATTACATCTTGTCTGTTTGAAAGACATAGAGCTGTCATATAGTTAGTTTCTATAGCTTGCAGTTTCAGTAACGTTTTGGTTTTAATGTTTTCTGCCATTATGTCTTCTACAATGTTATTCTGTCCCTTCAGTATGTTTTCAGCAGCACAATATTCCTCTACTGACTCGGGTCTTATGTAAGATTTTTCTGCATCTAATGAAAATGAATAAATCGAATCTTTGAATGTTGTACAAAGGACTTGATCGCCAAACTTTACAAAGTCTTTAACATCATGAACAAAAAATTGACTGAACATAATGTCATCTGAAAGTATCTTTTCAGCTTTCCACATGGTAAAACCATCAGTGTACAGAACTGTATCTTTAAATAGATAAAATTTGTGGAGGGCAATATTCAAATAAACTAATTTTGGAGTCTTAATACTTTTTAAATTAAAGAACATTAGTGCTCCTATTTTAAGCCCGACTACAACATTCAAACCATCTAGTTCAACAACCTCTATGTCACATATCTCTGCCGGACAAGTGTATAGTTTTACCAAACTTATTTCGTTTTCAACCATTTTAGGACTGAATAAGCAACAATATACACTTAAAAAATCCAATGATGTGATAACAAGGCTATATTTTTTTTTGATATTAACACCTTCAATGTTGAAAATGTTTACCACACAATCTAATTGACTCTCGTCAATTGGGTAGGTTTTAAGAAAGAATTTGTCCACTCTTCGCTGTGCTGGTATATGTTCATAGCCTGTAATTATTGCTCTTTTTTCTAAACTGAATTCTGTATTCATTCTATGTATACTCAAATAATAAGCATTGCTTTCATATTTTAAACATATCAGGTGATCTTCATTATAAGACGAGCAGACCATTGTGCCATATTCTCTTGGTTGAAAGCCATACTTGAATCTCTTTTGAGGAGTCTGCTTAAACTTAAGCGAAGTTGTATGAACATTGCCGGCGTTATCCACACAAACCAAGTAGTTAGTTGAAGCGATTAAGTTCTGTATTTGAAACTCCGGCACTATAACTTTAGATGCATTAGTAAATTCGAGATCTTCATAGACAAAAATTTGAAATTTGTTCCACAGCGTAACTGTACTATTCGACTTATTATAAAGAACATTTAAGTTCGCTACTAGATGTTCGTTGCATGTAAAACACCTTTTAACAATTTCATCACCTTCGATAACGATATCCATTATTATTATAAGGCAAATTACTTATAGATTGTAATTTAAATTAATCATTTTCTAAAATCACAAGTGTTTTTATTTCAGAAAATAGTGGGTTACCGCGTTTTTAAATAGTTTGACTTTGACAGATGACAGATCCCTGTTTTTTTTTTAATTCTCCTTTTTTCTTGGATGGCAACTTGACAATTTTTTGGTTTGGTTACATGACCTTTAAGCCACGTCTTATTTTGATTTCAAAAAGCCGCTTTTATAATTTTTGGATTAACGACAAGTTTCCATTGTCATGGATGCAATGACGTGAGTCCTTTTTTCCTTCCTTCAAATCTATACGGATGCCTCCTTCATCCGCAATCGGGTGACGGTCAGCAACGTCTTCCCTGTGCGAAAGAGGAGAGGAGCTTCGCTGCCACTATCGTTACGCAGTACTCCACATGTGGGTTCTAAACGAAGTACCCCAGTGACCCAGGACCTAGGAATTGTTTTACAGATTTTCATAGGTTTTAGTTGTTTTCTTTCCTAAAAGAAAAAAACCTTCAACGCTAATTTTACGAATCTATCGCATAAATAAGATGTACTATTAAAATCATGGTTGCTGCTTTTAGAAAAATACGAGCGCATATATAATAGGTTCGTCGCTTCATATTTTCAGCGAGGTTGAAGTTTTCCAGGTACTTAAATGAGACAAAACATTTTTAAACATCATTCTTTACTCCATGAAACAAAATTCAAGTACACAGAGGTATTTCAAAATCTTAAAAATATGAAACATATTGTGTAACAAAGCGAACATTAAAAGTAGGTGCATTGGTTTTGGGAAATAGACATTTTACTAGTAGATACCTGTAGTCGTAGTCGTAACCAAATGTCCTCCTCCTCCTCCCCTCCCCTCCTCAAACTATTACTCAACCTCTTATTATTTAATTATTTAGGTAGTTGAGAATCACTTACGGTTTGTTTATTTAAGTATCTTATTTATGTAGGTATGTCTGGGTATTCCAATCAAACGAAATACTTAGTAATATTACCAACGCTGTTCTTCATACATCGAATGGAATGGACAGTTAATATTGTTTTTATTATTGCAGTAAAAAAAAAAAATTTGCATCGCCACGATTTCTATCTGCACACGTTTTTAAAATTTAAAAAAACGTGTGCAGATAGAAATCGTGGCACAATTTTATTAATGAGATGTCAAGTAACAGTTTTTCCTTTTTATCAAAGATGTAATAAGGTAAGAAATAGTTGTGCGACAAACTGGTATAAAATGAGGTACTTATATTAAATATCTAATAATTAAAAAAGTTTAGTATTTACAAAAAATATATGTATTTGGTAAGTACATAAGTCTTTTTGTGGTTTCGTAGATTAGTAATTTTTAGTAACCGAATTTACCAGTAAATAGTAGCTACGTAAATAAAGTGTAACCAAATGAACTCTCAGAATTTTGAGGGGTTATTTGATATTGGCAAAAAAGGGTAAACGAACAGAAAAGAAAGAAATTGGCTTTAAGTACTGCGTGAAGTGCTTTGACACTTATTCATCAGCTATGGACTGACTATATGCTTTGGACTGGATCAACGGAGTCTCTAGGCCCATGTCACAGCCCTGCGGTACAGTTGGCGCTCAATATTAAATATTAGGTGAAAAATTAACTTATAATTTTTCTGTGTTTTCGGGCAGAGTTGCCGATACCGAACAACCCCTCAAAGTACCGTGAGTTCATTTTGTTATACATTATATATTGACAAAACTGTTACAAAATAATTGTGAAAAAGTATCGTAATTATTGTATCTCATATACGAAAAACAACGCTGATAATAATCGAACGTTATCACTCACTTCCCGTAGGTAGATAGACAGCGAGTGGGTAGTTTGAAATATTAGTGCAAGAATTAGCCCTGTGATATTGTTTGCTAACAAAAAGTTACTAATCTGTGGCAACCAACCAACGTTTACATTAACTGGGGAGGGGTAAAATTATTGTACGATGATGTCTTTAATGTAATGAACTCAGTGAATTGAATAAAACAATAAGTAGGTACATAATTTTACAAGTTTGGAGTAAGAGATAGATGTACAAATACTAGATTAACTTTAGAAAAAAAAACTAAATATTAGGCAAGTGAATAGTAATTTTATAAGTATTATGTACAAGCCACAATAAATATATTAAATACCTAACTTTCAGGAACCCCCACACGACAGGGTATTTCCCCAATATAACTAATTGGCACACTTTCACATTGAGTCACTAGCAAAACTATATCTAATAATTATTATTAACTAAAGAGAGTTCTTTTTAAATTCTAAAAACAGTATGAAAGCATTTTTTGTGAAATAATAAAACACCCTCATTCTATATTACTATATACATTATTGATATGTGTTTTATTGCGGTGGATGAAATATTTTACATTTTATTAAAAAATATACGTCTTGAAGTTACAAAATCACTGTTTGAGCTGAAAAGTATTTACTATAAATGCTTATGTAATACTATATGTTTATTCTTTATACTATATATACAGATCTCACAATCATGAGTATTATAATTGCACTTTATTTATATGCAGGTCGCCTTTATCGAAGATCATCATAAAAATAAATACGCAATCTTCATCCGTTACTTCATTCACACATAATTATGGCAGTTTTATTTCAAATACATCATTGTTATCCTAATTGGTTGAGTGAATGGCACCATTGCCGAAAATATATTAAAAAGTTTTTGATACAACGAGTTTATTCTCGTTGCGTGTGGACGCAAGGGGTTTGTTTCCGTTGCGTGTAGACGCAAGAGTTTCGTTCTCGTTGTGACAGAAGTGTTGCTGCACAGTCCGACGTCAACGTCGTTACTCTTGTGTTACTTCTTGATGTCAGGGTCCATTTTTGTTTTATCCATTGATGATGATACCATTCCGCTTTGAGGATATAATTTGTCTAAATGCTTAAGGGATTCGTTGAGGAAATTCTGGAACAAAGAGATAAAGCTAAGATTAATATAATGGTAATAAATCTATAAAAAATGCTGTAACAGTAGTTTGGTGTGCTCCAACGTTTACGAGTGACAATGATACAAAATATATTATAAGTTGATGTAAATGATCGAAAGGAATTAGATAAATATATTTCCAAGGAGAATTTAAAACATATTTACCTGTATGGCAGTAAGCGCAGCTACGATGGCAGGACCTCCGAAGCCGTGCGAAATGAGCGAGAAATGAGTGAGGTGGCGCTGTATCGCTGGCTCCAGTAAGTGTGGCGGCCGCGTGTTGCATAGCGGTGACCGATCTTGGTTCAGGAGGTCCATCAGCTCTTTTATCACCTGTAGATAAATAATTATATGTTAGTAAGCCTCTCATCAACGGTGTCGTTAATTTGTAAGAGATAGGACGGTCAGAAAAGTCTCACACTAAAACAAAGTTGGTGGATCACTCATTCTCAGAATTTAGAGGAACATTGATTGATCTGGAACATCTCACTTATTAACTGGCTTAAGACTCACCTGCTTCGTCGCTTGTAATAAATCGCGTCTGCGTCTTGCGTCATGCTCTGCGTATTGTCTCGCAAGGTATTCGGCTAACGCTCGCGCCGGAAATTCCGTCTCGCACACGTAGCCAAAGTCCCGCGCCAAATGTACTGCTTCCGCTGTAGAGCAAACGAAAATACCTATAGCGATACGATTTGACAGCAGTAATGATTTAAAAGGGTGTGGATTTTTTTATTCATATTTTTCATCCATTCAATCTCATTGGATGGAAAGTTCTGTATTTTACATAAACTTAATATATACTAACGTAGTATTTTCTATATTCGCTAATTGTCATCTGTAACTTTAACATGTTTGATCTGTTTTCGTAAATAACACTTGCTTGTAGATTGCTTTATTTATATAAGTAGGTATTTGAATTTGATTAGGTACAGAACTAAGTAGGTATAAATTAATTATGTTCATACAGCCGTCAAAGAAAGTATACACATTTACACCCAACTTTATAATGACAAGGTTTATTAGATATTTGCTGACTGTACTTTCTGGAAGTCAGAGCGGCACCGTTACCGTGAATAGGAACGTAACGACATCGAGTCGTCAGTGTCGTGTCGTGGTCGTGAGTTCTTGGACGCCACTAATACAAAAGCGTCTAGTGTCATGCTATGCGTTGCATTTAATGAATCTACTTATTGCTAGATTGAATTTAGATCGAGACTGAATTTTCAATAGATTTTTAATAGAAAATCACAACACACAAAAGTTTAATAAGAATAATGAAATACCTACGATACTTATAATAAAATTGTGTTCAACGCTTTACTGTTCACACGATAGTATCTACACAGATATTATGATGACTTATAATATATTTATGGCAATAATGAGTAAGTTCATAATAATCTAAACAGCACCGCGTTAACAAATCATTATTAACCTCCGTCGATATTTGCCTGCCAAAGTGCCAATTGCCAATATCCACCGCGCTAATCACAGTGATTCACTCCGTGCATAAACCGACCGTAAATTATGGATAATATAAAATTATAACGGTAATAATAAAGAGAATTATGTGCGAACAACGTCGTTATGGGATGGTTAAATGAAATCTAAGTACTTATGCGATATTCTGATAGACTATAGACAATAATAGCGGAAGGAGTTATTTTTAAAATTTATCAGTCAATTAGGTAGGTACTAAGCCGGTCACAGTCCACTGCTGGACAAATGCCTTTTTTTTAACGTGCGAGAAATCCCCACGGATACCACCCCCCCCGGAGCCGGTAGAGGTGGTTATGTCGGACTCGAACCGACTAAAACGCACGCTGTTTTTGGGTCTTTGGTTGCCGAAGCGAGATTGCAGAAAACATATCTCTCGCACCCCGGTAGACCCAGGCCCATCTCTTAAGAGATGGTCCCATTTGGGTTGTGGGACCATAGTGTCCCCATCTAACCCCGGGTGTGGAGAGGCGCAATTTGCGCCACTGTCGCAGCCTGTTTCTGCTAGGGTGACAGACGGCTCCACCGATCACCCCCAGGCTAGACGTGTAGATACAGGGTTTTATCTCGAGTTTTTCTTCTCTCGCAGTGACATCGTCTGCGTGTATTTTTACGCTAGCCGGCTCTAGCGACACCCTTCGGATGAGATGGAATGGTGATGCTTGTATTCTTTGTCCGTTACCACACAGATAATTAAATGCATAATTAAGAAGTAATTTGAATTAGTGTATAACTAGGAAGCGCCCGGTGGTTGAAATAATTGTAAATCATTAATTTAACAGTTTTTTGGTTTTTATGGGAGTGAAGGTCTGTTTCAAAGGCTCGTCTGTCAATAAGCAAGTTAAGTTCGCTTAGCCCCATAGGACAGGCCCCATGCACATTAATCTAGGTGTTTAAATCCATATTTTTTAATATTATAAATGCGAAAACTAACTCTTTCTGTCTGTCAGTCTGTTACGTTTTCAACCTTAAACCATGGAACTGATTTTGATGAAATTTGGTACAGAGATAGATTAGACCTTGGGGAAGGATAAATGATGTTTGATCGCGATTACCAACACCCTCACGGGCAGAGCCACGCGCGGGTAACAGCTAGTATTGTATAATCTAGTAACAAGTAATAAAATAAAATGAATATTACCTTCTACTAATGAAGTAAGTAACGTAACATTAGCAGCTTTCCGTCTCCCCGCTGGTAAGTTGAGTCCAATTTTTTCCAACTTTTCGCGAAGTAATCTGCCTCCATTTTTACTTTTTGCTCTGTGAATAAAAATAATTAACTTCAGACTTTGTAATTAAGCACAATTTCAAAAGTTGTATTTACAACTTTTGAAATTGTGCTTAAAAAATTTTACAAAGATATTTTTATGAAAATGCCGTGTCGGTTAATGTAGATAATTTGAATGAAATTATTTAGTTAAAATACCTACTTTAAAACTATTTCAAGAGGTACGCTAGCTACATATTTGTTGTATCAGATCGTTTTATTTACTTCCTACTTACAGCCACTCATTTCTTTAAATAAAAAAGTTCACTAAAAAAAAGTAAGTACCTCTTTTGTTGCTTTTGACAAGAGGTCGCCATGTCAGTCAATAGTACTGCTACTGACCGCTAGATAGAGCTACTGATAACCGATCGATTACCGTCAGTATTCGTGATTGACGCATAGAAAGTAGTTAGGAAATAAAGTTGTTGAACGAAACAAATTATTTTTCTTCGTATTGCTACGATATAGGGCCGTTTATTGAACGATTCAAATTAATTTGACGGTAGAAATATCTTTGGCGGAATGTATGCATGTCGAACATTTAATTTTTTAAAATGGCTACCAGTATTAACTGAACGTAGGTATAGAAGCTCGTTAACGAAATTGTTTTCGATAAACTTTGATGAAGTTACTCAATAAAGTTTAAGAATGCGAGTTTTGAATGCGATCGGGGCATGATGGTTGGTTGATTGCAGGTTTTATTATGTTTTGACAGTCAGCTGACAATTACGTTTAGGGAGGTGCCATACTCAAAAATAAAAACAAAAACATTGTAAAAAAATTGCTTGTCATTGTTGTTGATATTTTATTTTAAAGATGCGAATGCTGTACATTCGAAATTCTATAGCTTTGTAATAAAGAACAACTTGCTAAGGAGTGCTCAGATGGTCAGAGCATTCGCACTTTTTTTATTAAAGGGTGTCCTTTAATAAAAAAAAGTGCGAATAGCTTACCATCAGGCGAGGTGAAGTGAAATTGACGTGTGTCAATTTAACTTCACCTCGCCTGATGGTAAGCTAAAGGCAAGGTCTCGGAAAGAGGGTCACCATCGTAAACATGTACCATGTTAACAGTGGTGGCACTCAGCTTGACGGCCTCATCAGATGCCTTTTCACGCCCCGCTTAAAGGACCCGGGACTGTAGGAAGAAGGAAACACGTGAGCTGGCAGGGAGTTCCAGGTCTTAATGGTGCTGCATAGGAAAGGAAAAAAAAAAAAAAAGATTAGGCACTAAAACGCTTGGTTCTAGAAGTTATATTCTGCACCTTATACGGATGGTATTAGGCCTGCATATTTTGACCTGTGCATGCTAATGGATTGGTCGCGGGTTCGACTCCCGTCTTAAGAATTCACATTTTTTAATCTAAATCGATTTAAATAGCTAGCATACCTACTAATTGCTTTTTCATCAATCTTCTACTATTTAAAAAATCATCATCATCATTCTCTGAGCATCTTCTTAACTCAGTTGGGATCGACTTTCTAGTTTTATTAAGATGCAACTGAACTTCGATATTTTCCGTGAAGCGACTGCCATCTGACCTCCACAACCAATTGGCGATATCGTAGTTCTGTACCTAGTTAGGCTAATGAACTTTCGAGGGCTGCAACAACACGTAACGACTGCCATAGATGTTCGTATGGCCCCAGTTGCCATAACTAGTTATTTTAAAAATTATTAGCCCCTCGAATACATAGGGAAAAAATAATCTTCTTGGGTGGCTTCGTACCCGCGATCTTTCCCTTACAGTGGGAATACCTTGACCAACTAGGCTACCGAGATACTCCTGATGTCATTGAAATTTTTACCAATAATTTTTATTAAAAAAAAATATTACCCCCATTATTCACTCGCCCTGCATCTACGTGTTGGTGTATAATAGGAGATGTGTGAGACAACTTTCAGCTTGCCTCAAGCACGTTTCCAAAAAATCGTACCAGCTCTCGGATTATATCAGGCGAATATCAAATTCATTTTTAATGGTAAGTATAAAAAATCTCAAACAATTTTCTCCATAAATTATAGAAATTTCGCCGTGTCTTGGCTGTTCTAAATACGCTTAATTTTGTATAACCATGATTCGAGGAACCCCTCGCGCGCGATCACGGGCAAGAATGCGAACAAATTCCTTCGAGGAATTGTTATTAGTTTATGTTAGAATATTTGTAAATTCTAATAGATGTTCTCGATTCCCTCTTGTACGAGAAGAATGTTTGAGTTCATATGTTTAGGCAGTATTGAAAGGGGAGATGAAGAAAATATAAATAAACTAGCTTTTGCCCGCGGCTCCGCCCGCGTGGATGTCGTTTATCGCGACAAAACATAGCCTATGTCCTTTCTCAAGGTCTAATCTACTCCTATACAAAATTTCATCAAAATCGGTTCAGTGGTTTAGGCGTGAAAGCGTAACATACATACAGACAGACAGACAGACAGACAAACAGACAGACAGAGTTACTTTCGCATTTGTAATATTAGTATGGAAGTATGGATATGGATTTTGGCGATACCTACGATAGAATCTTATGCGTAATAGTAATAGAGCTATGTGCCCGTACGACCTCGAGTTTGAACTCTATCAAAAACGCCTGTTAGATCCTCATTTTATGACCCATTTATTCATAGACCGCATCGAAATCCGTAGCGCATTTTTATAGATAAAAGCATACATAGGGGCGGACATACGCGGAAAGCGACTTTGCTGTAGGTATACTATGTAGTGTGTATGGTAGCTTAGTGGTTAAGGAGTCGGCCTTACGATCGAGAGGTCCCGGGTTCGATCCTGGCCATTACACTACCGACGTGAACCCACTCCTAGCACAAGCAATTTAGCTTAGTTGGAGGGGTTAGAGGGAATATTAGTAACTTCGGTTCTAATATTCTATTAACCCCCCCCCCCCCCGCGTGACGTCTGATACCGTTCCCACTGCACCCTCTACTATATTAAGTGCGTATTTTACATATAAACATTCCTCTTGAATCACTCTATTAAAAAACCGCTTCAAAATTTATTGCGTAGTTTTCAAGATTTAAGCATACCTACATAGGGACGGACAGACAGCGACAACGACCTCGTTTTATATCTATTGTGTAGTGATATACAGAACTATGTTATATTATCTGTGATGCAGATGCTATGTAGTTATTCTCAGTTTCGCATAGAATATTTTCCGATTTGCGGTCCCACATACGGCTAATGAACCAGTGCGGTGGGTTCAATATACAGTCGCATACAGAAGTTGCTGAACACTTATCAGATTTGCAATTTAATCTTTACATTGGAATAAAAAAGGTATAAATTTCAGAGGACAATGTGATGGTTTTAATTTTTTTTACTTATTACTTATTTTATTTTAATTTTTAACGCCCCTGGTATTGCATACGTCCATTGGCCGCGGTAACCACTTTCCATTAGGTGGGCCGTGTGCTTGTCTGCCACCTAAGTGGCATAAAAAAACTATCGCAGCGTATACTTATACTCATAGTTTATTATTATAAACTTCGGGACTTGACTGAGTCAAGTCGTGACCACGGGTGCTGTAACACATCCGAAACGTCGGCAAAAGTAAGTTTTCCAAAATATATCTATAGCGTGAAGTCCCGAACTATTATAAATTATTTTATACTAGCTTTTGCCCGCGGCTCCGCCCGCGTGGATGTCGGTTATCGCGACCAAACATAGCCTATGTCCTTTCTCATGGTCTAATCTACCCCTATACCAAATTTCAACAAAATCGGTTCAGTTGTTTAGGCGTGAAAGCGTAACATACAGACAGACAGACAGAGTTACTTTCGCATTTATAATATTAGTATGGATAAAGTTTTGGAAAGGAGATGGCAGTATCTTGAAGTGTCGCGAGTCACCACATGCGATTGTATAGGTACAATCGTTACAAGTTTTATAAATTGGAATTTAACACATTCAATTCAATAAAACAATCTTTAGGTATTTGTCACAGACTGTACCTATAAATAGTTGCAAGTAATTTCCACTAACTAAGTAAAATAATATCAAAACCTGTTTCTCCAATAAAAATAAACTTTATAGCCAAATAAACATTTTATTTCGCCTGATTAGCTTGCTATAATCTGTATCGTAACATCATTAGGCAGTATTCGAAATTCAAATAATCCGAAAAAATAAAATTTGGATTTCTAGAAAATATCAATATAATTGGCCATTAAAAAAAATAAGCTTCACTGATACTACAATCAATGGTTACTGGCACAA
Organism: Eilema sororculum; assembly: GCA_914829495.1. Classification (NCBI taxonomy): domain Eukaryota; kingdom Metazoa; phylum Arthropoda; class Insecta; order Lepidoptera; family Erebidae; genus Eilema; species Eilema sororculum. Next base: position 11,860,375 of record OU618555.1, read on the forward strand.
TAGATAGTTGAAAATACTTATTTAAAAAGTAATTGGGCAACTTTATGTTAAGGTCAGTTCCAACTATGGTGAATTTGGTTTCGTGGATTTTGTGGATATTTAAAGGTGTTTGAATGAATTTTTTATAGCATTTATTATGCTAACTGTTAAGTTCGAAAAACATTGGAAAAAATGAAATGCTCAAGTGAGACTCGAACTCACGACCTTTCGCTTACAGGGCGACTGCTCTGCCAACTGAGCTATTGAGCTAATGATTTAAAGGTGTGCAGAAAACCTGACAACCCAACCCTGCCTGATGGATTAGAGGTCAAACTGCGAACCTACTCGTATTAAAACATTTTTGACAACAAGGGTTTTATTATACTGACGCGCGAATCTTTCTAAATGAATTTTTGAAATAAGCTGGTTGAAATCCAGCTCGAAGAACCAAATTTGTAAGTATTTCGATTTCCAAAAATATGTAAAAGATAAGTTGTGCAATAATTAATTAAACAATTCACAAATTTACAAAAGATATGGTTTGGTCGCGCCCGCCTTACATGATAGGTCAACCTGTGTCAAAATGGCAATCTGCAATCAGCATTTTTATAGTGTACGTAGCCCGTACAGGAAGTGGATTATCTATTAAGAGAATAGATCTGAAGGGTTCCCACGATCATGACATTAGTGGTATTGTACCTTTACTCAAGTGTAATTTTCACACGTCCGTTTAGCCAACGATAAAAGAATCGAGATGCACTAACGAGCCATACGTCAAATTAATTTGAATTTAGAATCAATGGAAAACTAAATTGAATGAATCGCCAGATTGCATAGGGAAGTAATGGGCGTTGAATAATTCGAAATTCGAATTAAGTATGTATCGAATACTCGAGTGTTCGATTATAGATATTATTTATCAATCATACGTCTTTGATTTAAGTACAAGATAAAACTAAAAGTGACTATTGGCTTATTTCCCAGCATTTTTTGTCGGAGTTGTAACCTATGGAATTACTACTGATTGTTATGTATCTATTTAATATTGACTGCTAAAAGAACGTGATCGTATGACGGTTCTGTCTCTTGTGTCTTAGTGTTGCACCACTACTATCTCTATAATTAGTTACTGCTTCTCTGGATTTTGATTTATTAAATTATTTTATACCCAAAAACCGTTTTCCTCTCCACGTATTAATAACTATTTTTATTATTGGTCCCCACGCCAAATAACCATTAACCGTATTTCTAATAGGATATAAAAGTCTTAAGTCATAGTCATAGTCATAGTCATAGTCATTTATTTTTCAATATAGAACAATAAAATTGTTTCTTATTGACGTCAATTTTAATTCTACTTAATCTAAGTTTACCACCGCTTCCAAGGCGCTGGTGGAGAAGAAACGGCGCAACAAACTCCACTGCGGCATTTTTTGGACGTCAATTTACAATATTTATTTTCTTAAAGCTAAATGTCAACAAGTATATAAAACTCTTTATAATTAAGAATAAAAACAAAGTTACATAATGTAACAAATAAGTCACGTAACTAATTACGAGGGGCCTGCACCATGCTCAAGCCAGACATTTTTATCATTCAAGTTTTATCTATCCTATAGTACCAGGGGCGGATCCAGCTTTCCAGCCAGGGGGGGGGTCATAGTCGAGGTCAAAACTCGAATTCATTTAGATACAATATGTACCTACTTAAATTAAAAAAAATAATAATAAATAGGTAAAGTACTATAATTAAAATTCTGAAACCTGAACGGAACCACCGACGCTGAACCTGAGCTAAGAACCACATCTCACCTCTCAACTAGGTTGTTTCAAGATTTGGGCTCAATTAAACACCATCAAACATGCGGTCTTTCTAATAAAAAAAAACGACTATATTAGCCATTACCTCCCTTTTCTCGAAGATAATGGAGTCCATTATCACCTGCCAGCTCCTTCGGTATTTTGAGGGTTATCAGCTGCTCAGTGACCAGCAGTACGGTCTCCGTAGGGATCGGTCAGCTGGTGATCTTCTAGTATACCTGACACATCATTGGGCACAGGCGATCGAGACCAAGGGAGAAGCCATGGCGGTTAATTTGGACATAGCGAAGGCCTTTGATCGGGTCTGGCACAAAGCACTTTTATAAAAGCTTCCTTCCTATGGGCTATGGGCTTCCCCAGAAGTTGTGCGAATGGATTGCTAGCTTTTTAACAGACAGAAGCATAAAAGTCGTAGTCGACGGTGAATGCTCTGGCTCTATATCTGTTAGCGCGCCTCCCCATTCCGGGGGCGGGTCGCGGTCACCGTTGTCCCCCCCCCTCCTGAGGATGGCCAGACCGTAAGGGATGGCCATGGGCCAGCCGGGGTGCGAGGGATATGTCGATGACAACCTCACCTCTGGCCTAGCACCACGACCCACAGCCGGCGTGCGGTTTTAGTCGGTTCGAGTCCGACATTACCTCCCCTTCCGGCTCCGGTAGGGGAGGTAACCGAGGGGATTTCCGCACGAAAAAAAAACGCTCTAGATCTGTTAATGCTGGTGTTCCTGCAAGGTTGTGTGCTATCGCCTACTCTGTTTCTCCTGCATGACAATGACATGCTGCAAATTAGCAGCATTCATGGTTATGCTAGAGCATGGTAGAGCTTGCTCTGCACGAGTTGGGGGGCCAAAGTTTCCGTCCTTCGAACATCAGCAATAGCTCTCATGTACTCTGTGGCATTATGCTGCGCGCCAATGTGGTACCGAAGCGTGCACACCCACAAAATTTACACCCAATTACATGAAGCCATGCGCACCATAACAGGGATAATTAAATCTACTCCACTACCATGGCTTCCTGTTCTGGCGCACATCCCGCCTCCAGAACTACGAAGGTATCAAGCTGCGGCCAACGATTGGAAAAAATGCTGGCAGGTGACCAACGGAGAGCCGATGCCAGCACAAAGGACAATTGACAACCTGCTTCGCGACCGCCTGATCTCAGGGTCTCTAATCTGGTTCGATAGGGTCCCTATGGAGGAATTCGACCTTGGAGAGCAGTGGTGGGCGTCGTGGGAGGCGTTTCAGCACTATCCCTGGAAGAACCTGGTACCTGACTCCACCACTAAGCCGCCCGGTTTTGACAGTTGTCGCACGTTTGGTGTGGTCAAGGGTCAACCGGTTCAGAACTGGACACGGGAGATGCATGGTCATTTAGAGGGTAAAGCTAAATTTGCCTCTAAGAAGCTTGGCGTGCTCAATAGATCGAGACAGTATTTCACTCCGGCTCACCGCCAACAACTTTAAAAGGCGCAAGTATGGCCACATATGGAATACTGTTCTCATCTCTGGGCAGGAGCACCTCAGTGCCAACTTCTCCCTCTGGACCGCATCCAACGGAGAGCGACTCGAATCGTCAGCTGCCGGATTTTTCAAATCGGCTAGACTCTTTGGCACTGCGTAGAGATGTGGCTTCGCTCTGCATCTTCTATCGCCTATACTATGGGAAGTGCTCCGAGGAATAGTTCAGATTGATCCCCGCGGCCTCTTTCCACGCGACAGCAGTACGTTCCACATCTGTGCGTTTCTCGAGAAATTTTCTGACTTGCACAACTAAACTGTGGAGTGAACTGTCGCCAACGGTATTTCCGAACCCATACGACCCTCAAACCTTCAAGAAAAGAGCGCACTCTCTTTTGAAAGGAAGGCAATGCACTTGTGACTCCTCTGGAGTTGCGAGTGTCCATGGGTGGGGGTGATCACTTACCATCAGGCGATCCGTCTGCTCGTTTGCCTCCCTATTCCATAATGAGGAGCAATGCAATGATCGGCTCGAAGGCCGGCCGGGGCCGCCGGGGTTGGTCGTTCGGGTGCGTTTCGCGGGTAGGTATTTCGTTCATTTTTTGAACGGAGTGAGCGGCCAGTTCGTGCGAGTGGCGCGGTCTGGATATGTGGGAGTGAGATAGTCATACGCAGGTAGGTATATGCATGACTTACCTATATGGGAGTAAGAAAATAATCAGAAAACGATCTGCCCAGGGGGGGGTCATGACCCCCATGACGCCCCCCCTGGATCCGCGCCTGTATAGTACCTATGCCTTTTTGGATAAGGTGGTCTTTACAAAGGTTTTGAATTTATCGTCAGGCATACCAAGGATACCAAGGAATTCCAAGTCCTAGTTAAGACTAAACTATAGGTAATCTGTAAGCCTAAATCTTAAAATAACTTGTATCTATCTACGAGTATTCTTAATTTTGCGTTAAACAAACAAACTTTCACATTTAATACTATTAGGACCGGAAGCAGGTACTAGCTTCTGCCCACGATTTTTGTATTTTTATTATAGTGAGAGGTATAAAGTTAATTATTAATTTATTGAACATAAAAAGATTCAGCGAAATCGGTTTAGTAGTTTTTGTGTCATGAACAAACAGATAGTTATTCACGAGTTATAATAGATACTAGGTATGAATAGGTACTGTAATATAATCTATGTAGGTACACATCATATCTATTAAATTGACAAACGAATATGAGATTTGAGTAATCGATATTTTAACTTTAAGGTATCGATGAATGCAAGATCGTTACATCTCCAATTACTACATCGATATGAAAAATAGAAAAAATAACACTCAAATCGTAAACCGGCAGATCCATTAATAATGCGCGATTGATTAAATCAAAATGGCGGTCCTACTTAGTACCTACACAATGAGTTTGAATTTCGAATTAATGGCGTCTCCACATAGGTATGTTTTGACAGCGATTCTTTTGTGGAAAGAAGCGTTGGATAAGTAGTTTTTACGAGTGATTAATTTTGTTTAGATTTTATTTTTTAAATGGACGCGGGATGCTTCAATCTCTAACTAAAGAAAGTAAGCAGGTAGGTACGTGCGACTGCGGATAGAGGCCGTTGCTTATTTGTAATAGGTACCTATACCTACCTACCTACCGGTCATTCATCACAATCGATGTAACACTAGCTTTTGACAGCGTTTTCATTCGTGTATGATATCCATACCAATAGGTAGGTATTATAAATGCGAAAGTAACTCTGTCTGTCTGTCTGTATGTTACGCTTTCACGCCTAAACTACTGGACCGATTTTGATGAAATTTGGTATAGAGTTATATTAGACCATGGGAAAGGACATAGGCTATGTTTGGTCGCGATAACCAACATCCACGCGGGCGGAGCCGCGGGCAAAAGCTAGTGTTAAATAAATACATAGCTCGATTTTCTTGGGCTACCGTCATCTGAGATAATAGGATTTAGAACAGAAAAAGCTTCAACAAAACCAGTTTTTATGTAGGACTTTTACATTTTACTTTTTATGAGAACCAGTAAAAAAAATATATGGGAACGACTAGGTACTTATTTTTGCCGTTAAAAATAAGTAGATACCTGAGTGTACCTAACTACTTCAATATTACGTCAATTTTGACAATCGCGCGACGTGACGACAAGAAAATAATCAAAAATTTAAAGGTGCCAACTCGCGGGCATCCACGAGTTTGATGGCCGGGAGTTGATGAATGAGAATGACCTATCCCATCACTGTTTTATAATAAAATTCATGCAGTAGGTATTTATGTAATTCCCAGGAGTTTCTTCGGCGTTGTTTTGAAGTATAATTCATCTAAAATTATCATGTAAGGAGACACCGAAAGTAAAATGTCAACTATTCGCGCCAATATATTTAAGGCAGCTGCCATTTTACCGCTATTAATCGATATTATAAAACGTTACTAAAGGCCGCGACACTATTTAAGCGGAGAGTGGTAAATTGCCATGTCAATGTAACTATGAATGTTTTTAAAGATGTTTGCCCAAACAAATCATGTATAAAAACACTCAGACGGAATGACATGTTCATGCATACAAATATTTACTTATTTGGATTGCACTGAGTGGAAATCGAATTAACAACCCGGAGGTTGTTAATATTAAGTTTGTACCAGTTGAATGCTTTACCGCCATGCTACAGAGGTACAACCTTATGACCAGGAGCCTCATTACACTGCCGATATGAAGCCACTCGTAAGAGGACTTCCTAGCTAGCGAATGATCCTATTGCCTATAGGTACTATTGCCGTCGCCGTCCTCGTAGAGTGCGATAAGGATAGCCGCAGCTCAGACCGATTTTATCACAATTTTTTTGGGCAAAATCGAGGTTTCGTATTTCCCGCTTTTTTCAGCGAAAACTACGCCGATTTAAATATTTTTGACACCGTTTTATTCGGAAATAGCGTATTCATGATCCTGTTACCCTTTTACCTGTAAACCTTTTCGAATTTGTCTGGTAGCCCTCCAAACATGCCAGTAAGAATTAGTGGAAGAGAACGGTACTATGGAGAAACAGTTGCTAGGAAGTCCTCTTAACATTAAACAATTTAGCTTAGCGGTACGAGTTAGGGGAAATAGTAATTAAAGTAATTTCGGTTGCTAATATATGTATTCTTTAAAAAAATCTACATTGTTCCGTAGTCTAAACCACAGCGGAGTTTTGTAAACATAAACTGCGCACTGCAAATCTTGACACTAAGCGGAAAATTAATTTCTGACTTCCACCACCAAGGTCTGTCTTAGATTATCTTTGAAGTGTGGCTCACACTACAAAGGTCGTGTAAAATAGACTCTATAGTTATTTTTTGGATCCGTTAACATAATTTTATTTTAGTACAGTTCCGCTCCGCATCAATGGAAGCGTAGCCTAAAGCCGCAGCGGAGTTTAGCAAACCGAACCTTGGCTTGGCGTGTTGTCGTTGTTGGCATAATAGCGGTAATTATAGTGCCGATGATGTGCTGTTTATCGCGATCTAAATTCAAATTAATCGATCAAATTGATCGGCATTTATACCATGAAAGGGTATGTTTTTTCGCAGCACTTTTTAAAACGAGTTCCTGTACGTCTCGGGTACAGGATCTTTCACACGAAGTAATCCTTTATACGCTTGTCCTATAACTATCCTTTCCTATCTTATCAAATATTATGGATACTAAGTGAGCTCATATTAATTGATTCCCATAAATGCCTAAACCGTGGCGTAATTTGCCCCAGGCGATACAGATTCACTTAGTAGGTACAACTGAATTAATACAAATTTATAGATATTACTAGCTTTTGCCCGCAGCCCCGCCCGCGTGGACGTCGGTTATCGCGACCAAACATAGCCTATGTTCTTCGGTTCAGTGGTTTAGGCGTGAAAGCGTAACATACAGACAGACAAACAGACAGACACACAGACAGACAGAGTTACTTTCGCATTATAATATTAGTATGGATAACCGGAATCCGGATTTCAATGGAAAAGGCCTCGGTTGCGACCGGAATGGTTTCCAATCTGGCCGAAGGGTGATGAGATAGAAATTATTCATTCTTTATAATAAAATCTGTGTATGGACTCTTGTGTTCTTCTCTGTACGTACTCTTTCATTATTATTTATTTACTGTGTGTATTATATTGTGATAAATATTCTTGACGTATAATATGTTATGGAAATCCAAATCTATGTATCTAAGGATCTATTGCGCGAAAAAATTGTATGTGACTGGTTGTTTCCTTAATAAATGAAAAAAAAAAAAAATTGCATGAACAGGAATCACATTGCAACCGGTGGCGTGACACACAATACAACGCTCTGGCTCCACCACCGGCTCACAGGTACTTACAGCAAGTAGGTAGGTACTTTCACCCTAGACAGAATCCTACATTACAGCAATCACGTACGAACTAGGATGTGCTCAAATTACCTTATAAGTTGGCCGGAGAGTCATTACGGTTTCCTTTTGTTGAATAATTGAATTTTTTATTAAATCATGACCGAACACTTTTTTTGTTGAGCCTTCAGTAATTCTCTCGTGCAGATAGTATTTGGACTCTGTGAATTATTACTTTTTCTTTGTGCTACTAAGAATGCAAATAAGCAAACCGTAGAGGATAAGTTCCAGCCACTGTTACGTGGCGGTAGTGCATTTGTCTGCTACGCAGGGCACGTGGGTTCGAATCTCGTACAGTGCAAATATTTCTATGCATGAATATGTCTATTTGCATTGGTCTGGGTACTTTTCATGCTTCGGAGAGCACCATAAGCCGTCGGTACCACTAGCAATAGAAACAATAGGTACATCTATATTATAGCGTCGGTAGCTTAGTGGTTAAGGAGACGACCTTACGATCGAGAGGTCCCGGATTCGAATCCTGGCCATTACACTACTCACGTGAACCCACTTCTAACACAAGCAATTAAGCTTAGCTGGAGGGAATATTAGTAACTTCGGTTCTAATATTCTTTTAAAAAAACTAAAAAAAAACTATGGCTTCTTTACGGATAGTTCCCTAAAAAATCCGACTTCTCTAAGTACTACCTACATATTAGCTTCACGGAAAATATCGAATTTGAATCCTGTCACAGATAACTGAAAAAAGCAGACCCCTGAACTTATTAACTAGGTATATTCATATAATTTTACTACTTTTCATAGTTTCCGTTATAAAATAAACAATATTTAAAAGTGTAAAACCTGTTAACAAAAAGTAACCAGCTACTTAATCTAACGGCGTATGTTGAGCGAGAAATGATCACAATGAATGACTTGTATGGGATACAGGTACTCAGTAATTACAGCCAATAAACATGCAAAGGAAACACTGTTCCGCGGCCTGCTAACATTTAGCCAAACCGCTTTACACAGAAAGCGCGCCATAAATTGACAAGTAACATCGGCTTCTGTCAAACTTGTCAGTTAACATAATTTAAATAAAATAATGTCTTTATTGTCGGACATTTAATTAATTAGGTATTGCTTTTATGCTTTGGGACGATAAATGGAGTGTCTCTCAATGGAGTATTCAATGGTGCGGATTTATAGCTGACAAAGAAAGGAATACGAATTTAGGGAGAATTAACCTTAAAATGAAGGTTAATTGTTTAATTTAATTCAATTAGTCTAGGAAATTTTGGTAAATTCTAGAATTATATTCTGCATATTATAATAAAATTATCTACTTTTTTTAATTTATTAATTTTCTTCTGATAAAGAATATTTTAGACTTTAGAATTGTAGGTACCTATCCTAAAACATTATGGAAACCACCGGAAACCTCTGACTAGAATGATCGGGGTCTATAATGTAGCCACAGAACATACAAAGTTGCCACAGTAAAAAATGTAATAAATAAGTAACTAACCGCAGTGTGGTACTAGCATAAAGTAGTTATAGTAGGTATCCAACATGGCGGTGCTCGGCTAGTTTTAATTTGTCTTGTAATTACCTAATATTGATTATGCATACAGTTATTATGCATATTTTATTGGATCAAACGTGCACCTGTTTTTATTGCTATTTATTACATTGCTATTTTTACATTTTACGCGCGCTTTTTCTACATAATGACAGCTGTGTTAAAGTCTATATTTAGTCCACAGATAAGAAATATAGTTTATTGGGCATGAGACGTGTATTTTTTTTCAATTAGAAATTGAATATAGAATTAAACTGCTGGATATGACCAATGTTGTCTTATTCCTTTCGTGAACCTACTTTTTTGGAGAACTTGACTGACATACCTACAAAGGTACGATTTTGAAAATAGAAAGATAGATTATTTTTAACGGCAAGTAGGTCTATGATATCATACGGCAACGGCTTGTAATATCAGGGATTTATTTAATATTTCAAACTGTATGCAATCTATAGTTGAAGTAAGTAGTATATGCAACAAGGAACTAAGATAGATCCGAAGATAAAAATGTAATCAATCTGTAAGTTCAACATTCTATGTTCTTTTAATTGGACACTTGGAGCCCGGCCCCACACTATTTTTATTACGATTCCAATCGATCGCCAGTGATTAGCGTGTTATCGAGATGTACGATCGGCGGTACCAACCTCACTTTTACGAGAGAAATTGAACCTTTTAACCTTAGACCACGTACTATATAGACACAGCCTTGCTAACAAAATTCATCGCAAAAACGGCGTAAAAACGCTGTTTGAGTGAGTAAGCTAATGTCATAATTGTCAATATTGTCCTTTAAACTGTCAATTAGTGCATGTCATGGGATCCATAATCTATACTAATATTATAAATGCGAAAGTAACTATGTCTGTCTGTATATTACGGTTTCACGCCTAAACCACTGAACTGATTTTAATGAAATTTAGTATAGGAGTTGGTTAGACCTTGAGATAGGCCATAGGCTATGTTTGGTCGCAAAAACCGACATCCAAGCGGGTGGACAGCTTGCAACAACTAGTGTTGTATTATGTCAATTTATACCGAAGTAGTAGCCCATTTTTTTACTTCGTGTTGAACTTACACTTGCTGTGTCTAGGTATAGAGTTTGCATATAATCTAAGCTTTTAAACTTAAGAGAGATTCGCCTTCCTCTGTTATGTTTGAGACTGGTCGCAGATTTTTTAAAATTTAAATCTATATTTAAAAGTAAAGGTTCGCGCACTAGAAAAACGCAGGCAGGCAGGAATTTTGGCTCCACTTTAATCACCGTAGTCAAAACCAACCTCACCTCCAGCCGGTACACCTACTGATTGATGGAGAAAGCTTTGGTGTAGACTTTCCTCTAGAGATTGGGAGATCAGATGGCAGTCGCACCCAAAAAAGCCGTATAAGTCAAGGACGGTAAGAAGTAAAGTAAACCCAAGGTTCCAAAGTAATATGATGATGATGATCGTAGCATGTGCTTGTGCAAGCGATTTGTAATATAAGATTAGAAAAAATAACACTCATTGTTGGTTATACCCCTTATTCTTGAATTTTTTTCAACTTTTAGTCACTTACGCCCTTTTAACTTCTTGAATTGGATTTCGGCTTGCATTTTTCAAAATTTAGTCCGTTAAGATTCTTACCTTCTTAACACGCCACCGAGTAGTGACGCGTTGAGGCACTCTGGCGGTGACAGCCTCCTCTGCACCTCCGCGACGGTGACCTTGTACTTGCTAGTTGACGACAGGAGGGACAGCCTGCCCGGAACTGAGCAGAACACGTCGTTAGGCGCGCAGGAGCCAGTACCACCTAGCCCGTCTCGGCCTTTCATTGCTGGGACAAAGGGAAATTCGTAAGATTACTTATAATAGCATACGAGTATGAATAGTTCCTGTGGTTAAATATAATATCTAACATTTAAGTTATAACCCAAAACATATAAGTACTTAACGCAAACCAAACTTTTTAATTTGTTTTGTATTTTAGTTATTTTCTTTACTTTATTGCACATTCAGGTAAATAAATGTAGGCACCTAATTAAAATTTCACGGGTTTCTCGCTGACAGACTCTTTCTTGGGTGAGGTGATTATGAATTTTAAATTTCGAATGTGACATGGGACGCAAAATCTTTTTTCTTATGAATGGCTCTGTGCTTTCAGCATGAATTCCGCCAATACTCCGGAAGGAAAAAAAAATCGTTTACATTTTTTGACATGATTTGATCTATTTATATGGTTGCAGATAAGTACCTACACAGCCCGACCTGATGAAAAGTGGTTATCGTGGCCTATGGACATGGGAAAGGATATTATTCTGTCCTCCGTGCTTATGGACGTGTGTAACACCAGGGGTGTCACACTCGTGCTGATGACAGTGACAGCAACCAAAAGTGGTGCAAGGCGTTCAACTAGTGCCACAGTGGGCTTAAATTGATATTTTTTTTATCCTGTGTACTTTTTTTTTTCATTTATTTAACAGCCATTGGATACAAGTCCTTATAGCCTAACTTAAGTTTGTTTTTTTTTTAGTTGTTTGTTTCGGGTAGCATCAATAGTTATTGCCATACCTAGTAAAATTATTTTCCTAATAGCTGCTGCTGCAATAATTGCAACCCAATTGCAATTAGGTCATAGGATGCTTTTGTTACGAAATTTTCCCGCGCGAAGCATGGCCGGGTCAGCTAGTCATAAATAATTACTATCCTAAGACGAAGTGGGTGTACGAAGTGGCTATATGCTAACAAATTTATTGCATCCTGTGTTTAGATTCAACACAGGAAATTGTATTTACCTTGTTATTTATTACAAAGATTTGATACACGATGCTTAAGTTCGTTTTATGTTGTGCAATTCTGTAATTGGGCTGTCGATATTTATTAAAATTAAATTAAGTAATTATCGGTACCGGTTGGACCTCATCAAGACCTATGGGGCCCAACCTACATATACAAGCTGGTGGTTGGTGGCTCAATGTGGCCTTTTTACATAATCAGGTATAGACTTGAGGATGTAAAAAGGCCACATTGCCACAATGTGGCCTTTTTACATACTCAGGTATAGACCCGCGGATGTAAAAAGGCCACATTGAGCGATTCTGTTAAAAACGAATAACTTTATGAATTTATCTAATATCAATAGATTTCTACAAAATTCGTACCTACAATTAATTTACTAAGCAGATTCTAATTTTGTGTAAATATCACCACATGACAAAATACATAATACGAAATGCCTTGTGAGTTCCCGGTGAAGTAGAATAAGAGCACCCCAGCTCTTCCTGTGGGTGTCGTAAAAGGCGACTAAGGGATAGGGCTGTTCTGCATCCGACAGTAAACATACAGCCCAAGACAGGGCCCGCTAGACGGCAATAGGCTCGCCCCCACTGCGTAGTGGGACCGAAAATCATAATAGGCGAAACGTGGGTACTAATATACCTCTGCCTACCCCTTTGGGCATTTACAGACGTGAGTATATGTATGTATGTATGATACTAATAAAGTGACCTTTTTAGACCGGCTGATGATTAACGAAAGAGATTTGTTGCAGATATTCGTCTTGTTTTTACAGGCGTCGGTAACCACTTTCCGTCAAAGAGGTCATGGTATGTTAATTGATATGAACGTATACGTTAGCTATGAGATATTTTATCGGTGAATTAAAAGTCGTTCGTCGTCGCCATTATTAACTTAAATCTGAAAAAAAACCATACCAAAATAAGTCACTCAATAGCCCCAAAAAATCTAACACAATGTCTCAACGCATACAAATTGGAGTGATTACAAAATTCCCAGCTTCGTATATCAACAATAGGTGCCTAACAATCACCGCCACGCCCCAAACATACGCTCAGCATGATCTCCATTTACATTATAATATTCTACTATGGCAACCCTAATACAATAAACATTACTATGTCATTAACTTTGCACCATACTGGCTATTTAGCACCCTGGCTTTTATATAAAAATAAATCATAGGTGTGCACATTTATTACTGGCCAATTATATTTTTAAAACTAAATAGTTGCGATATGTTTTTTTTAACGTATTTTTACTGCATTTTGGGTGTATGGAGCTAAGACCTTTGGGATCAAACTAACTTCACCTGCTGATTAACGAGTGAGGCTTTGGCTCAGGCTTACCTCTCGGATTTTGGAGGTCAGACGGCAGTCGCTACTTAAGCCAAATCAACTTTAAAAGTTGGAGGAGTAAATAAGCGTACCCCGGGCACCAAGTTGAACACTTCGAAATAAACGAGAAGATCGCTAAAATGATAATAATGATTTCACAGCACTTTATAAAAATGTTATCATAAAAGAGATAAAATAAATAGGTACCTATACTAATTTTATTAGTCACTATGAACTTTTGTTCGAAATCGCTTACAATAACTGTACTGCTTTTTAATAAATTAATTATAATTAACCTACACTACAACTCTTTGTCTATGGTCTACATCGTATTTTTTACTACCGTAACTCGTATGCCTACTTTCATAAAACATTAGTTTCATAAACAACACTAATATATAAATACCGATCTATTGAATTTTGAAATAAGAAAAGGTCTAATAAAAGGAGTGCTGGCCGTATAACAGTTAGTTTTTATTCACAATCAGCATGATTTTATACACAACTACATAAACCGTCTTCAATAAGAGTCTTTTCCGAACGGAACACGCTACCTATTCAAATATCGAATGATTGATCGATACTTTTATTTATATGATATTGATTCATTCGTTTTTTGAATGAGATGGATTTTTTTTACAATCTACTTAGAAAAATCGATACACCTATCCGATAAGTGCGGTATGAAGTCTAATTACAGTTTTATCTATAGCAGGTCATCTCAGTATAACAATAAAAATGCTTGATAAGTTAATAATATGTACTTATTTTATGTTCGTGCGATTCAAATTACACACGTACCGTCAGCAAATTAAGTGGATCGTTTTGAGTTTGTATTTCATACTTAAAATAAGAAAATCAAAAGTTAATGTTCATAGGTACCATAGTAGGTTATGGCTGGCACAGTTTATTTACAATAATAGCCATAAAAGATATAAAAAAAAAGTTTTATAAGTGTTTTTTTGTAAAAGAATAAAGCAAAAAATGTAAAGTAATACATATTCCAGTTCTTGTAGACCGTACGGTATTGAGAACAAATTAGTATTATAGACTAATTTGTTAAATTTTTGTTTTTTTTTTTTTTTTTTATGGATTCGGGAGGCAAACGAGCAGACGGATCGCCTGATGGGAAGCGATTACCGCCGCCCATGGCACCCGCAACACCAGAGGAGTCACAAGTGCGTTGCCTTCCTTTTTAAAGAGAGTACGCTCTTTTCTTGAAGGTTTGAAGGTCGTAATGGTTCGGAAGTACCGCTGGTGGCAGTTCATTCCACAGTTTAGTTGTGCGAGGCAGAAAGTTTCTCGAGAAACGCACAGTTGTGGACCGCCAGCTGTCCAGATGGTGAGTGTGGAACTGCTGTCGCGTGGAACGATGGCGGAAAGAGGCGGCGGGGATCAATCCGAACAATTCCTCGGAGCACTCCCCATAGTATAGGCGATAGAAGATGCAAAGCGAAGCCACATCTCTACGCAGTGCCAAAGAGTCTAGCCGATTTGAAACATCCCGGCAGTTGACGATTCGAGTCGCTCTCCGTTGGATGCGGTCCAGAGGGAGAAGTTGGCACTGAGGTGCTCCTGCCCAGAGATGAGAACAGTATTCCATATGTGGCCGTACTTGCGCCTTATAAAGTTGTTGGCGGTGAGCCGGAGTGAAATACTGTCTCGATCTATTGAGTACACCCAGCTTCTTCGAGGCCAATTTAGCTTTACCCTCTAAATGACCGCGAAACTGGACTTCGCTCGATATGTCAACACCAAGTATTCCAATATCGACTGAGACAGTTAAGGGGGTGCTCTCAAAACGAGGGACTACGACCAACGGCTGTTTTTTTAAAGTGGTCACACTATTAAAAGTTTTACTCTTTAAGTTTTTTTTATAAAAGGCTACGGAATCTAGACAGATACAGCCACTAGTGAGCCAATGCCAATCTTTCAGGTAACAACTAAGCTACTATACCACATGCCGCGAAAGTAGTTAAAGCTCCTTGTAACTGGGTGCGGGTAAAAAAAAAAACTTTTTTGCTTATTAAATAATTGTTACTTACTTTTTAACAGCGGAAGATCAGTCATGAACCCCGTTGTGTCGTCCATGCCGGCATTCTATAAAGAAATTAAAGTTATTGAGCGAAAAAAAAAAACACCTGCCTCTCATTTAATGTAGGCTTAATCGAAATGGTTTCATTATGACTAACACAACATATATATTAAAAAAAATAGCCAATCAATCGTACGCTACTATTTTAAAACTAATGGTTTGTTTATTTGGTCGGACGCTACACAAAAACGGCTGGTTCGATTTTGTCGTAACTCTTTCTGTCCAAAATGTATGAAATATGGATTGATTTTGTTGAACCTACTAACATAATTATGAAGGCACATACGATAAGTAATAAAATATACTTATCTATAAATTTTGTACTTTATCCAAACCCCAGAAATAAAATTTAACCGCAGGGGAATATTCATTGCATATTTCTTTCATGGCTGAACTCTTACATATTTTGCAACCTTCATGGCGTAGAGTAGTAGTAGCCGATCACTCAACTGTTAAGTCAGAGGTCATGTGTTCGATTTATGCAAATATTTGTATGCATGAAAATGTACATTTGCACTGGTCCGTGTGTTTCTATGTATAATAATATATGTAGGTATGCATGTACCTTACATTACATTTAAAAAATAAAATCAAAATATTTTTCCGCATTCTCGAACTTGTTTTTCATATTTAGAGAGTGCTTGTAGAATATCCTAGAATATTTTACTATTTTTTTTTATTATCTTATTTATGTATTTATTGATAAGATTAGTAAAATGCAGTCATTTTAATATCCCCGAAATCCAGTAAGAGTCTTTAGTAAAAATTTCTTATTCGCCTCTTCAGATCGTAAATTCTATTACATTGCTTGTAAAAATAGAACAAATGAAACTTTTGACATTCCAGCCTGTTGGTAAGGCATTTTAATTTAGGATACTATTATTAAATTCCTTCTGGAACACATATTGCTCCATTATTGGATGTCTATAGAAATATCGAAGCCGGTCCGAGGGTGATATTTTAAATAAAGCGTACTTAATTGACATTCTAATATACTTCGGTACGCTCGAGTACGCTGACCAAGGCTGTATACAGGATCAAATACATAGGGAAAATGGATCTTCTCGGGCGGGACTTGAACCCGCGATCTTACCCTTACAGGGGGAATGCCTTGACCAACTAGGCTACTGAGACATGACCCATCTGATTCAAATTTTCCTTTTTATTTTTATCCGTCTGTAAGGCGACGAATATCTAAAGAATATCAGAATATTCTTTAGATATTTGTCGCCTTAAAGACGGATATTCTCAATTCTCAAAAGGACTAATTAGCAGACTAATTAGTCCTTTTGAGAATTTGTCCTTTCGCGAATTAGTCCTTTTGAGACTCGGTAGGCATTTTGCGAATTGGGCATTATGCGACTAAACGATTTAAAGTTCAAACTAGACTGTTTATCTGTAGGTATGTTCTTGGGAACGGTAATAGATGAAAAATAGTGATGTGCGTATACCCTTACCGGTGTTTCTTCCGCTGAATGTAACGCATGATGGAGCGCAAGTTCGTGCTGTTCACGAGCGCCGTAGTCCGCGCGCCTCTCGCCGCCACCATAGCTGAACCCACCGTGCGACAACTGGACAAACATACCACACGTTTAGGACAAAAACCGTAAATAATGGAGTTACATCATCAGCCCGCAGCAGTTCAATGCTGGACATAGGTCTCTCCCATGGCACGACACTTAGCCCAGTCTTCGGCTGTCCTCCTCCACTCCCCACCAGCCACTCTGTGTATATCGTAGCTCCTTTTTTTTTTCCGTGCGGAAATCCCCTCGGATACCCCACCTGCCGGAGCCGGAAGGGGAGGTTATGTCGGACTCGAACCGACTAAAACCGCACGCCGACTGTGGGTCGTGGTGCTAGGCCGGAGGTGAGGTAGTCATCGACATATCCCTCGCACCCCGGCTGACCCAGGGCCATCCCTTACGGTTTGGCCCTCCTCGGGTCGTCGCTCCATCTATTCGTGTGTGATGGAGTTACGTGTTATACAAATTGTGTGGAGGAATGTGTTGTAAGATTCATCCATCACATAAGGAAGTTCTTCGGCCAGGCCCTCGATTCTACTAAAGCTACCAACCACTGTGGTGCCACCGCGTCACCGTAAAAAATACATAAAATTTTAGACTTTATTTCTATAAGCCTAAAGTCCAAAATGAAATGAAAAAAGTCTCATTACACTTTTTCGTTCACTCTTCAAACAGTCATTTAATTTTGAACTACAACTACATCGCTTTAAAGTCTATTATATAATGCCGTTTTTTGCTGTCGCTGTGGGACGACTGTGGTCTGGCTTTAGTAGAATCGAGGCCCAGAGTCACGCGTTTAAACTCGTTTAAATGGTGAATGTTTGATATTGGGTCTTGAGACGTTGTATTATACTAATCAGAATGAGAACTATTTATTCTTTGATCTAGAAGTCTGAGCTACTACGAAATTTTTCGTAGTTTCGTAGCAGTATAGTACTATGAAACAAGGGAGTTTCGTGGTAACTTAGACTTCTAGTAGTAGCACAGTCTAACGAACTGTCTTCGTAGTCATAGTAGTAGAAGAAGTAAACACTTTAAAATAAAAACACACACACACACAACACACAGATAATTACTTTCACTGTTCACTTCACAGCTGCTGGCATGTAGAAATTTGAAAACTATAACTAAAAGTAAGAATAAAAATAATGAATATTATCCAATTACATCTTTTTTAAAAATATTACACAAGTTTATACTTGTTCAGAGAACTTTAGGTACTCTCCTTTAATGCAATAACATATTGTGAAGAGTATTATTTGAAAAATATTTCGTATAAACTACGCTATTAAATCGCCATTTAATAGCGTATAATGTCGTCCGTTTTCCCGCCCAGACCATAGTGCATTGTATAAGAAGACTTGCTCTCGAAAACCGGAACATTAGACGGCTAATCTGTTAAAGTGATCCCGTCCCTACAGATTCGTTCGAAAATATATTGTTGGCTGAATTATTGTTGTCCAATGCTTTGTTAAAAATATTGAAAATTCGATTTTCAAAATTCTGACATTTCTTTACGTCAATGTTTTTTCTTTGGAAACGGTTTTCTATGTCCTTTTTTACTTGAAAAACTGCATGAGTGCTACATTTTAACTGAAGTTCGTATTTTTTTTTCTGATCAACTCTGCAATCAGTCTTTGACTATGAGCGTATTTATTGAGCTATCTTATCAAAGGTGCTCCCCAGTGGCAGGACCGTTCTGAGTATCTGGTCCAGTCCTTGGATGTCGTATCGCTTGAGGTGTTTGGAGTAACTACCTAATATTATATTAATTAGCCCAGTAGCCAGATCGTTGGGGTGGTTTCTTAGTCTAAGAGCCTAATTTCCTTCTTGACTGTGTTCACCATAAATTATTTAAATAAAGAATAGTCAAAGAGCGTTAAAAAAAGAAAAAAGAAATGCATTCTATCTATTGCCATTTACTTTTATTTGTATGAAGACAAGCAAGAAGGTAACAAAGATAAAATTAACATAATTTGACAGATATTTTATTCTATTCCAAAAAATATAATTACGTTCTTGTTTATCTGTAGACTTAATAATTGGCTATAGAATTCGCTGATTGCCGTTGATTTAAACGTAATTTTTACCGCTCTTTAACTTTTCCAGAGATTACCAAAGTAATCGACTAAAATATGTACTTCACATAACTTGTATCCTGTACGGCTGTACGGAAATTAATATCATAATCATGTTACAGAGGGGAAATAAACTATGCCGGGATTCTTCCAGGAGGGGAGCACGAGGGAAGCGAATTGAGCGCATAGTTCCCTGTAAAATGCGCACGTAGGTAGTACTTAGAAGTTAGAGGCTTGTTGTTAGAGGCTGGGATCTTAATATAATGTCACCTGTTAATAAATTTAAATATACAGTAAAGAGCAAACTGTGCCAGAAAGGCTAAAAAATCCAAGAATATTTAAATGATAAACAAGCTTGGAAATGAGCTGTTCGCTCAGCTGTGCTACTCAAGCAAAACATTGTGTCTAGACCATAAGTTTTAGGCTAAGTAAATGTTTGTAGACCAAAAAGAAATGCCCGCTGAGTTTCTTGCCAGTCTTCTCAGGTCTGGGCCGCGTTTCGAACCGGTGGTCTAGTCTAGTATTAGTTAGTATTTCATATTTACTTTATGTTGACGTTTTGTAATTGCCGATTTAATGGTCTATGCAGAATAAACTATTTTTGATTGATTGATTGATTGATCAATGATTCTTCCATTTGTGAAAGACAGGGTTAGAATATAAAAATTATCGTCATCTTTCATCTTCTTTGGAACATTTCAAAGCTTTTATTGAACTTGAGACACATTATTAATCAACAAGGTTTATTATCTTTGGGTAAGTATAAAATATCAAAATACTGAGGGAAGATCTATCTTAATAGTGTGAAAAATCTTGAATGTGAACAATAAAATTGTTTCATAATGACGTGAATTTTAATTCTACTTAATCGAAGTTTACCACCGCTTCCAAGGAGCTGGTGGAGAAGAAACGGCGCAACAAACTCCACTACGACATTTTTTAGACATAATTTACAATAATTATTTACTTAAGGCTAAATGTGGACGCATGTACCTTTTTTGTACATTTTGCGTATGGATAAACAATCCATACTACTTAATATTATAAATGCGAAAATAACGTCTGTATGTTACGCTTTCACACTTAAACCACTGAATTGATTTTAATGAAATTTGGTATAGGGGTAGATTAGACCTTGAGAAAGGACATATTCTATGTTTTGTCACGATAACCGACATCCACGCGGGCGGAGCCGCGGTCAAAAGCTAGTAAGTATATGAAATACTTTATAATGAATTAAACCAAAGTTACATAATGTTACAAATAAGTCACCTACCTAATACAATACCAAGCTTCAATTATAGCATTTTATGTGGGGCCTGCACCTTTTTTTTTCGCTCGGAAATCCCCTCGGACTCAGGGTCGTGGTGCTAAGCCGGAGGTGAGGTTCTCATCGACATATCCATCGCACTCCGGCTGACCCAGGGCCATCCCTTACGGTCTGGGCCTACTATGCTCAAGCCAGATTAAACTAACCTAGAAGAGTCAAGCTCCGTCTGTATATAGAATAACCTAGAATACTTACATGGTGTGCGTGTATCGCGTCGTGGTGGTCGCGGTGGTGCCGCAGGTGCGCGTGGGGCTCGTGGTGCGTGTGGTGGCGCGGCAGGAGCTGCTGGGGCGCGTAGTGCTGGGCGTACTCCGCGCCACCACCACCCCCGCCACCGTAATCCATGCCATGACTCTGCTACGGAAAGGAAACTTTATGGTCTTAAACTTTACGATGAAATTTCAGAAGCATTCTACATAGGATATCCGTGGCCCATCAAAATCTTCAGGGCTCAACCCAAGCTACATAGGTGTACCTTTTTTTCTTTTTACACGTGGAAAATCCTTGCGGATACTCCCTCCCTATCGGAGCTGGTGTGGGAGGTTATGTCGGACTCGAATCGACTAAAACGAACACCATCTGTGTAAAACCGAAGCTGAGGTTGGTAGTAAGGTACTAGGTACCAAGCACGTTGGTACACTGGCTAAGTAACGGAACAGGCTCTGGTGCAGGCTCTTGCTTAGGGGATAACCAAGATAAACCGAATCAAGAGATAGATTAGGAGCATAAACCTCAGGTTCCAAAGTACGAACTTTAGATGCAATCGGGACTAACGCCGTGATGATTATTATTATTATATTATAAATGGCTCACAGTAACCTTATTATTTGTCAGTTTTAGAATGAAAAAACTAGTCAATAAATTCACTTAGATTATATTATTTTGTTTTAATGTCTGTTATGTACGAAGTTATAGCGTTTACTTTTCTCATAAAATCAATTCCAATTTTTTTTAAACGTGAGGTATTAAGTGGTAGGTAAGTACTTACTTGTTGTTGGTGATGGGGGCTGGCGGGGTGAGGTGCGGGTGCGAAGGGGGGCGGGAAGTAAGGCGGCTGGAAGTCCGCCAGCGAAGGCTGCGCGCTGCCGCGGAAGCCACCGCCGCCTAGACCCAGGCCTCCACTGCCTAGCCGCTCCTGCACCAAGGAAGAATCATATTTAGGAATTGATATATACGGGGTAAGAACTGTTGATACTCGCGGTATTAGTATTAAAACAGGATAATTAAATACCATGGTTAGAAGATGTATGGGGGTCGCTACGAAGATTTTTCAGGGTTAAGCTAACTTGACCAGCTGGCTAGTACACTACTGATTGGTTAGATGAGATTATAAGTGTGTTTGCAGATTATGCTTTTTTTTCGTGCAGAAATCTCTTTGAATATGCTCCCGTTACCGGAGTCCCGTGGAAGCAGTTATGTCTGAGTCGGACTGACTAAAATCTCAAAAAGAAGGACTGTACTTCAGTTAAATATCTTTATTGGTAGTTTGATATATTATTGAGTAACGCTTTATCGTTTGGTGCGAAGTGCAGTTCTGCTTTATCTATACTCTCGAAGTACACTGCCACTCCCCTGTCCACTATTGAACTATGAAATATCTTTCCTTCTTAACTACTTTCCCTGAGCAAGTTTTTGTTTAGGTCAATAAATTTTAATATTACCAATTGCCAGTTAAAAAAATGTAGAGTTAGATAGATGAACTAGCTATTACTATTGGTAATTACCAGACGAAATAAACAATGTACTTCCAGCTACGATTCTATTGATGAAATTTTGAATTTCGAAAGAGTAAGCAGTAGTTGATCAGTTTATCGTTACTGGCAGGTGAGAGGTCAAAAGCAATTAAACATGCGTTCGATATTCAAATTAAAGAATTTATTGTTCATCGAAATGTTCCGAATCTTTTGATGCATTTATTTCGATGAAAGACTTGAATGTAATTATATCTTCACTTGAAGCAAATCAAATCAGAATAGTAATTAAAGCCACTAATTATCGAATCAGCCGGTATAACACTACAATTTTCAACAACTAAATGATGCTATTGTGTGGAGCAAATTGAACATCACTTTATGAAGGACCGTCTTCCATCAAAAGCTATAGGTATGGTTTCTTAAAGTATTAAAAAAAAAAAAAAAAAAAAAAAATACTGATTTTTTATTTATTTTGTGGAAGTACCTTCGTGGTACGTACCTTCCTTTTATTCCAATGTGGATTTGGATATGTAGGTACTTTGCAGATTTTATTATTGTTGTTGCACTTGTACTTACCTACCTACCTATTAAAGTGTTAATAATACCTCCACTGATCAAAAGAATTATTGAAAATCATGATGATCAAAAGAAGAATTGAAAAAAGAAATATTTCACCGCTAATTTATGTTGAAATAGCATAACTTTTCACCAGTGGACAGGTTTTTATCAAAATTCTTTAATCTTACACCTCTCCTTCCACCTTTATTAAGGTTATATTAATCTAGTTAATATTAAAGGTTAAATATAAAAGCTTAAGACAGAGATAAGCGTTTTTTAATCCTGTTGCCGTTGTTGGACGAAAATCCTAATAATTAAAACAGCGATGTCAATGGTCAGGTGTATTACAATAAAGGTATACAATGATGATCTTACTTGTATGATTACTTGACACACGCGAACTATGGATTAGCACATCAGCGTATGATGGATGCTGTGTATAATAACAATGGCCATTGGATTTAATGTAGTAATCAATTTGTTCTATCTAATGAGTTGAACAAAATGTGAATGTAATGACGCGTTTCTTTCATTCATATTTCGAATATCGAATTACTGGTTGCAAATAATGTGTTTGTTTTTATTTTTTTTATTTTATACCATAGATGTGTGTTCTAATTCTGGAATAGAAAATGAAGTATTCAATGAATAGTAATTTATTATCATCAAAGGTTGTCAAATTTTGATCATAATACTTATAGGGTTAGCAATAAAGTGTCCAGTGCCCACCGTTTTCCTTTTTTTTGCATACAATGATTATTACCTACTATTTCGATAGGAACCATTCCCAACTTCCATCAGTAACTATCTATTCAAACAAACTTCTCGCACGGCATTTCAAACATAAGAATTAACGTAGATACAAAAAGCGGACCACGGACTCCCAGGCGAGTCTTTTTTTATATAGTGCGAAAAATCCCCACGGAGCTCCGGAGCTGGTGGAGGTGGTTATGTCAGACTCAAACCGACTAAAACGCACGCCGTCTTTGGGTCTTTGGTTGCCGGAGGTAAGAATGCAGAAAACATGTCTCTCGCACCCTGGCAGACTCAGGACCATCTCCTTCGAGATGGCCCCCTTCGGGTTGTGGCGACTTTGCGCCGATGCGACTAACATGAAGAAGATGATGAACATCGCACAAAAAATTGCTTCTGTGCTTAGCTTACTTGATGTATACTAAAGTACAACGGAAAAATACCATATTGCCCCGTTCAGAAGACTTTGATAAATTATTTTCAGCTAGCATGAACAGGTCAAATTTCTTACAATATTTAATTTGAAAAATTACTTTCCAAATAGGTATATAATTTAGAGAAGTGTATTCACTACTCAATTACGCTAACGGTCAACTCAAGCGATCTACAAAAACACCATCTTGTTTTTACCGCCGATTAAAAATTAATGTTTCAAATTTCGAACTAGAGATGCAACTATAAACCGCATGAGAAATATTGTCAAACATCCAATCACTAGAGGAGCCAATTCGGTAGAAATTATACTCGATATAATGTAGATCAATTACAAAACTTACGGTATTCATATCGAGTTACGGCATTGGACACCTAATCGATTACTTTCGATCTAGTTTTTTTTATTTATTATGCTTAGAATTAATTTATGCATGGGTTACCGGATGTGGTGAAAACTTGTCGTGATGTGATGACATAGGTGCTACGATCTACGATATTAATTGTTTATGGCGTGTAGTAGCAGCAGAAAAAATATTGATGAATATTTCATAATAAAAAAAATCGATAATTAGGCACAGCACATTAGGTGCTGATAAAATATTATAGTGTCACAAGTTTTTTCTTGTACTTTATGACAGATGGACATACCGTTTTTTTTATAGTTAAGTTAAGTTATTAGACTGATTCAATTAGATTATAATTGAATATCTAGCCGGGAAAATAAGTACATATTTCCATTTCGAATAAGTACACCGGGAAAATAAAATGCTTAAGTGGGACTTGAACCCACGACCTTTCCCTTACAGGGAGAATGCTCTTCCAACTGAACTATTGAGCTACACCTGAAGCACTTCAAATTTCCCTCCTCTTTATATCTGTCTTTAAGGGCGACGGTGGAGCCATCTACGAACTTTCTTACGAACTGTTGGAACCAATGAGTGATTTTTCTACCATTTTAAAACATTAATTTTTGATGACTCCGCCCAAATATTTGCCCAAATATACATATTTCCATTACAAACTTTAAAATACCTACTATTAGGTACTACTAGATAATGTACCTACATTTTGTTTTATAAGATTATGCGGAATGCCAAAGTAGGTACCTATTTTTCAATTTCTTCTAAAGATCGAATGAAATCCGTGATCAGAAAAAGTATTTTTTATGAAAAGAAGGTACCTAAGCGGACGGAAGGCCCCCTAGCCGGATGAACTGAGGACTGAAAAAGGTGGCTGGGACAGGCTAGATGCGGAAGATGGAGGATCGGCAGAAATGGCGCACATTGAGATAGTTCTATGTTCCAGTGGACTGCAATAGGTTTAATTATTGATTAATAACAGGTAACTGTGAAATTTACCTCATGTAATGTAATTATCTATGTATTCCTTTCAATAGTTATTAATTACTAGCTTTTGCCCGCGGCTCCGCCCGCGTGGAAATCGGTTATCGCGACCAAACATAGCCTATGTCCTTTCTCATGGTCTAATCTACCCCTATACCAAATTTCATCAAAATCGGTTCAGTGGTTTAGGCGTGAAAGCGTAACATACAGACAGACAGACAGACAGACAGACAGACAGGCAGACAGACAGAGTTACTTTCGCATTTATAATATTAGTATGGAAGTATGGATTACTAATATTTCTTGGTCTTTTTGATTACACAATTTTTTTGGATTGCAATTCAGACTTTGATTGTATAATCTTATTTTTATTATTATCATAATTGTAATCTGTGTTGTGTAAGAAAATTATAAAAAAAAATAAAAAAATTTACGTCAATCCGCATGACAGAAAACTGCAAGTGAAGTCAAATATGACACCTTATTCTAGAAATGAAAAAAAAAAATAACGAAAAATTGGAAATCTTCTCAAGAATTAATGTTTTTTCACACCCGCCGCAGTTGTTGACGCTACGCACCAGCGCGCGCGCTGGCTAGTGTCGCAAGTGCTCTGAATTTGTCCACTTGATTTATGCGCTCATGTTTATACGCAATAGTTGTTATTAAAACTAATTTTATTACATGATTATGTGTAACTTGTAACATAATTAAGTTTTGGTTAACAGTGGGCAGTTGAGTAATGAAGGTAGATCTTGTGAAAATGAGGTAAATAATGTTATAAAAATCATATATTGCATAAGTAAGTTTGTCTAACGGCCGTTCCCAATAACATATTGACAGTTAAAGATGGATCGCATCTACGGATAAAGTGCTCGGCTGTTTAAATTCAAAACATAGTAACTCCTATTTCACAGCAATTTCGGAAAATAAAATTATACCGCGATGTGCTTTCCCGCAAAAAAATTAGTTACCATGTTTTGAATTTAAAGAGCCGATACGTCAAATTTGACTGTTGCGATCTATCTTTATCTGTAAGTATGTTATTGGGAACGGCCGTAGGTAGTAAGTAAGTAATATTATATTATATACTTATATCGGTATGGTAACGTAAAAAGAATACAAGTATCACAACCCCATCTCATCCAAAGAGTGTCGTAATCTAATCGCCTCTAGTGAAAAATACGCAGACGATATCACTACGAGAGAAGGAATACTCGAGATAAAACCCTGTACTAAGCCGTCTCGCCAGCGCGAAAACAGAAGGCCAAAACCTCCAAACAATGAGAGAAGCATGTGTCCAGCAGTGGACTGCGTTGGGCTAAATTGTTTGATTGATTGTACAAAAGGCAGAATACTAACTCACATCACCGTGAAGGCCTCGGATGCGACCAAAACTAACGCCATGATGATGACATAACATACATACATAACATAAACTCACACCTGTATTCCCCGAAGGGGTAGGCAGAGGTGCTAGCACCCACATTTCGCCAGTTTATGTTTAGGTCCCAATGTAATAGGTGGCGAGCCTATTGCCATTAACCGGGCACTTATAAACCTGCGATAAATACACACATAACTTCGAAAAGCATCGAAAAGTCATTGGTGTGTGCCATGGTAAACCTGGGATTGAACCCGAGACCTCGTCTCAGCAGTTCATTACCCATACCACTAGGCTACCGCAGGCCATGATGATGATAATTATTTAATCTTAACCTTGTAAATGTTACCAGAGCAAATATTAAAAGCGGGTATGCCATTGCTAAAGCTTAAAACGAAATCAATTCCACCCATACGATTCTCTACAAAACGAATTGTGAAATCTAAGCCAATCTTGATAACACAAAAATAAATACGTTCTGAATATTGTTTATGGTATCTGTGGAGGTGAAAGGCAAAGGTATTGTTTACTCAGGTCGGCGGGTCACCGCGTGTTCGGTGTTTGAGACAGCGGCTTTTCGGCCATTACTTAGTAGCTGTTGATAGACAACGGCTATAAAAATAGACACATGATAAATTGATGGATAGGAGTAACTGTATTTTGTTTTTAAAATGGCGGTTTTTTTTTGTATGGTAAGTGATGCGGTAATAATACGGATACTTAATAATTGGAAGTTAAATATTTAAATTGGCAATTAAATTATATACAATTTATTGAAGGTATATATCAGTTTGACACGGTTTTTGATGCGGAAAATAAATATTAATAATAATGTTATTGATGAATCTATGAATTTGCTTTTAATTACTTTATTTTATAAAGATTTATAAACCATAAATTATACCTAATTAATACCTTAATTAAATTTTAGACGACGAAAAAAAAATGTCTGGCCATTTTTGAAAAAATCGATTTTCATATCCCTCCATTATACCTGGAGGGTTAGGCAGAGGTGAATTAACACCCACACATCACTAATCATTGTATTGCCGTATTCCGGGCACTATTATTGGCTCGAGCCATGCCACCTCTTCTGAGGCTGAGTCAATAATAGTCGATGTCAAATCTGCTTTAAAATAAAACATTACCCTCCTTTCTTCGGCAGTCGGGTATAAAAGTAAGTACCTTAAGCAAAGGCGACAGGCGTATAAGCTGGGATCGAGAAGTAGCGGGTAGGTACTAATCCCATTTTACTACCTGATCTGCCTGAAAAGGACATAGGCTATGTTTGGTCGCGATAACCGATATCCACGCGGGTCGAGCCGCGGGCAAAAGCTAGTCATCATCATATCACCAAAAAGGAGTAGATAAATGGGCTCGATCAGTGTTTTTTTGTTGGTCCTTCTAGTAACCATGCGCAAACTTTCTAACACTTGTTCAAGATGTTTGCCGCCACTTACACTTTTGAGCTGCCTTCAGTACCAACCTAATGATGAATTTAGAATCGCAATCGTACGATTCCACATCGAACAATCGAATAAATCGAATGGTTTACTGTTACCCGGTATCGATCTCATCAATCAACTCCGGAATGCGTATTAGATGTCTCTATCTGAATGCAATAGATAATTAATCGAGTTGTATGTATGTCTGTATGTCTCATTAACATACCAAATGGGTTTCGTGCAATCATATATTGTTTTGGGGTCTCTTGTTATGAATCATGGTTGTTATTTTTTGAGCTACTTACGCCTCTTTTGTTCGTGTAGCTTTGTATGGTTGGTTGGTTTGTTGAGCAAAAAAGTTGGTATTTAAACGCGGGATTAATAGCATTTTTTTTTCTTGAACATAATTTGAAAGTCGAGCAGTCGAATTAAACAACAGGCTTTTGAAATGATTCAAGTTCGATCGTTACCGAGGCCTTAATTCCGGAGTTCCAGGTTACGCTGAAATAATTGGGTATTATCCTATAGTTAAAATAAATTATCTAACCGAGCTTATTAAATTAAGAATGGCAAAAGAGCGGTAAAAATTGCGTCGGTTCTTATTTTATAGTTTTTATTTATTTTTAATCATCCATCCAACCTATAATAGTCACTGATTTGACTACCAAATTTTATGACGTCACTAAATCTTTTTATAAGAACTTATCGTTTTGACGTTTAGTAAAAAGTAACTAATTTGACTAGTCAGTAGAATATCCAATTAAGATATGGTTTGGATTTTTCGTATCTGTCGAAGGACAGATGGCCGTTGGAGCAGACGAGTCCTTGAGAGGAGACCGCGAGAAGGCAAAAGGAAGGTAAGTAGGTCACCCCCTAGCCAGATGGACTGACGACCTGAAAAAGGTGGCTGGGACAGACCGTAATCACAAGGTGGAGGATCGGGAGAAATGACGCACAATGAGACACTTATTTAGTGCACTGCAATAGGCTAATTGATCGATCAGCTTTTCGGCTATAAATAATAATAATAAATATTCCAGAACATTCTACACAACGCTATCTAGAACCATGGTAAGCATATAGCTTAACTAGCTTGTGTTATGGAATCTAGAATGAGGATAAACATATTTAGTTTTTTTTTAAATACATACATACTATACGTAGAAATAGCAAAATCCAGATCAATGCAAATAGCAAATATTTGCACTGAGCGGGAATCGAACCCGCGCATCCTGCGTAGCAGTCGCGTTTACTACCTACCGCCACGCCACGGAGGGCTATATAGGAAGCGATTGCCGTCTGACCTTCCAGCCTGAGTTATGATTAGTCGCCAACTAAACTGTGTGTACAAACAAAAGTGTACACTATTCATGTACCTAAATGTTTTTGTTAAAATGAAAGAAAAAGGGAGATTTCAGCACGTCGCGTGGTTCCCGGCAGAGAAGAATTTGAAATTTGAGCCATCCTATCTCTTCCCGTTTTATTATTTTATTATTACAAAGCGGACCAAATATCGTTTAAATGACGCAAATTACAAACTACATAATAACAACATTTATTACATTTAATGCGAACTTCATTCATTCTAAATCTAAATAGAGACAAGTTTTATATTCAAATAATATTGGTATAATTTAGTAAAATGTGTTACAGAATTTGTTCCAATTCAATATCGTTATCGGCTGTATTTATCGCAAACAATTTAAAAGATAAATATAAACACGTCACTACGTTATACAACGTTGCGACAACCGAACGTTAATTTCGGCGTTGACCTATAAGTCTTCGGTAGTATAGTGGTAAGTATCCCCGCCTGTCACGCGGGAGACCGGGGTTCGATTCCCCGCCGGAGAGATTCTTTTTGTGTTTTTATTTTATTTTTTCTAGTACAATAGCATAATTTTACATTACCTGCACCTCGATTACACTGGAAAGGTCCACGTACGCCAGCGCCAAAGCTTTTATTACACTTCACAAAGAAAACTGTTCTGTTTTTAATAAGGTAGGACACTTTTCTGGATGTATTCATGTAAATTCACATAAACATTTGTTTGTATTATTTGTTTACTGGTGAAATAGTGGTTTGTAGGAAGAAAATAATAAAAAAAATCTTAATACAATAAAATCTTCTTAAATAACCTCATCTATTGGTTATTTTCTTATTAATAGTTCATCGTTGATTTACATTATTTATTGATATTTTTTTATATAACATCGGTGGCAGACACCTACCTGTGTGTGATATGCACTATTTTATTACTGAAAGTTATATTTTTTTAATAATTTTTTGTGTAATTTTCAGTTTTGGTGCTGGCATATTAATATTACTATATACAAAAAATACATTCGAAAAAAAAAGAATAGCTAACTTTTTTAATTTTCATGCGTGACGTCACGTATTACTGTATCTGTGATTATGATATGACGCACTACACAGTTAGACAAATAATACGGTTACGCATCTGGACCGCTTATATTAGTACCTATATATTTTTATTTAAGTGTGCAATTATATGTATAGGTACTAATTGCTTTTAAATAATTTAATGGATAATATTGCAAATTAAAATAATATAAATACCCTTTAAATGCGAAATACTTTTATAAAAGACATAGAAGCCCAAGTTACGTAATAAATAAAGTAACAAACTGGTTTTGCAATTCAAGTCTCATTTGATTAGTACACCTCGAGACATATATCTTGGACCTATAATATGCTTAAATTAATACGTGCTTTGTACACGCAGTTTCTTGGGTGTCTTTTGAGGTTGCACGGGGTGTTACGGCGGTGGATGAGTTCAAATTCATCAAACATACATTTTTTTTAAACAATCTGCTCGCACTTGGGCGTCGTTTGTCTCACGGCTTAGGTCCAAGATATGTGTCACGAAGTATACAAGTAGCTGTATAAAAACATATATAAATATATGCTGGCTTTGACCCGATATTTATAGGTAGTCTTATCTATTTTTTGCGACCGATTTCAATGTTTTATTTGCACACAGATAAGGATGTCACGAACTGCGAAATATATTAATTAATCGAATCGTTAATTAATCGATTTATAATACGATTAGTGTCAGATTATCAATGCTCTTAAAATACGCATCAAAATCAATTTATTACCGTAATAGTGAAGTGAAAGCGAAGGTTTCCATAAACCGATATGTAAATGTTCGTGTATCGATAATTACCGGTCCCTTAAAAGGCGGGTGATTCAGAATACAATCGGTTAGTGATTGCTTTTTAAATTGCTGCCTTGCGCCGGCTCGATGACCGAATGCCGACTACTGCATAGTTTTTTATTTATTACCGAGTGGTGAATTTATATGTGCTATCCTATTAAGTTTGAAAGATATGGAAGCTACACTAATTCGTCGCAGAACATTTCTATTTAATAGTGATCTAGGGAGGCGGACCTAGAATTTTCAAGTACACCTTCGTTAAAAATGTCCCTTTTTTTTCTTTTTTTTTCCGTGCGGAAATCCCCTCGGATACCTCCCCTACCGGAGCCGGAAGGGGAGGTTATGTCGGACTCGAACCGACTAAAACCGCACGCCGACTGTGGGTCGTAGTGCTAGGCCGGAGGTGAGGTTGTTATCGACATATCCCTCGCACCCCGGCTGACCCAGGGCCATCCCTTACGGTCTGGCCCTCTTCAGGAGGGGGGACAACGGTTAAAAGAAAATGTATCTCATTAAATATCATTTATTTTAATGAAATATATCAATCAATTGGTCGATTTGGTTGCGATAGTATAAACAAAAGATAAACAAATGCCGCCCGCAATAGAAATAACTGTTCGTTCCAAACCTATTACGATTAATCTATTTCACGAACGCGCTATTAATAATGTACTATCTATTATTATTGCTATTACCGGCAATAGTTTTTATTTAATAAGTACATGTAATTAATTTTAGTCAATTAATTTTATCGTTATCATTACCGCGATACGCGCACGTGCCCATCACTAAATTTTAATATCGTTTGCAAATAAAATCGATTAAACTGATTCAGCACGCTTACAACAAATTACTGTTAAATAGTGAAACTAGTAGTTGATGAATCTCTCTTAACGATACATAACGGTAACTGTTCTATCTTCTAAATTGGCATTACAATTTAACTTTACTAACTACACTTACGATAGTTTAATTAACGAATCAATGGCGTAATTAATATAATGAGAATCGATAGAAAATGTATTTTTAATCAAACGTATTTTCGATATCACAATAATCGATCAAATAGAAATTTATAATCGATATATCGAGAATTATATCGGTAAAAATCGTAAAAGCTGGTTTACGATCGCGCGCGTCGCGTGTTCGGCACAGACTGCCGGAGGGCGGGCGTTCCGCCCTCGGGGTAACCATGTGTTCGCAAACCTTACGATTGATATTCGCTTTATGTGACCCTTTTTATTATGACATGGGTAGGTACTACTTGCAAAATTTTGAAGCGAGTTCACTAAAAATAATAGATATGAAAAAATCTTTATGTACCCAGTGACTTCATTAAGAATTATATTAAGTATATATCTGTGATATTATCAATATACGTTGTAATAAAATTCGTCTAGCTTTCATTTTTTATTACTTTTGAAGTTACGTACAATGTATAAATATTGAATATTTATTACAAATACATAATTATTTGAGTAGGAGTAGTTGAAAAAATCTGAACAGATGATTTTAATTACGGACTTTAGATATTTATTTGTAATTTAAAATTAAAGATTTTCAAAATTCAAAAAACAAGTTATTGGACTTTAATTGAAGCCTTTAACTTTAGATTTGATTTGTTGCGATCAATGCACGTCTGAAAGTTATTAAATATACAGTTTTGTTTGCCTTTAACATACTGTTTGAGAGTAAACAGTTGTACTTTGCAGTTATATTTTTTTGTTCTACACTAGCTTTTGCCCGCGGCTCCGCCCGCGTGGATGTCGGTTATCGCGACCAAACATAGCCTATGTCCTTTCTCATGGTCTAATCTACCCCTACACCAAATTTCATCAAAATCGGTTCAGTGGTTTAGGGGTGAAAGCGTAACATACAGACAGACAGAGTTACTTTTGCATTTATAATATTAGTATGGATTTCATGAATCAACTACTTTCTATCGATGAATAGATATAATGTCAAGACATTTATATCTACGCTAAGAAAAATATTAGGTAACCTTTTTCTTATAAGAATTATATTTGCCAAACAAATTTGTCCAGTTTTATTGCTGTTTTATCTCTCTCTCGCCTCTGTGGCATGGCTGTAGTGAATGCGACTGCCAAGCAGGAGGGGGTTCGATCCCCGATTCGAAATATTTATATTTAGTCCGAGAGCTGGCACGAATTTTTGGGTAGGTACTTGAGGCAAGCTGAAAACTTGTCAGATACCTCTCCTATTATATCCCAACTCGGAATTGCAGACCTGGCTGGTGAGTAGCGGGGCTAAATCAACCCCTAAATTTTTAAAAATTTAATTTTTTTTTCCCATAAAATATATTTGAGGCACTACGCAATTTATATATGTTGCAGTGTGATACTTAATGAATACGAAAAAAAATAAGCCAGATAATTTAATCGGGGTTTTAACATTGCCAGACGCGTGCAAAAATATTTTGCAAAAAATTATAAAAAATGTTTTTGAGGCAGCTTGAAATTTTAATGGAGTGTTATTTATAACTAAAAAGTAAGATTCCCAAAAAGACAGATCATTTCGGTGGGGCTTTCTACCTGCCAGGTGATCAAACAAATAATGAATAGGTACGAGCCTGTAGTGCTATAGACAAGCTGTAGTGTGAGAGAGAGCGCATAACGACAACCTGTCTTCGTTCTTGCTTGCCGCGTTACTATTGGCTCTGGCGAGGCCACGTGACTTACAATAACCCATGAGGTTTCTAGTCGGAATTTCGGAGTGAAAATATAAAATTTTCTGAATTTCTACTAAAAACATTTTTCGTAAAAGAGATTGTATTGATTTATGGATGTTAAAAGGACATTTTTTTCCGATTTCTTTTTAATTTTCAAAAATTAGTTATTTTGGGATTATTGTCAACATCGATATCTACAAGTGTATTTGACGTATCAGTGACGTTGTCTTCATTATTATCACTAATATAAGCTTCTGGTATAGGTTTACACGGCTGAAGTAGAGATGTCGACGGCTGGGGTTCTAATTTTGTTGATTCAACTGTAGATGTGGATGGTTGGAGTGTTGTAGATGGTTCTGTTGTGCATGAACTGTCGGATAATAAATTGTCTGTAATATAAAACTACAAAAAAAAATATTATTTACATTTTTCTTAATACTAAAAATCATTACATTTATAATAATAATTGATTAAGATTTTTATTAGACCAAAAAACATGAAATAAAAATATTCTTTATTTATTGGGAAAAAAGAAAATATATAAACAAAACAATATCATAATATTTTAACTTATGATGTTTACGGATCTGTAATACCTCCTGACTTTTTTTGAGAGTTTTCTCCACAAAAGCAATCACTTTAGCACCATTTTTTCTGCAAATAACACAAACTAATTCTTCAAATTCTTTGAAAATGTCTAGTTTCAAATTATTTCAGTTCTAAAACGTGCAACACCATGTAGAATAATACGACTGAAAATAACGACTCCGAAATTCCAACTAGAAACCTCATGGGTTATTGTAAGTCACGTGGCCTCGCCAGAGCCAATAGTAACGCGGCAAGCAAGAACGAAGACAGCTGTCGTTATGCGCTCTCTCTCACACTACAGCTTGTCTATAGCACTACAGGCTCGTACCTATTCATTATTTGTTTGATCACCTGGCAGGTAGAAAGCCCCACCGAAATGATCTGTCTTTTTGGGAATCTTACTTTTTAGTTATAAATAACACTCCATTAAAATTTCAAGCTGCCTCAAAAACATTTTTTATAATTTTTTGCAAAATATTTTTGCACGCGTCTGGCAATGTTAAAACCCCGATTAAATTATCTGGCTTATTTTTTTTCGTATTCATTAAGTATTACACTGCAACATATATAAATTGCGTAGTGCCTCAAATATATTTTTTGGGAAAAATAAATTATATTTTTAAAAATTTAGGGGTTGAGTTAGCCCCGCTACTCACCAGCCAGGTCTGCAATTCCGAGTTGGGATATAATAGGAGAGGTATCTGACAAGTTTTCAGCTTGCCTCAAATACCTACCCAAAAATTCGTGCCAGCTCTCCTACTATATGCATGGCCTATGGCTATTTGCATTGGTTTGGGTGTTTCTATGTATAATATGTATGTATTTACAAAAAAAGTATCTAAGTATGTTTATCCGCATTATAGAATTCATATTTCCGGCTGAGAGGTTACCAACACTCGGCACCTCGCTATAACACAAGCTATGCTTACCATGGGTCTAGACAACGTTGTGTAGAATGTTGTGGAATATGTATTTAATCAAAACCGATAAATACTGCAGTACTCACCAATATTCTCGAACCAAATTCACGTGTCACGTTCGAAAACACAGGGTAACTTTTTCCCCACCCGAGTCGATTAATTAGTAAGTATGTACACGCTCGCGATTGGCGATCATTCGTGTGTAGCGGAGTGTGCCGAGGTCCTTACGTCCTTATGTACAATACAATCGGTTTATTAACGCCAATGTATTATTTGTTCCACTTCAGAGGATCCGATGAACGAGTGTTGCCACTTTTTACGTTAAAATTGATGTCAGGTCTTTCACACGTTGGGAATTTTAAGGTTACTGTGGATCGTATTTAATGTGAAGGGTTCTCTACACGATATGAAGATGTATAATATACTTAAATTAGTTACTAACTGAAGTTCAATTTTCAGCTTTTCAGTTCACAAAGTCCGGCCATTTTCTCTTAAGACAGCCTTTCTCCTTATCCTAGTACAGTCAGCATCAGAAAGATGTTGACGAACAGAGTGCTAAAAATGATCTTTTTTAGATTTTTTGACCCTCTTCAGTTGACCGATTGTTCTGATATTTGGTACATACCTTTAGTTCGGACACTAATACCATATAAATCAATAAAAAAGTTTGATTTGCTCTTAATACGAGAGTTTCAAGATCATTTTGAGAGTTCGTCGTCAAGATATATAAAACGCTGACCGTACCTACATAGTCTTTCTCCACATTACGCCAATCGAAGTATAAATAGGTAGGTACTGAGAAGAGTACACTAGAATCATTAATATCAAAAGATATGAGTGCATTGTACCTTGTATAGTCGTTATGAATTTCAAAATTTGATTTGATTACAAGATGCCTCGCCTTCACGACGAGAGCTGTGGGTCGTTCAGACAGGTTTATTCAGTTAGGTATATTGTACAATTTATACATATATAGCAGTAGAGAAACTCTTCTTCTTCTTCTTAATGGCTTCTGTAACGAATCACTGCTTTTTGTAAAGAAACTCTTGTAAGGAGGAATGCGTTCCTAAGGAGGATTTAGAGGGTGCCTAGTGTTTACGTAATAACGCCTACGCCGTAGTTATACTATGTACCTACCTAATATCACGATATAATAATAGCATAATTTATTAGTGTTATTATTACAATAGATATCATGAATGACGGGAATTTGGTCTAAGTATATTTTCTTAAATTTACCTTAAACCTATTGTTATTTGTTAAGAAAATAGTTATTTCAAAGTTAATTTTGCTTTACTTCCTTAGCCTCTGTTGTGAAATAAAATCAGTTCGGAGTGTTCTTACCAAATATTTTACTGGCAACATTTCAAACTTATCAAAGGGTTTCCAAAGTAACTTTCGTCAATATCCGCTCTAAGGCTTGCCTCCTCGGACCCTCACGCCTCGGGCTATTTTTACAAACTCGGAATTAAATGACGTTTTTTACTGTGTGTATTTTTTTTTTACAAATTTCGCATTAAAAACCCACGTAATTTTTTCAAATGCATCTTCAATACCGTTTTCAGACTAAATATCGAACAATAAAAATATTTTATTACATAAAATTATGTTAAATTATTTGAAGTACGTGTTAGTATGTACTCCAAATAATTTAAGCACGAATTTCCAATTAAATTTAAATACAATGTAACTGTCAGGCCTATAGAAAAGTAAAAATGCATTGTGATAAAAGTAGTTTTTTGAATAAAGAACGCACGCCGATTGGCTATATCGCCTCAGGCAAGATGGCGGGGTGCCGAGTGTTGGCAACCTCTCAGCCGGAAATATGAATTCTATTTATTTAATGCCCTTCGTAATTCGAAATTGGTTCTGTTCTATTGCTTTTAAAAATAAGTGTGATAAAAAAAAACTTCAAAAAGTCTAACGAGAAAATAAGTGGACTACATTGTTTTTAAATGGAAGTGAGATTATTATCCGATTGGAATCACATGGATTATCAGAAAAAAAAAATTGTTTCAGTTCATAATTTGTAAAATAGTTTTCAAGTATTAGGTAACGTAGCATCTTCTTGGTACGTAGCTGATGTACCTTGTCTGTGGCTTTAATGTACCCTAAATTTCAACTAAGGTAGAAGTAGGTACGTTTTGCCGGTAAGGTCCCGGGGCACTGGGACTAACTAGTCTGTTTTTAAATATTTGCACCGTCCTACTAATATAAAACTATGTTTTATGAATAGAAATATTTTCTTAGTAATATTTTGAATAATATTAATGACAATACCCCTTCGGCCGTCTACGAAACCAGAGCTACGTAACTAAGTAGTTACTAACTAAGCATACTGGTCAAAAAGTAATGTGCAATATCAAAAGTGTGCGCTACAAAGTTCTAAGAAAATACGAAGTTTACCTTACTAATGACGTGGTAGGTATGATATGTAAGGACAGAAGTTTATAGATAGAGAGACGAGAAGGCTGTTATCTCTACATACCCGAAGGGACTGGTGTGATCATCTGATCATACGCAGATGTCTACGTAGAAAATTGGTCTAAAATGATGAATTCTTAAAAAATATTATTTCAGTAGCAAAAACAATCCGTTATGTCCACAGATTATATTAATACAGGACAGGAAACACCCGAAACCTGTCTAAAATTATGTAATTAAAATACCCGTGCCCAAAAGGGCACATATTATCAAAATAGCTCAGTAAATCAACTGGCAAGGAAATAAAACGCGTTCTTAACAAAATATTTTTCGTTCACAAAAAAGGTCTTAATTACGAAATTTCGAAAAAGGAACGCAATAAAGAAAGTAAAAAGGCGCGCGCACCATGCAACCGTTATGTTCTTGGAAGTACGTGATTGATTCCTTGCGCCCGCCCATTGTGCTCAGCTGTTTGATCGACGCTGTCTTGACCAATGGATCATACCCGTTGTGTTGATATAATAGGCAAATTACTTAGCATTCTTAATGTAACTATCTCAAGTCTCCAGTCCCTTAAATACGGGTTTATCCATTTCGAAGTGTATACCTTTTGAGAACTTGACTCACAGTGAAAACTTTTTAAAAAGTAAATTTCATCAATGAAAGTGACCAGTAATGCAGTATTGGATCCCAGGAAGTTCTGCAAACTTGCTGCACACCCGTGAACATGGCCGTATGTTCTACGTGAATACGCGTATATGACGGCGTATCTTCTCCAAGGCCTCATGCATGAGGCTGCAGCACCATAATATCTCCGATAATTGTTTTTTACCATCAAGTTTTCCGGATAGACCGCTATGGAAACAATATAAAATAATAAAAAGTAAAATAATATGATGAAAATAGTTGATCAGTTTAAACTTTTAGCGGTAGGTAGTTAATACCTGGGTTATACAGGTCAGACGGCTGAGTTATTGAAAATAGCCCGTGCCAATATAAATTGGAAGATTCCCGAATTAATTGGGAAACGGTAAGGAATAAATAAAATGAAGCCTAAATTTATGAAGATTGATTTAAAATTGGAACTATCAGAATTATAGAATTAGAAATTAGCTATTTATTTAGGACTAGCTAATGCTCGCGGCCCGGCCTGCGCCGAATACTGATCTTGTTCTCGGCACGGCGGCACCGAATGAATCTTATTTCAGGCGTAGAAGTAGTAGTCTGTGTATAAGAGCTGGCTCTGAGCAATAAACATCCAAACATTGAAATAGCTTCTCAAACTAAATTTATGTAGTTATAAAAATTTCAGCAGTACAGAATTTAGGACTAATCCTGAAGATGGACATCCATACTAATATTATAAATGCGAAAGTAACTCTGTCTGTCTGTTTGTTTGTATGTTACGCTTTCACGCCTAAACCACCGAACCGATTTTGATGAAATTTGGTATAGGGGTAGATTAGACCATAAGAAAGGACAAGGCCTATGTTTGGTCGCGATAACTGACATCCACGCCGGCAGAGCCGCGGGCAAAAGCTAGTTGGATAGCCAACTAGCTTTTGCCCAAAACAGGAAATTACTGAGTAGGTAAGTACATAGAGACTGGCATGAGTTTTACCTCTTTGGTCCTATTATGACTCATTTTATAGGCCTCGACAGCCACTTAAAACAGGTGGTCATCTTAGTATAAAAAAGAATTAAAAAAAAAACTATTCAAAATATGAACCCACGTGTACCATAGACATTTGTGATATAGATCAAATTACATATTACATTATTTGCGCCTGACAAAAAACATAACTCAAATATTAAATCAAAAATCTAATCAACGTCTCGAATCTCATTGTGCACTATATTATATTCAAATCAAATCCTAAAAACCGCGAGTGTCCCAATCAAAGGTGTACAATACAATCTTAATATAACATTCCAAAAAATATTAATGAATCTTATTTTTATGTTGCTAAGGTCGAAATTCTTTCAAAGTTCCTTATCTGATGGTAATATTAAAATGGTTGGGATATTGAGTAATGTTGACAAGCAGGCTGATTTGGGAGCAACTTTCTATAAGTATAAACGAGCTTGTATGTATGTAGGTACGTGTGTAAGTATGTGAATACGTAACCACTGTCGAAATCTGTATTAGGTGTCACCACTGGGAGTCGGGTCTACGGATGACTTAGTATGGGAAGTTTTGGTTAGTTTTTCAGGTGTGAAACGATCTGCTACGACATGAGTAGCCCTGAAATTGTAGGCTGTATATCGATTAATCCTAATCTTAAAAGTTAAAACCATATTGTATATAAATACGCGGTAAATTAAGTATATGCTGTCATTAGTGTCAGTGGTAATAAGTGAGTCATAGAGCTTTTTTTTGTTTTCATGATTGAGGGCAACTAAAAATGATAAAGTACCTTTAATGTGAGAAATGAAATTACTGTTCTTTTGCCGTCACGTGTTAAATGACAAAAGAAGTATTACAATTATGAGAGTTTTAGCCCTTGCCTATCAGAAATTTACAAGGACGTGTCATGTTTTTCCTAATACAATCGGCCGGATCTGCCTGTGGGAGTACCATCCTATAGCGTTATGCTTTATTCATACAATTTTACCTGTAGTGTCACTAATCTACTTTCTTTAAATCATTTTTTTTATATTCTTTCCCTTATATTTCTTTCTAGAGGAAGGAACAGCCGAGTGTCTCTTCTGACGTAGCTTTCATGTGCTACGGTAAACGTCACCGTAAAAAAGCCCGTGTGCTTTTTACTATCTTTCAAGTACTTATTAGAAATATTAACAAATGTTTGGTCTAATTAAGAAATAATCATATCCAACTTTCTTTAATCTACGACCCAAAACTAAACTTTCACACATTCTATGTTCAAAATCACATCGGAAGTGGCATAATCACGTCACGACCGGGTGTCAATTATAAGACAGAAGAAAATAAAACTTGTCATCGACAGACAAGGGCAGCGATTAGATTCGGCCTATGATTTATGCGTTCGGAAATGTAACGGTTATGTAACCAATGACCGTACTCCGATGGGAAACCAATTACAATATTTGGCAATTATAAATGACTTCGATAAGAATTATGACAAATACTTAACCTCTAATTTCGTTATGAACTATCGAGGATCGAATCCAGTAGCTAGCAATAATTATTCATAACTGTTTTATTGATTGAATGTAAGAACTAGTAGTTAAAAAGTAATAAAAACTTAAATGAGTTAGTATTTACGCACGCGTTGAAATCTATTAAAGGCTAGAGTCGAGAATATTAAAAAGCTAATTGACCCGTTCCGGATATAATGTGTAAAAAAAAAACAACCCATGACCTGATTAAAGCGCCACCTACTGAGTTTTATAATTGTACTATAGATAAACTATGGTGCAAGTTTAAGTAATAAGTTGATTAGGTTCTATCACGACGAAGAGTACGGTAGCGTATAAAATAAACGAACCACGAACGAGCTTTTAAAATTTAAAAAAAAAAACAAAATACAAAATTAAAAAAATATTGGCCACCCGTATTGGTGTCACACGGTGTTCCTTGTTTGAAATTATCTCTTTAGGAATGACTTTTCCAAGAATCCTTCCTTAGGGAAAATTGTTTTATGAAACCGCACTAGTAGTTTCTGAGATAAGCGCTTAAAATTAACTTTCCAGATATATTATTGGTATCTAAAGTATTATTTATAAGTAGATTAATATTTTTTATTGACAATTGACTCATGTTTGACCACTAACTTACCTGTTGGCGAGTCATGATGTGGTTGATGATTGAGAACTAGAAATTGATCATCCAACAACGAACGTACCTATTCATTTATTTTATTAACAACTCTGTTGCGATGAAACTAGATAAGTGACATAAAGATTCCTAAACTAAAAAAGCGGCATTGCAACGCACGGGCAGTAAATTAAATGACCTTGTTACCAAACGTAGCGGCATTTTTACTAATGACCATTTAATAACAAATTATTGCCAAAATTCTGCAATACATAGCATTTTCGTGTCGCAAACAGGATATCGTAATGTGTAATTAAGTCCCTGATGACTTAGAAAACAAACTGGCCTGACAGCCAATGTGAAATCTTTACGCCGCCATTAAAACTCGATGACAGTTATTCATTACATCGCCTCATTTGTTCTAATTTTGAATTTCAAATCAAGGCTCTATGATAGCGATACCTGTGCCTAATTGGGCTGTTTAGAATGTGTAATAGTATTTTAATATGATCAGCAGATGGAAGTCTAGAATTTTTTGAATAATTAATAATCTAGATTTGTTAACTTGTTAGAAGCTCTAATAAATATGTTGGCCGTCTTGTTTTCTGGTGAGTCTAAATTAAAATAGGTACGTCTATTCTTCATCCGTCAGTAAACATTTACATAATAACAATAGGTTCGCCCCTTATTACACGGGGACGGAAATCATAGGTGACCTGATTGACGAATGAGTCTAGTAGGTTTCCCTTTCGGATTAAGGGGTCATATGCTCCTGTAGAAACTAGGTTAGATTCGATTGGACTAGATTTTGATCCCTTGATTGCTTTTTGAGTTAGGCTTGATTGCTGAATGTCTTCATCCCCACAAAACAATTTAAAAAGTAAACTAACAACAATAATAAAATATTTTAAACTCTGCGTCCTTTTTGAAATGTTCTAGAACGTCTTTGCATGCGAAAATACCTGCACGGAGGTCGCATCCAATTCAACTAGTATTCAAATAAACATAATTATTTATTGGCAAAAAAAATCTAAAGACTTCGATATGAATAGTAAATCTTCAAAAACGGAATCGATTTGAATACTTCATTATATTCTATTCCTTAATTTGTTTAATAGCCTTTCAATTCATTATTAAATGAATTCAAATGATTTTTAATGATCAAAAGGTCAAAAGGTTGGATGTCAATGTGGGCGGTGTCCTCTAGACAATATTGCAAAAAAATAAAACATTATCTATGTCTGTTAAAAAAACACCGGTGCTCTTTGATTAATCGTCATGGATATAACGTTTGTTGTTAATAAAATTAACCTATTGCACAGTTTACTGGCGAGACAGCACGTGGGTCGACGATAAATAACAGATATTTGACGGCCAATGCTCGATTGTTGGTCAGCAATAATAATAATAAGTACCTACCTACGTAGACGATAGAGCATCACTTGTTTTTTTTGTTTAACGCCATTTTGTAGAAGTTTAAGGCAACGGTATGCTAACATCAAGCCTAACAATGCAAGTAGGTACTAAGCTTAAAGATTTTGGATGACACAGGCATCTTGGATGTCTATCCAACTAGCTGGGCTGGTAGTTAATAAAATTGAACTAGGACTTGAATGAATTTTACGGCAATAAGTATGCTAACTATACAAATCGAATACATAGGGAAAAATGAATCTTCTCGGGTGGGACTCGAACTCGCGATCTTTCCCTTACAGGGGAATGCTTTGACCAACTCGACTACCGAGACACGGCCTGTGTGTGTATGTGATTCAAATTTCCCTCCTATTTTTATCCGTCTTTATCCGATGGTGGAGTCATCCACCGATATTCTTGCGAACTATCGGAAGCAATGAATGAGTTCGAGTCCCGCCCGAGAAGATTCATTTTCCCCATGTAGGTATTCGATTTGAACTAGGACCTCAAGACGTCTCAATTGGGGTATAGAAGTAACATAAAAGAAGATTGCTTGAAGATTGCTGACTCAGCAAACTCATTCAAATTTACTTTTATTTTCACTCTGTGGCGCTAGTTATCACCAAAACAACGTATCCCGATATAGATAGATTAGGTTAGAAGGTATAGCGGAGGTCTCTCAAACTAATAACAATAGCACGTGGCTATACGAATGGATTCGAGGTAAAACGCTTATCGCGATTTTAAGATAGTTTGTTTTAGAAACAAGTTTTAACCAACAATAACTGGTATCGTGTGTTATCTTTTATCAGCCATTTATCAATGAATGGCGAAGAAAAAAATATTTTTATAACCTCAAAATTGCGCCAAAGATTCTAATCGTATGACAGGTAGACTTTTGAGCGACGGCATACATTTTTCAGCCTATGTGTGGTGATTAAAAAAATTATAGGTAATAATTTACGATAAAGTCCTGAGCTCACGTCTTGAAAAAATAGAATAATGTTGACGAATAAAGTGCAAAGAAATATTGTTTTCTTTCGTTATAATATGATCATACCATTACTTACAAAATATTGGATTAGGTGTTTTTCTTGTTTCAAGTACCTATTAAAAGATATTTTATATTCCTTTTGTAAGTTTCGGAACCTCTCTAGCTATTCCCGGGAAAGAGAGAGACCGTTTACGCTATTCCAAAATCTCGTTCGGTTCATAATTATTTTGTCCAGATCCGTTTAGTCGTTCAGACGTGATTAAGTTACAACCATCAATCTAGAGATGCGCCGAGTAACGAGTACCGAGTTTTACTCGGCTCAATATATTTATAACCAAATTCCCATTTTGCGCGCGTAAATAAGTACTAACAGGTTCACGACGATTGGTTAGTTTGACTGCAATGCTTCGATATCGCCTTTGGGTTGTGTAGGTCAGATGGCAGTCGCTTCACAGAAAATATCGAAGTTCAGCCAAATCCGCAGTTACACTGGTAAAAGCGGACACCTGACTCCAAGTAAAAAATCTTTGGATGCGACTGGGATTAACGCAATGATGA
This sequence comes from Eilema sororculum, assembly GCA_914829495.1. Classification (NCBI taxonomy): domain Eukaryota; kingdom Metazoa; phylum Arthropoda; class Insecta; order Lepidoptera; family Erebidae; genus Eilema; species Eilema sororculum. The sequence goes on from OU618555.1 coordinate 11,904,840, forward strand.
TGAAGAAGGTTCACGACGGTCGAGAGGCCGGCGGCGTTTTACGACGAGACTGTAGAAGTTTAAACAAAAGGTGTAAAGGCTTCTATGACGGCAATGTAAAAACACGTTAGAATAAAACGCACAGAAAAGATTAAAGATTTGGAAAATGAAACTGTGGGAAAATATATCTGAATCTTGCTTTTCTTAAACAAATACTCTGTATATATCTCTAATTACTCGGTTTGAATACTCAGCATTCAAACCGAGTTATTCGGCCGAGTACCGAGTATCAAAAAACCCACGAGTACGCTGAGTACCGAGTATCAACCGAGTACTCCGCCCATCTCTACATCAATCCATCGATCACTTTCGTATTTATAATAAATAAGATAAGCTAGAAGATCAAACAATCAGAATACTTACTTATACGATAAAATTGATAAGGGTATACACTATACAGAACTTCGAAGGTATTGTGGTATGGTATTGTTACTTCCGATGCTATCGAGACCCGTCTCATTATTTACAACAAAAAAAAAATGTTGTGTTGGTCTGTGGTCATAAATTGAAAAGTTAATGTGTGAACACTGTTCAATAAAACGCAACTGTTATCTGTGAAGTTTCGTCCAACACGGATGTTAGGCATACGCTGCATTTGACGAACCGTTAGCAACAAAAGTGGATTTTAAACTTAAAAATCTGTTACTTACGAAATGTTAGAATACATGGCCAAATTTAATTTAAAAAATAACTAGCAAAGCTTTTGTTAGCTAAATAACCCTGATTGAATTTTTGATTGGAGATTATTATTTATACCTAAGTAGTTTTTATCGAAATTTAAAAATATCTTAATAGAATCAACGGGATATTTATCATGTTTACTGATTTTTGTAAGGTAAAATCATTATGTTTTAATAGAATCCACTTAGTATAGCTATAGTTTAACAGCATTAAAATCAAATATAAATTACTTTTTTTTTTACTTTATTACTTTGCTGAAAAATAAAGAAATTAAATATCTGAAAATGAGATTGTAACTCTGAATGTGTGATCTTTGACGCGGTGAACTCGTTAGTCATTTAGATGCAATGACATGTACACGGATCATCCGTGACGGTGTTTCTGTCAAGTGTAGCGAAGGCCTTAGAGAAAAATTACCATTTCTGCTGGTTTGAATTGTAAAATTCTAATCTATTGAAGAAAAATTTATAGGTATTGTCGCGTAATAAACTTAATAGAACGAATAGCACTGTCTTTTTTATTTATTTGTACTGTTTTATCTAGTATATTCATACCAGTCATAAATCATAATACAATAGTTTTTGTTGCACCGAAAAAAAAATTATCGAGAATCCGTGAAAAATAGTTTTATTTCAAATTCTATTGCAGTTCCTGCAGGACATAGGCCTCTCCCAATGTGCGCCATTACTCCCGATCTTCCGCCTTCCACATTCAGTTTATCCCAGCCACCTTTTTGCTAGGGACATCCCCCTTCCGTTTACCTTCTAACGGTCTCCACTCTAGGGCTCGTTTGCTCCAACAACCATTGGTCCTTGGACAGATGTTGGCCAGCACACTGCCTCTTCAGTTCACTTATTCTGAGAGCTATTTCGGTATCTTTAGTTCTATTTCAATCATCGAATATTCATCCATGTCTTGTCATCTTGTTTCTAGTCAAAGCACAATGGATATACGGTTAAATTGAAATATATACTCACTGGCAGGCGATAAGCTTCAGTGACAGTGTGTTACTGTCGAGTTTGCCTTAAAAAATAACAAAATTGTCTATGCGACAAAAAAAAAGTAAGACTCGACGGGCTAAGGCAACATGGTCAGTACGTTTTCCATGCAATCGATCATTTATTTCATAAAGATGTTAACAGAACGTGTATCATTAGCTCACATAAGAAATATGGCAAGCAGTAATCACCGACACATTCAATTATTCTTACAGTAAACACAATTTGTACGTCAGGAAAGAAATTTGCGGTTTTCGGTCGCCTTTCTAAAATAAAATTCTGTAAATTACTTTAAATTGCGGCTGGAATAGCACCTTTAAAGTTTTTTTAAATGTCTGAAACTATGTCTTTAGAGGATGTGGTATTTTTAATGTTGTACGATTATCAGTCTACTATCAAATTGTATATGTATGAGCTAGTTTAACCTTTAAGGTGGTTCCTGGGTGAGAATAGCATGCCCCCATTTTAACTTACGGTATACCTACAATACTACAATACTTATATTGTCTGAAAATTAAATAAACTAAACATACAAAAACCTGTTTATTCTCATCCTAAGTATAATTTGGACTCGTAATATTTTATGACACGTAATAAAGTTTGTGGCGTGGCGGTAACCGTGGCTGCTACGCAGTAGGCGCGGATTCGATCCCTGCTCAGTTTAAATATTTGTATTTGCATGAATATGGCTATTTGCATTGGTCTGGGTGGTATTTCTATGTGTAATATGTATGTATTTATGGAATGTTTATCCGCATTCTAGATTCCATAACACAAGCTAGTTAAGCTATGCTTTCCATGAGTCTAGATAGCGATTTTGTAGAATTTTGAAAAAAAAAACATACCTATCTTCTACTGCTATTATTTAGGTAGAAATGACACTGACGACTGACGCCCTGAAAAAGGTGGCTGAGACTGGATGCGGAAGGCGGAGGATCAGCCAAAATGGCACACATTGGGAGAGGCCTATGTCCACTAATGGAATGTAGAGGGCCAATAGATAGCTTTTTACATTTTATTTTTTCAAATTAAAAATAAAAACAACAAAACCAAGCAAATGTAGCAAACGCAACGCTCTGTGGTCTCTAATTTTGACTTTTTTTTATAGGACACGTCAATTTGACTTCACTTCGCCTGATGTTAAGCTAAAGGCAAAGTCTCGGAAAACGGAAGACTAACAATTACATATACATATATATACATAACATAAACTCACGCCTGTATTCCCCGAAGGGGTAGGCAGAGGTGCTAGCACCCACATTTCGCCAGTTTATGTTTAGGTCCCAATGTAACAGGTGGCGAGCCTATTGCCATTAACCGGGCACTAATAAACCTGGGATAAATACACACATAACTTCGAAAAGCATCGAAAAGTCATTGGTGTGTGCCATGGTAAACATGGGATCGAACCCGAGACCTCGTCTCAGCAGTCCATTACCCATACCACTAGGCTACCGCAGATAAACCTACTATTTTTACTTTTTTCATTCAGTAACTATCACTATATTATTTCATTGATACAAGTAAGTATCAAATTACCATCGAAACGGCAGCAGCGCACTTGTGAGATTACAGGGGCGTATGTGGGCGAGGTGTAGAGTGCTGTGACCAGTGTAACTAGAGCTACATGCTTGTCTATTGACCACTCGTATGGCATAGACAATATAGGTGTTTGACTGACATCGTTTACAAGTCTCGGGTGAATGGGTAGCTTTACGGTAAAAATCTCTGCTATTTTTTCAATAGCTCTGCTTGGATCATCATCATTATCGTCTCAACCTTCTTCTGGTTGTATTCAAGGTTTTTGTCCTGGAGCCTGAATCCGCGTACCTAACTACTCCTTTTTACCCGACTGTCAAGAAGAGTTATGTTTTTGATTTGGGATATAAGTACGACTTGCATGAGAAAGACTGCCGTCAGACCTCTGAATCTCGATAAGAAGGGATCCTGAATTCTGATCATTTAATTAATTAGCCTACCGCAGTCCACTGCTGAACATAGGTCTCTCCAAATATTAGGAGACTTGGCCTACTGCTTCCACGCTGGCCAGACAGATTGGTACAGGGTTTTATTTTGAATTTTCCTTCTCTCGCAGTGATATCGGCTAAGTATTTTTCCGTACACCCTTCGGAGGAGATAAGGTGGTGATTTTATTCTTTCTCCATCATCAAACGGATTTATATTTGATCCTTAATATTATAAACATGAAAGTAACTCTGTCTGTCTGTTACGCTTTCACGCCTAAACTACTGAACCGATTTGCAATGCAATTTGGTATAGAGGTAGATTGTATCTTGAGAACATCCACGCGGGCGGAGTCGCAGGTTAGGCTAGTATTATATATTTTTGAATGACTGATATATAATCACCATGATCACAGAAATGACGTAATATATACCAGATCCGTTATAGCTATAATTGGTTTAGCCTGCTAAACAGTAGTCGGGCCAGTTTCCGATCCTAATGGTATCTAATGAATTAACTGCGTACACCGTTAATATTAATTTGAGAAACTTGTTAACTGCTGTACGGTAGGCCTCATTAGGATTCATATGTTTTGATTGAATTAATAAATCGTTTGTGAGGTTAAAGGTTTATTGAAGTGGAAAGTGGATAGAGAAGATTAGATTTCGTACCTACTAGCGCTATAGCCATAACTGATGTAAAAACATTACGTTTGGGGCTAAAAAGGAATAATAGCGAATACGGTTTTTTTTATGTGAGGCAAAACTTCGTGAGGCGTACGCGGTACAAATTGTGGAATCATCAATTCTTACAATTTGTCGCAAATACAGTTACAACTAAGTACAAATCGCGATCTCACCTGTATCAGATGCTCTTTCAGGGCGACTACAATATGGGGTCTTCAAGAATGGCGTTAGGAGATTTCTACAGGGTTGGCAGCACGAGTCTGACGCCCGTGATGTGTGTGATACATCCATAGGCCACGGTTATCACGTCCTATCCTAGCGCACCTTTATGTAATTGTTTTTTCTCTAGTTTTGTAACTGTCATGAGTTACAAAAAGCTAGTGTTTGGGTTTTGGGCTTTTCCGATACCAAATTTGATGTACGAGTACCATGTTTGTTGAGAAAAGCAGTGTCATCAAATTTTGATAAGTTAGGTTAGAAGGCAAATTCGGGAACGGACTAGGCTAGGTAAGTAATGTAACGTGCAAAATCGTCGAATTATGTTATTTGACTAGCTGTTTGATCAAATGGCTGAACATCATTCCGGCTGCTAGTTGAACGGCGCCTTTTAGTAATAGACGCTTCTAGTGAAGAGGCTAGGCCGCTAGGGTGTTCATTGAACGGCTGATTAAGCAAGTTGGCTGCGACATATAATACAGAATTAGGTGCACGCGACGCGACCTCTCCAAGAGATTCCTGGCTCGAGTCAACCTCACCAGAACTGGTATTGCAAGTGACATATAACTTAGACCTGAAATGTGCTCAAAATGTGCTAGCTAGTTATAGATTATTACAGAAAAATCTGCACACACTAGGGCCTCGTTTGTCACGCAGCGTTCTAGGTCCAAGTTACGTGTCCCGAGTTATATCTCCATATGTTTAGAAATCATTAGTTATTAGTACACCCATCACATTTGCCACCGCTGCGTAATTCAGGTCAAAAATACTAATTAAATGTAATGGCTCAATCAAAAATTAAATTATTTCATATAATAAGACTTGTTGCTAATTTGACTCAATAAATACTAAATGTTATTTATTTAGTTTTATGTAAGTGCCAGACACCGATAGTTGAATGTATAATGTTCCGATCTGTTCCGATTGATACCTATATCTATAGAAGTATAATATATAAGGACTAAACCAGACAGTTTGTCTCGTTTAAGCCTTTTTTGTCGAGCTAGATGTCTGGCGATTATATTCTAATTTGTTTTCATAGATCAATGTTCTTGGGTTGAAGTATTTTAATATCCTACGATAATAACGGGACTGAAAGGGTTCTAAAGTAAAGCCAACGAAGCAAGAGAAAAAAGGGAGACAAGGTTTCAGCGGTTCCAAACAATTATCACTTCAAGCGCATTCCAGACAGGAATGAAATTGCTCATAAGATGGCGGATCTGACAGTTTAGAACCGCTGTGCTGACAGCTTTCCTGTACTACGAAACACGCATCGACACCTGTCGCTCGGCCATTGTCGCGTACGTGTGACATGTGCGACAATGACAGAGGAAATAACTACTAGTTATCGCAACGTAACTCAGTACCTAATGGTCGCTTTGTTTACCTTTTCTCTCTCGTCTCGTTGGTTTTACTTTACACAGGGCATTATTATTAGATATATGATATATTTACCATGGTTTGTTTTGAGTTTCCGATATTTCGATATTTCGAATGATCACGTGGAACTGAGAAGCAGGTAAGTATATTACTATCTACCTTTATCGAGTTTGTTTGAAGGCGCATCATCATTACCACTGCTATCACCCATACCTATACTAGCAAATAAATTTCGATCCGGTTCCTGCAACCTATGGAAACTGACTCACAGGATACAAAGTAGCCTATGTGTTACTGAAATAACCACAAAGACTAAAGAAACTGGAGGTTCTAATATATACCTGAACCAAATTCGGCCAGATGCGGTCTAATTTAGCCCAGCTGGCGTAGTTTAGCAATTATATAGCTTCTTTTCGGTCTGCTTTTTCATTACAAAACGCTGTGGGGATTAACAAACTATTTTTTTGAGAAATGTCTTACTTTACTTAAGTTTACTTACGGTACTTTGATTAAGCTTTATGTCTTTTTTTATAATTTTGCTACATTAAAACAGAGGATCATATTTCTATGCTGAGATATTTGAGAATACCAATTTGATTCAACATGCACCACCATTCACCAACTTGCCATCCTAAAAGCTATAAGTTACAATGGGTTTAGTGTGCCTTTAATGGTAACTAGAAAATAATGATATGATAAATCTCTCTGCTCTAGATCAAATGTTCAAAGTTGTATCAGATGTAGGTGAGCCGTAACAGAACTATTGTCGAAATTTGACCTTACCAGACTTACAGACTAAGGAACTAGGTACCATTATTTTTAATCCAAGAAAAAAATTGTAATTTTGGAGCCCGGTGTCCCATAACTTGGTTTGGGTAACTTTTATGGAAGCGACTACCGTATAACCTCCCAATCCTGAAGAGTCAGTTTGTAAGTAGGTACTTGAGTTTCGTCTCCATCAATCAGCTGCTGTAGGAACTGGCTTACAGCGAAGCTTGGTTTGAGCCCCAAAAATCCTGTAGAATCCCTAATCCATACTAATCCATACTAATATTATAAATGCGAAAGTAACTCTGTCTGTCTGTCTGTCTTTCTGTCTGTCTGTCTGTATGTTACGCTTTCACGCCTAAACCACTGAACCGATTTTGATGAAATTTGGTTAAGGGTAGATTAGACCATGAGAAAGGACATAGGCTATGTTTGGTCGCGATAACCGACATCCACGCGGGCGGAGCCGCGGGCAAAAGCTAGTCTACCATAAAATACACAATTTACAATACATCAACTGTTTCACCCACTTTCAAACCTCAGAACCAGTCTCAAAACAGAAGTGTACAATAAACAAAGTAGCATTGAAACTACGACATATCAATCGCGACACAAAGCTCATTGTATTCTGGTTCTGTTTGAGCAAAAAGTTTACCGTCAAGACAGGCTTGACACATTTACTTATTGGCCTGAGGTCGACAAACTCGAAAAGATACTACTATAAACAATATATTATGTTGAGTCTGTGTCTGTAAAAATATGCGCGCTAATTGATCATACGAGTTTATAGTTTTTTTTTAATAGACGACTACGTTTCGCACCTTGGAGTTTCGCGGTTATAATTGGAGGGTTCGAGTTTTGAATTTGGAATGTTTTCGTTTTTATTGCAGCTGCAGCTTTGTGACCTAAAGGAACCTATTCCCGGGATAAAAGTAGCCTATGGCATAATCCGTGTTCTACCTGTGTGTAGGATTTCAGTCAAATTCCAGCTGATTAGATGTGATTGAGTAGGTAACACATTTCCATCCAAGCTTTCATATTTATTAATTATAAATAGTCTTAAGTATTAACACCTCTATGTTTCGCAGTTATAAATATGGAGGAGTTCCTGATTTGAAATTCGAATATTTTCGTTTTTAATTTTACTTCTATGGTCAAAGTTATCCACACGTGTGAGAACTGGCTACCTGCCTTTTTATTTCATTGTAAATGCGTGGTTAACGTCTGGCATTTCAGTATTATACATCAATGCATAGAAAAGCGCTATTTGCTACTAACATCTATACAAGTGCGTAATGTACCGTTCAGTCTCTACCTCAAGCTACTAAAGCAACTTGTTCAGCCAACGATGCACGTGTGCCCGATATAGCGTCCAAACGAGGCATCGTGTACCCAAAATGCGGTTTAATCACCGGTCGCCGATGTTACAAGTAGCATGTCGGCGCGGGCCCTTACGTAATGTTAAATGGTAGCCAATGTAGCCTGACCCTATAACCTTTAGGTTGTGGTCACCCAACCGAGTATCGTTCTATAGGCTTGCTAAGTTTATGTATCGTATTATTAAATAATTGTCATGTAGCGTAGTGGTAGTGAACGCGATACGCGGGAGGCGTGGGTTCGATCCCCGCTCAGTGTAAATATTTGTATGCATGAATATGCCTATTTACAAAAGTATCGAAGTATGTTTATCCGCATTCTAGATTCCATAACAAAAGCTAGTTAAGCTATGCTTACCATGGGTCTAAATAGCGTTGTGTAGAATGTTCTAGAACATATTTAAAAAAAAAACTTGTTTTATGTTCAGCTCGTCAAATGATTACACCCTATTTCCCGAGGAGGGCCAGGCCGTAAGGGATGGCCCTGGTTCAGCCGGGATGGGAGGGATATGTCGAAGACAACCTCACCTCCGGCCTAGCACCACGACTCTCAGTCGGCGTGCGGTTTTATTCGGTTCGAGTCCGACATAACCTCCTCTTCCGGCTCCGGCAGGGGAGGTATCCGTGGGGATTTGCGCACGAAAAAAAAAACACCCTCTTGTATAGTAAGAAGCTAGGCTGAAGTCAGAAGCTATGGACCACCTATTAAATATATTCTATGACTTCTGACAGCCTCTGTGGCGTGGCGGTAGTGCACGCGACTGCCACGCAGGAGGCGCGGGTTCGATCCCCGCTCAGTGCAAATATTTGTATGCATGAATATGGCTATTTGCATTGGTCTGGGTGTTTCTATGTATAATATGTATGTATTTACAAAAAAAAAAGTATTTAAGTATGTTTATCCGCATTCTAGATTCCATAACACAAGCTATAAAAGCTTACCATGGGTCTAGATAGCGTTTTGTAGAATGTTGTGGAATATTGTGGAATATATTGTAAAAGGCATCATCTTAATACATAGCGATTGACACATATTTTAACGTTTATGACAGTCATCAACGTATGTCAATCCGATACATTGATCAATCTATTTTATTCTACAAACATATTGCCACTTGTGTGGAGGGGCAAGTTATGCGAGCAACCGCTAATATATCTTTAAATAGATTTATTTACACTAATTTAAGAACAAAACCAGTCCGAGCTGAGTGGAATGTTGAAGTTCAACTATTTGATGAATTGTTCCTGTAGTGTGGCGAATTAGCGTCTGCTAAGAACGCTCGGAGTTCTCATTATGAGAGATTATCACCTGTTGTTTTAATGACTTCTATTAATACAGCCATTTGACAGCCTCTGTGGTGTGGCGGTAGTGAAAGCGACTGCTACGCAGGAGGCGCGGGTTCGATCCCCGTTCAGTGCAAATATTTATATGCATGAATATGGCTATTTGCATTGGTCTGGGTGTTCCTATGTATAATATGTATGTATTTACAATAAAAACGATCAAAGTATGTTAAGCTAAGCTTACCATGGGGATAGCGTTGTGTAGAATGTTGTGGTATTTATTCATATTTAATAGTAATACTAGGCTTTATTACAATATGGGGTTCTTCAAGAAGGGTAGAAGGTTCCTAAAAGGTTGGCAGCGCGAGTGTGACGTCACTGGTGTTGCACACGTATATAGGCCACGATAACCACTTTCCGTCAGGTAAGCCGTAAAAAAATTGTGCCACGGTTTGTGTGTGACGGTCATGTGGTAGGTAGGAATAACATCTATTCACTTACAATAATCCTGGCATACCTCTTTCGCTTTCTCTACTACCATAATTGCCTTCTGTCTGAGTTCCAAACCGTAAGAGAAAAATCTTCGCTTCAGACTTGCAATAAGCAGATAAAGATTTTGGTGTGACCCCAAAAACACTACCTTTGGGGATCCAACAAAATATAGCAAAATCAAATTTTCTTGGGGTTCCAAAGGCAGTATTTTGGGGGCCCTACCAAAATCTTTGATTGTTGATTTGATTTATTCCGCCGATTGGCGACGACGTGGCCAGCAGGGCTAAAAAGGCCACTTTATACATATCTTGTATACTAGCTTTTGCCCGCGGCTCTGCCCGCGTGGGTGTCGGTTATCGCGACTACACATAGCCTATGTCCTTTCTCATAGTCTAATTTACCCCCATACCGAAATTTCATCAAAATCGGTTCAGTGGTTTAGGCGTGAAAGCGTAACATACAGACAGACAGACAGAGTTACTTTCGCATTTATAATATTAGTATGGATATGGATTTACACGAAATTAGACTCTGCTTAGTAAATAAATTGTTGTGATTCAGCTCATATAAGTAACCATTTTACGAGTTTTATAGCCATCTATTGAGATTTACTGGAAATCCAAAAGCTACTCGTTTTTAGCAGAAGTCAATGTGGCGTTTTTAACCTCGCAAATCTCTGCTTCGTAGCCTTTTTTAACAAACTGCGATACCTAATATTACCCTCAATTTTTTAAAACTCTAACACCATGACATTTAGAAAGGATGTTCCACTGTGACCGCACAGATACCGATTATTTCCACATTATAACCCCATTGTGATCGGATAATGGACGCACTCGACTATTGTAGAATTAGTTAACTATTGTAAGAAATATCGTCGTCTTATCGAACCGGAATATCTTTTCACGACAATTCTGTAGATATTGAACTTTTAAACTTTCACATTTTGCGATATAGAATTGTACTACATATAGACACGCCTGTTGCCGCTTGGGGTAGGCAGAGAACATCTTTCTGCTTACTACGAACCTGGCTAAGAGTCTTTACCGTTAATAATCAACAATCGCTACATTTAGAAGGTCCTGCCGTGCCCGGATAGTTTCGTAATCCATACTAATATTATAAATGCGAAAGTAACTCTGTCTGTCTGTCTGTCTCTACTATTCCTCGCGTATTCATCTTCAGAATAGTACCTAATAACTTGTGACCCATTCAATAAGGTTAAAAAATACTATATTAGACACGTCATCTATATCTGGAGGCTAATCTCGCCTTTCTAGGTTAAGGGTCGTGAGCCCAAGCGCTGTCCGGGGCAAATACCTACCTACTTATATAACAATGTAAGTAGGTACTGAACAGTATGCACGTAAGTACAGTCGATAGCGTAAGTCACTCTTCAAATAATTGCACAGAAGCAGTGCATCTGTATGGCTAGTGACACAGCCGGATGCCTTTCCTGAACCTCGATTCTGATATAGCCACTGCAAAAAGCGGCATCAAATATTAGACTTTAAAGCGATGCAGTTATAGTTCAAAATTAACTGAAATTAACTGTTTTAATTTCATTTTGGACTTTAAGCGAATAGAAATAAAGTCTAAAATATACTGTTCTCATACTCCTGTAGACACTTATCTCTCTCCCTTCGCCTTCTACCTATCTCCTACAAAGGCGCACGCACCCTATCCTACTTCAGTGTGCCTTATGTCCTACCTCCTGACCGTCGATAGCTAAACCATTGATGGGCCGCAGTCACTCCAAAAAATTACATTTAGACTGGATTTCTAAACGCTTAAAGTCCAAAATGAAATGAAAACAGTCACTCCAAAAAATTACATTAAATTTTAGACTTTATTTCTAAACGCTTAAAGTCCAAAATGAAATGAAAACAGTTTCATTAAACTTTTTGAATTACTCTGAAAAAAGTAATTTTATTTTGAACTTTAAACGCATCCCTTTAACGTTTATTTTGTAATGCCGTTTTTTAAAGTGGCGGTGGCACCACAATGGTATGGCTACAGGCCTTACAGTAATGACGGTCTGAACAATGCCCCCGTGCATCCATGGCGCACTTGGTTTCGTGTCCCCTATGTCTTACCTTCTGCACTAAAGACGATTTGTAAAAAGTCACTGACAGCGCTGTTTAGATTTATACAATTTTATTCAGGAATCATTTAGTGCCAATATTGAATCATTGACCAGAGAAGAAGAAGTAGACGACATTCCTCTCTTCTTATAATATGACTTTACCACGTACTTAAACTTCCTAAGCTTTATACATACATAACATAACATAAACTCACGCCTATATTCCCCGAAGGGGTAGGCAGAGGTGCTAGCACCCACATTTCGCCAGTTTATGTTTAGGTCCCAATGTAATAGGTGGCGAGCCTATTGCCATTAACCGGGCACTTATAAACCTGCGATAAATACACACATAACTTCGAAAAGCATCGAAAAGTCATTGGTGTGTGCCATGGTAAACCTGGAATCGAACCCGAGACCTCGTCTCAGCAGTCCATTACCCATACCACTAGGCTACCGCAGGCTGTCATAGAGGCGGTAAGGCCCATCATGGGGGAATGGCTCGAGAGGCCACATGGCAGCCTCTCGTATCGACTGACGCAGATTATCACCGGGCACGGGTGCTTCGGGAGATATCTGTGTCGGATCGAAAAGGAGCCAACGTCCGAGTGCCATCACTGCGACGCGAGCGAGGACACGGGGCTGCACACGCTCACCGAGTGTCCGGCATGGGCCGGACCGAGGCGGGAGCTAGTGGCGGCCCTGGGAGTGAGAGTTCTCACCCTCGCCACCCTGCTCACAGCAATGGTCCGCTGCGCGGACGCGTGGGCGGCCGGCGTCTCCTTCAGCGAGCAGGTAATGGTCGTGAAGGAGACGGCGGAGCGGGAGAGGCGGCGCGAGCGAGAAAGACTCGCGGATCGCGCCGCCCGCGCGCGCAGGCAACTCGGGCGTCGGAGGGCACTGACTGACCTCCGTCCCCCATGAGCGCGGGCCTGGGGGTGACGGGTGGAGCCGCCTGTCACCCCAGCAGAAGCAGGCCACGGCGGCGGCGCGCTGAATAGTGCGCCTCCCCATTCCGGGGGCGAGTTGGGGACACCGTTGTCCCCCCTCCTGAGGAGGGCCAGACCGTAAGGGATGGCCCTGGGTCAGCCGGGGTGCGAGGGATATGTCTTTGACAACCTCACCTCCGGCCTAGCACCAAGGCCCACAGTCGGCGTGCGGTTTTAGTCGGTTCGAGTCCGACATAACCTCCCCTTCCGGCTCCGGCAGGGGGGGTAACCGAGGGGATTTCCGCACGAAAAAAAAAAAATAAAAAAAAAAAGGCTACCGCAGGCTAAGCTTTATGAAAGAAATGTTCACGTTATCTCCTATGGGCCGCCGATTCGACCAATCGCAAGTAAAGTTTATTCCTAGAAAAAACAGTCAATATGTGGGTGATAGTGCCTGTTTATTCTAGGAATAAACTTTACTCGCGTTTAGTTGAATGTACTGTAAGCCAAATTACTAAAGAAGGTAGTAGGTTTAAAAAAGTGCGTCTACGGTTCAAACCCACGATCTCTCGCTCGCAAGTGCGTTGCCTCAGCCACTAAGCTACCGTCGCTTAGTTAATTTATCATTCGCGTAAACTTCCTCCATATAATTACCGACGTATGAATAACGAGTACCTACCTATACAATTCGTTTACATCAGTAAAAAAGAATTGTACAGGTGGGGTTCTGTAGCTCAGTTGGTAAGAGCACTCCCCCTATAAGGGAAAGGACGGTCAAGCTCCACCTGAGCATATCTTTTTTTTTCTGATGTAATCGAATTGTATGTATAGTTAGCATAATAAATGCCATAAAAAATCATTCTAATGAGTACCTAGTTTGCTTTTTCTTTCTTTCTTTCTTTTCTTTTTTATAAGTTCAGGTACCTAAAATATGAATAATTGGTGACGTATGATGATGAAGCTAGTTGATGATCTAAAAAAAAAGATATAAAATGGTGCCATCCATTGATATGCTTCAAAATTCATAAAAAGAAAATTTTGACGTTTCCTGTTGGTTTAAAAAGAAATTACTTACGTCATTTCCGTGATCGTCATTCCCGTTCATACTGTAATCTCCTTCATTGTTATTCAGCATCTTGTCGTCTGATGTGCTCAACTCATTACCGTTCTTCAAGCCGTACTCATTACCGTCTTCCATAGGCATAACGTCATTGATATCACCATTCAAATGCCCGTTACTCTTATAGTGGACGTCATTCCCGCATTGTCTCATAGCCTTATCCGGTTCTTTATCGATTATCATATTCGATTGTACGATCTTATCGATATCGTAGTTGTCAAAATTCTTCGACTTTCTCTTTAGATTCTGTGGGGTGTCTATTTTATCTATAACATTATTATTATTCCCGAATTTTAGCATATCAGAATCGGATGTATCCGATTTTTTATTCGAATCATAATCGATTTGTATTCTTTTTCTTTTCGTATTGAAATTTTCGTTGAAAATATCGTCGACTGTGAGGTCTCTGGTAGACATGTCGGGTAGGTTGACTCCGTTCATTTTAGTCATCGTGGCTAATGTTAGACGGTTCTAATTGGTCACAGTGTGCCATGCTAGGGGTTATCTCGTGCCATTGTCGATTTAACAGCCGTAAATCATCGACAGATCATTATCTACCACAAGACGACCGCTATAACCCGACCACTGCCCACAGACCTCTAATTTTAGCAGTACAACTGTTCAAAAATCGATTTGTACAAGTTCTATATATGCTGGCGATATTGCATTGTTACAGCCAGCGTTAGGCAACTATCGTGAACTTTTACACGATCACTGTACCGATATTACATTTCGTATGAGAAATCTATTTTCTTAGATCGATGATTTGGATTTATCCCTTTCTTTTGTGTGCGTGCGTCTCGCTCTAACATCAAATAATGTTATTGTTTACTTGCCCCGTTATTATTGATGGTATAGGAAATTGCCCGGCCAATATGTGATTATGTCTGAACTTTCATGGCATGCTCGTGCGGTTAATATCTTTATTGAAAAAAAAAGAAGTAAGTATGACCTTTGCACTATTGACACTTGTTCACAAATAAAAAAGAAAAAAAAAACCGCACTTAATTATTTAAAATTAGAATATTGTAATTTTGAATGTCGCGTGTTCGCGGCAGTGTCGGGTCGCGCGCCCACGTGAGCGGTGGTCGAGGTGCGCGTGTCGCTCGGGGCTATCACATGGAGTGGTGAGCGCCCGAGCGCACGCCGCCGCCGCCTCCAGACGTGATAAAGACGGGGAGTGGCACAGAACACCGCAAATATACAGATCAATTTGCAATTAACATTTTGTAACTCTGATTTTGATAAATGAGTTTTACTATGTAGGTAAATTACATATTAATGAAAGATAAGACAAGACCCATGAGTACGACTTTGTATGATCCATTGATAAAAAAATAGCTTTGTTTTACTACATTCCTCGAATAGGGTTCATGAACGTACGTTCATAATTTGAAAAAAATATATTATGGATAAATCCAATAGTTATTGGTTCAGATAAAGATATAGGTAGAGTTAGGAATTTCTGTTTGAAAGAAAATTCAAATCCAAAACAAGTCTTATTTCCTTAATATTTTTCGATTTCACTACCAGAGGCACGCATACTCAGTAGGTAGGACCTAGTTAGACTCTCATACTTGCTTATGTCAGCCATATCAGGCACTAGAAGACGGAAATATATATAGGTATGTCACCCTAAGACCTACGTTCGTATGGAAGTCGAAAATTGTATCGCATCATCTTATAAAGTTGTTGCTATTCCCTTACCTACTCATCTAAGTACTCAAAAATAATTCTAAGTCTAAGTAAAAAATCATTAGGAAAACTTTCTAATAATTATTTCTATTTTCCGTACCTACCTACTCCGTTTCGTAATTTGCAACATTTTAATTGCTATTTTTGTCAGATAAAGTACGCAGTTTTTTTTTGCAAATTCGATCTAAGTTAGTAGTTAAATGTATCGATTTGTTGCAATATTTGGGTATGGAAAAATTTCAACAGTTCCAAAAAAGAACCAAAAATTTTTGGATTTTTTTTGCCTGAAACGTATGGACACAATGACGTTGATGATCATCATTTTGTCTGAAGTTCTAGCGTGTACTGTGTCGAAAGCTCCCGCTCGCACTCGGACGCGAATCTATAACATTGTTCCTTTCATATCCAGTTTGATTGCGACCTGCCGCGTGTGAGTACGTGTGTGACGGTGTGTGTGTCAGCATGTGAGCGCGTGTGTGTGTGCGTGAAATGATTTTATGCGCGTACGCATTCTGATAAGTCAGATTTTGAAAGCTTGATGGTACAAGAGGAAAATGAGCTTGTAGTTGAATGTTTCAGTTCGGTTATTTTGTGGAGTTGATAATATTGACTTGTTATGTATTGTTGTTAAGTATTAAGTTAAGGGCGACTGTACCTACCTACATGTTGTAGTGAAAAGTTTTTGGTCATGGGCTGTATGATATTCATCATGATAGTTTGAACCCACTTGTAAACTGGTAATTGACAAGTTAGGCTATGGCTTTCACCTCGAGGGCCAACCCCTCCATCGCTCCCATAAAATAACCCCTCCTGCATCTGGTAGAAGTCCTTACAGACTTCGGACACAGGTCGGTCGAAGCAAGGAGAATCGGTCAAGGTGGGGTTTCTCAGACGGCGCGGATCTGCGGTGTGAGAGTGGAGTTACTCCACAGACCATGTCCCACCTGCTAACATGTGCTGCATGCCCATCCATTTGTACAGCGGAGGAACTTATGAGCGCCTCCGAGAATATAATCCAGGTGGAGGCACACTGGGAACATAGAGTCTGAGAGAATTTTTACAGCATTAAGTATGCTAACTGTACAAATCGAATACATAGGAAAAAAGAATCTTCTCGGGCGGGACTTTTTAAGGATAGTTCGTAAGAAAATCGGTAGATGACGCCACGTCGCCTTAAAAGACGTATAAGAGGGGAAATTTGAATCATATCGGGCATGTCTCGGTAGCCGAATTGGTCAGGCATTCCCCCTGTAAGGGAAAGACTGCGGGTTCGAGTCCCGCCCGAGAAGATTCTTTTTCCCTATGTATTCGAATAGAGTCTGAGAGTTGAGGCGCCTTCGATTCGACAGAAGAAGATGAAAACTATGATCCAAGAAGAGTCCAGAAGTAAAGAACGAGCTGTAGAGCGGACCAGGGTTGGCGCTCGGATGGGAATGACGCGTGGAAAGAGAAGCTATAAAATAGTGATGTCTACGTTTTAGGATTCATGGGTGTATGGGGTCGCACCAAGATAAATAAATAAATAAATATTGTACACAATGCTATCTAGACCCATGGTAAGCTTAACTAGCTTGTGTTATGGAATCTAGAATGCGAATAAACATACGCACATACTTAGATACTTTTTTTTTGTAAATACATACATATTATACATAGAATACCCAGACCAATGCAAATAGCGATATTCATGCATACAAATATTTGCACTGAGCGGGGATCAAACCTATGCCTCTTGCGTAGCAGTCGGGTTCACTACCGCCACGCCACAGAGGCTGTCAGATCTTCAGGACCTAAGCTGACCTTATCTATATGTCGGCGCATTACTTAAACAATGGACAAGATTGAGAAGAGATGGTGCTGACTTATTTCTCAGGTTGGGGGGTCACACGGCAGTTGCTGCCGAAAAAGCCGACATAGTTAGATACAAATCAAAAACAATAAGCTGCCTCAGTCTCCGCGGAAGATGAAGGATCCGATAAAAGCGTCCACGAGCAGTTTAACGGGCCATAATGTTGGTTCTAGAGTACATAGAAAAATATTTTTATTTGATACACGATCTATTTGAAAATCAGAGTACTCGAAAACTGTACCTCTTAGTCTGTTAATAGGTATAAAAATCGTACAATTGTTAAGTAAGTACCTATTTAACATGACAGAACCTTATTTTGACAGTTTAAACTTCATGTAATCAATGCAGTCACAGATAATAACAAAAAATCAGGGTCACAATCGTGCATCGGTAAGTGGAGTTAAGTAGTGCTCTTCAAGTAACGCGTGGGCGGACCGAGGTCACAGCACTAGTTCACAGCGTGTCAACGAGACGACTCTTCACGTGTCAATGGCTCGCGGACAATGAGACGGTGATTTCTAAACCAATATATTGCTTCTATGATTACTTTAGGATGATGTGCGAAATATCTTTTGATGGTCCTAAAAAAAGTGATTAAGTTTTTTTTTGGTATAAATTTTGTTAATTATTCAAAGATTTACGTAAGAAAGTGGCTTAATCATTATTTAAATAAGTATAGTAATATTTTTGTTGGGTTTATTGTATAATTAATATACTACTGATTTTCAAAGGATGAAGAATGTGAACAAAACAAATATAAATGGAACAAGTAGAGACACCTAGTGACGAATAGCGTAACTAAGAGCACTGTTTATAAACTACAAGCTATTACAATACTAGCCAGTATCAATAGATGGCGCTTAAAAACAGGTTTGAAAACGTGGTTGTATCAGATGTTTTACGGCTCATAAATTGATAAAAACGTTACCATAAAATGTGAAAAAAAAAACCGAAAGTTATTTAGTTAGTTTTTCCAATTTATCACTATAAAATTACATAATAAAAAAATACGATTAGCGCCATCTATCACTGAATAGCAAGATTATTCAACATGAGTTGCTAATAACTTACCCAGGTGGCGTTACTATCGTTGGACACAGTTTGAAAGGTAGGAACACATCGGAAAGTCATTTTGTTACTAAATATCACAATGTTGGTCAACTTTTAAATGAAAACTTCTTCTCACAGCTTACCTAGAACAAAACAAAACACTTACTTAGTGATACAAATTAAAATAAGGATAGCATTACATTAGAGTACCAAAAGTACCAAAATGGTTTCTTTTACAGGGTTAGTTAGACCCAGTTTACCTGTAAAAGGAACCTTTGGGACTCTGCTAATCAGTGCACCTGATCTCTGAAGCTCTCTCTGTGAAGCTCTGACGCAGGTTTAAGTCTCGGGATTAGGAGTTCGGAGTACGGTCGCTGCCGGGGAAGCGAGATACGATTCGAAGCAATAATAAGCGGATCCCTTACTCCAAAATTCAAACAGTGGACTTAACTGGGCAATCGCTAGGGGGAGGGCGAATAAGTTTTTTTTACAACATACTCCGCCATTATTATAAAGAGGTAAAGTTTGTAAGTTTGTGACGTTGTAGGGGATAATCATTGGATCTACTGAACCGATTTTGAAAATTCTTTTACCAATAGATAGCCAATATTATTTGTGAGTATCATAGACTAATCATTACGCTATCGGGAAGGGTTAGCAGCAGGAATGGGATCAGACGTCCACGCGGATGGAGCCTCAGGCAACAGCTAAGTACAATTTAAGTAGATACATAAACCTACTTCGTAGGTTTAAAGTTTAAGTTTTAAAAAAAGAATTCCTTTTCTGTCATTAGTGTCATTACAATAGCAGAATATTAAATCATTTGAAAAAAGAATTAGGCTAACTACCTATTATTTATTGCTACATATCATGCAATCATGCAATGTATTACAACAATAATATAAATTATTCTATAGACAACGAGCGATCAGGTAATCATCTTAGGGCTATATTGATTTATAGATTACAGCGCAGTGACGGGTTAATTGACGGCAATCATCATCACGTCGATCAATTGCAGACAGCTTTGAGAGTGTTATGGCCCCGGTAGACGACACTGGGGGGCCGATTCTAATGTCACTAAGCTCTGTTAAGTCAAAGTTTAGTGAGTTCAATTATTTTTGAAATTTACACATTGAACTATAGTAGACGATGTTTTATCGTTTAGCTATTTTTATGATCACGGTAAATTGAAACGTCGAATTCTGTGCAATGTCTACATAAAATAACTTCTGAAGCGTCGTTAGCTTAGTGGTTAACGAGGCGGCCTTGCGATCGAGGGTTCAAATCCTGGCCATTTAGCTTAGCTGGAGGGGTTGGAGGGAATATACGGTTATAATATTCTTTAAAAAAAACCGAGTATATTTCGGATAATATCATATGGGATGTTATGACGATTTGTATTTTGAAAAATAATTAGATAACAATAACATTATACATATTCATTTATCGATCAGGCGCATACCAACAAAAAACACGTTTAGCGAATACTAAAAGGACTCCTTGCCTTAGTCAGTTTCCGGAATTTTTTTTTCGTCCGATCGTCAACCGCGGTTGCATCCAGAACCTGTGATCGGCTCTCCTTTTCATAATTTAGTTAATTTTAACTTTTACAGGAGCGACTGTCGTATAATCACCCAACACTGAGAGGAAAATTACGCTAGAGCCACCCCCTCTTACTACGGCCTCGTCCTTAAAAATCCAAATCTAAATTCAAACCGAAGTCAAAGACTTTTTAATTTTAAAGAAAAACATTTTAGAGTAACTTTAGCTCAGTGAGATGTACGACAGAATCGGCTCCAATATAGTTGATCGGTGGGTTGTGCTCTCGAACAAGTAACAATACACTAATCCATTATTTCGGTGTCGAGTCTACTCATCACTGTAACCTTCGACTCCACTTAGAAATGTAAGGAGTATCTTGTGTTTCATTTTTACCCGACTGCCGGAAGGAGAGTAATGTTTTTTAAAGAGAAATTTCGAAGCCGAAACATTTCGAAGTTCTAGTCAATCGATTAGATTAAGCTATCGCAGTCCACTGCTGGACATAGGCCTCTCCCAATGTTACACGTCAATTTGACTTCACCTCGCCTGATGTTAAGCTAAAGGCAAAGTCTCGGAAAGAGGGTCACCATCGTAAACATGTACCATGTTAACAGTGGTGGCACTCAGCTTGACGGCCTCATCAGATGCCTTTTCACGCCCTGCTTAAAGGACCCGGGACTGTAGGAAGAGGAAGGCTCATACAAGGTATTATTTAAAGTTTTCATTTTCTCGCACTGCTTATATCGCCTACCTATTTTTCCGTTAGTCGTCTCTTACACCCTTCGGATGATATGGGGTGATGATACTTTTATTCTTAAAAAACAATCTGTCCTCAGCTAAATTGAGATTCAGAACTAAGTACTTACCTTTCTAAAATACGGGCAAAATACATACCAAAGTTTCTCGCAATACCAATTTTTTGTGCCGTACCTATAGCCTGTCTAGTAGTAGGTAGATACTTATAGGTTATAACTAGAAGTCATTGATTTTTTCATTACGGCACGCGTTTTGAACAACCATCTTATTAAATCTGACCGAATATTATTATTTTAATTTACATTATAATCACGCTATTAAGTAGATAGTTACTTTTCGATAGTTGATGGCTGGTTGTCGAGACCGTGTTGTGTGAAGGGGCCTTTAGACGTCATTGTAGCCATCATAATTTTATTTAGATCGCGATATGATTGGGCAGTATAATTTTATACCGATTAAGAGGTACAAAATGGTTCACGTGTTGAACTATTTAAATTGGACCAGAGTTTCAATATATCCTTCTGTTTTTTTTTCTTGTCATCTGCGGTAGCCTAGTGGTATGGGTAATGGACTGCTGAGACGAGGTCTCGGGTTCGATCCCAAGTTTACCATCCTACACACCAATGACTTTTCGATGCTTATCGAAGTTATGTGTGTATTTATCGCAGGTTTATAAGTGCCCGGTTAATGGCAATAGGCTCGCCACCTATTACATTGGGACCTAAACATAAACTGGCGAAATGTGGGTGCTAGCACCTCTGCCTACCCCGTGTTGGTACCCGGTGGAGTAGAATAAAGCCACTCCAGCTCTTCCTGTGGGTGTCGAAGAAGGCGACGAAGGGATAAGGCTGTTCTCCATCCGACAGTAACCATATACTATTACGTGGGAACGAAAATCATGATTGACAAAATGTGGGTGGGACGAATTATGTTTAGTTAGTAACTAGTTACGTAGCTCTGGTTACGTAGACGGCCGAAGGGTTAATATAGACCTCTGCGTCGATATACCTACATATTTGAAGGGATAGCTCCTTTAGAAATTATTTTTTTACTTTTGTTTGATTAAATGAATTGTGACTTTGATATTGAAGACACTTTCAATTTCAAACGATATGAAATACCTAAATGTATTTTTTGTATATGTAGAGATTTACTTTGATAGCCTCTGTGTTGTAGCGGTAGTGGACGCAGTCGCTACGCAGGAGGCGCGGGTTCGATCCCCGCTCAATGCAAATATTTGAATGCATGAATATGGGTATTTGCGTTGGTCTAATCGTAAATGATCTGATGAGCTCTTCCAATTAGTCCCACCCTCTCCTTTCCTTCACAGGGCGACACGTGCAGGGCTAAGATGCCATCCGTATACGGTGCAGAGTATACCTGCTAGAACCAAGCGTTTCAGTGACTCCTTCCTATGTCGCACCACTAAGACCTGGAACTCCCTGCCAGCTCACGTGCTTCCTTCTTCCTACAGTCCCGGATCCTTTAAACGGGGCGAAAGGCATCTAATGAGGCCGTCAAGCTGAGTGCCACCACTGTTAACATGGTACATGTTTACGATGGTGACCCTCTTTTCGAGCCTCAGACGAGGTGAAGTCAAATTGACGCGTCCGATATAAAAAAAAAAGGTTGTCAATATCATGTATAGTTACAAATTTTCAAAAATATGTAGGTAACTACATTTTTTACTGTTTTTGACATTCAGAATTTTTTGAAAAATTTTCAAAATAGTTTTCTCTTGGAAATATGCGAGGGGTATGTAACTACAGTTTTAACAACTACACTAATATTGTGAATATAACTATTCAATGTTTTCTTTTAGACAGTCGAAATAACACCCTAAAACAAAATTATAGGACTGAACACTACTTTATAGATTACACCTAAAATTAAATAGAATACATAAAAATAATGGACTTCAGTTAATATTGACAGGTAATTTCGACTTGTACGCAATCATTAAGCACAGATTTGAAGTGAAGATTTCTAGGCAGAGTGCGGCGCGGCCCGTGCCATGCCCGAGGCGGCGCGCGCACCTCCAACATTTTTTACAACTTACAACACTCAAAAAAAGAAAAAAAAATCAACCATTTCTTCGAATTTATACTCTAAGCTCAAGCATTAAAGTTGATTTTTCAATAACGGATGATACTTTTATGAAGTTCTTTTTTTTATGTGTACCAGACATTGGAGATTTTATGCCTCATTGTGGAGCGTACCGAGTTATCATTATCCTTAGCGTTTTTTGCGTGTTTCGAAAAGATTAATTAATGTATTTGCGGAATGTAGTCCGTGTTAGCAGATAGATATTAAACTCTTTTTTTTTCGAACAGGATTGCATGTGTGGATCATAGACAAGCCTTTTTCTTTTCGGTGAATGGGTTTAGTTTAAAGCGAGATAATGTTGCACACGTATACCTATTTCAAAATCCTACCTACTTAATTACTAGTTCTTATATCAAGAGGTTTTATTTTGAAACATGACTTTTGCGATTTTCTTCCATAACAATAATTATTAATTTTCAAAAAATTGTCAGATGATTAGATAATATTTAAATATGAATTTAATATTGGACTACTTATAATTTTAGTAATAATACGTATTTGAAATTATTACTTGATTGCTTCCAAGATCGAACGCATGCTTGTACCTAATCAATATTGGACACAGGAATTAATAATGTTAATGACTCGCCTTTCTTCGAACAAATTTAAATCTAATACATCCATCTTACGGGATACATTATACATTTTTCGATACGCAACACAAACGGAAGTCAAAAATTACTTAAATCGTGCAGCCAAAACGTCTTAAGTCTCAAAATTAAATTAATTAAAAAGCCATCGTAAGTTCATAAAGATAGTTATTTAATTTCCAAAACCTCGTGGAAGCGTATTTTGAAATGGTAGCCCGCTTCATTTCAACATTCCACGTGTTCTCTTTTTAAATTCTACCTGTTTTTAAATTGCCAGTGTTTTGTTTTTATTTCATTAAGCTCATGCCAGTAGTTAAAATACTTTCATATGAGTTATTATTTTAGAAATAAATTTGTTGTTATAATTTAAAATTATTCTAGCTTTTACACGTCAGCTGAGAAATGCGTACATACATACAATCACGCCTTTACCCCCTGAGTGTTAGGCAGAGGTGACTTAACACCCACAACTGTGAAACTAAACTCCTACAAATAAGGCCTTAATGACATTTCTGTCACCGTAAAAAAATTTCCTCATTTTTCACGTTGTCATCGTAAAACTTTTTATCTTTATTTCTCTTCTTATCTTTTTAAATCTGTAAAGCGAGGACACGGTCAATTAAAACTAAACTTATCTAATTAAGACCTACCTGTACTGATTTCAAATGGTGATTTGAAATTCTTTTAGAGAATAAACTTTGGAATTAGTATTGGTAAAAGTTAAAGGTAGGTAAGTCTAGGTACCAACGTATCATGTCATTATAACTGTGTACTTGGGTAAGTATACGGCTATAATGATTTTATATGTAGTGATTGAATTATCACGCACGTACCTAGTCCATTACATTTACAAAATGAGATTGTTGTTTTGTTTTTGTTATTTTTAAATTAAAAACATTTAAAATCAACAAACAAATATTAATTCCACAGATAATCTAAAACAGATTAACAAATTCCATAACAGAAATTTAAATAGGTTGATTCAAAAAGTTTAATCGCGAGCCGGTTGTCGCGGCGGTTGCGGGGCGTGGCCGTGTGATCGATGTCTGTGCCTTACACTGTCCTATACAGCCTTAGCAGAAGATTGATTTGAATATAGAACTCCTATGACTGACAGAATTGACAGCTTGTTAGAATTTCTCTTTTGGCTTTTTTTTCGAAAGTGAATCTTCAGTACACTTCACTAGTTCAGGCATTTGTCTATAGGCAATTGTGAAAGTTTTTAATTTAGAAATGGCTAAACACACATGGTTGCAAGTAAGTATTTAGGACACAAACATTTGTGCTTCTGTCACCTACCTCATAGACATGTCTATATAGTATTTTACAAAATCTTTAAATCCTCCCAAAAATCAGGTTTTTAATTTTTACTTACTACACTTCTTTTGAAGTTTGCGAGAGTTAATTCGCATCGTTTTTATACCACTTGGGTAGGAGACAGTCACACGGTCCACCTCATGGCAAGTGGTTACCGTGGCTATGGGTGTGTGCAATACCATAGGGTTCATAATCGTGCTGCCTACCCTGAAGGAATCTTCTAATACCCTCTCAAGAGCCCTATAAAGTAGTCACTAGGAAAAACCACAGTAGATGTAGGTATTATTTAGTTTATCCAATCGGGATAAATTAAATTATCCCGAGATAAATTTAATAAAACTAAACACAAAAATGAACACAATTATAACATAATGCTAACTTTGCTAATTAATGTACAATATGTCAAAAAATGAAAAAACAAAAACAGGGGTGGAAGAGACTGTGACTTTAGGCATAGTAGAATAGAATTCCTCCCGATTTATGTATTTTGTTTGAAGGATCAACTTCCCAATAATTTTGATTACCTTTTGTGAAACTACGTTCAAAGACACTTATCTATTTAAGTACTTATAGTGACTTATGAGTTATGACTGATTCAATATAATACTCTATTTTTTTACCACTTACAAAAACCTAGAGGTACAAAAATACACAAAATAGGGAGAAATATGATATTCTAGGCTGTTACTAATCTGTGGGTTGGTAATTGTTAGGCGTAACTGCACTCGTAAAAGCGTCCAGTACCGAGAACGGTTACAAAATAACGTTTAGCCATGTTGCTAATGAAGGTAGCCTCTTTACACTTATTTTTACTTTTTTAGGTTATGACGTTGATGTATGGCTTCCCAAAGAATTAAACGAAAGTAAATGTCAGGGTCTCCATGTTGTTTTAAAACTGGAGAAAATCTAGTCTATGGCAAGAATTGGGTGCCTGGCGTCATAATAATTTTATTCCACACAAGTTTGTTTTCAGATTTTTTTTTAGAAATAGAATCTTTATTTGCATGAAACAGTGTGAAGGATGTTACATAGTATTGGTTTCTAAGAGGGCGGTGTGTCTCGCCAATCTATCGACATGAAAACTTTGTCATTATACAATTGTCAAATTTTAGCTACAGTCACAAAATTCTTCCTCATTCTAACGTTAACATTTTGTTATAATTAGTTAGCCTTTAGGTCATTAGGTATTATAATGACGTATAGTAAAAAGTCACTTATTTGACTTGTCAATAGAATAGGTACCCATTTTAATTTTAATAAAATGATAGCATAATATTTCATCTCCATTGCAAATCTGTTGGCAAATTAATGACCATTCAAAGAATATCTGCGACAGTAAATTAAATTAAATGATATCATTAAATAGCGTGAGTCACAATATGACATTTTATGATACCTGGTTCGCAATGCAATAGGTACCACCTGTGGCTCATAAACAATAAAAACTTATGACTTTTACAAATAACACAAATGTAAATAAAACTTTGAAGCAATTGGGTATTTGCATGAAGTTAACATTAATTGTTTTACCGAGCCTCTTAAATTAAGTATGGTAAAAGTATTGTAAAATTCACCGTCGCATTCATGCATCAGGGCATCCATGGCAGTGAGACAACCTCACCTCCGGCCTAGCACCACGACCCACAGTCAGCGTGCGGTTTTAGTCGGTTCGAGTCCGACATAACGTCCCCTTCCGGATCCGACAGGGGGGGTATCCGAGGGGATTTCCGCACGAAAAAAAAGGCAGTGAGGCGAATATAGTCCATACGAAGTACTACATTAATACTTATATTATAAATGCGAAAGTAACTTTGTCCGCTACGCTTTCTGCCCTTCACCGCTGTACCGATTATGATAAAATTTAGTACAGAGATAGCTTAGACCTTGAAAAAGGACATAGGCTGTGTTTGGTCGCGGTAATCGATATCCACGCGGGTGGAACCGTGGGCAGCAGCTAGTATATTATAAAACATTTTGTCAACTATAATTTTTGGTCCCTCGTAGCGGGGCAAATCAACTGCCGATAATTTAGGCAACAACATAACATACATGTTTACTGTCGGAGGGAGAAGTTTTTTCTTCTAGGACAACTACGACGGGAAGAGATGGGGATAATTTCAAATATCCAGAACGTGTCCAGGTATCTCAGTGGGTTAGAGTATTCCCATTTAAAATATTTAAAAAAAAGATAAGTTTGCATAAGAAAAAAGAAACAAAAAACATTCCAACCACGGCTAAATCATAGAGGTTATCCGATCTTTACCGGTTCGTATTAATTAGTTTCCTCTCCACTTGTTAACATTGTAATCTTTTACCTGGATGTAGAAACGCCTCCGCTATAAAACCATTACTGGCTCGTAAAAGTCATTACCGGTGTTACGCGCGCGTAGTCCGGTGTTCGGTGCCCGGTCAGTCACGACCTTAGAGCTATTAATTTTATTACTTTTTAGAAGAAACTAGCGTTCGTTCCTTGTTCGAAAATCGAAGTTGGGCGGGCAAAAGCTTCTGACAAGACCGTTAGGCTAAGGGCCACTGTTGTAACATTGTTAGTGTCTGTAACCTTTCCTAAGACTTCGCCATCAGTTTACCATCAGATGAGGTGAAGTCATATTGATGTGTCTTCACTCCTGCACCTTCAAAGAAATCAGTGCCGAAAATTCAGGGAAAACATGAGAGAAGGTGGGTAGGTAAACAAAACTGCCTCCTTTTGTTTTTCATCATCATCTTTAGTATTCGATCAATGGAAGCACTCAGTAGATTTGATTTTTTTGGTTATTTAACATTTTTCCTGGTTAGGAGTAGGTACATCTGAGGCTTTCACTTCGGGGTTCGAGATCCACTTACTCCTCCTCTGGGTTTGGCTTTTATAGGAGCTACTGTTGTCTGACCTGACTACTTGAGGAATGCCAGTGACAGAACTCCTCAATCAGCAGGTGAAGTTTTCTAGGGCTCTATACACCAAAGAAATGTTTTTAATGAACATTTGGCGGGCTGAAGCCTCGCACAAGACATCAAAAATGGCTTCTTTTCTGAATTCAAACGTAAAATAAAATCCAAATTCTATGGTTCCCAGTTTATCAATTAAAAAGCTAATATTTTTGAATATAGAAGACACCCACAAAATCATTACGAGTACAAAAAGTCATTACCGTGTTACGCTGTGAGGCGCGCGCGTGCTGCAGTCACGACCTGCGCCGGTATACGATCTACCAATATAACATGTAATTGACTGTATGGAACACGTTCCAATTATGAAATCATGCGATGTTCTTCATTCAAAAATGATGAAAATGACAAAAATTGTGTACTTGACTGTCTAATCAAATTAGTTACTTTTACCAAATTACAAAACGGTAAGCTATGAGTGTATAAAATTATTGTGACGTCATAATATTTAGTAGTCAAACCATTTACTATTATTGTTTGGGTTGAATGATTAAACATAAATAAAAACGAAAATATAATGTATGAAACCTAACCTAGTTCTTAATTTAATATACTCAAAATTTCAAAAACTTCAAAAATACTTTATTTTGCATAGACCATTAAATCGGCACTCTTGCTCAGTTAAATAATTTATTTTACCTACAGGAAAATACTCAACTAAAAAGCTTCATGGCTTAGTTGTTGTTCTGTGACGTGATATTGCATATCAAAAGATTTTACAGATTGTGTTTTGTTTTATTGTGGCTTAAGTACTCGCTAAGGCTGTAAACAGACGAACTGTATTTCTGTTTTTCATAATTTGCAGTCTATTTGCGATTTGCTCTTAGGTATTCCTGTGAAACCATTCAGCTAAGCTGAATTGCTTGTGTTAAAAATACTTGCGTTCACATCTATAGTACCTACCTATAATGAACGGGGTTTGAACCTATTACTTACTTCTTGATCGCAAGTCTAACACCTTAGCCACTAGGCTAAATGCTAATAATTTATATTCTTAGTCTGCTAAATTTACGTTAGAAGTTAATTATTTTAATGTAAACGACCAAAGACAAACCGCTTATAAAATACCAAGACCATAAACTTTTTGGCATTATTTTTATAAAAAAATAAGAACGCAATCTCATTCAGCCTAATCTACAAAGCTAAATGAATAGAAAGGGACAGGTGTATGTTATTGAAAGAGAAAACAATAGTCTATTACCATAATTGATGGTTGTAAATCCGTAGGTGTCATGTCTTCCGGTATTCGAATATTAAAAAGTTAATGTCGATAGTTTGAAACATGAGTGCTTGTCTATGGAAGGACTGTGGCCCACTGCAGGCGATGAGCTGTCAACGTTTTAAGAAAAATGAGGGTATTCATATTTAGTTATTTTTTGTTTTATTGAGCTCATTTACTGAGCTTGGTCATTTATTGTATGTTTCAATTAAAATTTATGAAAAAACTAATAACGCTAACTAAATTGGGAATCATATTTTCATACAATCACAGATAGGTACCTAATAATATATTAATATACAATCTACTAGATCATATTTTATTATAGGTAAATATTAAAAGTAGCAATACCTACTCCGGCCAATGCAAAAATATTAGGTATAATATTCGGTATACAAATTATTACACTGAGCGAGAATCAAACCCATGATTTACTTAGCAGTCTAACTCTCTACCGCTATTATGGTCATCAGTGCTGAAAATTAACACAAAATAATATTTAGTCTATGGCAATACGTCCTATAAAAGATAAAATTATTCAATAATATATTTCAAAGTGCGGCAAACATGAACGCTCTCAATCGCCTCCAAGGCTCGCATAATAATAATTATTTATATTAATTATTAGAGAGCGCGATGACAGACGATTTTTGCTAATATATTTTATGCTACCATGAATGATAGGTAGGTGTGGCTGTTACTTATTGTGCCTAAATGTCGATGTTATATTGCTTTTATAGGTGTGGCAACCCACGATTTGAAAATGGAATGTTATGGATTATGGAGGTGATTGCTTTGCTGACATATTTTTTTAATCGTGAGGGATTGTAGGTTAAGGAAGTGCGTGGTGGATGGTGGCTCTACCAGTGTTTTGCTGGCTCTACCATTTGTGAAAATCTAATTCTCTCTTTTACCCTACACTTTTCCTAATGCAGCCACTCAGTCACACACACACACACACACACACACACACACACACATACAACCAATTCCAAGTATAAAAAGTCACGGGTAACAGAAACAACTACCTTGTAATATTGGTATGAAAATATGAAGTACTAGCTTTTGCCCGCGGCTCCGCCCGCGTGGATGTCGGTTATCGCGACCAAACATAGCCTATGTCCTTTCTCATGGTCTAATTTACCCCTATACCAAATTTCATTAAATACGGTTCAGTGGTTTAGGCGTGAAAGCGTAACATACAGACAGACAGAGTTACTTTCGAATTTATAATATTATTAGTATGGATATGGATTTACCCTATTACATAAGTTCTTAGTGTTGCAAGATAAAAAAAACTTAACAAGGAGGTAGGTATTAATATGATATTTTTTTATTTTTAGTCTGTAGTTATTGGAAAGATTGCCGATGTTTCAAAGGCCATTTGGTCGGGAGAAACAATGAGGGTATTATTTGTGCTACGTGATGGCAAGCACGGTGGATAATTTTGACATTAGTGACGTGTAATCATGTTCACGTCTTAATAATAGGCTGTGGAGCAATTGTGATAGCTTTTTTTTAGGTTTTATTGATAGCTTTGACCGTGACTTCGTCTGGGAGATGTCAGTTATCAAGGATTTGTCAATTTCTTACCTATAAATAAATATTCGCACATTGTTCACTACTTTTCTCCTCTGGAAAAGGCATAGAAAACGGCTCCCCATCTGCTTCTGTTCTTTCCTTACACACGTTATCAAACTTTCTCTACTTCCCTACTGTCATTAAACTTTTCATGCAAGCAAGTTAGTTTCGAGTGCTTCTGACTTGCCACTTTTATTTCGTACGTAGGTACTCAATAACGTAAAATATGCAAATTTATCTATTATAGCGACGTCACTTGATATAGGACAAGGTATTAACAATGTATCATACTATCCTATTCTACTGCCGACTAATACTGGATTAAGGAAGATTGTCATTTGTTATTCTTTCAACCAAAACTGCAGGACGGATCCGATTGGAATTTGGCGCAGATAATACTATTTATTCTACTTTTTTAATGTTAATGGATTCCTATGGATCGCAAAAATAAGATTATGATCTTACGCGGGCGGAACTGACCAGCTGACCTTTCGTATTTGCTGCCGTACTGGTACTGGTACTGGCATTTTCCCATTTTTTATAGGTATTGACAAATTCCCATGTCCACATAATTCGAAGAAGACTTATTTTTTAAAACGCAAATGATCGTGCTCAAGTTACTCTTTCCAGCCAGCAACAGTCAAATATTTCGACTGCGTGCTCGCACGCAACGGATTTGTATTAAAAAAAAAGATTGTGTTCGAAATTTGAAACATTTAAATTGCACGTTATTGCTACTGTGCACGCGGCCCTCACCCAAATACTGCTACGTTGTAATTATGAACGCCGATTTGCTCATCTCGATCCGATGTTCTTGCAAATAAAAATCCTTAGCAGCCTAATTCGTGGGAGTCAACCCTTGCTTAGCGTGAGAAAGAAACAAACGGATTACTGGAAAGTAGGTAATAACACTGAATCATAAAATACTGGAATTCTGATCTTGATCATGGGAACCTATTGCAGGGATAAAGATTTGCCTATATATTATTTCTGATTTTTTTTCTATAATAAAGTCAAATCCGGTCAACTGAAAGCTTTACTCAAACATCTTCATAAACTTTCACAATAATGTGGTAAATAAATTATTAGTAGGATTTCTATAATTGATTCGAATTTCAAAATGAATTACCAGCTCAATAACAGCACTAAAAGTGCCGATTCTTAAATTAAAATGAGATAATTGTATCGCGCAACGGATGCCCTGCATGAGCGCCCCGCTGCGAGGTCGCGCTTTGAAAAAAGAACGCCGTCAACCCAACTGTCAGTACGCAAGACACAAAATGAGAAATGTTGCCAGGTTGTTATAAAAAAAAACAAAATATTCATTCATAAAGGAGAGCCATTCAGGTTTAGAAATTAGTTTATTTTAATTACCCGGTGAGTGTATTGTTGTATTAATTATTCGTGTGCTGGCCGTATCCTCGGGACGGCTGGACAATATATTTTATTGTCTTTCTGTACGGTTGTGATTTATACGTCTAGTTAGTAAGTTATTTGAATTTTAATTTAGACGAGTTTTAATGGGGTACGTTTGAATGGATTCTAATTAGAGGAAAACAACCGAACGGCATCGCATGAATAATGTCGGGTATAAATTCCGGTTACGGCTTAGAAAAGCGATGGCCGCACTCGGACTGACCTCTGTATCTACCACACAATGGGTTCGTATTTGCTATAATAAATGTTCTATTACAAAAAGTAGACGGTGAAAAATTACTGGCACATATAACAAAGAGCTTTGTTGATATTTCGAAATTTAAAAATACATATTAGGAAGCAGTTAAAAATCGAACGTGCAAGCGTCATTATCCGTATTGACAGACATCGAGTCGAATATATTTTATCGATATAAGAAATATTTTTACTATAGGTGCCTATGTACTGAACAGGTGGAACATAATTATGTACAAGAACTATAATGATTGTATAATAATTATTATCGATAATTAAACATTAAAATTAAATGAACGCATCGTAGTTCACCTTGCGACATTATTCAATGCTTATTTCATTAATTGCTTCACCATTCATTTGGTTGTAAATCAAAGTATTAAAAATAAAAGATACATTCATTTGGTCCCGTGCGGTACCTACACTATCAAAAAATGTGAAGAGTTTATCCTTGTTCTTATTGCCTATTAAAATATAATATCGGCAATGATTATTGAAATTCGAATTTTGAAATAGCCAATTAGTCGAGTTTTCAAATCTGTTGTATATCGATTATTGTCGGTCGTAATGGGCGGAGTCCAAGTGACATGTCGTTAAATCTTTTTGACAATATCTAATAGAATGTTACGCAATTATAAAAAATAATGACCACTATTATTCATCAATACACAAATGGTCAATTGGTCATATTCGTTCGAGAAATCGATACAGGATTATGACAAATATAGTTTTAGTTGATTTCAAAAATCATTCGATGTTCACATTATTATTATTTTTTAATCTTTTGAGGAACTAATTTACATAATTGTTTCTAGAGGTAGAATGATGTCCATTTTATCTCTAGAACATTATAGTTATGGGTACAATTTTGGTAAAAAATATCTAATGTGCAATCGTGTGTGGTGTTCATCAAAATTACCATCATTTAATTTGGCACTCAGACAATTGAAGTCCAAATACTGTTATTCAAAAGCAGACAGGCGAAGCAAAATTAATTTGTTAAAATTATATTCAGACTCCGTGGCGGTTCGCGCCAAAACATTGGCTGTATGGATGAAGGACCTCGGCCACTTTGCTCCTGTTCTAAATTCAAAATTGGAAATTAATGGCGGATTTGACAGGAGCTTTATTGTGCGGCTAATTTAAATCTTATCAAGGGAGCGATGACAGCGACTTAATGGGATCGCGAACAACAGCCATAAAAAATATAATGCCTTTCATTTCGGTTGAATTATTTCGCCTTTAGATTTTAATTCCCTTTTGTTTGTGTAAATTAAAATTGTAATTACTTTAATACGAAAGCAATGGAGCTACATATAGGTACCAAAATTACTTTTTTCTGATGAGGTACAATAAGGTACCTACCTCCACCGGTAGTAAAAGCGCGGTGTCTAATTTTTTTCTCTTAAGAATCGTTACTGTCAGTTAAATATTTTTTAAAAAGCTTGTAATATGTTTTTTCTTCATCCCGGTTATACCTATCTAAGGTTAACACTTCAAGGCTGGGGCCCACTCCACTCCCCTACTCGTAATAAGTATTTTCTTAAATTAGCCCTTAGCATCTATTATTTAGCCAATTATATATCTACAAGCATGATCAATAACCAATGACACTAGACTAACTGCACTGACCAAAAATGGGTAGGTATTCCGAAAGACCAATTTCCAGCACGAACGACTAATTTGACCAACTAAACTGCGCAACTTTTTCTACCCTAGATTCTGGATCCCGTTCCAAATTTGAAAATCAAAATTCATTCGCGCTCCACCCAGTGACATCATTTTTTTTCTAAAATATACCCAGACACTCAAGTCATGTCTATGACTTGAGTGTCTGGGTATATTTAGTATAGAAGTCTTTACCTTGAACATTTATTTTTGTACAAGACTTGTGACTTAAGCTATTTGCTAGTTGATACTCGAAGCTTGAAGCAAAAGCTAATTGGATTCATGTCACGTGTCTCTGTCCTCATAAGAAATCATCCATTTATTACATCGGCATAGAAGTCCAATGCAATCTCATTATCACTGTAACTTAATTGGCAAGACCCTGCATCGCGCAAGAGATATTTGCACAACTAATTACTTTGGCAGTAATGGTTTTTATATTAAAATGAGGTAGATATACGAGTCGTATCTCCATAATACTTACTATTAATAAATACGGGATGTCAAAAATATACCGTATCCTATGATAGATGGAATAATATAAAAAAAAATGTTGTGTTAAGATGATAATATATGATATCATTTTCTGCGATTTCCTTTTTGTTTCGTGTCTAAAGTTTTACTTTAGGGCCTTTTTTTCGCCCTTAAAGACGGATATAAAGAGAAGGGAAATTTAAAGTGATTTAGGTGTGGTTTAATAGCTCAGTTGGAAGAGCATTCCTACTGTAAGGGAAAGGTCGTGAGTTCAAGTCCCACTTGAGCGCTTCTTTTGCCCGATGTATTACGAATTTAGAGCCTTTGCTTATTGTTTTTGATTGATATGTTAACTTTTCCAGGAACGTCTGCCTTCTGGCCCTGAGAGGCAAACCTACGTCAGAGCCGCGAGCCTCGTCCGTTGTCTAATAGATGCACCGACTTGTAAGTTAGGTTGGCTCAAAGATGCTAGAGCTCTGCATACCCCTAGTTTATCGTCATAATACAAAACCATTACATAAGCATCGTGTGAATCAGCGATGCGATTATTATGTGACCTTGGAATGACCACACAACCATGTTAAGGCCATGGTGACTGTACGCTCCACTGAACACACTCTCAGACGCCATTCACAACTACATAGTGAATTCTTGGTATCAATGCATCATGGTGGCCACTTAACCATGCACTGCACTAGATACCTGCCTTTTTTTACTCGTGCGGAAATCCCCTGACCGCCGGAGCCGGAAGGGGAGGTTATATCGGACTCGAACCGACTAAAACCGCACACCGACTGAAGGTCGTGGTGCCAGAGGTGAGGTTGTATTTGATATATCCCTAGCACCCGGCTGAACCAGGGCCATGCCTTACGGTCTGACCCTCCTCGGTTGATTAGTACAGCATGTTTCACCGCATT
This sequence comes from Eilema sororculum, assembly GCA_914829495.1. Lineage (NCBI taxonomy): Eukaryota > Metazoa > Arthropoda > Insecta > Lepidoptera > Erebidae > Eilema > Eilema sororculum. The sequence continues at coordinate 11,940,241 of OU618555.1, forward strand.
TGATGTGCAAATGTATATTACATTCAGTCTCGTGGAATAATAGAACCGAAGTTACTAATATTCCCTCTAACCCCTCCAACTAAGCTAAATAGCTTGTGCTTGGAGTGGGTTCACGTCAGTAGTGTAATGCCCAGGATTCGAACCCGGGACCTCTCGATAGCAAGCTGACTCCTAAACCGCTAAGCTACCAATGCTAATTACTGGCAATCGTCAAGGGTATTTTGAGCTTTTCAGAATTTTGAACACTAAGGGCACCTGCCTAAATTATGCTTGCTAATAGAAGTTAATAACTTGGAGATCATAATTATTCTTCTTCTTCATTTTTTGCGTTAATCCCAGTCACATCCGAAGCTTTCAGCTTGGAGTCTGGGGTCGGCTTTACCATTCTAACTGCGGATTTGGCTGAACTTCAATATTTTCCGCGAAGCGACTGCCATCTGCAGTATGCCATAGAAAACAGGCAAGTTGAGGCTAATATGAGCTTAAACATATTGGAGACTCAGAGCAGAATTACCTTCCGCCAGACAGATAGGTACAGATACCATTTAGGAAGACAGGACAAAAGAAAGGGCTAAGGGCCAAGTGTACTACCTTGGGGTATGCTTAGCAACAAATTGCCGAGTTGCTGCTAATTGAATACTAATAGGTACTAATAGTTTATTTTTACATATTGGGGTCTCTAAGCATGTTCATTCTACCCGCCAAGTTTAGAATACAGATATAGAATGGGTTAAGTCCAATATACATGCAACCTTGAGATAATACCAAGGAAAACGGGCAATTTATTACTAATCTTTACCTATTTGAGATTTTAACCCCTTTAATTGCCCACCCGTTTAATTTAGGTTACAGAGATCATTTTGGTAACTGCACAAGAAAAAGTCAAGGTCCAAGTATACAACCTTGGGGTATGCTATGGAAAGCGGGCAATTTGTTACTAATCTAATCACTTATAAATAAATAAATAAATAAATATTCCACAACATTCTACACAACGATATCTAGACCCATGGTATGCTTAGCTTAACTAGCTTGTGTTATGGAGAATGCGGATAAACATACATAGATACTTTTTTTTGTAAATACATACATATTATACTAGAAACACCCAGACCAATGCAAATAGCCATATTCATGCATACAAATATTTGCACTGAGCGGGAATCGAACCCGCGCCTCCTGCGTAGCAGTCGCGTTCACTACCACCACGCCACGGAGGCTGTCCATATTGGATATATTGACCAGATAATCTGCAAAAAAATTGTTGGTAAAAGAGTTTTTATAAACTCAGATTTTCAAGTCATTAGATTTTGTGGGAATATTATAAGTAATGAACTGGCTAATGTCGGAGTCAAACGTTGCGTTCTTTAAATCGATTTTTCAGTTGTAACTGAGGCAGGAGCGTATCACTTAACAAAGTTTTAATAAAATCAAGGCTCTTTTCTGGTATCTTTTTGTTGCCTTTGCGGTGGAGACGTTGAGCTATTGGAGTGTGGAGAGAATCCAGAGAGAGAACACAGCCAGCGTGATGGGCACGTTTGCGCCGGGTACAGGTCTGGGACCACCCTCCTTTTAATAACGAGCGTGGAAGCGTTCTCCATTTTGTATTTTGACGTGTCTAAAGGATTAATTTATATTTACTGTATATTGACATTGTATAAAATCAGATGAATAGTAACGGAACAGAAAAATATTAATCAAGGCAATATTAATTTTTTTACTCGTACAGGCAGCATTATATTGATATCGATGAACAAAGTGCTAATGATCTTAATTCCTAGCTTTCACCCCCTTCATGTTGAAGGATTGTTCTGATATTTGGTACACACCTTTTGGACAAAAGTACATTTTAAATTAATAATTACAACAGTTTTATTTGTTCATAATACGTTATTTTTATTTTAAGATCATTTTGAGACTTTGTAGTCAAGCTATTTTTGACGTTGACTGTACCTAGTAGCTTATACACTCGGATCCGCTCACATGGATGTACTGTATAATGACAACGATTCTATTTTTCATCATATTTCTAATTCTACTCGACCAATTGCAAACAAAAATAGAGCATTTTTTAAGTCTTACCAAGTCCATGAAAAAAAAAACGCATCGAAATCCGTTCAGTAGTTTTTGTGTCCATCTCGAACAAACGGATAAAAATTCCAAAAAAATATGTTTATGTTCAGAATCATTAACCTAACATAACCTAAGTTTTTTAATATCAACAACGAACGGACACGATTAATTTACAATTTTGGAAAAGTATAGGTTTTTCTTGTTATTTATAATTACGTTATACAGAGGCCTACAGAGGTTCAAGCTAAGTTCATCTACAAATCAGTTCACCGGGCTCTCAGGGTTTGGAATTTAAACAGCATTCAAGTCCGGAAACCTACCTAACCTACCTATTCAAAACAATAAGTATACGAACTTTTTTTTATCGTGCGAAAATATCACGGATACCGCCCGCCCAGAGCCGGTGGAGGTGGTTATGTCGGACTCGAACCGACTAAAACGCACGCCGTCTTGGGTCCTTGGTTGCCGGAAGTGAGATTGCAGAAAACATATCTCTCGCACCCCGGCAGACCCAGGATCATGTCTTGACCTTAGTGTCCCCATCTAGCCCTGGTTACGGGGAGGCGCACTTTGCACACCGCTATGAAGGTGACGAATGTTATTGTCGTCTATAAAAATTTTGATCACATAGTTTGTATTCTAGAAACATGTAGGTAAGTTATCTAAAAAAGAATTTCGTAGTGTGTTTAGTTATGTAAATTAGAAAATTCTCTAAATTGCCTATGTCATGTTTGAGAAGGCAACAAATGTCTACATAACTTGGTAACAATTTCATCGGTAGATTATGCCGTCTCCGCCGGGCCCCAGTAGAAGAATTACTTATTCAATGAAGTATTGGCTTAGCATCGTGAGATCTCACTGCCAGAGAAGCCTGAGACCGTGTGCAATAGAGAAGGAAAGCCGGAAAGTGGACCTCGGGCTCCGAGGTGCGAGTCTCCGATGCGACGGGGACTTAACGTTGAGATAACAACTAAAGCTGAGGCCCCAGTTGTGCGTTGCGTTGCGTTGAGCAGCGTCATTCTTAGAAATTTAGAGGAATTTCTCTCATTGCTGTAATTTTATTTAATTACTTTGCAACGCAACGCAGCGCAACGTACAAGTGGCGCCTCAGCCTTAATTGTCTGGCTAGAGGTGGAAATGAGAATGCTTATTACACTCTTGATAGATAGATAATTCTTTATTGCACACCAATATCATTACGGATAATATTGTACATAGTTACAGTTAAAGTTAAATGGGCAATGGGCGGCCTTATTACTCAAAGTGTTGTTATAGACGAAGAGCCAGAGCAAAAAACTGTTCTGAATTTATTTACGCTGGTATTCTGGAATTATACACTGGTTCTCATTGGTCACAAAAATATCAGTCTTATCATGGTCCCTGGTTGTATACCTTGTGTTTGGTGGCGTTCACCACGGAGAAGCAGGCTTTCTTTCATGAAGATCATGGTATTGGTATTTACCATGGTATTGGTATTTACCTGACGTTTCGACCAGGTTACACCGGCTGTGGTCACAGGCTGACGTGGTCAGTGTAACCTGGTCGAAACGTCAGGCAAAATAAAGGTACGTATGTAGCTATACCATGATCCCGTTAATTCCCGTTATTATTATTGTATATCATGGATCGCGAGAGTTTAAAAGTTAGTTTGGCTAACGTGGTTTTGATGGGAGCAACTGCCGCAGGCCTCCCAATCCCCAGAGAAAAGTCTGCGCTAGTGTCGTTCAGCGTACCGGCTTGTATTTGAATTTGTGTTGTGAGTCCCGACGTGGCAATCGAACCCGAACCGCATGCATAGCAGTCGCAGTTACTACCGCAGCGCCACTGAGGCGACATTATACAGAGATGTGAGTTCTATAATATGTGTATTTTTTATTAAAACACCCAGTAAATATAATATTTATGTTTAGTAGTTTTTTATGTGTAATTTATTAGGTAGATAATAATATGTTATTAATACCTATAAACATATTTGGAATTAGTTATTACAACATGTTTTCATATTAACTCGTAATATTGTTACGTGCATAATATTTTTAGGAAGTATATTAAACAGTTAAATGGCACTGGCACCACCGTCGCCCTTAAGGGCTTTTCCTTCTCTTAAAATTCTCTTTATATCCCTCTTTAAAGACGGATATAAAGAGAAGGAAAATTTGAAATTATTCAGGTGTGGCTCAATGGCTCAGTTGGAAGAGCATTCCCCCTGTAAGGGAAAGGTCATGAGTTCAAGTCTCACTTGTGCGTTTCATTTTTCCCGATGTTTTTCTAACTTTAAAGTTAGCATAAAAAATGCTATAAAAATTCAGTCAAACAGTTAAATTTTATATCATATGAGGCTTCCATCCAGCAGTGGACTTCTATAGGCTAAATAATTAATTGATAATGATATACCTAGTTACCTACATACCGTAAAAAAAATTGCTGCAGTAAAAAAATAAGTTTAGTACTTATAAATAAATTTTCATTCTTCCAAAATAATCATTTTGATTTGGCATCAAGTATTTACCACTGTTTTTTTTTAAATTTAATCCTTAACAAATTACCAACCTATTCATAAATTGTATACATTTTCATAATAAAGGTTTAACTTTTTTCATAGTCACATAAACGCTTATAGTTTTAAAAATATTTTTTGTACATTTTATAAAAGCGATCCAGTTTTTATAGATGCCTCTACAAAAGGTTGTCTCACGTGTAATTTGTGTCGACGACCGCCAATTATAAGTTTAAAAAGTATAACTTAGAGAGATACTCGGGATGTTTAATTATATCCTTTGAAAGAATTTTTTAAATGTAGCAACACAGACGCTGGTCTGTTCCACTCACACAGGACTGTTTTATTTTGAAACAAAATTAATTGCGGTTTGTCTTTCTTTATAAAATATAATTTTTGTACATTTTGTTTAAGGGGTACAGTTAACGGATATAAAAAACTATCTTATAGTTACTTTTTGATTTGTTTACGTAGCATTGAAAACGTTTTTTTAAAGATACAATGTAACTGTTATGCTGTTTTTTTTAATTATACGTTATTGATGTTATTAAATAATTATATAAATGTGAATACTTTAGTAAGTAGTTATATTAATTAAGTAGGAGTATATTATTTTTAATTTTCAGTTACTGTAATTAACCCCCAGATGCTTGATACTAGTATACTTTATTTTGAATTTTTACTATGATAATGATGAAAAATATGGTGTTTTTTTATATAGGTAATAATATCCACATGGACAATATTTTTGAAACTAGCAACGCTTGTTCATAATATATTGTGAGTTTTCTAAAATTCTATTTATAATCAGAATTAAAAAAAGTAATAAATGTATTCATAATAATGTTAATCAGTTAATATTGAAAGCTCTGCTTCATATAATCATAGTTTATAAAAAATACAATTCAAAATGATTGAAATTTTACAGATATAAAAACATTTTATATTCAAGTCCCTAATTAACGTTTAAAACATTATTTACACATATTGTATTACACACATTTAATAAACAGATCTAAAGTTTCGATTCTTATTTCTTTGACACATTCAACTGCATTTAACCCTGCTCTCACTATTGGTGCACATAACACTCTTACCAGACTAGCCGTAACCACAAACCTGCAAAGTAACACCGAGTAACATACACATAAAGCGTTATACAAACTAGAGACATCCATACCTCACGGTGGCACTGCATATAAAGGTTCATAACGTCGATAGCTATATCTATACTAAGGCAAACATATCACAGAACGCACAATATGTGTCTTAAATATCACAACACCGTTAGTTCTATCATATCTTCAGAACTAATACTAGTATAGCACTTCCCTTTGTACTCTGGTACATTGCTATCGATTCGGTGAGCCTCGGGGCGCGTAGATCAGAGAATCACGCGTATGAAATGTAATAATAATCGACCATCCCGCGGGCTTATCTGTAAACGACTGCAGGCGAAAAGGTTTTTAGCTGGGGGCGAAACGTTGTGCGTAGCTTAAGGCTCCGCCCCGGGGAGCGCCATTGGCCAAAAAGCGGTAGCGAGCCTCCACAACGCCTCCCCATTGGCTACCCGGTAGCCGCCGGTGGGGGTACCGTGTCGCATCCACAGACAATATTTGGACGTTTTTTTACCGGCGCGGTGGCATTTCTCGTCGCGGCGATTAATTGTAATTCTTTATGGCTATTGTAGGGTTAAGTGAGCAGTTAAACGTGACGTTTGTGTTCCATGTTTGAATAGCTTGTTGGTATTGGATACGTCGTTGTGTCAGATTTGCGCGGGCGCATTTCGTTGTTCGTTTTTTCCTGTTTTTGGTACGTCTGTGTCAGGGTGATTGGATTTGTTGCGTTTTTTTTTAAATTTTATTGTTAATACCACCTGTTTACATTTCATTTTTAGTGAAAACCTTTTGTCTGCTTGTATTGGTGTTTACTCTCTTGAAAAGGTAAATTTGTACTAGATAGGCATGAACTTTTTGTTACAAAAAATTGTTACCTCTTCATGAATTGTTGAAAGGGTTTTTTTCTTAGAAAGAAACACTTTTATTTTTAGCATAACATTGCAAGTTCGTTTATGCGGTTGGTTAAACAGAGTTTTAAGAAGCAGAATGGACTGTGTAATTATCTATTTTTTTTGAAGTCGTTTAAAAATACGTACCTATCAGGTAGAGATGTGATCGTCATCTCTGTACCTAACCGAAATATCATCATTATAATTAGCGTTGTTCTTGGTTATATCCGAGGCCTTTATCGCGGAGTTCAGGGATATCTTACTCCTCTTCTTTTTGATTTTGCCTTTAATGGAAGCGACTGTCTTCTGACCTCCCAGCCTGGGGAGGAAAGCCGGATGAAAGCCAGAATTCTACAACTACACAGCGCTATCTAGAGCATAGGTAAGCATTGGTTAACTAGCTTATGTTGGGAGATTTAGAATGATGTTAAACATATTTAGACACCTATATTTTGTAAATGCATACTTATTTTACATATATCATGCATACAAATATGTGTAAGTATTGAACGGGAATCGAACTCGCACTCGCTGCGTAGCTGTCTAACATTATATCGCCACGCTTATTTTTTTAAATATCCATAGTCCATAGTAATACCTATTATAAATGTGAAAGTAACTCTGTCTATCTGTCTGTCTGTATGTTACTCTTTAAAAGCTGCTCAAGTGAGACGAATATAAAGAGAAGGGAAATTTGAAGTGATTCAGGTGTGACTCAATAGCTCAGTTGGAGGAGCATTCCCCCTGTAAGGTCATGGGTTCAAGTCCCATTTAGCATTTCATTTTTCCCGATGTATTTGGACTGTTATATACATCAAATCCCATACATTTGACATTCTATTTCACGATACGCCGGCTAGCGAATCGCCCCTTGTCTAGAGGAGCTTAAAGGTATAGACGATATGGCTATTGGTATGTACCGTGTCGTCGTTCGTCGCTTGTGAGTTCGATACAGTGGAACTTTACCTTATCTAACGTGGATCGCTTAGAAACTTAGTCTAGCAAGCCGTACTCTAGAGTTTAGTTCATATAGGGGAGAGTTATATTGGACTAATTCTGACATTCACTCAGATATTTAGTTTATAAAAGAACTTATCTAGATGAATAGACGTGTAAAATGTAGTTTAATCTTCTAATATATAAAATTCTCGTGTCACAGTTTTTGTTGCCATACTCCTCCGAAACGGCTTGACCGATTTTGATGAAATTTTGTGAGCATATTGAGTAGGTCTGAGAATCGGCCAACATCTATTTTTCATCCCCCTAAATGTTAGGGGTAGTCCACCCCTAATTTTTTTATTTTATTTTTTAGACAAAATTTTTAATTTCTATTTTTTTATGATACAACATACAAAAATACATACAATCCTCAATTTTCACCCTTCTACGATCAACCCTTATTTTTTAATAGCCATTTTAGTAATTTAATCATTTTTTCTTTCCGGTAGAAAAATGATCAATCGTCATTTAATTATTATCTATTTTTCATCCCCCTAAATGGTGCAGCGGGAACGGGATCTAACGCCACGAGGGTAGGAAAAAATTGGCGGTACGAAGTTCGCCGGGACAGCTAGTATTAAGTATAGCTCTACGCGGGTGTCGTGCGGTCCATGGCCCTGTACGGGTGCCCCGTGTGGGCGGACGCCCTGCAGGCCAGGTTCGTGCAACTGCTGCATGCACCGCAGCAGACGATGGCCTGCAGGGCCATTAGGGGGTACCGCACGATATCCTTTGAAGCGGCGAGTCTCCTAGCCGGATCGCCACCGTGGATCCTGGAAGCGAGATCCCTTGCGGCACTGTATCGGTTCCGTAAGGAGGCGCGGGAGCGGGGATACGATCCCGAGCCCGAAGACATTCGGGCCGAGAGGTCCCGGCTCCACGGGATCGTGGTGGCGGAGTGGGAGCGACGACTTGAGCAACGACGCGCAGGGCATGCCATCATAGAGGCGGTAAGGCCCATCATGGGGGAATGGCTCGAGAGGCCACATGGCAGCCTCTCGTATCGACTGACGCAGATTATCACCGGGCACGGGTGCTTCGGGAGATACCTGTGTCGGATCGAAAAGGAGCCAACGTCCGAGTGCCATCACTGCGACGCGAGCGAGGACACGGGGCTGCACACGCTCACCGAGTGTCCGGCATGGGCCGGACCGAGGCGGGAGCTAGTGTCGGCCCTGGATGTGAGAGTTCTCACCCTCGCCACCCTGCTCACAGCAATGGTCCGCTGCGCGGACGCGTGGGCGGCCGGCGTCTCCTTCAGCGAGCAGGTAATGGTCGTGAAGGAGACGGCGGAGCGGGAGAGGCGGCGCGAGCGAGAAAGACTCGCGGATCGCGCCGCCCGCGCGCGCAGGCAACTCGGGCGTCGGAGGGCACTGACTGACCTCCGTCCCCCATGAGCGCGGGCCTGGGGGTGACGGGTGGAGCCGCCTGTCACCCCAGCAGAAGCAGGCCACGGCGGCGGCGCGCTGAATAGTGCGCCTCCCCATTCCGGGGGCGAGTTGGGGACACCGTTGTCCCCCCTCCTGAGGAGGGCCAGACCGTAAGGGATGGCCCTGGGTCAGCCGGGGTGCGAGGGATATGTCTTTGACAACCTCACCTCCGGCCTAGCACCAAGACCCACAGTCGGCGTGCGGTTTTAGTCGGTTCGAGTCCGACATAACCTCCCCTTCCGGCTCCGGCAGGGGGGGTATCCGAGGGGATTTCCGCACGAAAAAAAAAAAAAAAAAAAGTATTAAGTATAGATTTCTATTGTTGGTCGTCGAACAGTGGGGTACTGTGCGCCCATGTCATGACTCTTATGGTATTTGGGTTGGAGTCATCAGAGTATGTAGTTTGAGTTTTTAAATCATGTTCAGCAGCAGCAAAATCGATTGTAATCGTGTATTTCTGTGAAAATTAAGACTGTATTATTTTCCAAGTTTTATTTAAAACATTACATTACTAATTCAATGGTGTTTTTTTTTATACCACTTAGGTGGCAGACAAGCACACGGCCCACCTGATGGAAAGTGGTTACCGCGGCCTATGGATTATATTTACCAGGGGCCTTACACTCGCGCTGCCTAGCCTGAAGAAACCTTCTAATGCCCCTCTTGAAGAACCCCATATTGTAGTCGCTTGGGAAAACCATGGCAGGGAGTTCATTCCACAGCTTGAGCGTACGTGGCGTTCCTTTCATACCTCACGGTGCGCACCGTATTCGGATGCAATGTGTGGGGATAAATTCCCTGTCTATGGCGAGCGGTGCGATGATAGAATGTAGCTATAGGCATCATGTCAAATAATTCATCGGTGATATGGTATATTACCATTTACATACCCTTTTTGATGTGGGCGCTCCATGGCCAAAGTGCCTATGGGCAATGGTCATGCCCCTTTGTAGTTATATAACATGGACTGCGAAGTTTTAGCTTACCTTCATCACGTGAAGCAGTCCACTGCTGGACAAAGGCTACTCTTAGTGTCGAGTGGCTTTAGCCTTCTGTTACCACGCTGGCCAGACGACTTGTACAGAGTTTTATTCCGAGTTTTCCCTCTCTCGCAGTGATAACTTTTTTTTTTTAAACAGGACACGTCAATTTGACTTCACCTCGCCTGATGTTAAGCTAAAGGCAAGGTCTCGGAAAGAGGGTCACCATCGTAAACATTTACCATGTTAACAGTGGTGGCCCTCAGCTTGACGGCCTCATTAGATGCCTTTTCACGCCCCGCTTAAAGGACCCGGGACTGTAGGAAGAAGGAAACACGTGAGCTGGCAGGGAGTTCCAGGTCTTAGTGGTGCGGCATAGGAATGAATCACTGAAACGCTTGGTTCTAGCAGGTATACTCTGCACCGTAAATGGATGGCATCTTATCTTCTGCATATTTTTCCGTTACTCACATCTTACGACACCCTTCGGAGAGATGGGGTCGTGATACTTATATTTCTCCGTCTTCGTATGGATTATTTACCTACCCTTGAATATTATAAATATTACAATAGGTATATATACAAATCTGTATATACTTGAGCGCCTCCCTACATGCGTCGAACGCGTCTCGTGTTTGTCTTAGAAAACTGAAGGGGAAGAGATTTTGGGTTTTCCTGGGGTGAATATGATGAAGGGTGCGAACAACAAAAACCTTCTCGGAAAGTTTTTTCTTATATAACACTAGCTCCTGCCTGTGACTTCACTTGAGTTCGACGGGAATTGTTTTATATTTGGTTGAAATGAAACTGTTTTTAAAGAAAAGCAACCGAAATGTTTGGTCCAATGAAGGAAAGAAAGAAAGTTCTTATCTTTTTTACACATCAAGCATAAACATCGGTAGCTTAGTGGTTAAGGAGTTGACCGTACGATCGAGAGATCCCGGTTTCGAATCCTGGACATTACTTGCACTATCGATGTGGAGCCACTCCTAAGGTGTTAACGAGAATTAATCATCATCATCACTTACTAGCTTTTGCCCGCGGCTCCACCCGCGTGGATGTCGGTTATCGCGACCATCGGTTCCATTGGACCCTAGTTGTTCAGTGGTTTATGCGTGAAAGCGTAACATACCGACAGACAGAGTTACTTTCGCATTTATAATATTAAAGTACGAAAGTACGGATTTTGGTTTCTAATATTCCTAAAAAATAATTATAATCGGTCCGCGTGGTGCAGGCAGACAGCGCTACTTTTCAGAGACGGATTTAATCAATTAGCCTATAGCGTTTACTGCTGGACCATGGTTGTTGCAAGGTAATCGAGTCGCGTGCCATCCAAACGTCAAATGGACTCATTCGGTAGGAACGTTATACCTATGACGTCCTTCGACTTTTGACACCCCGCGCGTCTCTCTTCCCACCCGCATTCGGCGCGCGTTTTTATTAGGAGAAATATCAATGGAGCATCTCCGTTACTTAATCATATTTCTGTCCTCCGTGTGCTGGACATAGTGGACATAGGTGACATAGGCTTCTCCCATAATTATGTTTATCATCAATTAAATCGCATAATATACATAAATATAATATAAAGGTGCATAAAGTTGTCATTTAACGCGCACTAACCTGCAGGCCGAGGCCCCGTTCACTCGGGCCCTTCGCTCCCTCAATATGATAGCCGAATTAGTAGACATATGTACGGGTTCTCTGAGTGAGTTCACAAAGGCTTCATTGTATATAATTAGTTATAAGGTACAATAATACTTACCTAACTATTATTTGTATAACCTATTAGTTGTATCAGTCACTAACTGCCGCATTGGGGCTACCTTTAATGGTAGCTAGATAATTAAAATAAATAAATAAATTTAAGGCGACTAAGGGCTGGGCTGTTCTCCATCCGACAGTAAACATACAGCCCAAGACAATAGGCCGCTAGACGTCAATAGGCTCGCCCCCTATTACGTCGTGGGACCGAAAGTCATAATGGGTGCTTATGCACCTCTGCTCACCCCTTCGGAGATTTAAAGACGTGAGTATATGGATGGATGGATAATATGAAGTGAATACGTTCAACTACTCGTAACCAGAAATAGCCTTTTCCCGGTGGATTTCTTTTTTTTTATAAAGGACACGTCAATTTGACTTCACCTCACCTGATGTTAAGCTAAGTCTCTGAAAGAGAGTTACCATCGTAAACATGATAACAGTGGTGGCATTCAGTTTGACGGCCTCTTTTCACGCCCCGCTTAAAGATCCCGGTACTGTAGGAAGAATAAGGAAACACGTGAGCTCGCAGGGAGTTCCAGGTCTTAATGGTGCGGCATAGGAATGAGTCACTGAAACGCTTCTTGCAAAAGATATTTATTTCTATAAAATTATAGAAGTAAAGGTATTTTGCTATTTTTTAATGAAAAGGTATTTTAATGAAACACAAGAAATAGAGTGTAGAAGGGTGTGAGACAGACCCGCCATTGATGAACCACATTTTACAAAAGTTTCATGTTTTCACGCCCATTTCATTTCAAATGTAAAATTGTATTCATCGGAAACCAACCTTAATTAAAAAAGGAAGTACAAAATAATGAAACAATAAAAATAATTTGCTGCCAGCGGCCTTTAACGGAATAAAAAAAATAATCAAGTGACAGCTGTCAAGCCATTGTGTGGTCTCTTGAGTTGCGGTGGCTATTTTGTCAATTTTTTGGGTTTGCCATCGCGAATAATTCAGATAATTTGAGATAATTAATTTCGTGTAGAAACTCACCATGGAGTCAGTATGTGTTTAATATCACCCCGAGGTGTCGGACATTTGGTCGGCGCGCCAGACTTTTTCAGAAACTCTCATTATGTAGAAAGTTTTCAAAACAAGCCTCATGTTTCAACAAAAGGGGTACACATTTGTTTGATTTGAATAACTTATTTAAATTAATTTTGTTTCTGTTCATGTAGGTTTTTGGAACGGAAACAAATAGTTTTAAAACACTTTTGAGTAAAAATGTATCATTACGTTTTTTTATTGACTTGCAGTGTTAAAATAAGTAGTAGGTACAGTCAGTGTCATAAATATCTTGACAACGAAGTCTCAAAATGATCTTCAAACTCTCGTATTAAGAGCAAATCAAACTGTTTCACTGATTTAAATAGTAATTGTCCAAACTTAATGTGTGTACCAAATATCAGAACAATCAGTAAACTGAAAGGGAGTAAAAAAACCAAATTAAGATCATTTTGAGTAGGTACTTTGTATGTCAACATCTTCCTGATGCTGAGTGTACCCAACAACGAACAGTGAGTTTCGTACTATTATTTACCTGAGAACGTAATAGGTAGGTGTAGCTAGAGAAAAGGTATCTAATAGGTAACTTAGTACAATTCTTTTTTTTTATGCTATCACAGTGTAAACTCATTGTTATTTTATGCCAAGTCGTGACCACGGGTGCACCCGAAAGGTCGGCAAAAAGTAAGTGAAAGTTAGTACAATAGAAACAGTAGGAACAATTAGTACAATTCATTATATCCGTTTATGAACCATTTAAAGTTTATTGAAGGAATTTTTATAGCATTAAGTATGCTAACTATACAAATCGAATACATAGGGAAAAAGAATCTTCTCGGGCGGGACTCGAACCCGCAGTCTTTCCCTTACAGGGGGAATGCCTGACCAATTCGGCTACCGAGACACGCCCGATATGATTCAAATTTCCCACCTTATACGTCTTCGTTTGAATCATATCGGGCGTGTCTCGGTAGCCGAATTGGTCAGGCATTCCCCCTGTAAGGGAAAGACTGCGGGTTCGAGTCCCGCCCGAGAAGATTCTTTTTCCCTATGTATTCGATTTGTGTAGTTAGCATAATGCTATAAAAATTCCTTCAATTGTTTGGGCGCAGTTATCAAAAAATCAATGTTTAAAAATGATTGTAACATCATTCATTGATTCCGATAGTTCGTAAGAAAATCGGTAGATGACGCTACGTCGCCTCAAAGACGTATAAGGTGGGAAATTTGAATCATATCGGGCGTGTCTCGATAGCCGAATTGGTCAGGCATTCCCCCTGTAAGGGAAAGACTGCGGGTTCGAGTCCCGCCCGAGAAGATTCTTTTTCCCTATGTATTCCATTTAAAGTTTATTGATACATTCTAAACGTTCCAATGATAATGGTGGATATGTACCTAATCCATCATTATCATCTCATCATTGAAACCCGCATGCATCCGCGACTTGCACCTAGTCTGTTTCCGGAGTTTCATTTCCGGAATCCTGTCGATGTGGGCCACGTTACTGTGTGACCAATCTACGCAAAATATTCAAAAACCCGATAAAAGACCAAGACAAATAATAAAACATTAATATGATCAGACAAAAGGCTAAAAAACTACCAATGACTTCTGACAAAAAAATGGCCGAACACATTATCAGCTCATTAATGCCTAATACACCGCGGCGACCCGACCCACGGGTCATCAATTAAAAATTACAAAAGTGTCAGTTGAATTTGATAAATTCACATTTTCTTACTTATGTCGTTTTGTCTTGCCGACCGATTAGTCACAGTGTTCCGTTAGATATTTTAAATTTGGAATTATGTAACGGTGTTCCATTTTTTAATTTAAATTTAGAAAATGAAAAGATAGGTTTTAAATTAGTGTGTCATTTGTATTATTTTTATTGCTTGCTATTTTATATGGCTAGCGTTTTGTAATGAGGTTTTACTTTTACTTTATTTTTTAGTGTGTTTTAGGGCTCGTGTCTACGGCTCTGTTACCACAGATAGACTCTTTATTGCACACCAAAAATACAGGAAGTAGGTAAGTACCTACATAATACTTGTGCAATATGTGCGGGTATGTAGCCTAGAACAAGTTACCGCCCGCCACCGTGCACAGATTGATTATTTTGCCGTATCACGATTGGGAGAGAGTGTACCCTAATTATACCTAGTATTACGGGTCCCAGGCACAAGGCTCCAAAGTATTAGCTTTGGATGTAACTGTGGCTAATGCTGTGATATTTATGATGCTTGTTGATTAATAGTTAGCTTGTTTTGGCTTTTACGGGACGTCTAGGTAACATCTCATTTAATCCCCAATCCCGAACGGAAAGCCTAGGTACAACAAAGTACATTTCCGATGAAATACCCGAATCATCGGTCCGTTACTTCGGATGGGCGTTATCGGTTCTTTTCCTCGTCAAAATTTTTCGATGCACAACACGAACTGTAAAATTGGCGCTAATTTGTAACAACAAATGAGAAATTAATTCAACGCTATACTTACAGCTTGCCAAGTGATCTTTTGGAGATTCAATTATTTATAATTTCTTTATTAGTCGATTTACGAAGGTGTAAGCCTTCCGAGTGTCAATTCTGGTTGCATCCAAGGCTTATTCGAAAGTCTAGATTTGATCTCTTAGGTTGGTAGGTTTTTTTTTTATATAGGACACGTCAATTTGACTTCACCTCGCCTGATGTTAAGCTAAAGGCAAAGTCTCGGAAAGAGGGTCACCATCGGAAACATGTACCATGTTAACAGTGGCGGCACTCAGCTTGACGGCCTCGTTAGATGCTTTTTCACGCCCCGCTTAAAGGACCCGGGACTGTAGGAAGAAGGAAACACGTGAGCTGGCAGGGCGTTCCGGGTCTTAATGGTGCGGCATAGGAATGAGTCGCTGAAACGCTTGGTTCTTGCTGGTATGCTCTGCACCGTATATGGATGGCATCTTAGCCCTGCACGTGTCGTCCTGTGTAGGAAAGGAGAGGGTGGGACTAATTGGAAGAGCTCGTCAGAACATTCACCATGGTAGAGACGGTAGAAAACTGCCAAAGACGCGCAACATCTCTACGCATCTGCAAAGGCTCGAGGGTGTTCGTGACCTCAGGATTCCCAATAATGCGGACCGCACGTACTCTTTCTTTCTTTCTTTCACGAATTTGAATCTCACTTTGCTGTTTGAAACCCCGGCTTTGTGTTTTGTTTTTTATTGGTAGTTCGGTCGTCTAGCCTTCTTACCCGGATAGGACTTTGCACTAATTTGTAGGGGTCTTGTGCTCCAAAAGATTGGTATGTACATCATTAGATATTGCTTGATGACTAATATAATTAAATTTTAAAATTACTATTGATTCTTCTAGAGCTATAATAAAACGTAACTACTTGGTTACAAAAATCCCTTTGGAATTTAATAATTTACACTTCCAAAACGTTACCAATAAATCATAGACATTTTTTATTGAACTCCAAAGTTCAAAAATCGAATCCTCCGTTGATTAATCACAAACAAATTTCATCAGGAATGTAGACTATTAAGTACTACCAACATTCAAAAAAGAATAAACCAACACTTCCAAATTCAAATTATCGTGAAATAATTCTGTGAAGTATGTAATTTGAGAAAAATGTGAAATATTTCATGTCGGTCGTGTCCACTGCAATTACTCGGGTATTCGGGCAGGCACGCGAGGCGCACCTCTATTATTCGGCTATCGGGTGATACTCTATTAGGCCTTCTCTAATGTCATGTGATACACGGTCACTAATGTGGTATAATGACGATACGACGAAATTTATATGACATACCTACACAGTAAAGAATGTATCTAACCTACTGCAGAAAGAGATTACCTAATCGGATTTCCCCAGTGCTCAAGGTAAACTGAACTGCGTTATCATGTTTTCTGAAACGTGAAAACGTAGTTCAGTTACTTATACAGCGTGAATTTCATCAATGATAGGAATCTAAATCATAAACTAAACTGTTTTATTAAGTTTTACTTCATAAACTTCTTTGTTACATGTTAACCCACTAGTCTCCAAAGCCACAACTAAAACTAACTTCGAATTTTATTACAATTTTGATAATTATAATGAATTGATTTACCTTGGTGTGGCTCAGTAGCTCAGTTGGAAGAGCATTCCCCATGTAAGGGAATGGTCGTGGGTTCAAGCTCCATCTGAGCAATTAATTTTTCTTGATGTAATCGATTTGTAAAGTTAGCATTATCTTTAAAAATTAAATTCAAATATTAAGTACCACTACAAAAAAATATTTAAGTATCTATGACTTAATGAGTAAATTTATTTAAGTATCTCTAGGAATAGTTTAAAATACTCTAAAAACAGTAACTTAACCATAGAACATAAGCTAACAGTGTTGTCAAACTATACAAAAACACAAAGACAAATAACGAAACAACAGAACCGAACATAACTGCGGACAAAAACTTTGTTTTCCACAAAACAATTAGGTTTGAACATAAAATAACGCAAATGACTATGTTTAACTCAATCAGAGGTGTGCTCGGCGTAATTATAAACCGTTTTGTGCTGTACCGGCCGGTTGTTACCCGGTTTTGTTGTTTCTTTTGGACATTTTATTGATTTAGTGACCTTTATGCTTTGGCCTTCGTTACGATCTAACGGTCCTGGGTTTGAATTTTTTACCTGTGCACTACCGATGTGAAGTATATTTAGCTTAGCAATGAGGTTAGGTTCTAGTGGTACAGTCAGTGTCATAAATATCTTGCCGACGAATTCTCAAAATGATCCTAAAATTCTCGTATTAAGAGCAAATCAAACTGATTTATTGATTTATATTGTACTAGCTTTGCCCGTGGCTTCGCCCGCGTGGATGTTGATTATCGTGACTAAACATAGCCTATGTCCTAATCTACCCCTATACTTACACTATCTGGGCTTTTTAACTTTTTTTTTGAAGAATATTAGAACCGAAGTTACTAATATTCCCTCTAACCCCTTCAACTAAGCTAAATAGCTTGTGCTAGGAGTGGGTTCACGTGTGAGACGGTCCATGCTCCTGGAGTGGGAGCGGCGGCTGGCCAATCCCACGGCTGGCAGAAGGACCGTCGAGGCGATCCGTCCTGTCCTCAGAGACTGGATGGACAGATCGCGGGGGTCGGTAACGTTCCGCATGGCGCAGGTCCTTTCGGGGCATGGATGCTTCGGAAGCTACCTGTGCCGGGTGGGACGAGAGCCGACCAGTGGGTGCCACCACTGTGGCGGCGATGATGACACGGCGCAGCACACCCTAGAGGAGTGCCCCGCATGGGCTGGGGAGCGCCGTGCTCTCATCGCCGAAGTGGGGACGGACCTCTCGCTGCCGGCCGTAGTTCTGTCTATGGTCGACGGCGGCGATGAGGCGTGGGCAGCGGTTCAGACCTTCTGCGAGACGGTTATCTCGCAGAAGGAGGCGGCGGAGAGGGAGAGGGAATGTGACCCCCTTTCCCTCCCACAGCGCCGCAAGAGAACCGGGGCTCGGAGGAGGCGGTACCACCAACTCCTCCCCCCCTAACCGGGCCGGGCAGTAGACGCGGGGGCGTCTGCTGCCCTTACATAGGCCTCGAGGTTGAAGGCGCACGTCGTGTCGCGTGTGCCTTGCCTAGGCGAGTGGCAGAAGGACTCCTCTTCTGCCGCACCAGAGATGGGCCTGCCGTGGATCAGCGGCGGGCGACCCACACGACGATGGCGGAAGATGTTGTTCCCGCCATCGTCGATATGTGGTGACGACGGACACCGTGGTGGTTTAGTGGGTAGTCTGGCCTCCTTCGAGGCTAGGAGTCCCACACGAAGCCCACTCCCTGCCCCCGTGGGGGGTGAGCGAAGTGCTTAAAAGCATTCCACCACGTAAAAAAAAAAAAAAAAAAAAAAAAAAAAAAAAAAAAAAAGGAGTGGGTTCACGTCGGTAGTGTAATGGCCAGGATTCGAACCCGGGACCTCTCGATCGTAAGGCCGACACCTTAACCACTAAGCTACCGACGCTTCAATACCCCATACTTCCCCTACTTTCGCATTTATAATATTAGTACGGAAGTACGGATTTAACGAAAACCTTTCAACTTTCATACAGTTATCTCTAAGTGAGTCTCTCCTCGCGTGAGACTTCACAACCACCATATTGTGTACAAAATTACATCTATCAATCACAATTTACTTTTTAAAACGATATAAACGTTTTGAACAACTGTGTTTTGGTCCATTATTACAAAAAGAATCTACTAACGCGCATCCAAATTATTATAATTCGATCAAAAGATCATCTGAGTAATCCGATAATCGTTTGATTGACTTTAACCTTTCATATTTTTGGTTGAAAGAAAAAAATGGGTAAACTTCACAAGTCTTAGTTTTTATCATTTTTCTTTTGGCTCAGCCTCGAGTTTTGATGATGTTTTACACCTTGGAACATGGACTTCACTTACCGGTTTTTTCTTCTATACTTCTCTTTGTTCATTTAAATAGTGTGGTTCCTTACTCAGAGAGCCATGGAGCGAGCTATGCTGGGCATATCCCTTCTTGATAGAGTGAGAAACACAGAAATCCGCAGAAGGACTAAGCTGACCGACATAGCTGTAGAAATAACTAGAAGGAGATGGAAATGGGCGGGCCACATATGTCGTAGAATGGATGGCAGATGGGGTAGGAAAGTGTTGGAGTGGAAACCATGGGGACGACGACGGAACGTAGGCAGACCGCCGGCTAGATGGACCGACGACATAGTGAAGGTTGCTGGGAAGAACTGGATGGCGAAAACACTGTCCCGCCAACAGTGGAGGGAATTGGAAGAGACCTACACTCAGCATTGGGTGACTACGGGTTGAGGAAGGAAGGAGGTTCCTTACTAATTCACATGTTACAAATTCGTTAAAAACCCAACTGCAAAAAAGCCCAAACTTATGTTGTCTAGAACAACTAAGGAAAAAAATATTTTGTACAGAGTTTAACTGCGAAAGAAAAAAAACATTTGGAGGCATAATTGGAGGTTTTACACTTAATCCTCTAATAAATAGAAACTAGGCTAATTGAACAAAAGTATCGTAGTAAAACTGTATTGATCAAAAGCAGGCCTATTGCCCAAAAAATATGATGTCAAACGTCTTGCAGAATTGAAAATGAAAACCGAAATCCAAAGCATTTCTCGTTTCGAGTTCGGTATTTTGAACAGCACCCATTAAATGTCGATGCACGAAACTGCATTCGTGATTAGTTTTTTACTAAATATCAGCAAAATACTAATGATAGTGTTAGTTTCTCAGATTACCGAGTATTTATAATAAATATTAGGGTATTCACACTTTTTGTCGGTATGTGACAAAAAATTGTAATTACATGGTTGTCAACAGTTAATCAATCTGTTGCTCATTTTGGTACGTAATTATTATAACCAGTTGTTAGGTTAAAGATATATAAATAAATAAATATTGTTTAGATACAAATCGATACGTTCTGACTACGTTAACGATTTCCCTTACGAATCTTACGATCCTATTCACCTGATCTTGTTCCTTTTTGACCTAACCTTCTTATTGACCAACCCAAGGAGGTATAGGGTTTGTTTGAAACAGTACTAAAGTAAAGCCAACGAAGCGAGAGAAAAAAGGTAAACAAAGTTTTAACGCTTCCAAAAATTTTTGTTTGAAAATTATTACGTATCACTTCAAGCGCATTTCAGACAGGAATGAAATAGCTCATAAGATGGCGGATCTGACAGTTTAGAACCGCCCTGTGCTGACCGCTTTCCTGTACTATGAAACACGAAACGACAGCTGTCACTCGGCAATTTTCGCGTACGTGTAACATGTGCGACAAGGACAGAGAAAACAATCGCTAGTTATCGCAACGTAACTCAGTAATGGTCGCTTTGTTTACCTTTTTTCTCTCGTCTCGTTGGCTTTAGGTACTTTAGAAATTTAAAAGTTACTCATTTTTAGCAGAATCGCTCATGGTGGTGTTTTTAGCCCCACAGGGAATTCACACTCGAGTTGCCGATTGCCGACCCTTTAAGAACAGAGAGTTACTTGTGTTATCAGTAAGTTCCCGTCATTTTTAATATAATAGGTTCAAACCCGGGATCTCTAGATTGCATCATAAAAGTTTGAAAAAAATATCTAACCCTGTCCACATCCACATATTAAAACTAATGCGATAACACAATATCATGGCTATCATAATCATTATCTGACACAAAACAACGTCGTGGGCTCATTATGGTACAAAAACTTGGTATTTTAATGTTGCTATAAGTATAGGAGCGGGCCCGTCACCACGTGGCCGACTCATCTACATGAGATAACATCTCGGATTGACCGCACATAGTTGAGGACTAAGCTTTACTTGAAATAACCATGTTGTTAGCTCGATTTTTAATCATGTTGTTATTTACCAGTTAAAAATAACCAAAATAACAATTAGGGACTTCTATTATAGCTACTATACAATAAAGTTAACGGTTTTTTTATACCACTTAGGTGGCAGACAAGCACACGGCCCACCTGATGGAAAGTGGTTAACGCGGCCCATGGACGTAACACCAGGGGCGTTACACTCGCGCTGCCTACCCTGAAGAAACCTTCTAATGCCCCTCTTGAAGAACCCCATATTGTAGTCGCTTGGGAAAACCATGGCAGGGAGTTGTGTGTGTGTGTTCCTTTCATACCGCACGGTGCGCACTGTGTGTGGGGATGAATTCCCTGCCTATGGCGAGCGGTGCGATGATAGAATTAATTAACGCGATCGTGGTTTTTTTAATGGAATAGGGAGGCAAATAAGCATACGGATCGCCTGATGGTAAGCGATCACCACCGGAACTTTTTTTTGACTGTATTTTTTATAACAGTTCGTAAGAATGTTGGTAGATGGTACCACCGTCGCCCTTAAAGACGAATATAAAGAGAATGAAAATTTAAAATGAATCAAGTGTGGCTCAAAAGCTCAGTTGGAAGAGCATTTCCCCTGCAAGGGAAAGGTTGTGAGTTCAAATCTCACTCGAGCATTTAATTTTTTTCCGATGTTTTTCGATTTTTACAAAGTGTTGCACTAATTATAATATTAGTACCCTAGTAATCCTTAGTACTAGTAGAGCATAATGAGTAGGTAGTCAAAGCCGCAGGAAGTAATTAGTATATACCTCATTATGAAGGGTAGTCAGTACTTACCTACCTAGGCAAGTAATTTCATATGCAATCTTAAGATTCCCTGATAAGATCAGCGTACGTAGATACGTGAATATTTATGTAAATCGAGATTTACATGAGCGTCCAGTAACATTACCCATAAATAATCATAGTTATGAAGAAATATTATAATTTTTCTCAGTATTCATAATTATGAATACGTACCTACCTACTACCAGCTGTTGCCCGTGGCTCCGCCCGCGTGGAAATCGGTTATCGCGACCATACATAGCCTATATTCTTTCTTAAGTTCTAATCTACCTCTTTACCAAATTTCATCAAAATCGGTTTTGTGGATTAAGCTTCAAAGAGTTACTGTCGCATTTATAATATTAAGTTGGTTGACGACGGTACAGAAAGACCTGAAAGAGACAGACATACACGCCGAGACAGCAAAAGACAGGGAAAAATGAAAGAGGCAGACAAGGAGAGCCGACCCCAGATAATGGGAAGAAGGCTAAGGAGAAGAAGAAGAAGTTTGGATGGATAATTATGCATATGTCAATCAAACCCTCGATTCTACTAGAGCTAAACCACTGTGTGGTACCACAGTCACTGCAAAAAAATATTATTTCTATTCTATTTTTCCTATAAGTTCACAATAAAATCCTTGTCCTGACAAGAGTTTTATTACACTTTTTAAATTACACAATTACTCTGCAAAAGTCATTAAATTTTGAACTTTAACGTCTCGTCGCATCGCCTTAACGTCTATTATTTAATGCCGTGCAATGGCAGTGGCACCACTGTGGTTATTGGCTTTAGCAGAATCGAGGCTCATCGAAGGCATTTTAAAGTAAGGACAATTGACAAGAGGACCCGCAACCGGCGAGCATGTAATTATGAAATAAGAAGAAGCGAAAAACTTATGCCTCCTCTCGTATACCTCCCCCACCGGAGCCGGAAGGGGAGGTTATGTTGAACTCGAACCGACTAAAACCGCATGCCGACTGAGGGTCGTGGTGCTAGGCCGGAGGTGAGGTTGTCTTCGACATATCCCTCGCACCCCGGCTGACCCAGGGCCATCCTGGAGGGGGGACAACGATGTCCCCGAGCGTAAAATGTATGCTAGCATCGTAGCATCGGGAAGCTTGTGGTCTATATACCTATGTCTAGTCTCAGCCAAATCCTCTTCACTTCATTTGGTGGTCCATATCATCTGGACCTCACCCTCTCACCATCCTGCGGTGGTCGCATCATCCAGCGGTGGTCAATTTGACGAGCTGGATTCATTAAAAAAAAACTGGACAAGTTCGAGTCGGACTCGCGCACAGAGGTTTTCGTATAAAACTGGACTGAGGGATGCATGATGCTGATACATTTGAAAAAAGTATTTCATTCCTGAAATAAAAAAACTTGACATGCAGACAGACAAATGGATAACGATGTGATCCTATAAAGTATAAAGTATAAAGGTTCAGTTATTTTCCTTTTGCGGTATAAAAAACCCTAAATGACTTATTTACAGAAGATATTTAAAAAGGTGGAATCTACCATCATATTCATCAATCAGAATTCGATTGCAAATCCGTCATTTAAGCCGTTAAGGTTTATAAACAATTTTGGACCATTCTCAAAATTGACGGAATCATCTCAACCCTGATTCCGTCAGGCATATAGCACAATTTAAACCCTATTTACAATTACGTACCATTAAAGAGTTAACCCGTCGGATGGCCGCGGTATATTTGGCCCGGGACAATTTGGCCCGATCTCTAAGACAGTATAATTTGACTGATTGATTGCCGTCCATCGTGCGCGCACGCAACGGAATTTAGAATTTCGAAAATTTCAGTGTAATTGTTGTTTAATGTTTGACGAACTGTGTGGCGTTCGACAGGTCCAACTGTTTCGTTAGAGGTCGTAGGTTCAAATCCCCATCAGAAAATAGTTGTATTTAAGAAGGCTGTAGGTTTACTGCCGGATGGAGAACATTTTAATCCCCTGTTCACCTTCTATGACACTCACGGGAAATGATGTTGTGGTCCTATTTTACTCCAGCGGGAAAAACACGGTCTTAATTTGGTCTGGCTATGCGTAAGCTATTTTATTTCAATGATAAAACACCCAAAAGGGCCCTACCCTTTCCGATATTTCGTATACCTACATTTTCACTTCAATCACTGTGTCCTAAAATGTCACATATATTTAAAAGAGCACTGTTTCCCAAGATACAGGTCTTGGCCTAGTTTGGGAATCAGTATCAACATAATTTGTTTAAATTTATAGCACAGTATTGTTTGTAAAAAAATTGTAACTTCTTGAGACAAATAAACATTTTTATCTTTTTATCTTTTATCTTTTGCCAACTATAACTTTCGATGCCCTGTAATAGGGCGCGAGTAGGTTCTCTATCATGGGCTGTATGTTTACCAACGGTTGGTTGGAGAACAGACTAGAATTTCGGTCGCCTTCTATGACATCCAAGAAAAGATGGGATGGCTCTATTCTACTCCACAGGGAGCCAATAAGGCTGCATTTCAAAAATCCGTTTATCTTAACTCATTATGTATTACTAGCTTTTGCCCGCAGCTCCGCCCGCGTGGATGTCGGTTATCGCGACCAAACATAGCCCATGTTCTTTCTCATGGTCTAATCTACCCCTATACCAAATTTCATCAAAATTGGTTCAGTGGTTTAGGTGTGAAAGCGTAACAGACAGGCAGACAGAGTTACTTTCGCATTTATAATACTAGCTTTTGCCCGAGGCTCCGCCCGCGTGGATGTCGGTTATCGCGACCAAACATAGCCTATGTCCTTTCTCAAGGTCTAATCTACCCTTATATCAAATTTCATCAAAATCGGTTCAGTGGTTTAGGTGTGAAAGCGTACAGATAACATACAGATAGACAGACAGAGTTACTTTCGCATTTATAATATTAGTATGGATATGGATTAAGTATGGATGTATGGATATGGATGTATTCCGTTACAAACTGAACCCAGTTTAATTTTCATTGATCCCAGTCACTATCATCGGTAGAATCCGTTTCAAGTCTCTAGACATATTTCTATTTATAATTTGCAATTTTAAACTTGCTCCAAATCTCAATCAACAATTAACATTTAAAAATACCGAAATTCGATTTAAGTAAAACGGAACGGTTGAAATATGGCCTCAATTTAGTCGTTCACCCACGGAAAGATTGATAGATGGGCTAAAATGCAGGTAGTATGGCCCACTTGTCTGTGGTCTACATGATCAATGATTTATTGTCGCGTATAGTTCGCGCCATATATCTTGACACCAATTACGTCACAAAATGCACTCTAAGGTAAAGCCAAGCCAATGAGACGAGAGAAAAAGGTAAACAAAGCAACCATTACTGAGTTACGTTCCGTTAACTAGCGATTATTTTCTCTGTCCTTATCCGCACATATCACACGTACGCAACAATGACCGAGCGACAGCTATCGTTGCGTGTTTCGTAGTACAGGAAAGCTGTCAGCACAGCGGTTCTAAACTGTCAGATCCGCCATCTTATGAGCAATTTCATTCCTGTCTGAAATGCGCTTGAAGTGATACGTAATAATTTTCAAATAAAAATGTTTGGAACCACTTAAACTTTGTTTACCTTTTTTCTCTCGCTTCGTTGGTTTTACTTTCTATCCGCAGTACTTACGCGTTCTTTAACAGCCTCCGTGGCGTAGCGGTTGTAAACGCGGCCGCTACGTAGAAGGTGCGGGTTCGATCCCAGCTAAATGCAAATATTTGTATACATGAATACGGGTATTTGCATTGGTCTGGTCGTGCCTCGGAGAGCACGTTAAGCTGTCGGTCCCAATTGCCATACGAACATCTATAGCAGTCTTTACGGGTAGTTGGAGCCCTCAAAAGTCCAACAACTGGTTTAACTGCAATGCTTCGATATCGCCCTTGGTTTGTGGGGGTCATATAGCAATCGCTTCACAGAAAATATCGAAGTTTAGCCAAATCCGCTGTTAGGCTGGTAAAGCGGACACCAGACTCCAAGCTGACAGCTTTGGATGCGACTGCGGTAAGAAGAAAACTTACGCGTTTTTTGGGTGTCTTTTTTGGGTGTATTTAAGTAAATACGATTCAGTAATGGACTCACATTTAGAACAATGTTCTTCAATACAAAATCCCGTATTTTCTGGTCTTTCTAGCGACATTCAAAACGATTTAATACATAGCATTGCATCCGTTTTAAGAGATCGTATTAGATTAGAGATAGATAAAGCTCAATTTGTATCGGTTATGATTGACGAAACACCTGACGTAAGCCATAGAGAGCAACTAACTGTAATATTTATATATTTAACTGAAACTGGCATTGAAGAACGATTTCTAGGATTTTACGACGTTAGTGGTAGTCGAACTGCTGAAGTCTTATCTAACCAATTGCTAGAAATACTCGACCAGTACCATTACATGGGATGCTAAGGATTATTCCTATTTCCCCCGTTACCGTTTCCCCCCCGGAAATTTATCCATTTTATAAATAGCGTTTTATTAAGGTGGTACAGTCGATGACAAAAGTGTTACTTATGTTTATATCTATTTTTTATTGCACACGGCCCATTCAATGGAAAGTGATTATTTGTTGAAATGGTCGTCAATCACAGATTATGTTTATAATAATAATAATAATAAGCCTTTATTTAATTCCTTAATAATCTAAAAGTATACAATTTTGGATTATATAAAAATGAAATTAATTAATCATAATTTTTAAATACAATTTATAATTTAGAATTGGAAATGATTTATTAAGGACCTCTCAACGAGTAAAGGCCTCCTCCATTTGTTTCCAAGCCACTCTATCTTTAGCTATTTCCATCCAGTATGAGCCGGCCACCTTGGTTATTTCGTCTAACCACCGCATCTTTGGTCTGCCTCTGGGTCGTTTCTTCATTGGTCCTGACCAGGTTACTATTTTTTTGATCCATTTGTCATCATTCATGCGAGCAATGTGGCCAGCCCATCTCCATTTCAATCTTTTGCAATGTGTGAGAGCATCGTTGACTTTGGTGGTGTGTCTAATGTCTATATTTCTTTTTCTATCTATTCTTCTTATGCTCAGCATGCTACGTTCCATTGACCTTTGGCAAGTATTTATTTTGTTTGCAACGCTGTTCTGGAACACCCAGGTTTGAGAGCCATAAGACAGGCATGGTAGAATGCATGTGTCTAGTACGGTTTTTTGAGTTTTATAGGAAGATTGGATTTTAGAACTTCTTTATTGTTCCAGAATTTATTCCATGATATCGTTATACGTCTACTTATTTCATCGAGGTTGCGAGATTTTCTAAAGGATATTTGTTTACCCAAATATGTGTATTCCTGCACATAATCTAGTATTGTATTGTTGACTGTTATTGGTGTTTTTATACTATTAGTCATCAGTTTTGTTTTCGTGGTGTTTAACTCTAGACCGATGTCGTGACTTACTGTGTTAAGTTCCTTGATCATACTTTCTAATTGTGTTGAAGATTCTGAAAAAAGTATTATGTCATCTGCAAAACGGAGGTTACTTAGAAACTCCCATAACTCGTCACAGATTATGTTTATAAGTCATTAATTAAATCTTGGCGAAGGATCATTATAGTTAATCGAATACATAGGGAAAAAGAATCTTTTAGAGCAGGACTCGAACCCGCAGTCTTTCCCTTACAGGGGGAATGCCTTGACCAATTCGGCTACTGAGACACGCCCGATGTGATTCAAATTTCCCATCTTATACGTCTTTAAGGCGACGGTGGTGTCATCTACCGATTTTCTTACGAACTATTCGAGTCCCGCCCGAGAAGATTATTTTTCTCTATGTATTCGATTTGTATAGTTAGCATACAATGCTGTAAAAATTCATTCATTGTAGTTTATGTTAAACCAAGATACCTATATGTCGGTAACTATATTAGGCTAGGTAATAAAGCATTGAGTGGGTTATCATTGAAGTGAGTTTGTATGTATGTGTGCTAGACTACCAATGATTACATAACTATTCAAATTATAGGATGGATTTTTTTGGGTACATTGCTATCTAGATCTAATCTAAGTATAACTTGTATTATGAGTTCATGATTGTAGATTCATCATCATCTTAGCCTTGTACCCGCTTACATCTGAGGTTAAAACTTTGACTCGACTTCTTTTAGTTTGACTTTATTACGATCACTTTTATGGGAATGATTGCGGATTAACATAGATACTTATTTTTTTTATTTTTTCCTATCAGAATTATACAGGGTGATTTTAAAGTCGTTTCGGAAAAAAAGAATTTGAGCACAGTTTCGATAGCAAAATCATCTGGAAGTATTACTTGGGCGAAAGAAAAAAAAATTTTTTTTTGATAATATATTTTATTATTATTTCTTATATTTTAGTAAATAACATATAAATTAAATTTTTAAATATATCCTAAAAAAAATACAAAATATATTTAAAAATATAAAAAACAGTGTCCCACCGGCATCGAGTACAGGGACCAAGCTACCGGTGGTCAGGGCTCCAGAGAGAGGAACTTCCTCACTATGCGCGCCGTGTCGAGGAGTACTGCCTTCTGTATCAGGCCCTTGATCCAGCTGCCCAGCGCGAGCCTCTTTAGGTGTTGGTCTTATTATTATTATTATTATCATTTATTTCAGATTAAAAATCCATACAATAAATACATACAAATATATCATAAATCCATACATACAAATATATGTGAATAATGTTCAGGTGACAGGAAAAATGTATGGGGGTTGTAAATTTTTTTTTTTCATTTCACTAAATTCTTACTTCCAGATGATTTTGCTATCGAAACTGAAGGGTGATTTTGCTATCAACTCTGTGCCCAGATTCTTTTTTTTTCGAAACGACTATAAAATCACCTTGTATACTTAATGGTAATTACGTACGTACTAAGTATCACTTTTTTGTATTAGGTACATAGACTTCATCACAGATTGATGTACTTAACTTAGTTAAAAAAAACAATATCATGACTTTAAAACTCTATGACTAACAAATAGGGTTGTTCGTGGTCTTCATATTGCACACATCGAGTTTTACAATCTGATATCGATTATGATAATTTGAAATTCGAACAGGTGCGTTAGAAGTGAGTTCAGATGAATTTGTGTGGTTTAGTAAATCAATTCACATTAAACTATTTTAAATTAATGTACCTAACTATAAAGGTTATATATGATAATAAGCTGTCCTATCAGAAACATCAATATACCTAGATAGATACTTAACAATACGGAAAAAGAACGTTTAACCACCTCATCCTCGCACTCTGTAAGTGAATAAGTAGGTCCCTAGGTTTAAACATAACAGTTTCTTAAAAACTTTATTTTGAATACGTAATTAGTTGAATTCAAAGTGTTATAGAAAACTTTGACCTTAAGCAGAACCATTAGGGTTCTTAACCTTCTATTAAATTAAGAAATTACAGTCTTTTGATATTCAAACATCTGATTACAAAAACATCAAAGCTGCCAAAATCGTTTTAAATTGTGAATCGAATGTGATTTCAAGCATCGATTCCCGCCGATTCGCGCCCCTGCATCGCTTGCGTGCCGCAAATCGCATCACGCAGATAAGTTTCGAAAGCGTTCGAAATTCAAAATGCAAATTGAACTGGCAGGTGGCGCGTGCTCTATGCATTTAGTTTGCATATTGCCGCCAAATTTTACAGTACAAGTACAAGTGAGCATGAATTTTTATTTTTTAATTTATGGACTCATGAACATTGATTTCCATGTATAAAGAGCGTATAGACGTCATTACAAAATTGTTTACAAAAGTGTAGACCTTTAATTTGTTTAATATGGTGGTCTTTAGATGACATTAGATTAGACCCGTTAGGGCTATTCTGCCACTCTAAGCAAGTGGCATTTCGCTGGCCGTCGTGTCGTGGAATAGAATGGCAAATGTATGGGATTTAATAATCGTCATTCTATTTTACTATACGCCGGGCAACCTATTGCCACTTGTCTATGGGAGCTGTTTTCCATCCAACAGAAAAAAATACAGCATATTGACGCCAGAATTCTTAAGAATTACAAAAAAGTATACCATTCTAAATAAATATTTCTCATCATAAGTATTACATCGAAAACAACAACGATACTTATCAATAACTGAAGCATTAACTTAACCACTCCAAGCATAAAATTACATTATCTACCTTTTTACAAAAACCGATACACGTGCCGTAAAAACCGTACTTACTCAGTTACGGTATCATAACTAGTGATGCGCCCTTCAAAAACCGTCACAATGGTCGCGCGGCCTCTCGTAGCGCCACGCGGCGGCCATTACTGCCATCAGACGTTGAATAAAAAGCTAGAGTATTGTTTGACACGCGTCGACACTTGATACCTCTAGTTTATTAATTCTGACAGCTTATTGCATTAGCTTGTTAGTTAATTTGGTTGCCGTGGGTAGCCGTGGGTATGTTTTGATTAAAAAGCTAGTGGTGTATCAGAATCATGAATATGTATCAGTTACAATACTTACGTGATCTACGAAAATCGATAAAAGTTGCTTAATTTAATAACCAGTTACCAAAATGGAAAAAAATCTTCTTTCGTAACTGGTTGCGGCAGTTGGTTATGAAAACGAAAATTAAATTCTTCTTGTAATCAAAGTGTAAAAAAAAAGTACAACGGCTACGTTCGAAGCTGGTTATCAAAAATCTGTTACGAAAGTGGATGAATCTGAATCAACTGCAGTTTGTTGGTAAACCCTACTTAAAATTATGAATGCGGAAGTTTGTGATGAATGCGATTTAGCGCAGGAACGGCTGAACAGATCTGGATGAAATTGGGCATAGAAGTGGATTGACGCTCCACCAAAATCTATAGTGCCAAACCAACCTCACCGGCAAGCTGGTACGAACACCTGCTTTTGGGTAGATGAACTGGTGCAAGTTCTCCTCTCGGGTAATGGGCGTCATCATTACCATAAGTAGTTTGGAATAGCATATCCCGGGACCTGTGAATTACGGGCTGAGTAAATATTTTATGCGGGTATAGGCCGTTGGCAATAATAACAAAACTTTTGCGTAGTTAGTGCTGTTTATGACAGTCCTATCGACAGAAATATAGTAGGATAGAACTGCCATAACCTGTGTTCCTACATGTCACGCGTGCCGACTTTTCACTGTAAATCAATAATCACAAGAGATAAGAAATGCCTCTATTAACTTCTCCATTCTTATTCTAGTGTTGGAATTAGCATAAAATATGATATTGGCGGTATTTTTAACGATGTTGTTAGAAGTTAATCTTAAAGCCGCCGCGAGCCGCGTGGTTCCCGGCAGGGAAGAATTTGGGCATTCCATCTCTTCCCATGCGGTGTCGTACAAGGCGACTAAGGGACAGGGCTGTTTAACATCAGACAGATATATACAGCCCAGACTCGGCCTCAGATATAGGCTCGAGTCAACAATAGTGGCCGGAATATTATGGCAATAGGCTCACCCCCTATTACATGGGGCCGACTACAATTACTGGTGAACTGTGGGTGTTAATTCACCTCCGAATAACCCTCCGGGGATAAAGGCGTGATTATATGTATGTATGTATGTAATCTTAAAAGTATTGAGCAAGCGTTCGAAAGTTCCTGTCTCATAGGACAGGAATTATCTAAAAAGTTGGCACGTTGTTCCGCTCACATAGCCGTCTTATCCTATTACTATTTCTGTGGTCCTATCAGTTACAATGAACGATAAAATTTGTCACTAACTTCACCATTATTATAATTACCGAAAAGTTGCAATTAATGGGTACTAAAAGGTCTCAAAGAGGATAATTTCGCGGTAAAATTCTTGATACAAAAATTGATAAAAGCTGCATCGCTGTTGGACTACTACGAGTATCAATGGCGTAAGTATAACGGCGTATAAAGATATACTGCGATTGTGAGTTTCAAGTATAGGGTGTACTTACATAGGACACCACAAAAATCAGACAACTTTTCTTGTTACGTGTTGAATGCTCGTAACATGTCGGATGCTTTTCTTTTTCTCCCTGTGACCTCAAGTGCAAAGCAAATGCGACATAGAGTCCCTGAGTCGCAGGGCACTTGCCGCTGGTCAATATGCCATATTTTTCTTGCAGCGGTCAACTTAAGTCCACATCCAATTAATGTTTGCCACTGGAGCCACTATTTAGGTATGTACACATATTGATAACACTTGTACTTTTTCCACAGTAAGTATTTATTATATTGAACCTGACCAATTTCGCCTTACGGCATTTTCAAAGGTTATAAATTAGCAAAGGTTTTGGATGTTCTAAGAGAGTTTTTAGGAATTAGAACATTCAAAACCCTTGGTCAATGGTAAACCTTTGAGAATGCCGTAAGGTTCAATATAATAAATACTTTGGAAAAAGTACAAGTGTTCTCAATATGTATTGTGTAACAATGAATTCCACCAAGTGCCATCAATCAACAGTATAAATAGTAAATATTTAGGTAAGTAATCTGATTTCTAAGTTTTTGAAAGCAGTGGTAAGATAACATCAGTTAAAAAAAGACATTTGCTATGACAAAAAAATGAACCTAACTACATAAATGCTATAGTACAGAGGCAAAACAAGTTCGTCATATTTCTTTCATCCTACCACCTCGGAAAGAGTATATTTGTCATATGTTCTTGTCCCGTTATAGGTACAGTCAGCGTCATAAATATCTTGTCGACGAAGTCTCAAAATGATCTTAAAACGTTCGTATTAAGAGCAAATCAAACTGTTTTATTGATTTATATGGTACTATTGTTGGAACTAAAGGTGTGTACCAAATATCAGGACAATCGGTCAACTGGAAGGAGGTCAAAAAACTAAATTAAGATCATTTTGAGCACTCTATTCGTTTTATCTTTCTGACTGTCTGTACATAGAAGTCCACGAATTAAATCATTAAAAAACAGAAGCTCCATTTCCATCTAACCCATTGAGTCGTCATTAAGTTCAAGTGGTACAATATGCTGCCTGCTAACAAGGAGGTGAGCAGAGACAAAGACGTCGTGCTGGGACGCGCGCGCTCCCGCTGTGACCGCCGGTGCCCGCCTGCCGTCAGCCGGGACCCGCAGCGCTGTCACCGAGACGTGTGGACTCGTAATTGATTGAAAGCTGATTGATGACAGAGAGAGCAAATATTGTTTTTGACTTCCTTTAATCCTTATTTTCAACTCAGTTGGGGCGGTTTTCATTTTGTCTATAAAATGATCGAAGTTTTTTTTGTGAAGTCACTGTTTTCTGGACTTCATATTCTTCTGATAGTATCTGTAGTTAGACTAGGTTGCTGGACTTTTTAGGGTTTAAGTGCCTGTAATGAACGTCACGTGCTCTAGGAGGCACGGATTGGTGAGGTGTACAAGATGGCTTGGTTACCAATGATTTGTATACCTAAGTATACCGGGTGTAAGGGGAACGTTCCCGAAGCCGAAAACCCCTAGTAGTACTCCAGGTACATAACACATTGAAAAAAAAAAACGATTTGGACAAAAGAAAATTTACTTTCGATTTTTTTTCATATTTTCTCTCCATCGTGTTAGTAAAGTTATATGAAACGGTAGGTAATTTCATAAAAAGGGGACTATTATCTACTCATTATGATGTGCTAATAGTTTTATCAAGTCACTTAAATTCGACAAGTTAACAATTTGAATAAATATAGGTACACTTTCCAACAATCATTCGCATTGGTACAATACAATCAAATAATAAAACAACTGTATCTAAAATCATCATAATACCAGCCATTACAAACCTCTTCATTACATTCATACATTGTTATTAAAACCACAAATCGTCTATGACAGAAGGGACGTTCCGAACGGTCCAAATAGGCGCTTACACATCGCTCTATAGTCTATGGCCGATCCTGTCATTACTTAGATTTGTGGGTCGTAGATAAAAAATATGGATAAGGTGATTATAGTGGCCATCTGTAACGCGAGGGTCCATGACGGCGATCCCTTTGTGTTATTTTTTATGATATTTTTATTCTGCTGTGGTGCAGTTTTGTTTTTATGGGGCTTCGAGACTTTCTGGCGCAGTACAAATTGATTTTTGAAGGGTTTGTTTTTAATCTGTGGTATTATAACATGCATGAATATGCGTCGTTTGCAATAGGTGTAGTACGGAAACATGCCAACATTAAAACAAATAAATAAATAATTATTTTAGTTTCTAGGGCATAAATCCAGACTTAAACTTTAGAGACTTAGAAATTATAAAAACTGGTATTCACGGTTAAAAAAGCAACTTTTAGGACTCCGTAGCCAAATGGCAACTTAGAATTATAAGTCAACATTTTTTTACCATCATACCCATACGTGTGGGGTATCTATAGACAGGTCTTTAAAAATTCTATTGGGGTTTCTAACATAATTTTTGTCTAAACTGAATAGTTTGCGCAAGAGACACTTCCAAAGTGGAAAAATGTGCCTCCCCCCCCTCTAACTTCTAAAAAGAGAGAATATTATATAAAAAAAAGATGTACATTGCCATGCAAACTTCCAACGAAAATAAGTTTGAACGAGATCTAGTAAGCAGTTTTTTTTAATACGTCATAAACCGCAAATTTTGCCTTCCATTCAATTAATTCAAAAATAATTAAAAAACATTTTTATATGTAACTTGCTGCTCACTACGGCAGTTACGGAACCCTTTATGGGCGTGGGTGAGTCCGACTCGCACTTGGCCGGTTTTTTTATTTTTTTATTACAGACTACATAGAGTACCTATGTTCTACACACCTACAGATTCCCATACAAAAATTTCAAGATGAACGTAATATTCAACTTCAATTCACACTCACTGTTGGTTTTCATGGTCACAAAGTAAAAGTGCCTACTTCGCAACTCGTGATACAGATTTTTTATACTTGTAAATAAATAGCACACACTGTTTTTGGCATAAAGTTTATTTAATAGTTCGAAAGATTGGCTGGTGGAAAAAATCTGAATGACATAACATAACATAAACTCACGCCTGTATTCCCCGAAGGGGTAGGCAGAGGTGCTAGCACCCAAATTTCGCCAGTTTATGTTTAGGTCCCGATGTAATAGGTGGCGAGCATATTGCCATTAACCGGGCACTTATAAACCTGCGATAAACACACATAACTTCGATAAGCATCGAAAAGTCATTGGTGTGTGCCATGGTAAATCTGAAGGAAGATTAAAACGAATCATTAATCAATAATTTTAACATTTGTCTCGTGTCTAAGTTTTAAAAGTGCATAGTTTATATTATGGAACAGATTTAGGAAAACGTCGTGTGCGGTCGTATCAAGGGGTCAAACTTCTTGTAGAGGACCAAACAGAGTAGTTATTACTCCACAGACAAAACTATCTGCTAAAGAGTCTATTAACACAAGTGAAGGTGGGAACAAGATCTAGATCAATTACCTTTTTTTTTTCGTGCGGAAATCCCATCGGATACCTCCGTTGCCGGAGCCGGAAGGGGAGTTTATGTCGGACTCGAACCGACTAAAACCGTACGCCGACTGTGGGTCGTGGTGCTAGGCCGGAGGTGAGGTTGTCATCGACATATCCCTCGCACCCCGGTTGACCCAGGGCCATCCCTTACGGTCTGGCCCTCCTCAGGCAATTGGCTGCACCCTGCTAGATAGTGAAAAAAGCTGAGGTGCAGTCCAAACGATTCCAAAAGATATTTACTCTGATACAGACGTTTCAGTTGCTTTTTCGCAGCCATTCCCTGTGACCTGAAAGTTACCGAAACGTTTTGACGCATTGGAATAACTGACATAATAAAGTAACACCAAAGAAATCGCAACAGAATTTGCTTAAATAGTCTTAATAAGATTAATTAGCCAGGTAAATAAATATTCCACAACATTCTACACAACGCTATCTAGACCCATGTTATCTAAGCTTAGCTTAACTAGCTTGCGTTATGGAATCTATAATTTATTTATTTATTATAATGCGGTTAAACATACTTAATACTTTTTTTTTGTAAATACATACATATTATATATAGAAACACCCAGACCAATACCCATATTCAAGCAGGCAAAACTTTACACTGAACGGGGATAGAACCCGCGCCTTCTGCGTAGCAGTCGCGTACTATCACAACCACGATCACAACAATAAAGTATTTACAAAAAAAAAGTATCTAAGAATGTTTATCCACATTCTAGATTCCATAACACAAGCTAAGTTAAGCTTACCATGGGTCTAGATAGCGTCGTGTGGAATGTTGTGGAATAATAATTCATTTATAACAATGAAATTGAACCTCACCACATACGCAAACAAATCCACACACTACAGCCTAAACAATATTAAAAAAATAACTCATCATGTTCTAAAAAAAGGTTGGACCAGAAAAAAGGGTGGTGTTTTCATGAGCGGTCCGCGGCCGGCGTGGGGCGACCGGACCGGTGAAATTGTGTATGGGCGGCATGCCGGTCATTTATCGTGACGGCCGCGGGCGCCGTACCTACTGCCCGCTAGTACACTATTGCATGGTAGGGTGACCAGGCTAAAGTGTCAACCTTGCTTTATGTGGCGTCGGTCGGGTGATGACGATCGAGAGATTTGGAATTTGAATCCTGGCTATTACACTACCGACGCGACGTGAACCCTACCGCTACTAATACAAGCATTTCCTGGACAGGTTAGGGGGAATGTTAGGAATTACGGTTGCTTTTAAAGAGTGTATAAGTATCCTGGTATATATAAATACTGATTTTATTGATTTATGCCGTGGTGATGATTATATTTTTAATCATCAACAGGTTATAAAAAATTAATAAATAAAAATAAATATTCCACAACATTCTACACAACGCTATCTAGACCCATGGTAAGCTTTTATAGCTTGTGTTATGGAATCTAGAATGCGGATAAACATACTTATATACTTTTTTTATTGTATATTATACATAGTAACACCCAGACCATTGCAAATAGCCATATTCATGCATACAAATATTCGCACTGAGCGGGAATTGAGCGGGAATATTTCATAAATCAGGGTATAATCATCGATAGCCCTTAAGTAAGTTTAAATGGCACTTATTAGGATTGTTGGAGCTCAAGTCAATCTCATCTTCAACCCTGCAATACAGTCTATTAACTGGTGATTGACAAACGACGCTAAAGGCAACCTTTTCTTTTGCGGTTAGCTAGTCAAACGACTTCCCTCCCATATAAGCCAAAATAGATGTAGTATACTGCGCCCAGAGCATGATAATGAATTAATTGCCTGCTCATAACAATCCGTTCAGTATTTATATATAAAGGACACGTCAATTTGACTTCACCTACCGTGATAGAAAGCTAAAGGCAAAGTCACGGAAAGAGCATCCCCACCGTAAACAAGTAGCATGTTAACAGTGGTGGCACTCAGCTTGACGGCCTCATCAGATGCCTTTTCAAGCCCCGCTTAAAGGACCCGGGAATGTAGGAAGGAGAAAACACGTGACTGGCAGGGAGTTCCAGGTTTTAATGGTGCGGCACAGGAATCGATGCGACAGTATCCCAGGTTTGAAAGTGCAAGCTTTGTATGCAACAGGCATTGGCGATTGCGTTTACTGGAGAATGGCGAACAACCCTATTCCTTAGCCGCTTTCTACGAGACGTATGGGAAGAGATAGTCGCTTTATTCTACCTGGAACCAACTCGGCAAATCCGGGCAGAATAGCGGGGTATTGTTGACCATGTTTCATGGTCACCCTACCTTCAGCTATTACGTTTCTCGGTACTACGTGAACGTAAACTGTATCTGTGCTATTTACTTAAATATATAATCGATCTCGCCATTGTGAAATTATCTTTACATTATGTTCTTACTAAATAGACCACCGGCATATCGATGTAATGTCAATCAGAATGAAACAGACTACGGTTACTACAAATAACTGAGCGGTTACAACAGCCTATTTGCTACATTGCTACTAAAGTAAGCCAACGAAGCGAGAGAAAAAAGGTAAACAATGTTTCAGCGGTTCCAAATGTTTTTATTTGAAAATGATTAAGTATCACTTCAAGCGCGTTTCAGACAGGAATGAAATTGATCATAAGATGGCGGATCTGACAGTTTAGAACCGCTGTGCTGACAGCTTTCCTTTACTACGAAACACGCAACGACAGCTGTCGCTCGGCCATTGTCACGTACGTGTGATATGTGCGACAAGGACAGAGTAAATAATCGCTAGTTATCGCAACGTAACTCAGTAATGGTCGCTTTGTTTACCTTTTTTCTCTCGTCTCGTTGGTAATTGTCCAGCATCTCTTTTCTGCTACACTCCAGAGTCCACAGAAAAATGACTATTTAAGCAAATTCTGTTGCGATTTCTTCGGTGTTACTTTATTATGTCAGTTATTCCAATGCGTCAAAACGTTTCGGTAACTTTCAGGTCACAGGGAATGGCTGCGAAAAACAACTGAAACGTCTGTATCAGAGTAAATATCTTTTGGAATCGTTTGGACTGCACCTCAGCTTTTTTTACTATCTAGCAGGGTGCAGCCAATTGCCTGAGGAGGGCCAGACCGTAAGGGATGGCCCTGGGTCAGCCGGGGTGCGAGGGATATGTCGATGACAACCTCACCTCCGGCCTAGCACCACGACCCACAGTCGGCGTGCGGTTTTAGTCGGTTCGAGTCCGACATAACCTCCCCTTCCGGTTCCGGGGGGTAACCGAGGGGATTTCCGCACGAAAAAAAAAGGGTGTAGCCAATTGACGGACCTTATATTAAAAAATAGCATCATTATCTATTTGATGGAAATTTTATAGCATTTATCATGCTAACTATACAATTCAATTACATCAGAATAATACAAATAGAAAGCAAATTTGAATTGATTCAGGTGTGGCTCAGTAGCTCAGTTGGTAAGAGCATTCTCCTTGTAAGGGGTCGTGGGTTCAAGCCCAGAGCAATTAAATTTTCCTGATGTAATCGAACATTATCTATTTTGTCTGCTTACAGTTCTCTACTACGTTGGACACGATTTTCGGCATTCATAGTAGTGAGACTATTGGCACCGCACAGATAATTATCAGAATTAGCACGCATATCATCCCCTTCTTGCCCTTCACGCCGATGTATTTTGAACTTAAAAAGTTAGCATAATAAATGCTATAAAATTCATTCAAATATTTGAGCGGAGTCATCAAAATTCAATGTTTAAAAATGGTTGAAAAATCATTCATTGGTTCCAACAGTTCGTAAGAAAGTTGGTAGATGGCTCCACCGTCGCCCTTAAAGACGGATATAAAGAGAACGGAAATTTGAAGTGATTCAGGTGTGACTCAATAGCTCAGTTGGAAGAGCATTCCCCCTGTAAGGGAAAAGTCGTGAGTTCAAGTTCCACTTGAGCGCTTCTTTTTCCCGATGTATTTCGAACTTGAAAAGTTAGCATAACAAATGCTATAAAAATTTCATTCAATTTCTTTAGACTTAATTTCGGAGGTTACAATCTTTAACTTGGAGATAAAAAACTATTTGTATATGTTATCAAAAGCCAAGATAACTTTCAACTCAATAAAATAATATCTGCAGTCCTTAAACCATTCCGCCAGGCGACTCTGACAGAATCTTAACTCTGACACAAAGAAATGAAAACAAAAAAAAACGATAATTTATAAACATTTTAAATTTTATTTTCGCATATTCATAACTCGAAGCATCACAATGATCCGCTGTACGCATCCGCTGCGTAGGGCGTGCGGGGGAGGGGTACGGAGGGGCGGGGGAGGGATGCAGCGCGGGCGCAGCCGTGATGACCGCGGGCGGCGCTCCGCTTGCGTTCTGCCACTTCGGTAACTGTATGCCACGGTTATGGACATAGATTAAACAAGGTATAGACGAAACTACTACTAGTTTTAAATTATTCTTATGATCCTAAATCATGAGATACTACCACTACCTAAGCAGGCCCATGAAGGCAACGTGACTTGAGGGATTCACGCACCCCTCTCTAAGAAGCGGGATAACACCTGAAAACCCCCCATAGACGCGGGATAGCACCCGAACCACCCCCTAGGCGAGGCCGCATTATAGCCGTAGGTCTGATGGAAGCCCTGGGACATCCTTCCGAGGGCTACCAACCATAGGCTGCTGGGCGTTACCATGGGGGTTTTTAGTCGGTAGGAGTCCGGCATAACATTCATGAAGGATTTTCCCCCACGGTAAAAAAAGAAGTACCACTACCTTTGGGCTCCAAATCTACTTCACCTGATCCCTAAACAACGGACTTTTTTTTTTTTTATATGTGGTCCGTCAATTGACTGCACCCCGCTAGATGGCAACAAAGCTGAAGTGCAGTCCAGAAGATACAGACCACCATTCCCGGTGCCATTGGACGTAAAATGGTGGTCCCTAACTTGACGGCCTTAATAGATGCCTTTTCACGCCCCGCGTGAAGAACCCGGGACTGTAAGAGGAGGGAAACACGTATGCGGGCAGAGCATTCCAGCTCTTTATCGTGCGGCAGAGGAAAGAGCCCCCAAACAGTTTTGTGCGAGATGGTATGGATTCCACCGTGTGTGGATGGCACCGCAGACCAGCACGTGTTGTTCTGGATAGGAACTAATGAACTGTTCATTCGCAGGGGCTCTATTTATTAACCGGTTCGTGTCAATTTCCATTCCTGTTAGACGGCATCCGGACACACGTGACTAATGAAAGCCGAATAAAATACCTTGACAGATTGTAAGGTAGGTTAGAAAACTTTGAGGCTGAACTAGCTTCAGCTGCAAGCCGGTACCGCAGCCTTTCCTCTTAGAGTTGAAAGGCTAGACAGTAGTTGCTCCCTTAAAAGCTGTATCAGTCATATCAAGGAGGAGTGAAAGCCTCGGAACCGGGAGCAAGTCTCAGTTGACGACCAATGTGAACTACTCATTGAACTACGACAGATATAGTTGGTGGCATACATCTTGATCCCAAGTCTATGGGCTCAATCAAGAATAATAATCTATGAATTGGTGGATATGAGCTCCTCCACTGTAGCTCCCCGTGCTATACTCAAGAGACACATTGTGACGTGTCTGGTCAAAATACTAGGTGTAATATAATATCCGAAACGACTATCCATACTAATCCATACTAATATTATAAATGCGAAAAAGTAACTCTGTCTGTCTGTCTTACTGTCTGTCTGTCTGTCTATCTGTATGTTACGCTTTCACGCCTAAACCACTGAACCGATTTTGATGAAATTTGGTATAGGGGTAGATTAGACCATGAGAAAGGACATAGGCTATGTTTGGTCGCGATAAACGACATCCACGCGGGCGGAGCCGCGGGAAAAAGCTAGTAAAATATACAGTCGTTCGTCGTATCGCGAAATATTTTTTTTATATAATGTATGGTAATAATGTTCAGGTGAAAGGAAAAATGTATGGAGATTTAGAAAAAGATATTTCTTTCGCCAAATTAATACTTCCAGATGATTTGGCTATCGAAAATGTGCCCAAACTCTTTTTATCCAAAACGACTGTAAAATCACCCAGTATACACTGGCAACACTATAGGTACTAAGACAGTTAATACAAATAAACTAAAAAAAATAAGCTGAGATTAACATTACTTCTACCTACAGGCTAACTTTCTACATATTTAAATTCCTCCAACACTTAACAATATACCTACACATTCATTTTATTACAATTACAAATCTGCGGTAGCCTAGTGGTATGGGTAATGGACTGCTGAGACGAGGTCTCGGGTTCGATCCCAGGACACACCAATGACTTTTCGATGCTTTTAGAAGTTATGTGTGTATTTATCGCAGGCTTATAAGTGCCCGGTTAATGGCAATAGGCTCGCTACCTATTACATTGGGACCTAAACATAAACTGGCGAAATGTGGGCGCTAGCACCTCTGCCTACCCCTTCGGGGAATATAGGCGTGAGTTTATGTTATGTTATGTTATATGTCATTTTATTATCAACAAATTTATAGGACGTCTAATAGGCAGAATAAATCTTACACCTCCTATCCTTAATCTGTGGTCATAATTCGCTTTACTAAGACAAATACCTTACTAGTGCAATATCTATCTGTGACTCTTATTACCATACGTTAAGGTATAATATTGATTGGTAACGTTCAATTGTTATTGTTGTAAGATATGTAATGTAGGCGTGATTTGAATGGCAGGTGCATTGTGAGCGTATGTAGCGAGAAATGTCTTTATGTATTACCTGCGTAGCTATGTAAGTGGCAAATTATAGGTATAAATTCACCTATAACTGGTATGAGGGCTGGTTGAATTGAGGATAGAAAGCTGGCTAATCTTTTCTATGATCTGTTTAAGTTGTCCGAGTGTTTACGGTACTAAGTTAAAAGAGGGTTAGAACTAATTCCATACTAATATTGTAAATGTGAAAGTAACTAAATTTTTTTATACAGGACACGTCAATTTGACTTCACCTCACCTAATGGTAAGCAAAGACAAAGTCTCGGAAAGAGGGTCACCATCGTAAACATGTACCTTGTTAACAATGGTAGCACTGAGCTTGACGGCCTCATTAGATGTATTTTCAGGCCCCGCTTAAAGGATCCGGGACTGTAGGAAAAAGGAAACACGTGAGCTGGCAGGGAGTTCCAGGTCTTAATGGTGCGGCATAGGAATGAGTCTGTATCGGAGTGTAAATCTGTCTTTTTTTTCGTGCGGAAATCCGCCGGAGCCGGAAGGGGAGGTTATGTCGGACTCGTACCGACTTAAACCACATGCCAACCGAGGGTGGCGGTTACGCTAGGCCAGAGGTGAGGTTGTCTTCGACATATCCCTCGGCTAATCCAGGGACTGTAAATCTGTCTGTATGTTACGCTTTCACGTCTAAACCCCTGAATCGATTTTGATGAAATTTAGTGTAAGGGCAGATTCAACCTTGATAAAGGACATAGGGGCTGTGTTTGTTCGCAATAACCGACATCCACGCGGGGGGAGCATGTTTATGTTAAGCTTAGACTACAGCCGGGCGGGACTAACAATACGAGTATGATGATGATGAGATTTAATATAGAAAGTTTTGCTCAAGATATAGTATAGGTATATTGGATCTAAAATGTGTTCTGTAGTTTCCTAGGTGTCTTTTGAGGATAACATCGGGTGCTAAGGCGTTGGACGAGCTCAAATACATCTTTTTTTTTATTTTATTTTTCCGTGCGGAAATCCCCGCGGATACCCCCCCTGCCGGAGCCGGAAGGGGAGGTTATGTCGGACTCGAACCGACTAAAACCGCACGCCGACTGTGGGTCTTGGTGCTAGGCCGGAGGTGAGGTTGTCATAGACATATCCCTCGCACCCCAGCTGACCCAGGGCCATCCCTTACGGTCTGGCCCTCCTCAGGAGGGGGGACAACGGTGTCCCCAACTCGCCCCCGGAATGGGGAGGCGCGCTGTTCAGCGCGCCGCCGCCGTGGCTTGCTTCTGCTGGGGTGACAGGCGGCTCCACCCGTCACCCCCAGGCCCGCGGTCATGGGGGACGGAGGTCAGTCAGTGCCCTCCGACGTCCGAGTTGCCTGCGCGCGCGGGCGGCGCGATCCGCGAGTCTTTCTCGCTCGCGCCGCCTCTCCCGCTCCGCCGTCTCCTTCACGAACATTACCTGCTCGCTGAAGGAGACGCCGGCCGCCCACGCGTCCGCGCAGCGGACCATTGCTGTGAGCAGGGTGGCGAGGGTGAGAACTCTCACTCCCAGGGCCGCCACTAGCTCCCGCCTCGGTCCGGCCCATGCCGGACACTCGGTGAGCGTGTGCAGCTCTGTGTCCTCGCTCGCGTCGCAATGATGGCACTCGGACGTTGGCTCCTTTTCGATCCGACACAGATATCTCCCGAAGCACCCGTGCCTGGTGATAATCTGCGTCAGTCGATACGAGAGGCTGCCATGTGGCCTCTCGAGTCATTCCCCCATGATGGGCCTTACCGCCTCTATGACGGCATGCCCTGCGCGTCGTTGCTCAAGTCGTCGCTCCCACTCCGCCACCATGATCCCGTGGAGCCGGGACCTCTCGGCCCGAATGTCTTCGGGCTCGGGATCGTATCCCCGCTCCCGCGCCTCCTTACGGAACCGATACAGTGCCGCAAGGGATCTCGCTTCCAGGATCCACGGTGGCGATCCGGCTAGGAGACTCGCCGCTTCAAAGGATATCGTGCGGTACCACCTAATGGCCCTGCAGGCCATCGTCTGCTGCGGCGCATGCAGCAGTTGC
Source organism: Eilema sororculum (assembly GCA_914829495.1). Classification (NCBI taxonomy): domain Eukaryota; kingdom Metazoa; phylum Arthropoda; class Insecta; order Lepidoptera; family Erebidae; genus Eilema; species Eilema sororculum. Next base: position 11,984,352 of record OU618555.1, read on the forward strand.
ACGAACCTGGCCTGCAGGGCGTCCGCCCACACGGGGCACCCGTACAGGGCCATGGACCGCACGACACCCGCGTAGAGTCTCCTGCAGGAGTCCTCTGGGCCCCTCAAGTTGGGCAGCAGCCGCATCAGCGCGTTAGCTGACACCAACAGTTTGGGGCGCAGACTTCGGAAGTGCTCTCCGAAGTCCCACCGACCGTCGAGTACGAGCCCCAGGTATTTCAACCGAGGCTTGATGTCGATGGGAGTACCTCCTACTGTCAAGCTGGATCCCGGGGGTGGCCTGCGCCGAGGACCATGAAAGAACAAGGCCTCGGATTTGTGCAGAGCCACCTCGAGACCCAGCCGCCGGATCCGATCCACGACTTGAGCAACAGCGGTCGTGGCCCTCTGGGTCGCCTCGTTGTGTGTAGCGCCACTCACCGTCACTAGCGTGTCGTCCGCGTGAGCTCAAATACACCAAGCATACATTATCACAAAACAATATGCGCACACCAGGGCCTCGTTTGTCTCGCGATTTAGGTCCAATATACGTGTCCTGACGTATACCTAGGTACCTAAGCAGTTTTTAATCCCAAAGTCAACCCTTCACCACAGATGGTACAATTGAACGACTGATGAATGAGTTTTTGTGAACACTAGGCATAGCTCGGTCCCTCAGCTAAAGTATTTCTGACAGTACGTCACTTTGACAGTTCTGATATGTGATGAGGTGGTGACAGAAATTGTAGGTAGGGAGGCCACGCAGCAAAATTTGTAGTCACTCGAGCGTCGCGGAAATGTGTTAGAATTGGTAGATTAGATGATGGAAAGAATAATGGTATTTAAAGTTTCCACTTTTAGAGATGGAGAAGCGTATATATAACATAATAATAAATAAATAAATATAAATCTTAATTAAAGTTTCGTATCTTTAATTTTAGTCTTAATTAAGTTATTTTGGTTTGTTTAAAATAAGCATTAAAAAGGGCTTATTCCCGTCCGCTCCACGATTTTGTTCCCAAGCGCTCCAAGACTAAAATTAAATATTATTATTATTTTGTAAAATCGTTCCCTAGAGCTCCAAATACTTATGTAAGCTTTTTCCTTCAAAACTTCTTATCTCTATACATCAATTCCCAGGAGCCCCAAATTATACTATTTTAAGTAAAAAAGACTCATATTGTGTTGTGTGTTCCCAACAGCTCCAAAACAAAGTGTACGGTTAGCAGAATTAAAATATTTAATACTATAATACGACAATAGGAAGTCAATAGGTTAACAGGAAGTAGTGTCTATTAGCCAAGTCTTGAGTTAGGTATGAATTCGGTATTCAAGCGGTTTTACAGAGAAAGCAATGTTTGCACTGAAGTTACAATAACATCACTGTGCTGTTTAACATCAGACAGATTATATAATATACAGCTAGCTCAGCCTCAGATTCATGACTCGAGTGTGCATAGAATACGGCAATATGCTTACCCCCTATTACGTGGGACTGACTAGGTATTATATTGTTTAATGAAATGTGGGTGTTAATGCTTTTATTTCTATTTTACTATTATTAGATTTTGTCACTAGCTGTTGCCCGCGACTTCGTGCGCGTTAAGTTTCGAATAGCTCAAACTCATCATTATTTATGGTGGAAGATTTTCATCCCAACTGGAACGGAAGTAGTCGAAATACTGGAAATAGTGAATTTTACACAAAGAAAACATTCCTTTATTTAAAAAAAGAAACAAAACTGTTTTCAAATTTTTTCATGACATCTTCCACCCTGTATTTTTCAATTACATATTATGAACACAGTCTTTTTTGAGTGACTAATGTACACAGGGCTAAACTACTGAAAACTACGAAAAGAGACAGACTTCTTCTATAGGCTTGGCAAATACTGCGCAAGGATTTTGAAAAATTCAATATTTTGCTGACAAAATCATTATCAAGTATGTGGATAAACATTGCTAAACGTGGACTTAGCAATGTTCATCAGTTATAATGGTTTAAATATTCTTCTTCCTTCTTCCTAAATTCTTAAAACATGCTTCTACAACTTACGAACTGAACAAATTATAAATAATTTAAAAAAAAATGAACCAACTCAAAACCAAATACGAAAAAATGTTTAAAATAACAGGATTTAGAGATTTTCAATCTGTTAGAAGTCGTTGCCAACTTTGTTGAGCGGCTTGAGCGAGAGAGACTCGCAGATCGCGCCGCCCGCGTGCGCATGCGCCTCGGGCGTCGGAGGGCACAGACTGACCTCCGTCCCCCATGAGTGCAGGCCTGGGGGTGACGTGTGGAGCCGCCTACCACCTCAGCAGAAGCAGGCCACGGTGGCAACGCGCGTAGGACAACGGTGTCAACGACTCGCCCCCGCCCCGCGAGTCGTTGAAACCGTTGTCCCCTCTCCCGTGGAGGGCCAGACCGTAAGGGATGGCCCTGGGCCAGCCAGGGTGCAAGGGATATGTCGAAAACAACCTCACCTCCGGCCTAGCACTACGACCCTCAGTCGGCATATGGTTTTAGTCGGTTCGAGTCCAACATAACCTCTCCTTCCGGCTCCGGCGCACGATAAATAAACACGATAAAAAAAGACCACCTCAGGAGTAGATAAACCCCATTTATAAGCATACTTATTATTTTTATAATAATTGAGGAACTGTCTCTGTTTCACTGAGATTTTTATTACATTATCTCTGAAATTTCGTGATTTTCTCAGAAGTAGCACCTACCCTTACAAGTATCACGTTAGCCCTACATACTACTACCTATTTCCCATTGACCAATTGCAGTACTGTCCCCTAACTTCTAATCGTTAATGAGTTCTGTAGCTTCACTATCAGCACAGCAGTATCAGATGTTGATTCAAGCATACCTCACAAGCAACACGTTAGCCCTACATACTACTAATAATCGACCAATGACAGTATTGTCTCCCAACTCCTAACCGTAAAGGAGTTCAGTAGCTTCATCATCAGAACAGCAGTATCAGATGTTGACACCCTGAAGCATATACCTGAGTAAGAAATTATTACGTAACAAAAACACTATACGCAACCGTTAAGGAGTTCTGTAGCTTCATTATCAGCACAGCAGCATCAGATGTTGATACAAGCATACCTCACAAGCAACACATTAGGCCTACATAGTACTAAATGTTATCATCGACCAATTTCAGTACTATCCCCCAACTCCTAACCGTTAAGGAGTTCGGTATCTTCATCATCAGCACAGCAGCATCAGATGTTGACACCCTAAAGCATATACCTGAGTAAAACATGATTACGTAACAAAAGCTCCATACGAGCATACAATTTTCGGTGGTCGATTTCTCCTTGATCCCATCATCCGATCCTGACCTGGTGAAAATAGGACCACCTCCGAAGTGAACTCTATCCAACAAAGAAAAAAAACTTGAAATCTGTCTATAATTGGCGGAAAAATCGGTGAACATACATAAAAAAAAATATTATGAATACAGACGAATTGAGAACCTCCTCCATTTTTGAAGTCGGTTAAAAATACATCAAGCATCACACAAAATAGTTTCAAGAAAACCCGGAGCCTTGCACGCAGTGGGCAGTGGTCCTCTGCTTTGCCGAGCCAATGGTGGTTAGTTCCAGTTTTATGATAAATTCCATCGACCACAGTGACATCGTTGTTCGTTGCCTTACACACAGGTAGAGGAGAGAGGAGCAGTGGGCAAGAGAGCAAATACAGCATTGACTGGGATGGGCCTATTTCTCTAAATACTCGTATTCCTTGTATAGGCAAGCTTGTGTAGCAGCAGATGATGTAGATACTTCCAAATTGATACTGGAGTTGATATCCACGCGGCCGCATTTATTTGGTCTGATAAAATTTACCGGAACTGAGTGTTTCTCTGCCCATATTTGGCCTCTTTTATATAATAGGAGCAACGGTATCTTTAATATACCTAATAATAAATAGGTTGGCTTCTCCTGGCATACTGTTATCATTTCTGGGATCTTACTATTAGATACTTATTAGAAGCAATCGATAAGATTGCAGCCATATTGTATTATCGGTAGTAGCAGATTGAAATAACACCCAACTGACATTACAAGATCTACCAATGATACGCTCTATAGTAAAATGTATGAGGATTTAATTTTTTCAGCCTACTCATGGAAAGTTATCATGCTTATTGAGTGAATATACAGAATTATGTTGTTTAGTGTTCCTTCTACTACTTCACCTTGCGTGTTTGCACTTTGATATTTTCCACGAAACGAGTGCCATTTGCCCTCCAAAACCTATTGGCAATATTGAAGTATTGCAGTTATTGAACTTTTTAGGGCTCAAAATACCTGCAATAGCTACCATAGATGTCCGTATTACAATCAGGGCCCACGGCCTTACGTGCTCTCCGAGGTATGAAAATATCCAGACCAACGCAAATAAACATATTCATAAAATCATAACTCATCATCAAATCAGCCTCACGTAAACTTGGAGTCCTGAACAGAGTGAGACGTTTTTAACGCTGGAGCAGCGGTGTCTTCTATACAAGACCCAAATTCGTTCCTGCGTGGAATACTGCTCACATCTCTGGGATGGCTCCGCAAAGTACTTACTAGATAGGTACTCTCGATAGGTTGCAGCGACGTGCGGTCCCCTTTATTGGGAATCCTGAGGTCACGAACACCCTCGAGCCTTTGCAGAGCCGTAAAGATGTTGCGTCTTTGGCAGTATTCTACCGTCTCTACCATGGTGAATTTTCGCACGAGCTCTTCCAATAGTCCCACCCTCTCCTTTCGTTCACAGGAGTCGTGTAGGGCTAAGAGGCCATCCGTATACGGCGCAGAGTATACCTGCTAGAGTAGTAGTAGGCAATGTTTTGATTTATTCACAATTTCTTAAAATGCGCCACTCTGTATCAATTGAGAATTTCCATATAATACTCTGAAATCGTAGAAAAACTTTATATTTAGGTAGAACAGAGCCCATATCGGTAGAAATACCGATAAATCGGTAGGTTTGAGACCACTGTTTGCACATCATTACGCAATGTTAGATTGCAAGGAAAGTTGCGGGGTGGGGGTGACGCGACAACGCTGTGTGGGCGCACCGCCGCCGCCGCACTGACAGATTTCGTTCTTTACTACGTTCGGGTTTTGCTGACGTTACTTAAAATTTTTTGGAGCTGGTGGGAACGATTTTTATATTGAAGAATTGACTTTTTTATTGGAGCTGCTGGGAATGATATGTCAAAGTACCTAAACAATATTTTGGAGCTCTAGGGAATGAAATTGGTAAATTTGGCTTTGTTTATTATTTTAATAAAAACATCCGTGGAGCTCCTGGTAATCAATGTATGAAAATATGAATTTTAGAGAACAATAGATTTGGAGCGCACGGGAATAAGCCTTAAAAAGGGCACCGCGTTCGAGTAAATACAGACATATCTTTGCAAGCTTCCCAGTCCCACGCCCGTAGGTTATTACACAAGTACTTCCCGAATCACCCGTGTCCGGTAATCACCTGTGTCAACCGGTACGAGAGGCTACCGTGTGGCTTCTCTAGCCAGTCCTCCATGATGGGTCTTATCGCCGCTATTACGGCGTACCCTGCGCTTCCACTTTAGCTCCCACTCAGCTACCATATCCACGGTAGGGATCCAGCAAGGACCCTAGATTATGCTCGCGACATTTTCAAAATGGACACTTGTTAGCTAGTAACTAATCTACTTTATATTAATCTGACGCGTAGGTGTAAAATCGCAGAACGTTTTTTTTGGCACATCCACCCAAATTGAAAGCTGCCCACTGACTGTAGGAATTTCTTCAATATGTAACTAGCCTCCTCTAGCTTAATCTGACGCACTCGAGTAACAACCGAATTTCCTTCTGGGAAAACGGGAAACAATATTGTGAGATTTATTCATAATATGGGACCATATTCAGTAAAGTTAAAACAAGTGATTTACAAAATTAACGAAAACTTATAAAATTCCAAAATCTCAAACGAAATCAATAACGAATGAGTCAACTTTACTTTATATTTATACATACAAACCCCGAAATCAATGCATATTATGCATAGGTACAAATATTTACACCAAACTGGATTTGAACCCACGCTCTACGACGTAGCAGTCGAACGCTCTACGGTCATAAAAAGCATTAGAAAATATTACTCGAATTTGTTTAATAATTTTCAGCCATATCTAATATATAAAATTCTCGTGTCACAGTTTTCGTTGCCATACTCCTCCGAAACGGCTTGACCGATTCTCATGAAATTTTGTGAGCATATTGAGTAGGTCTGAGAATCGGCCAACATCTATTTTTCATCCCCCTAAATGGTGCAGCGGGAACGGGATCTAAAAAATTGGCGGTACAAAGTTCGCCGGGACAGCTAGTTTTTCTATAAAGTTATTGAATATACAGTCCTAGTTTTCTTCATATCTCCAGTCAAATAATTCTGTAAAGACTAAAAGAAAAAATGTTTAAATTATTTGGTGATTACGGCTACGGCGTAGCTTAATTATTTTTTTCTATGTAAGAGGAATTTAAAATGTATTTGTATAGTTTATACACTTGCACGTAGTAGTTGTAGTTAGATGTAATTAGTTGTAGTTTGGTGAGTGCGGCGAAGACCTTGACACTAGAACTGTTATATTATAACTTGGTACAAGATCGTAATAATTGGTTATTGCTCTCTCTAGTATATAGTTATCGTGTTGGACGCTAATTCCGCACTGGCTCGGGCCAGCCATGTCACTCAGTTTTATTAATTAAATGTGTAAATGACGCGCTCCATGTGGAAACTGGGATGTCAGCAAAATCGTATGTACAGTTCGTAGTGAGACTATACAGTATTTCAAAACATTTTGTTAAGATTTTCAGCAGACATTATATTTTTTTGAAAATAATAAAGTTTTTTTTATAAGGTGTTCTAGTGGCAAAGACCGCACGGAACATTAGGCCAACCAATTAGTTTTCTAAATCTAAACGTTCCTTACTGTTGAATATATTCTTCACTCATCAATCAGTCTCGTTCTCCAAATCAGTCTTGATCTAAATAATGACATTTAACATATCAAGCTTTTTAAATAATCACATAATCTGGTATTTTCCTGTAGTTACAACAAATTATCTAACCGAGCTTATTTATGAATGGCAAAAGAGCGGTAATAATTGCGTCAGTTCTTATTATATAGTTTTTATTTATTTTTAATCATCCACCCAACCTATAATAGTAACTGATTTGACTATTAAATTTTATGACGTCACTAAATATTTTTTCATACAAATTACCTTACAACTTATAGTTTTGACGTTTAGCAAAAAGGAACTTATTTGACTAGTCAGTAGAATACCCAATTGTCTACCGCCAATTGATTGGCATCGTAGAATTATAGCTACAAATCTTACGGCAGGCTTACACCAAGGCATTGTTGAAGTTATGGCAATATTTTTTGGCATATCGCGGTACTGTTGGTACTGTGGCCGTAGCATTATAAGGAGTTTCTTGTCAGAACATTAGGTATATGTTTGACACGGATCAGAGGAGCTTTTTGATTATGGTAGTTAGTAGGAAAGGTAGGGTGTACAAGGTTCGGCCATTATGCCTAGATACATACATGGACGGGCTCTGTAGCGTACGCAGGGGGTGCGAGTTCGATTACCACTCAGTGCAAATATTTGTGTGCATGAGTATGTATATATGCATTGGTCTGGGTGTTATTTCTATGTATAATATTGTTACGGGGGACGGGTAACGGGATTGGAAATAAACACCTTCGTATGTGAGACCGCTTTATTTACAGACCCCAACAGCCAAATCTTGAACACGACACTCACGGCGCGACTGTACCGTACGATGCACTATTGCACAAACAGTCTTATTCGCGACACTCACAGCGCGACTGTACCGCACGATCACTGCGCTTACACGACACTCACAGCGCGACTACACTTCACTTGCAATTTTCACTGTTTTCCCACTTTTCTTCCTTTTTCCTTATTCTTCTTCTTGTTCTGTTCACTTTGAACTCCCAAACTTAACTGTCCTTTCACGGCTCTGACAGCTCCTTTTATACCCTTAATTTCGATCGTCTTTTCGATATTCATTTTATTATTTCTCTAGAATTTTCTATGATCTCCCAGAAGAGCTAAACTATATTTTCGATCTTCATTTTTCGTTTCTCATTTTCATTCTTCCAGAATGTTCTGCTAATAACTAGAAGATTTTAAATATAGAATCTTCTGTTACCTTTACCAAATAAAGATTTACATAAATTAGAAAATCACAAAAACCACATATCGTGACACCGGGACTCGATCCGTCGACCATCGTTTTGGCAGGCGTTGTCTATACCGCTCAGTCACAGCTGCTATTGACAATAAGTTCGAATTTATCGTTCCGATGCTGTGACATGTTACGTCACATTTGTAACACTGCCCCCTCCTAAGACATGCTCGTCCCGAGCATCGTTAGAGCCATAATATCGGGCGAGTCTATCGATGTGAACAACTTTAGCGGAACTTCTCGGCGATTTTTGAATTCTGTAAGTAACGTCATTAATTTTTGTTATGACTTTATAAGGTCCTTCCCAACTTGGCTGCAGTTTCGGAGATAATCCTTGCTTCCGTACTGGGTTATGAAGCCACACATCCTTCCTCAAAACATCTTAAATTTGAACTTCTGTCATATCGTGTTTTCATTCGTTCGCTGGCCTGTAAATTGGCTTCTCTCATGTATCTGTGAACTTTATCCATTCGTTTCCTCAATACATCCGCATAATCTGTTATACAGCTAGGTGAGTCAGGAGGGCATCCGGTGAGGAGTTCCGTCGGTAGTCGAAGCTCTCTGCCAAAATTTGCATGGGTCGGTGTTATGCATGTGCTTTCTTGAACCGTTGTACGATACGATAACAGAAATAGCGGAAGATATTCGTCCCAGTTTCTTTGATGTGAATCGACTATCTTCGCCAAGTGCTGCTCCAAAGTTCTATTGAAACGTTCCACCATGCCATCTGACTGTGGCCGATAAGGTTTCGTTCGTGTCTTGTGTATTTTCAAAATCTTACAAACTTCCTGAAACACTTGCGATTCAAAGTTTTGTCCTTGATCACTGTGAATTTCAAGAGGTAGTTCGAATCGGCAAAAGACTTCATTCACTAGTTTAGTTGCCACTGTTATTGCTTCTTGATTTGGCACCGCGAACACCTCTGGCCACTTAGTAAAATAGTCCATCACCACCAATATGTAACGGTTGCCGTTCGTTGATACAGGAAAGGGCCCGGCTATCCGTTCCCAAGGAGCACCAACATTATACAACTTCATAGTAGCTCGACTTCGCGTCTGTGGTCCTTTAACAGATGAACATGGTTCACATTTCCTGCACCATTCTTGGACATCTTCCTTGCAATGCAACCAGTAAAAATGCTCACGTATTTTCAATAGAGTTTTTCTAGATCCAAGATGTCCGCCGGAAACCCCATCATGAAAAGCTCTTAGTATTTCTGGAACCTTTGCCTTCGGTACAATTACTTGCAAGTGTGTACCATCTCTTGACGCACTCTCCCATTTACGACATAGTAGGCCATCTTGAAGTATCAAGCTATTCCATAACGCCCAGTAACTCTTAGTGGAGGAACTCAATCCAGCAACTTCATTCCAACTTGGACGAGGAGAAGAATTTGTTAACCATTCTAGTATGGGCTTCAAGTCGTCATCTTCTTCTTGCGATTTTCGCATGACGTCATTACTCCACCTCTCATTGAATGAATCCATTCTTAAAACACGTATAGAGGTCTGTTCCTTTCCCTCTTGTCTTTCGCAATGTTTACAATCATTGTCACAAGGTCGGTGTGACAACGGCGTTTCTATGGAAACCACCGCTTCGATGTTCAATTACGAAGTCAAATTCTTGCAATTGTTCGATCCATCGTGCGACTTGTCCTTCGGGGTTCTTGAACTGTAGAAGCCACTTCAATGCCGAATGGTCCGTTCTTACTAGAAACTTCCGCCCTAATAGATATTTCTTGAAATGTTGTAACGTTTTCACTACAGCCAGGAGCTCTCTTCGCGTAACACAATAATTTCGTTCAGGTTTTGATAGCGTTTTACTGAAATACGCTATAACAACCTCCTTTTCTCCTTTTCTTTGTGCCAATGTCCCACCTATGCCTGTGTTACTGGCATCTGTGTCAACAACAAACTGATTTCTTCCATCGGGATATCCCAAAATAGGGGTTTCGCAAAGCCTCTTCTTGAGATCTTCAAAGGCAGTTTCACAATCTGCATCCCATACAAAAGTTCGCTTCTCTCTGTAAGTCTATGTAGTGGCTTTGCGATGTCCGCAAAATTCTTAACGAAACGCCGATAATAAGAGCAGAGGCCCATAAAGGCTCGCACCTGAGTCTTATCCTGTGGCACCGGCCAGTCTTTTACGGCGGATACTTTCGCGGGATCTGTTTCTACTCCGCCTTCAGAGATAACATGCCCCAAACAATTATTTGTCGTTTGAAGAAGCTGCATTTCTTTAGATTCAATTTTAAGTTTGCTCCCCTAATTTTACTCAGCACACTTTCTAACTTCTTAAGGTGATCGTCGAAATCTCATCCCACAATAACGACGTCATCGAGGTATACCAGGCAAGCTTCTCCTATTAATCCTGCAAGAACTCGCTCCATCAATCTCTCGAACGTCACTGGCGCGTTGCAAAGGCCGAAGGGCATTACCTTGAAATGCCAGAGTCCTTTACCGGTAGAAAATGCAGTCTTTTCTTTATCTTTAGGATCCATCTCCACCTGCCAGTATCCACTTTTAAGGTCCAGCGTAGTAAACCATTTCATTCCACTCAAAGTATCTAGTGTGTCATCTATTCTTGGTAACGGGTAACTGTCCTTCTTCGTAACGTCATTCAATCGGCGGTAATCGATGCAAAACCTAGTTGTACCATCCTTCTTCTTGACTAAGACCACTGGAGAACACCAAGGGCTAGAAGAAGGTTCTATCACTCCATTTCCTTCCATCTCTTTAACCATATTCCCAACCTCTTCTTCCTTAGCGAATGGAATTCGTCGAGGTCGTTGGCGGATTGGTAGTGCATCACCAGTGTTAATTTGATGTTTCACTAATCCAGTCTTCCCGATGTCCCGTTCTCCTTTAGAGAAAATGTCAGCAAAACGCCTCAACAAATTTTTAGCTTTCACTAACTGCATTGCTCCCAAATCTTCTTTACAGTCAAGAAAAACTTCAGTCAGATCTATTTTCCCTGATGAGATATTCATCTTTTCTTGGCAACTCCTTAACCACTCCATTTCTTCAGCGACTCCAATCAGAGTGCCCCTTTTTAAGGTCTGTACGTCGCCACTCAAATTAAGCACTGGAACTAGCATGTTTTTAGACACACTGACTACCGTTCTGCTGGTAACCACGAATTATCATCTTCTGTCTTTTCAACAACCAAATAACGCCGGCTATTGTTACTTGAATTTTTACTCATTGTTATTGGTACAAGTGTCTGAGTTCTAGGTGGAAGTCTGGTATCTTGAAGGCAGTAGACTTTACCACCACCACCACCTTCTTTCATAGGCACCTCAGTTACTCCACATTTGATGACTCCATTTACAATATCAATTTTGCACTGATGATATTTCATAAAGTCCAACCCAATTATACAGTCATCCACTATATCAGCTATTACAACTTTCTGCCAAAAGAGTTTGTCGCCCATCTTAATTGCCACTATCCGTTCTCCTCTCACAGGTATGCGCTGACCAGTAGCTGTAGTCAAATGTACAGGTTCTCCCTGGATCTGACCCTTCCCACGGTTCTTCATTATCTGTGAACCAACAACCGTACGCGATGCTCCAGTGTCTAAAGTTAACTGGCATGCAGTTCCATTTATCCTTCCAGCGACGGTTAGACTATTCCCATCTGTGCTTTGGTAAATCTTAACTTTTGGGGCTTCTTATCCACCGGCCAGCGCCCACCCCCTAAGCCTGGCCGGAACTAGTTTTCCGTCGTCTCCGACGCTTGTATTTCCGCGTCGACTCCGGTTCTTACTGTCATACGGTTCGGGCACGTATTTCTTAAGTGACCTCTTTCCCCGCATTGATAACAACGGGGAGCGAAGTTCCTTCGACCACCCTCTTGTTCGGATGTCGTTACTCTCCGTACATGCAAACCTCGATATTCACCACGAACGGCCTCTACTTCTAGCGCATGCGCCACGGCTTCCTTAACTTCCGGATGATGGGCCAATCGTACCGCAGCTCTCACTTCCCTATCGCGGATACCATCGACGAAAGTTTGTAAGTCTAGGGAGAAGACTGGTATGCCTTTCTCACAAGTGTTTCAACCTCCAAGGCCCACTGTTGCAGTGTCTCGGTTGGCTTCTGCACCCTGTCTCGGAGCTGGGCTCGGAATACATGTTCGAGATGCGCATCACCGTACCTCGATTCTAGAGCCTCAACAAGCTCCTTGTATGAAGCGTCGCTTTCTATAGCCTCCAATACCGTTGCGGCCTTATCTCTCAACGCTAAGGTAAGGCCGGTCCTTGCTTGTTCTTCACTCCAGCCGTTTAGTTGTACTACGGCTTGAAACTGCCTCTTGTATGCAGTCCACGAAGATGTTCCATCATAAGGAGGCACCTTGAAGCTTCCTCCCGAAGAGACAACGGAAACAGGTGTTGTACCGGAAGCCTTGATCTTCCGTAGGTCCCCCTCGACAGATGTGATGCGCGGTTGATGGTCCGCCAGCATGCTTTCATGGCTCTCTACGGTTTTTTGAACCTCTTCTACCTTCTTGATGGTCTCCGTGACAGCACAGAGGACGCCAGGAGGAACAATTGCAAGTGATGGGAGACCCATCACTTGCAATTGTTCCTCCTGGCGGCGCGCTTGCTCCTCCTGTCGGCGCGCTTGCTCATCCTGCAGAGCGCGCAGCTGCTCCTGCAGAGCGCGCAGCTGCTCCTCCTGGCGGCGCGCTTGCTCCTCCTGAAGGCGTGATTGCTCCTCCTGGTGGCGCGCTTGCTCCTCCTGCAGAGCGCGCAGCTGCTCTTCCTGGCGGCGCGCTTGCTCCTCCTGAAGGCGTGATTGCTCCTCCTAGCGGCGCGCTTGCTCCTCCTGCAGAGCGCGCAGCTGCTCGTCCTGGTGGCGCGCTTGCTCCTCCTGGCGGAGCACTTGCTCCTCCTGAAGAGCGCGTAGCTGCTCATCCTGGCGGCGCGCTTGCTCCTCCTGAAGAGCGCGGAGCTGCTGGAAAAGTGCACCCATATCCGTCAGCGAGAGCGACGGTGCACTTACAGGTTCTGGAGTGGCAGAGGCACGCGCAGGAGCGGCAGAGGTTCCCTCGCCAGCCTCATCTCGACCTCTTGCGACGTCAGCGTGTGATACCGCCGGGTTTGCGTCCCCTTGTTCCCGTGCCGCTGATCTGGAGCGCGTGTTGGGGCGCTCTCGGTCGTCTCTCGGTGTGAACGGCATCGTTTCTTCCAATCCCACTTCTGACACCAATGTTACGGGGGACGGGTAACGGGATTGGAAATCAAAACCTTCATATGTGAGACCGCTTTATTTACAGACCCCAACAGCCAAATCTTGAACACGACACTCACGGCGCGACTGTACCGTACGATGCACTATTGCACAAACAGTCTTATTCGCGACACTCACAGCGCGACTGTACCGCAGGACCACTGCGCTTACACGACACTCACAGCGCGACTGTACCGCAGGATCACTGCGCTTACACGACACTCACAGCGCGACTACACTTCACTTGCACTTTTCACTGTTTTCCCACTTTTCTTCCTTTTTCCTTCTTCTTCTTCTTGTTCTGTTCACTTTGAACTCCCAAACTTAACTGTCCTTTCACGGCTCTGACAGCTCCTTTTATACCCTTAATTTCGATCGTCTTTTCGATATTCATTTTATTATTTCTCTAGAATTTTCTATGATCTCCCAGAAGAGCTAAACTATATTTTCGATCTTCATTTCGTTTCTCATTTTCATTCTTCCAGAATGTTCTGCTAATAACTAGAAGATTTTAAATATAGAATCTTCTGTTACCTTTACCAAATAAAGATTTACATAAATTAGAAAATCACAAAAACCACATATCGTGACACCGGGACTCGATCCGTCGACCATCGTTTTGGCAGGCGTTGTCTATACCGCTCAGTCACAGCTGCTATTGACAATATGTTCGAATTTATCGTTCCCATGCTGTGACATGTTACGTCACATTTGTAACACTATGTATGTATTTACAAAAAAGTATCTAAGTATGTTTATCCGCATTCTAGATTCAATAACACAAGCTAGTTAAGCTATGCTTACCATGGGTCTAGATAGCGTTGTTAGAATGTTGTAGAATATTTATTATATTATTATTATTATTATTATTTATTTGTTAGACAGAAAATTAATAATTATTGGTAGTAAGTATGCAAGTACTGCATAATATGCAGTAGAGCATTAAAGGGTTTTAACATTACTCCATGCATTTAATGGAGATAATTACTTATTATTATTATCTATTGTTCGTCAGTTCAGTAACCGTATATAAACTATTAAAGTTTATTATCTAGTCAGTAAGTTGGAGAACAATGCACCTAATGATATTCAATAACCTATTACGGAATTACATTATGTATATACTTACGAGAAATCTGCTCCGGCTTCGTATAAAAGCGCCATGTAGAGTTATCCAGAAAAAAACATTTGACATTTTAACATTTTACCATTTGAAATTACCCATTGTAATTTCTAAACGAAAGGTTCAATTCGAATAATGTGAAAAGGACTTTAAAAATACAAAGTCAACCCTGTATTGAAACTAGGTATAATATATTATATTTAAGACTCGCTTTCTCATTTTATTACATTTACATTCTAATTACGATTTCATACTGCAAAAATGCCGATACAGAGCCAATTCTTTTCAAAAAATGGGGCACGGCTGCCGACGTAACCACTTAACATTTTTGGAACAACATCTTTTGATACGTACGATGACGTCAGTTGAAATAAACTTAACATTTGTCCACCCCAACTGATCAAAAAACCCAACTAAGTTAGTTACGGCTACACGCCAATTTGTCGGACATCACAATCTCGATATTAGCTATTTTATTTTAATTTATTCACCCTTTTTGTCCCCAAAACTAAATAAACAGCCGCTTAAAACACGACGCGATAAAGAACTCATTTACACGCTGTGTTAACCGCGAAATGGAACGTAAAAAGAACCTTTTGACAATGTCAGTTACTGTTCAATATTTTGGATTAGTCTATTATGAACTTTATGCCTAAGGAAATAGAATCTTTAGTTATATGCTAGATGTAACTATATTGTAGTAATGTGTGTAAAACAAGACCAATTTGAACAAATGTCGTCCGTCGCGGTGAATGTAATTGAGCTGTCAGATTTTGGAGGGAACAATATGTCCAAGTCCAGTTTGTTTTTGGATTTTTTTAGATTTTTAATCTATGATCAGCTTTTTTCTATCTTGGAATAAATTTCACTTATTAAAATCTGTTCAACTGTAGCTGAAGTTGTACTGAAAGTACTAGAGGCAGTGTAGAGATATGGACTCAAATTTAAAACTTATTAGCATTTGCTTTTCAAGTATTTTAGAGATTTATTAAAACTAAGTCAGAGAATCAGGTTTATTGAATGAATTGCAGTAGAACGAATTTCACATCGATCATAGAATTTTTATTATTTCTTTGATATAGATCTTATCTTTTTTTTTGTATGAATCGTGGTACCTAAATGTTTACAATATTAATTCACGTTCTGTAATGAAGCTATCATTGTTCACCCTAACGGAGGGGCCGAACTCATTTCGCGCCTAATTTGAGGTCGATTAGAAACAAATTTAAATTAGAATGCATTCGAATTTTAAATAATACTTGGTGATGTTAGAAGTATTTTTATCGTAGAGAAGCGTAGACATAAGTGTGATTCATAGTGATTTTCAAAGGAAAGTCGTGGTCATATGCCACAAATCTAACAAAAAAAAACCATTTTAAGTAAAAGTTCCTACGACAAGGACTATCCTTTGATAAAGAAACATTACTGTGAATAATGTTATGATCAAACCAATCTACATATTAAATAATTGGCACCTAATTTATGCTGAGAATATTTTCTTGTTTTCTACATATTGGAGCGTAATTTTTCAGCAGTACACTTATTTTTTAGGGGTCCGTACCCAAATGGTATTTACCAAACGACCCGCGTTTGTCTAAGATCTCACATATATGAATGATTTTTTCATTGCATTTATTGTGCTAACTTTAAAATTTGAAAAACACCGGAAAAAATGAAATACTCAAGTGAGACTTAAACTCACGACCTTTCCCTTACAGAGGGAATGCTCTTCCAACTGAGCTATTGTGCCACACCTGAATCAAATTTTTCTTCTCTTTTTCTGTCTTTAAGGGGACGGAGGAGCCATCTACCAACATTCTTACGAACTGTTGGAAACAATGAATGATTTTTCAACCATTTTTAAACATTGAATTTTAATGACTCCGCCGAAATATTTGAATGATTTTTTTATAACAATTATTATCTCACATATAAGTAAGTGATCATTTTATCGAAGCTGTAACAGTTTATACTTACTCGAACTATTGACAAACTACGCCACGAATAAACCAAATATCTTAAATAGTAGCGCACCTACTTATAACCCTCAAATTACCCACCCTCGCACGGTTACCGTCGCAACCCTTCACGTGCTCCGCTGCACTGGCATATTGAAAACGTGCCTTTGATCTGTCAGCGACTAGCGCAAACACAGCGGACGACGTCATATGCTCGCCTTTTGTCTCTTTATGAAGGATTTTATTAGAATTTGACCGTAGTCAGGTTTAAGAGAAGACGTGTTATTCTTGAACGTTCTATTCTCCTAGTACCTACTTACTATAGTGTAAGTTTGTGAGATGATTATGTCTACATACATAGCTAAATATTGGAAGTAGAAGTAAAAGCGAAAGATGTATGCCACGATCGTATCAAGTGGAAAATTTTGGTCTCAGCCTACCTCACTGAGAAAAAGTCGCGACACTGTATAGAGATATATCTCTAGAACGTCTTCTCATTTCTTACACACTCACAGCTTGTCTCCATTTCCATATACTCACAGTACAAGCGGTTACCAGGGCACCAGAAACACAAACAGGTAGAACACACGCCTGCTCTTCAAACACCACTCAAACCTCGACCCCTACAATTGACATCATTTGAACGCGAGATCGTGATCCCGTTCACACATACACAACGAATCAACGAACACCTAATTACTCCCTAAGGCTAACAAAAAATCCCACGAATATGACCAAAAACTCTCACGATGGCTGCCTTCCCGTTTAAGAATTTCACGAAACGCGAAATTAAAATTTTTCGAAATGTGAGGTAGTGTATTTAGCGTAGGCCTTAGGGAAGTCGTGGCCCTAGCCTCATGATGGCCTCAAGACAATGTGCAGGGCGTAATTAGATGCAGTT
Source organism: Eilema sororculum (assembly GCA_914829495.1). NCBI lineage: Eukaryota > Metazoa > Arthropoda > Insecta > Lepidoptera > Erebidae > Eilema > Eilema sororculum. Next base: position 12,001,822 of record OU618555.1, read on the forward strand.
GGTAGTACCCACTCGTCTCGTAATGTTAGTAACCCCTCATCTTGTAATGTTGGTAGTGTGTCGGTAATTTGCCGGTAATGGTTTTGTTAGGTTGGTATTAATAGAACAGTTAAATGGGCGTTTTTCAAATCTTTTGACCGTTACCGAACCGGAATGTTATTTTTTTTTATATAATTTTATTTTATTTTATTCAATTGTTAGATAGCCTATTAAATGAGGATTCTGAAAATACCAATTGTTTTATAATTGAACATGCAGTTAAGCCAAAAAATGGGTTTGTATAGAGCACTTAGGGCACAGGAGTTTCCAATTAGTAACACTTTTAATATATCATTTTAAATTAAAAGCCAGGGTATTCTGCATTTTTTTATTATTTTTCGTTATTCAAATCAATTATATTCATTATATAAGCAAACAAAAAACTATTTTTATCATATTTTCACAAATTATTAACGAAAATACTTCCAATTAATAACATTAGTTTCATAATGTACTCAAATTATACTCTGTTATAAAAAATACACAAGGTATTAAACTCAGTCTCTTACACATTAAGGTAAAACATAACAAAATAAACAAAATTTACTAGTTGCGTTAATCATCTTTTTATCAATTAACAAAGAAAATAACATATTGTAAACTAAGTTTCACTTCAACAAATTACTAATTGGAATTCTTAGTTACTAACAGGCAAATAAAGGTGAGACACAATACTATCTTTTTATATTAAATTCACTATATAATTTCATTACTAAAATTACCTTATTTGCTCCTAAGTTTCGACATACGGGGAGCATTTGCTGTAATGTAGGAGCAAATAAGTTAATTTTCGTAATAAAATTATACTAATGCCCTTGCAACGAGAAAGTTGTACGAATGGTTGTACGAATAATACAACCAGGGTTTCTCTGAAATCTCATTATTAGAATTCAAACAAGAAACAAATTTTGAAAATCGGTCCACAACTGGCAGAGAAATCGGTGAACATATACAAAAAATATATATTGTATACAGCCAATCATAGTACCCCCTCCTTTTTTGAAGTCGGTAAAAACTAAAAAGTGCTAAAATATACATTTTGCACAAGAAGAATAAAAGTAATACAAGGAAATACTATTTTTCTTTTTAGTTTACTGAGTACTCGGCCTTATAGTTCCAGTAAGTAACAAAATTAATTCCGGCTATATATAACGTTACTCACCTGACGTTACGAAAGTACATTTTATGACTTCATCACAATATTTTAAATAAAATATACTAAAACTTAAGATTCTAATAGTCTTAAGTTATTTTTAGATACTTGAAGCAAAACCTTAAACTATATTCGTGTTAAAACAATAATACATACCTTTCAAAATCACTTTACTAAACGGAACACGTTATTGTCGACACACTGCTCTGAGCACTTAGTAACGGTTTTTTGACCAATCATATTGCTCGATATAGAAACGGAAACAGATTTTTGACAGTCAAACAATGGTTGCCACATTAAAAAATATCGATGACATAGTGTATTATTTTTAAAGTCGACGAAAATCGTTGTTACTAACTCGGAATTCCGGGTTAATCAAAATTCTAGGACAGAATAAATTTTGTTTTATTTAATTATTTTGATTAACAACCTATTAAAAGATTGTAAAAAACGTAATTTTCATATTGTTTTTACATATACTAAGTGATTTTAGTATGAGTATGACGAGAATATTGAGGATTATGACAAATCAAAATTAGGGAGGTATGCATGGGACACCGTGAAATTGGGGAACATGTCATCACATTTTAATTTTTTTTTCAAATTAAGATATTATTTAAAAACATTTTTCTGTTTTAATATACTTTTGTTAAAATTTGCTATCGATTGCCTTTTCAAACAAGATATTTTCATGAATAATAAATAAATAAAATAATTTATAAATCAGTGGACACATTGTAATGGCACTGGTCAAAAGATTTGAAAAACGCCCAAATAGCTTTTGGATTTCTTTTCAGGGGATGTTTTAAATGAAGAATTCAGTTATATACACTTTAAGTATCACTAATTTAGTGAAATATCTAAAAAGAAGTTTATCAGGTACAAATCTCTACATCCTAAACCTCTTATTAAGTGGGTATATCATAGAAATTCCATAATATATTATGGTTTTTTTTTTTTTTTTTTTTTTTTATCGTGCGAAAAATCCCCACGGATACCACCCCCACGGAGCCGGTGGAGGCGGTTATGTCGGACTCGAACCGACTAAAACGCACGCCGTCTTGGGTCCTTGGTTGCCGGAGGTGAGATTGCCAAAAGCATATCTCTCGCACCCCGGCAGACCCAGGACCATCTCTATCGAGATGGCCCTCTTCGGGTTGTGGGGACCACAGTGTCCCCATCTAGCCCCGGTTACGGGGAGGCGCATTTGGCGCCGCCGCCGCGGCCTGCTTCTGCTAGGGTGACAGGCGGCTCTACCGGTCACCCCCAGGCCAGCGCTCATGGAGGACGGAGGTCGTTCTGCGACCTCCGACGTCCGGTTCGTCTTCGCTCTGCGCGGGCTTCCCGGGCCCGGAGTCTGGTCCGGACCCGACCGGCCGCCTCCTTCTCGAGCATTACTTGCTCGCAGAAGGAGACAGCCGCACCCCAAGCGTTCGCGCATCGTACCATCGCTGTGAGCAACGTGGCGAGTGTGAGGACTCCCACCCCCAGAGCCGCCACTAGGACCCGCCTCGGCGTGTCCCACGCCGGGCACTCGGTCAGCGTGTGCAGCTCCGTGTCCTCGCTCGCATCACAGTGATGGCACTCGGACGTTGGCTCCTTCCGGATCCGACACAGGTAACTCCCGAAACACCCGTGTCCAGTGATCACCTGCGTCAGCCGGTACGAGAGGCTGCCGTGTGGCCTCTCTAGCCACTCCTCCATGATGGGTCTTACCGCCGCTATTACGGCGTGCCCTGCGCTTGGTCGCCCAAGTCGTAGCTCCCATTCCGCTACCATGTCCCTGTGGAGCTGAGACCTCACGGCCCGAATTTCATCAGGCTCGGGTTCCCGTCCCTGCTCCCGCGCCTCCTTTCGATACCGATATAGCATCGAAAGGGCTCTCGCATCCAGGTTCCACGGTAGGGATCCGGCAAGGAGACTCGCCGCCTCCAGAGATATCGTGCGGTACCCCCTAATGGCCCTGCTGGCCATTGCACGCTGCGGCCCACGCAGCAGACGCGCATTGTGGACCGTCAGGGTGTCCGCCCATATTGGGCACCCATATAGGGCCATAGACCGCACAACTCCCGCGTAGAGTCTCCTGCAGGAGTCATCCGGCCCCCTCATGTTGGGCAGCAGCCGCCCCAAGGCGGCAGCTGTGTCCTTCAATTTAGGGGCCAGTCTTCGGAGATGCTCCCCGAAGTTCCACCGGCCGTCGAGAACGAGTCCCAGATATTTCATCTGGGGCTTGATGGCGATGGAAATGTCTCCCACTATGAGGCTGGAATCCTCTGGTGGGACGCGCCGAGGCCCATGAAAGAACATGGCCTCGGTTTTATGCAGAGCCACCTCGAGACCCAGCCGCCGGATCCGCTCCACGACTTGGGCAACCGCGGTCGTGGCCTTCAGGGTCGCTTCGCGGTATGTAGACCCGCACGCCGTCACCAGCGTGTCGTCCGCATAACACGTGACGGCGGCACCGTCCGCGAGCTCACCGCGAAGCACCCAGTCGTAACCGATGTTCCACAGTAGCGGTCCCAGGACCGATCCCTGCGGAACACCGCACGACATCTCTCGCCGACCGAGCCCGGTCGCACTTGGGTAGACGACTGTAATATATTATGGTTACCTTCCTCAACCAGTCGAATTTCATTAAGACGACCTTCTATCTACTTACCGATTCAGGGTTTTACATTCGTGAATATTGTTTTAATAGGTACAAAATTCACTATACATATTAATATTATAACTTCCTAATAACATTTTAGTAGGAAAATTACTAGGTAAAGCAACAACACCTCACTTAGCGGCAATTATTTATTCGATAAACCAACTAAACCTCTTTGTACCTATCTATTATGTACTTAAGTCACAATTATCTACTTTACCATCCATTTACACGAAATTTAACCTTATTTTAATAGTCATAAGCCTTTAATAACCTCAAAAGATATGTTTGTCAATAGACTTAAATAATAATAGGTTATTATTTCAAAGTTATATTGTTTGTTCTATGACATATCACAATTATTACCTAGAGTCACGACTGCAGTTGATAAGAAGTTATTTATATCTAGTTCAAATTAACTATAATTAAGTTTAATATCTGATGATAACAAGAGTTATATTCTGAATCCTGATTGAGGTAGGATGCAGGACCATGCTCTGTAATAAGGAAGATTGGTCCGCTATTGTTAACACGGTCACTTCAAGAAACAATATTAATAGGTAACTGACATTGACCCCTAACAAACTAAGTTAGGACTTACTTTAAGTATGCTTAATCTTTTGAATGAGTTTTTTAAGAATTAAATTTGTAAGAATTAACTACAAATCGAATACATCAGGCGTAGCTCGGTGCCTGTTAAGGCATTCCCCCTGTAAGGGAAAGATCGCGGGTTCCAGTTCCGCCTGAGCGATTCACTTTTCCTGATGTATTCGATATACTTAATCTTATTGAAGCTTTGGGAAGATTTACTTCTTTTCTTAACTGTTTTTTTATAAATGGAAAATGAAGTCAGTTACTTCATTTCTTAACCTTGTTTTTTTTAATCAGTCATTTTTCGTCCCTACGCCCCCGGATTAATAAATAACCTAAGCATGTTACATATAAAAAATGAAACTTTCTCTTTGAAATTGAAAGTATTTGACAACACAATATAACATCTGTCAAAAAAACTCAAGTCATAACACCCGCGAACACATCCGACCAATCTGCATCAGGTCTTATAAAAAATATTTAAAATGTCCCACCCCGAGGCAGAAAGACCGTGATTCGTTTTTGTATGAATTACTAAAACGGTGTATATCCATATTGTTAGCAAAATAAAACTAACAACATCATATAATATGAGGAAGAAGTACATGTGTGTACAAAACTGTTGGATACTATTTTATAATAATAATATTGAGAATCTTAGGCCCGTATTCTAGAATGACACACAGCCTGAATCGCGATTGTCTGTCCTGTCCTGCCCTGTCAAACTATCAATCTGTATAAATGCAATCTGTCATCAGCTAAATCGTGATTCGAGATGCGTGTCATTCTAATATACGGGTCTTAATTTTTTAGGTTATTGGCAGAGTCCTGTACCTACCAAGGTAACCTGCAAGTTGGTACATTTGCTAAAAACGGATGAGTACTAGAGTACAGGTTTTTCATTCAGGTTAGAGCGGCAGTCACTCCAGGAAACACCAATATACCAATCAAAGATAATACGCAGACTCAGACAAAAGTCACAGAATCCATATCCATACTAATATTATAAAAATGTGAAAGTAACTCTTTCTATCTGTCTGTCTGTCTGTATGTTACGCTTTCACGTCTAAATCACTGAACCGATTTTGATGAAATTTGGTATAGGGCTACCCCTATACCAAATTTCATTTATTAGATTAGACCATGAGAAAGGGCATAGGCTATGTTTTGTCGCGATAAACGACAGGCTCGCGGGCGGAGCCACGGGCAAAAGTTAGTAGATAATAGTCTAAAGTGTAAACTTTAAATGCAACTGGAACATCACAGTGTGGATGATGATAATGTTAAAGAATTTTGAGAACGTCCAAAAGGAATCACCACTCGGATATGAACAAGGGACTTCGAACATGGCAGTGACACACCCTACACTGACCTAGCATAATAGACCGTAGGGATAACTAACAGAACCACTAGACGAGATCTGGTAGTTCGCATACTTTAATTCAGACTTCAGTCCATGTTTAGTAGTCAAATAAGCAACCGAAAGAAACAAGCAAAACAAAAAAGGAAAAGAAAAAAAATATCTTTCATTATAATAAAAGAAGAAAATAGAACATTGGAACATCCTGAGTGTACCGTCGTGCACCGGTGCGATACGGCTGCGCTGCGCCGGCGCACAAATCGCAGCCAGCGGCGACGCGCGCAGCTGCCGCAGTGCGGTAATGAACGCACCCTGTACACTGCTGACGGCTTAGATACCGAACATACAGCGGGTTGCTAATGTTGAGTAACTTTAAAAATTTGACTGAATTTTTATAGCATTTTTAATGCTAACTTTAAAGTTCGAAAAACATCTGTAAGGGAAAGGTCGTGAGTTCAAGTCTCACTTGAGCGTTTCATTTTTTCCGATGTTTTTCGAACTTTAAAAATATTAATATAATTTTTAATTAATTGACTTGGTAATCTTGATTACACTTGGGGACAAATTCACGTTTTATTTTAGATGAAAAAAAAAAAGTGTAAGTATTAATTCTTAAATTATTTATTTATTTATTATTATTAAAGGTAGGTATACTGTACTTCAAGTTCTCATTAACCTGCCTACATAACACACACGTAGTATTAAATTATCTAATAAATACAGAGGAAAATTAATTTACAAATGAACATTATTACTTATTATTGAAAATGCCTTTAAATTTGGTTAATTTATTTATTGACATAATGTATATATTGTATGTTTGAAATAATAAAATAAACCTGATTTCATGATTAAATGATTTTAAAATGTGATCAAATTGATAACGAAGAATTAATAATTTACTTCAATTGGTAATAAAGTGTCACTTTGTCTACATGCCGTCGGACATTTTCTAGTTACTTATATTTTAAGTATAACCAGAGCGTAATACTACCACTTTATAAAGAAAGCTTCGTCAAACACCATGTGTTTATTCTCAGAGCACATTACATATTCGTGCGCTATAATAAATGTATCCGCTTAATTATTATTTTGAAAATATCCGCGCCCGCGGCACTCTGCGCCACACAATCATATATTTCTTATAAAAATAAAAGAGGTGAACACTTGCTCGGCCCGACTTGTAAACGGGACAATGCTCGGATGTTTTCAGTTGGGTTTCTGAATTGTGATATATTACGTCTGACTGTCCTGAAAAAAAAACATTCATACATTTTATACATGTGTTGTACCCCCATATTTATACTCTTTCATGTTTACAAGCGAGAAATACTTGTGTGTAATTAGTGAAAAGGAAAATTTTTAGAAGTGCCTCCTCGACACCTCCTTTCTTTGCCGCACCATATAGGTGTGGTGACCGCATACAACAACTTAAGACGTACGCATCAGTTGCGCGTAATTCATTGCGGTTTCTCAATGGTCCTCTTCATCCGTATTCAAGTTTAACAAGTAACATAACATAAACATAACATAAATTCACGCCTGTATTCCCCGAAGGGGTAGGCAGAGGTGCTAGCACCCACATTTCGCCAGTTTATGTTTGGGTCCCAATGTAATAGGTGGCGAGTCTATTGCCATTAACCAAGCACTTATAAACCTTCGATAAATACACACATAACTTCGAAAAGCATCGAAAAGTCATTGGTGTGTGCCATGGTAAACCTGGGATCGAACCCGAGACCTCGTCTCAGCAGTCCATTACCATACCACTAGGCTACCGTAATGTAGGTAATTTATGTGCTGCCGACGGAGGTTTTCGGTCGGCTTCGGGATCATACCTTAAAGACTTTAAATTCTTAACCAGCAAGACGCGTGTGTTTTTTTCTTCCTACAATCCCTAGTCCTAAAAGTGAGGTCCTATGAGTTCTTTTGACATTGTTTCCGATTGTTACATATTCAGAGACCAACAACTTAAACAATAATCTAAACAAAAATCAAAAGGTATTTGTAGAATCTGAAGAGATTGTCTGTTTGAGGCCGCTAATAACATTCGAAATAAACTTAGTGATTTGAAAAAATATTTTTCCATGGGATGTTCTAGTTCTTAGGGAAGGTTATTGTCGTGTTGTGGGTTTTGGCGATGGAAATAATAACTCTTACTACTGGATTACCAATTATATTTAAACAAAGATACATACACGTGCGTTCATGAGGCGCGCCGCAGAGAGAGAGAACGAGGGTTGCCATCGTACAAAAATACATCGACTCATCATAGAGTAATATTTACGACCGTTATAAGTAAGTAATATAACATTACGCTACGTCCATTAGGAGCCGAGCAATAAGAGCTATAACCCACTACCGATACGGTGGAATATGATGGGATAGGATGGTTGGCCGTAGAACACGTAACTGATAAAGTTTCGCAATCCATACCAGCGCGATAAGTAACAGCATTTTGAGATAAAATTTCGCGCACGAGTACCAGGCGCCCAGAGAACGGAGGAGCATTGCTACAGTTTGGTACAGAGGCACGCAGCGTGCTCTGTGTAATGCCGATGCAAAAGGGAAAGGGTTGAGCAACCCTTTGTTGTTGCATAGACATCGTAACGGGTTTAGACGGGGCAGAAACTATCAAAATAAAATATTGTCGTTATCGTGTAGGATCGTAATTTTAAGGAATCAGAACATACAAAACCTTTGCTAAATGTAAACCTTTGAGAATGCCGTAAGGCGAAACCGGTCAGGTTCAATATAATAAATACTGTGGAAAAAGTACAAGTGTTCTCAATATGTGTAAAATATTTAAGTTTATTTAGCTAAGTTTAAGGTAACAAATCAAGTACCTCCCGCGCTAAAATATACAATTTCCAAATCTATATAGGACAAGGACTGAACCTTGAAGATATACCCACATAAAACTCCAAATTGTTAGGCATTGCTACGTCCCATAATTTTAATTTAATTTTCACATGACTAGAATTGACTGAAACAAAAGAATAACATTATTACTCAAGGTATTAAAGCTAGGTATTGACACCCTATACGATCGCATCGTTCATTGTTATTCACTGGAACAATGACTCTCCCAGAAGCATATAAATATTATTAGCAATCGGTTAGGTACTTTATTTAGAAGCCGTTTCTATCAACATTGATTAACTACTCAACTCATTAGCTAGCAATATACAAAAAACGAAATCGCCCATTTAGAATTATCTTCTCTAAACATTCATATCTCTGCAGCATCCTATCGCTGTACGAAGGGGCATTGTAGCCGATCAATAGAGGCTGCCTTAAATAACAATCACTCATTCAAATTGTTCGTTCACTCACACCATTCGTTCTGTTACTTGCCATAGATTAACAACAATGGCTGTATTTTTAATTTTGAGGTACCAGGGTGACATCATTTGGGGGAACATATTCAGTTGATATTGTTGGGTAGTGATTGGTGTATGGTTGTGTGACGTAAAATGTGTAAACCGGGTTGGTATGAAGGCCATGAAAGGTTTTATTGAGTAAAATGTGATAAGTAGATTGAATTCATTTCGGTTCGTAAGTACCTACTTGAAATTTCCTCTTAGATATCTCAAACAAAAATTTAACTATGATTTCATTTGATATGCGGTAGGATTCCTTGGAATGATTATCCGCATTTTGCTCTGTAAGGAGTCTAGATAGCGCTATGTTAAACTAGAATATTTATCTATTAAAATTAGAAATTTAGTATTCGTACTATTATTCCAAAGGCATTAGTATAATGACTTGAACAAAAGACTTACAATCGTAAAATTGCTGGTTTCAGAACAAAATTTCAACATAAACCCACTCCTAACACCAACTATTCCTTTCACAATAATCTAAAATAGAAAACACTTGTCTCTAAAAGCCCATTGATTTTCTCCTCCCATTCAAAAATCAATCACAAATCACCGCCAAGCACCATGAAACATCATTGCTCCAGCCATTACGTGCCCTCACAGAGTCCCTTCAACCGTGTCAAAGCCAAAACTACCGCGAACGCACCTCGATGACGTTCAACAGAACAACCACCACACCTAGATCCTCAAAACCAACCATTTCTACTTTATTTTGAAAGCCACAAAGATGAACATTGAACAAGTGAGAGGTCTTGTTATACTGGTGTCTCCCTGAGGCTATTTTGTATGCCTTTTGCACGCAGAAATGAAAACTCCATGTCTGGGTAACTAAGTTGTTGTCAAATTGATTTTAGATGTGTCTTTGTGAGATAAAATTGTCGCGATGAATTGATTACAATAAGCGTCAGGTGAATGTGATGTGTTATAAATAGAGAGAGAGGGACATTACAGAAAGCAAGAGAGGAAGTATGGACACACCGTGGTACAATGGAAAGAGGCTTTGTGGTGGAAGTGAAGAAAGATCCGCAGCGGTGAGTCGACGGGGCATTTAGTCTCGGGGAGTGACCTGAAGCAAACACTGTTTAGCAGAATATCAACAATTAGCACACGTTGCTTGATTAATAGGCTGACATGGTGAGGAATTTCGAGGAAGTATATCACTGGGGAACTCTACCAACAGGCTCCGGTGTTGACTCTCTTTTCAGGGAGGTCACTGACGTCAATCAAACCAATAAATGGACCGCGAGACGGGAAAGACGGCTTGAGGATGATTATCCTCATTTGAGTTTAATATTCAGCAAGACAAATATTCTCAGATAACTTTCCGCTCACTGGTAGAGAAAAACTGCCGTATTCTGAATTACTATCTAATCTAGTATCTACCAATTGAATTCGATATCACACTTGAACAAACACGCAATTTAGAAGCCTTAGACCATTTACTGTATTGTCCAAACTTTGTTAAGAGTATTGGTCGCAAATAATGGTGTAAAAAATCGGTTTTGTAATCAGAGTAAGTAATGTTTTGTGTGAATAAGCTAGTATCAATATTGTTCTACAAACTGTCAATGTGTGCACGTCGTAGGATGTATGTATATTATGTCAAATTGCATATTATATACATATAAGTACTAAGCACACATGTTCTGGTAGTACTAGAATCTCTAACGCGCCTGCCTTCGATTATAATAAAAAACATCCCATATTGTTGTGCAGTAAACATTATTTTGTCCTGCTTTTGTTTAGAAATGAGCATTTAAAATTATTTCATGCTGGGCCACAGTCCCTTTTGTATACAATCCGGGAGACGTGGTGGCCGCTGGCTGGTAGAAACTTAGCAAGAAACGTAGTACGTCAGTGTATTGTGTGTACACGCATGAAAGGGAAGGTCTTAACGCCAATAATGGGTAATTTACCTACAGAGCGCTTGGCGCCTGGTCACCCTTTTATGCGTTGCGGAGTTGACTATGCCGGCCCTGTTATGATAGCGAGCCGCCGGGGGAGGGGAGCTAGACTTACCAAGTGTTATATATGCTTATTTGTTTGTTTCCTTACGCGTGCGGTTCACTTGGAATTGGTATCAAGTCTTTCTACGAATGATTATTTACTTGCTCTTAAGCGTTTCATATCACGTCGTGGTAAACCTACAGAGATATTTAGCGATAATGGTAGACTTTTTGTAGGCTCCGAGAAGGAGTTATCTATATTTTTAAATGACAATAGTGAGGAACTAGTAAGTTATGCTGCTAATAACGGTATTAAATTAAAGTTTATCCCAACATATGCGCCTCATTTTGGAGGATTATGGGAATCGGGAATCCGACTTTGCAAGGGTCACCTCAAACGTATTTTAGGGAATCGAAATTTAACTTTTGAGGAATTCAGCACTGTTCTCATACAAGTAGAAGCTATTCTAAATTCTCGTCCTATGTGCCCTTTATCCTCTGATCCTACTGACTTCCTTCCACTCACTCCAGCTCATTTCCTTATTGGGCGGCCTCTGACCGCTCCACCTTGCAGAGATTTGACTACTACTGCAACATCCCGTCTGATGAGATACGAACTCATAGAACAAATGAGGCAGCATTTCTGGCAGCGCTGGTCAAAAGAGTACGTGTCCGAGCTACAAACCCGTACGAAGTGGAAGTTTCACCAAGCTGACATCGAGGAAAACACTCTGGTCCTCATAAAGGAAGACAATTTACCACCCTTGAAATGGCGGTTGGGCCGAGTTGTAAAAGTCTACCGAGGCAAGGATGGAGTGGCAAGAGTCGCAGATATTCGAACGGCATCGGGCGTAGTACAGAGGGCTACTTCTAAGATATGCCCTCTCCCAAGGCAGCCTACCGAAGAAGACGCTTAATCGAAGACATTTTGAAAGCCTGTTGCTTCCAAAGGCGGGGGCATGTTAACGCCATCTATTAGCAAAATTGAACATTACGCAACACTCAACAACCAATCAACGCCGGCGACGATCTCACGCGACGAGCGCCGGAGCGGAGGTGGGGAGTCAAAAACGAACAGACCTTTTTCAAATTAGAAGAACTCTTACCTGTGCATTACTTTCTAAACCTTTGTACTCGAATATTGTAAAATCGTAATAAACTCGTATTATAGAAAATTCTAAATAAAATATTCATTTTCAAACCCAATTCGAATCAAGTCCTAAACTAGTTCCCTTTCACTTAAATTCAACATTCAGCAGTATTATTCTTGTCACAAAAATGGGAAGTACCTATGTACAGTCAACGCCATAAGTTGATTAACACTAAAATATTTTACAAATCTTTTTATAATGAAATGCATCTGTCTATAGTAAATGTAGTGTTATGATTCCCAGAAGACAAACTTAATTTACATATTCAATGTTTTTTTTTTCACAATTTTATGTAAGGTTTAGGGGCCACAGTGTTCAATAAATTAGAATTTGTTAAGCTACTTTTGTAGTTGACTGTACTTACATGTTTTGGAGTCGTGCCTCTTACAACTCCTTTTCTCACTTTATTTTCACTCTACTTTTGTCCTCTACCTCTCAATTCGCCTGCGCTGGAGTGACATTTGTTTATCCTATACAAATCTACCACCTTTAGCTATAACTACAAAAGTCGTGTTACGTTGCAATCAAGTACTTACCAATTGAATTCGTCATCAATCACGCAGGTCGTTGATCATCGAGGGGCAACGGGGCATTTAGTCACGGGGTGTGACCGCGAGGGGGCGCTATCTGATCCGGGGCAAACACGCCGTTTAGCGGTGCATTTGATGTTAATGTGATTATGTTATCTGTGATTGCGATCGTAGCGATCGAAATGTATAGTGTAATTTAGTTATGGGACTCTGATGACTTCGATAGGGATTCTTTATGGTGATTTATGAAGTTTTTGGTTTGTACTATTTATACTATTGATTGATGGCGCTTGGTGGAATTCATTGTTACATATATTGAGAACACTTGTACTTTATCCACAGTATTTATTATATTAAACCGGTTTCACCTTATTTTTTTTTATACCACTAAGGTGGCAGACAAGCACACGGCCCACCTGATGGAAAGTGGTTACCGCGGCGTATGGACGTATGCAAGACCAGGGGCGTTACACTCGCGCTGCCTACCCTGAAGAAACCTTCTAATGCCCCTCTTGAAGAACCCCATATTGTAGTCGCTTGGGAAAACCTTATGGCCTTCTCAAAGGTTTACGTTTATTTAAATCCAAAACCGGTCAGTTTCAATAAATAATAAATACTGTGGAAAAGTGCAAGTACAAGAATATGTATGTAAATATACGCCACGCGGGTGGCAAAAAAATTGTCGGTACGCAGTTCGCCGGGTTAGCTAATTATAAATAGGTGCAACTAGGAATTACCATAGAGCTTCAAGTAACAGAAGTGAACATACCTTAATCTACTCCGAACTAAATGCGGACGAAGTCGCGTGCAAAAACTAAGACCTTTCAAAACCTCGAAATACCCGCTCAAAACCATCTTAACGCGATAACTAGGACCACGAAGTTCAAATAAAGCCAGTTTCGTTCACAAACCGAGCGGCCGAGAGTGTTGTAAATTGATATATCCGGTCGGTCGGTCCATTTCCGCCAATAAAGCCCACTTCCGGCGCGGCCAGGTGGCGCCACTATCCACCTCGGTTCGTCACTTCCTTTGAAGAAAATGAGGTTTTCAGATGGGAAATTTGATTTTAAGTTAGAGGGAACTATCCGTGAATTTTTGTATGTAGGTACAAAGTTTGTTTTTAAATAGTTGCTTGGGTGTACATAATAGGTAGTTAAGAGTATTGAAACTTTTTATTTTACATATTTAAGTTCACATATACAAAGAAATTCAATAATATGTTGAGTAAAATAATGCTAGCACCTCTGCCTACCCCTTCGGGGAATACAGGCGTGAGTTTATGTTATGTTTATGTTATGTAAAATAATAACTGTACAATATATATACAAATACATATATACAAAGCCTGTCAAAATCATAACCCTCTTTTTGGCTTCGTCGTAGTCGGATAAAAATGAAAATTAAAAAGAGGGAGAGACTGTAACTTTAGGCATCGTAGAATTCCTCCCCATCGACCTCTACCAGTACCGTACCCAGAAGGCTGGCGGCATTACCCCGCTCAATAGCGATACCTACCAAATCTTTGAACGAGGTAAAGGCTAGCCCTATGGTCACGGGAAGAGTCGATTTATCGCTTCGCTATTTCTTTGAATAGCGCACTTGGACGCCACGGACCCAACGTTTCGACTCCAAACGGCTCAAAAATATAATTAGCAGGAGTTTATTATATGCAGTGAATTGACAGAGTGGTGTGTGACTTAGAACCGAGTAGAGTCACCTGCAATGCTTCCGAAATGTCGGCAAAAGTAAGTTCCATTACACAAAGAAAAACTGAGACTAATACCTACACTTTTTACAATATAATGTTTATGGAACATTTAAGCGGGCGCGGAAAGAAGTTCTTTTCATTCTAATATCCATACTAATATTATAAATGCGAAAGTAACTCTGTCTGTCTGTTTGTCTGTCTATCTGTAAGTTACGCTATCACGCCCAAACCACTAACCAATTTTGATCCCAATTTTGATAAAATTTGGTATAGGGGTAGATTAGACCATAAGAAAGGATATAGGCTATATTTGGTTGCATTAACCGACATCCACGCGGGCGGAGCCGCGGGCAAAAGCTAGTACTATAAAAATACTCAGCGGGAATGGAGCCCGCGTCCTATAAATAAATAAATATTTCCACAACATTCTATACAACGCTATCTAGACCCATGGTAAGCATGTGTTATGGAATCTAGAATGCGGATAGACATACTTAGATACTTTTTGTTTTGTAAATACAAACATATTATAAATAGAAACACCCAGACCAATGCAAATAGCCATATTCATGCATACAAATATTTGCACTGAGCGGGGATCGAACCCACGCCTCCTGCGTAGCAGCCGCGTTCACTACCGCTACGCCACAGAGGCTGTCCTCACAGTCGAACGTATTACCGCTACGCCTACGTTGAAAAAAAAAACACACGTCATCTTGATTAGAGAGGCAAATGTCTTTGTAACTTACTCTTCACCCCTCCCCCTCCTCCTCCCCTCTAAGGGAGAGGGACCTCAAGATACGTACCGCTAGTATTTGTTACCCAAAGTTCCTTAACAAAGCCCTTGTTAGCGTCCATTATGTGGACGTTCGTGTATTATTTTGGCTATTTAAATATTTATTTACTCCTGATATTTAATACTGCTCTTTAGGGCTCCATACCTCGAAAGGAAAAATACGGAACCATTATAGGATCTCTTCGTTGTCCGTCTGTCTGGCTGTTTGTCTGTTTATAACGTCTTGAAGCTGTGCAAAAAGTATATTTCTAAGTCAACACGATCAAAATATATTGCGGTTTATTTACGTTACGGAATACTCAGTGTGCGAGTCAAGATCGCACTTGGCCGGCTTTTTTATTTCACTTTAGAGTAGGTAAGGTTGATCAGTGCGTTAGGTAACGGTGGGACTTTCGATCGAGAGGGTGCGTGTTCGAATCAGCACCAGACACAGTTTTAGAGATCATATGGAATTTCTTGAAAATTCAGCTACGAACTAATAAAAAAAGTTTTCCACGGTAATTCATGTAAAGTAATGAAGTATTGCACTTTTTGAAAGTGCACATTCATAGACACACGCGCACATCCCTCAGCACGTACACAAACATTTTCTTCACCTGGCCTGATGGTAAGCAAAAGGCAAAGTCTCGGGAAAAGGGTCACCATTATCAACACATACTATGTTAACAATGGTGGCACTCAGCTTGCCGGCCTCATCAGATGCTTTTTCATCCCCCGCTTAAAGGACCCGGGACTGTATGAAGAAGAAAACACGTGAGCTGGCAGGGAGTTCCAGGTCTTAATGGTGCGGCATAGGAATGAGTCACCGAACCGCTTGGTTCTTGATGGATTGTTCTGCACTGTATGCGGGTGACATCTATGCCCTGCACGTGTTGTCCTGTGTAGGAAAGGAGATGGTGCAAAAAAAGAAACATTGAAGAAAATAAATTATTGATTCAGGTGTGGCTCAGTAGCTCAGTTGGAAGAGTATTCACCCTGTAAGGGAAAGGTCATGGGTTCAAGCCCCACCTGAGCAATTCATTTTCCCTGATGAAACCGAATTGTTTATTTAGTATTTTCTAAAATTTACGCGAATGTAACTCATTGAAATAAAATCACTTTTTACGGACTAAGTATAACGCGATAGAATCCGTAAAAAGTGGTTTTATTTCTATTATATAAATTAATATAATAATTAGCAGAATAAATTCAATGAAATTTCATTCAGAAATTAAATTACTTAATACAAACCAACCGACTTTACTGAATATTTATTTTTAAAAGAAACAGAATTCCCATGTCTACACAATTCCTCGAAAAAAATTTCCCCGTATCTACCGGGAAAGTTTTAAAGAAAAATAATTACAATAGCCTCCCTCCCTTTCACCGCGGGAGGGCTTTGTACCTCTGAGTTTCTTAAATAATTATACTTCTTTATTTTGCCAAATATTTGACTAACAAGATTACAGAGGGTGATTACCTTTTGACTTTATTTATTATTTTTAGGGAATTAAAACTTCGTTGCTTGTTTGATTATGGGATTATATATTTTATGTTAACGCGACTGCTACGTAGAAGGCGCGGGGTCGATCCCCGCTCAATGCAAAAAATTGTATGCAGGAATATGGCTATTTGCATTGGTCTGTGTGTTCCTATGTATAATGTGTATGTATTTACAAAAAAAAAGTATATAAGTATGTTTATCCGCATTCTAGATTCCATAACACAAGCTAGTTAAGTTTACCATGGGCCTAGAAAGAGTTGTGTAGAATGTTTTTTTTTTTTTTTTTTATACAGGACACGTCAATTTGACTTCACCTCGCCTGATGTTAAGCTAAAGGCAAAGTCTCGGAAAGAGGGTCACCATCGTAAACATTTCCATGTTAACAGTGGTGGCACTCAGCTTGACGGCCTCATTAGATGCCTTTTCACGCCCCGCTTAAAGGACCCAGGACTGTAGGAAGAAGGAAACACGTGAACTGGCAGGGAATTCCAGGCCTTAGTGGTGCGGCATAGGAATGAATCACTGAAACGCTTGGTTCTAGCAGGTATACTCTGCACCGTAAATGGATGACATCTTAGCCCTGCACGTGTCGTCCTGTGAAGGAAAGGGGAGGGTGGGACTAATTGGAAGAGCTCGTCAGAACATTCACCATGGTAGAGACGGTAGAAAACTGCCAAAGACGCAACATCTCTACGCATCTGCAAAGGCTCGAGGGTGTTCGTGACCTCAGGATCCCCAATAATGCGGACCGCACGTCGCTGCAACCTGTCGAGAGCATCTAATAAGTACTTTGCGGAGCCGTCCCAGAGATGTGAGCAGTATTCCACGCAGGAACGAATTTGGGTCTTATATAGAAGACACCGCTGCTCCGGCGTGAAAAAACGTCTCACTCTGTTCAGGACTCCGAGTTTACGCGAGGCTGATTTGATGATACTCTCGATATAGTTTTTGTTATTCAGTTTGCAGCGAACATCCATACCGAGGATAGTGAGGTGATCCTGCAGTGGCAGTGGTGTGCTCTGAAGAGTGGGAAGGGGAAGGAAAGGAGATACCTTTGCTGTAAACGCACATGCCTGGGTCTTCTTGGCATTGAACTCGACCAGGTTCCTAGCGCCCCATTGAGAAATGTGGTCCAGGATCCGGTCCAGCTCTGTGACAAGAAGCTGCCTTTTTTCCGCGATATCAGACTGCTTGGCCGCAGGATGTGCGTAATAACTCCCGTGTAAGGTGCTGTCGTCTGCATAGCAGTGAATGTTTCCGTTACAGAGCATGTCATTGATATGCAGAAGAAAGAGAGTGGGAGATAAGACGGAACCCTGCGGCACGCCAGCATTTACCTGCAAGAACTCCGAAGCTCGTCCATCACAAAGGACGCGAATACGGCGCCCCTGCAGGAAGCTTGCAACCCAGTTACACAGTCTAGGAGACAGGCCGAAGGCTGGTAGCTTGGAAAGAAGCGATTTGTGCCATACCCTATCGAAAGCTTTGGCGATGTCAAGACTAATTGCCAGTGAGTCACCGTGCTTCTCCATAGCCTCACCCCAAAGGTGGGTCATGTACGCCAGAAGATCACCCGTTGACCGTTTCGGTCTGAAACCGTATTGCCGGTCACTAAGCAAGGAGTGATCCTCTAGGTGGCGCATGAGCTGTGTGTTAATTATGTGCTCGAACACCTTGCACAGCACTGAGGTGACGGCTATGGGTCGATAGTTGGCTGGGTCCGAGCGATCCCCCTTCTTGGGGATCGGCTGGACATTCGCCTCCTTCCAAGCCGAAGGCACTGTACCCGAACTGTAGGACAGTCGGTACAGCCGCGTTAGCATAGGAGATAACTCCGCTGCACATTTTTTAAGTACGACCGCTGGAATACCATCAGGACCACTGGCTTTCCGGACATCGAGTGATTGCAGTACTGCACGGACATCGCGTTGCCTGATACGTATATCAGGCATTGCGTGGTCACCAGTGGGCATTGCCCGTGGTTGCATACCACAATCATCGACTCGGGAACACATGTTGTGGAATAATTATTTATTTATGAAACTTGCATAATAGCATTTATTTACTAACTGTGGCCAGTGGCTACGCCCGCGCGGTGGTTTGATCTGTTCCCCACCACACACGGGATCGTGTTCCCGGTTGGTTTCCGGAATAAAAAGTAATGTAGTTAGGTGTTACTGTTTTAGAACAAAAATGCCTGTCCCGAGTATGTAATGTACTTACACATACTCGACAGACATTTTTCAAGTAAATAGACATTCTAGTTCCATTTTTAAAGCACAAAATTATCAAACACTGCACTTTTAAATCAAAAATTGATTAAAAATAATACATACATTTTACTCCCGCAATTCATAATGGCGTACATGACAAAAAATGTAATTTAAAAACAGATTAAAAATAGTTTAATCATTCGTAATCAAAGATGGCGCTTGAATATCAAGAATGGCCACATTTCAGGGCGTCCCGTCCCGGTCGAAACAAACTGAGCGTAATGATTTAACATACACAATATAACTACACGCGTATATACGTCTGACAATATGACCGATAACATAAATTCCTTATTATTAGGTATATTGAGGCGTTTGACTAAAGTTTGGTAATTTTAACGACTTAAAGCAAAGTGTTTACTAATAAAATAAGAGTGAAAAGACCCCGGGTTAGTACTTAGTAATGTTAATGAGTTTCCAAACTTGCTTGCCGATGCAATAGCAGACTTTCCTATTTCCTTTGACAGTAGTCGTTTCCATTAAAATAATAAAACCAATTATAGCAAGAAGGAATTGAAGAGTGCTTCAAAGTGCAAGATTTGTATGCAAGCGGCATATGGTCTCAGACAAGAAGCAAAAAAATTTTAGAATTTTTTAAGCAGTTTTAAATCTTAGGCACTGAAGTAGTCCTGTGATATCGAAATTGCCTAAATTTCAGTTTAGGTATATCAAGTTTAAGATTAGAACAAGCTTTTTTTTCCTCTGATGTAATTCAAACTTAGAACAAGCGTATCTTATTAAGGTTGGTAAGTATACAGATTCATTCATAATGTGTCCGACATTTTACTGAGAAACAAGGGCTTTTTCTTAATAATTAGACGACAATGTCTTGTCATAGTCTGTTCGAGCTTGTTATATAACCTCTCAAATATATAACAAAATCCGCATTACAATAATATATCAAGGAAATAAGTAAATGTGAGAGTACAAAAATAAGACCCGTAGATTTATTCCAAAAAGGTTTATATCACATACCTACCTACCCAACTTAAATATAGACCAGTCTGTACACAGGAAGGTGTATAAGAAAAAGGAATAAATATAATACTTATAACAATATACTTACATGCTTTGTTTGGCAAAAAAAAATCTTCGATTTCGTATGTGTGCGTGACATTCGCACACATTAACGAGTTTTTCTCAACTTAGATTGTACCGACATTGTGTTCACGAATCTTTCCGCACACACACAGACAAATAAATGGTTTTTCCTCGTGCGTATGAGGTGTAGAGGGTGCGTTGCGTATGTGTGCGCGCCACGCCCCGAGCAATGAGCTCTCGGTGACGCCGGGGGCGAGGACACTAGAAAAATGGGGAGTAAGTGTACTTTCTAAGACATGATATGTAGAATATTTTTTTATGAATAATAATAATAATTAAAACAGTTTCTGTAAAGGTTGAAATCTGTTTCATGTTTTAGACAGGTTTTTTATTATAAAATGTGAAGTATAATATAATTACATGGTATAAAATATAAAAAGGGTTGCGGGCGGGTGTGTATGTCTGTCTATCTGTACGAACATTTTAAAACATAAATATATGAATTTTGATACGGTTTTCACTGTGATTTAGAAATGTTGTTATAAAAAATTTGCAAAGGAAATCAAAATGCTTTCTTGTCTAAGCTCTTGTAAGCCGCCATATTTAAATATAGAAACCGTTTTTAATATTTAACTGTTTTTTTATCATTTCAAAAAACTAACATAACTTTGTTAAAGTGAGTTAACTTATTAAAGTTAACTTCGGTTCTGGTGAAATACGCATGACAAGGTAGATTGACTTTCTGCATTTTGATATTTTAAACTAAAAAGTAACAATAAAAAGAAATGGATTAATTTAATGTATTATCCTTTCCCCCGCGAATATAACTAGTTTTATGCTTACAATGTAACAAAAAGGAAAGTAAAAAATAGTTACCGCTCTAGTTACGTCTTTTTGTGGCAGCTGCGTCATCATTCACAGTAGACATAGGGCGGGCTACTGTTCACAGCCTGCGGCCTTCCTGACCAATCACAGTGCTCCGAGCTATATCACTATCTCTTTTACACGTTCAACTACTTCCATTTAACCATCTCTTTCACTTCCCCCGGCGAAAATCCTAGCAATAATACATTATGGTTCAATTAACAATCTTATTTTACAGATGTAGAGTTCACTTTTGTTCAAACACAATGCGTCGCTTCAGGCGTTCCGCATTCGTAATAATGTTTATTTGATATCGAGCGTCAGGCAGGCGACGATTTTCAAGTTCAGATTTCCCTTTCAAACAACTGTCGACCTTATTTCCAAAGCCGTTAAGCTTCAACGGTTGGCAGGTATCCTTGAATCGTATTTACGTGTGCAATGCTGGCATTTTCATTGTTACAATACTCGAGGGAATTGTACAAAGAATGGAATATCAACTATAGCACTTATACTTAAAGTTGGGAATTGTTTGAATGTTTTCGTGAGTTATTCACTTATGGAGCTGTACTATTCTTACGCCCAAGGCAAAAGCTATTTGCGATGACAATTTTGCGAGCGTCGGCGAACGAAATATGCCTTTTATTCGTACTAGAGTCGGGATTAAAGCTCTAAAACGGAATTGCTGTCAGAGGGAGCTTTGTTGAAATTTGTGAACTACACCTACGCGCCGTACTGTTACAAGTCTTTGTACACTGCTGTTCTTTTTTTAAATGATTCTATATTTAAAAAATAAATGAATTTCGGATTACAGATGAAAACATAGCTCCGTAGGTAGTTAATGTCATCATTTTCATGCATGCATATGTAGGGTTATCGTACATTTAAGCAACTATGTTTTGAAATCCATGTATAGGTGAAAATGTGCCCAATTTAGTGCTGAGTAGGCCCATCAGCCTTCAACAAGTTTGCGCTATTGTAGCTAAGTAAATTTTTCATATAAGTCCGCCAGTTAAAACCGCATCATTCTGGATCGGTAAGTCTTATCTATGTGATGTCGACTCGTCATACGTAGTTTAAGTCGTGTTTAACTAATTTTAAAGACTGCGGACTGCGGTAAGGTTTGCGCGCAATCGTGGTGTTTTATGTAACTCAGTTTCGAATCGAGTAGTGTGGTTGGGTTTTTCTATTAGAAAGTTATCGACAGTAGTAAGTAGATCGTAAACATGCGTGTACTGAGGTTTGGTTCACCCTTATTTGAAAATTGTTCTTAAGTATAATAAGTACCTACCTAGTGAAATATGTATGCTTATTAAGAGTACATCTCTGCTTACTAAAATGGAGAAAAGGTATACGAATCACACTTTTCTGCCGTCACCGGGTAAAGCAAAGTAAATAGACTGCTATTTACTTTTGTCTTTATGCACTTCAAGAACTTCCTCTACTGTCATTTAAATATCCATACAAGGATTCGTGTCTCTTTGGACTTGCGATTTTTGAAATCATCAGATATTTTTTTCAGGTATATAAACAGACTAACTAAGAATATAAAAAAAATAATATACGTAAGTATAGCCTAACCCTAGGACAGTCCAAAGAAAAACCTGGTCGCAGCCACTACCGGTATGGACCTCTGTTAAAGGCAATTTTGAAATTACTTAGGAGAAGTAAAAAGTATACTAAGATAATGCCACATCGTAAGAAGTGGAACCATCTGACCTCTGCCTACCTCAATTGTAAAGAAGCGTGACTATATAGTGTTTGTGCATAGTAATCCATACTAATATTTATAAATGCGAAAGTAACTCTCTCTGTCTGTCGGTCTGAATGTTACGCTTTCACGCATAAGCCACAGAACCTATTTTGATGAAATTTGGTATAAGGGTAGATTAGACCTTGAGAAAGGACATAGGCTGCTTGGCCGCGATAACCGACAACCACGCGGGCGGAGCCGTAGGCAAAAGCTAGTGAAGCTATATGTACTTAACGAAAGTATGATTAGAATATAAACCTATAACATCAAACGTTCCAAAACGTACCTTACGAAGGGTGCCCCTGATTTCACCACCCTAAAAATCTCTCCAAATGAAAAACTCCTTAAAAATTCACAATTTTATATAAATCTATATGATATTTTTACTGTTTATCTTGCGTTCAAAGTATTCGGAGCCTGCGTAGGGAGGCACCACGGACTTGTTATTGCAAATTATATTTTTTTCTCTCAAGGGGAGGATGTTTGTACGAATCCTTAATAGAAACGAAACATTGGCAAAAGGAATCTGTATAACTTAAGGTTGTATATGCGAATATAGACCTTATTGTTATAATTATAACAGTCACTGAAAACGCTACGATAATATTATTTGAAATTTCCCAAGTTTGATTGTGACAGGTTTATTAATTTGTATTTTTTCTTTTTCTTCTTTGTTACTTTTTTCTGGTTTTCTTTTGGAACTCGGCATTGTTTGAATTAATTTGTAATGTTATTTTTTCATTAACAAGGCATTACTTAAATATCGTATTTTGTAAATAAGCTACTTATCTTTTTATTTACAGTTATAGAGGTACTAGCTATTACCTGCGGTTTCTCTCGCGGTTCCACAGTAGAATTTTGATGCTATATCTACAACCCTTGGAAAATATATATGAGATAGAAAGTAACCTATGTGTTATTTCAAACTATAATCGATCCCTGTAATAAATTTCAGACAGATCCGTTGTGCCTTTAGAGCGTAATTGATCAACAAACATGTAAACATCTTCACAAACTTTCATATTATATAAAATACTAGCTTTTGACTGCGGCTCCGCCCGGATGAATGTCGGTTATCGCGACCAAACATAGGCTATATCCTTTCTCGAGGTCTAATCCACACTGAAATTTCATCAAAATTGGTTCAGTGGTTTACGTGTGAAAGCGTAACATACAGAGAGACAGAGATACAGACAGACAGATAGACAGACAGAGTTACTTTCGCATTTATAATATTAGTAGGGAAGTAGGGATTAGTAGGAAGGAGGAGGTAGAAATTATCCTACATTATTACTATAGGTACCTGGCGTTAGTAAAACCAACGATGAAAGGTATAAGGAACCTATGTGTGTCTATTATATTTTGTTGCTCCCTCTACTAATTCCTTCACTTAACTCCTTAATAAAATCTAGTATCTACCTATTTAACTTAAAGATCTAACCACCAAAACTTCTTCACATTAATAAAAAAAATCACAATAATATTTAAAAAAAAAAACATTCATAAAATCATTAGGATTTTCTTTTTTAAATTGTGTCATAACAAAAAAAAACAACAGCAAAAAGTTTACCAAATTGGCATTAGCCACTCGATTCGCCACACCACACTCGTCTTGCGTCAAATTCGTCGCGCGTTAGTTTTTCTAAAAAACATATTAGAACGTTCGACAAAATCCATTATGTCGATCGACAAACTGGTAAAGTGAAGATATTACCACGGGGATTGTGATTACATGGATGTTTTTGTTGAAGTTAAGCACATCTACGGGATCCTTGAGAAAAGTTGTATAACATAACATACAGGTGTTTTGTTTACAATAGTTATTTGACAGAGAGCTACAGGTAATTTTGTTTTTGATTTATTACAGAAACTTTCTTTTAAATTTCTTGTAACCGAAATTACTAATTAGGCATAAGTCTACTTAATGAAGAAATACCTACATAATAAGAACTGAATGGTCTCGTCGTCGTTGAGTCCCAATATGACTTAAGAGTTGTAAGTTCAAAAAGAAATTAGTTACCTACAAAAACAGATTTATAGCTCAATTTTAATATAAAAGATCTCAACTCCTTAACAAATCCTTTTATGAAATATAATTCAAAATATGGTAGTAAAATAACAAAACTCAGGTAGCATAAATCCCAGATAAGTAATTCTTTTCATGCTTGATCAATTGATTCGATTCATCGAATAGGCTGAATGCAATAATATCATCGACAATAAAAACTTTTTTATTTATGCCGTGCGAATTTGCGCGGGTGTGTATTTTGTCAATATGAAAAATGGCGCGTATATTTAACTATGTTCTTTTTTTTAAAAAAGAAGTACCTTTTTGGAATGTTGTCTTTACGGTAGGTTAAGTGGTGTATTGTGATGCTGAAAAGTATAAAGTGTGACGAATGAACACTACCGCTAACATCCACAACATTGCCTCTTCATTTTTTTTTTACGTTTCGTATTGTCAAACCTTTTTGGTTGCGTTTCAATAAGGTTTTTAGTTGACAACACTTTAGAGAAGAAAGCTGTAAATAGGCTTTAAGGACCTATACGAAAACGTGTACTTACTTAATAATGAGGTACAATAGTAAATGGACCTGCAGCATTAGCTTTTAGCATTTAACTTTTTAAATTATCTAGTAATTAACAACTGTCCACTATTCCATATTTAAAACTATGCAAAACTAAAGGTGAATAGAATCAAGTACAGACGGTAGCGCAAGTTGCGCCGCTTCTCTGTTAAATTATTCAGCAGTCATTAAGCGCTCCTTTCCACGATGCGTACAGAGTATACACAATTGTTCGTGAGACGAGCTCCTTTCTTTTCTAATAGCCTGGTAGGTACTCTTAGAGACAGAACAGCCAGTATGCTGTATAGAGATGTTACTTAATGCGACCGGTGTTATTTATTCTTGAGTCTTCTTCTTCATCTTTGTGTTCCCGGTCGAATCTGAAACTTTCAGCTTAGAGTCTGGGGTCCGTTTTACCAGTCTAACTGCGGATTTGGCTGAACTTTGATATTTTCTGTGAAGCGACTGCCATCTGACCTCAACAACCTAAAGGCGATATTGAAGAATTACATTAGCAACCGGGACCGAAGGCTAAACGTGCTCTCTGATAATGATAGCGTAATTAATTATTTTAATTTACTTACTACTCTACTTTCTGCCGGTAGTAAGGCAGACAAAACACTGTCTAACAGCTGCAGGAATCATCCAAAGTAGTAAAAACAGCCTACAATGAAACGTAGTCCGAAATTCCAAATTTAAAACATTTCACAATAGCACCTTATGACGTCATACCTTGTTATTTCATAGAAGTTTCAACTCGTCGTTTTGACATTTATAAAAAAGATTTGACTTGACAGTCAATCACCAACAAACACCCTATTAGCCGCGTTAGTTTCACCAACCACATTATCTATAAGAAGACGACAAACGACAACCTGCTAATTACATATATTAACCATAGGGACTGTGATTGCATGGATGTTTTGAAGAAGCAACTTCTGCGTAGCCCTTGAGAAAAATCGTTCAAAATGACAGGTATTAAGTTAACTATCATTATTTTAAAGATAGCTTGATGAAAATAGTCCTTCGTCACCCTGGTGTTACAGTGTGAGTGTTGTCTTAGTGTAAAAAAAAAACAAAATATCGAGTCTCGAGGTCACCGATTTATTTTTGTTGGCAATACTTAATAGGTGCGTGACTTCGAAAACTACAATGACTTTGTATAGTATTACTAGGCTGACTGTATTTATTATACGAAACGAAAAAAAATTTAAACCGCAAAAAGGCACTAAATCGACCACTTCCATAGATTATAGGGAAAAAAAATACCAGAATTCGTTCTCTGCTTGTTGATCTATTTTGAGTAGATCATCAGACTCCTCAACCCTGGAAGGAAACCCTGCGCCAGAGTCTCTTCTTTAAATCAGCAGATATTTGTTTTCGCAAATATCTTAATGAGGCCTTTACACACCATCTGTCACTCTAGCAGAACCAGGCTGAGAAGGGCCCGTTAACCTATCCGGAGGCAAGATGGGGACACAGTGGTGCCCCCACCTGAGGGGACCATCTTAAAACTAGAGACTTGGGGGAATCCGAGGGAATTTCCGCACTGGGTATAAGAAATAAAAGACCCATACCATAGTAGAATAATACTGTGCCCATAGTTTATTAAACTATAAAAAATTACCAAAAGTCCACACAATTTGATAAGTTTTAACCAATCTCATTACAACAACGACATAAATACAAACAAACTCCCCAAGGAGCCCGCTCGTGTCGCGCGTGCGTTAACATCGCCATAACGGCACAAAATAAAACTGCTCAAATTGATTTGTGCGCCGCGCTCCGCAAGAGGTTATAATTTTCGCGCCATGCTGCGAACACACGCTGGGCCAATGCTGCCAACATAACAGATACAGGCTTGTTCGCTCCACCGCTAGATTCGACAGTAAATCAATGAAGTGCAATAAGGTAATTCATTTTGCGAGCAGTGTAAACAATATTGGTTGTTTTGGTTCGGTTAATTATTGGTTCTTGTGTTGTTAACATTGGATGATACACGGTTCACGGCCTTCTTGCTGTTTTGTGAGGTGGCACTTCCTTTTAAATAGAGCATAATAGCACTGTACCTTAAATTTTAACTTAAGTGATAAAGCCCTCAAGGGAAGTCGCGTAAAGTTTCGTAGACACTTTCTCTCTAATTATTTTTGCAAATGTTAACTATCATAACAGCAAAAATGCTAATGTATAGTTATAAACTACTTTTTTTTTATATAGGACACGTCCATTTGACTTCACCTCGCCTGATGTTAAGCTAAAGGCAAAGTCTCGGAAAGAGGGTCACCATCGGAAACATGTACCATGTTAACAGTGGTGGCACTCAGCTTGACGGCCTCGTTAGATGCCTTTTCACGCCCCGCTTAAAGGACCCGGGACTGTAGGAAGAAGGAAACACGTGAGCTGGCAGGGAGTTCCAGGTCTTAATGGTGCGGCATGGGAATGAGTCGCTGAAACGCTTGATTCTAGCTAGTATACTCTGCACCGTATATGGATGGCATCTTAGCCCTGCACGTGTCGTCCTGTGTAGGAAAGGGGGTGGGACTAATTGGAAGAGCTACTATTGTTTACTTATTAATGGTAATAGTAAGTTAGCATCATCATCACAATGATTATAACAGATGCATCTAAACTTACTAATTCTTCTTCATCTTAGCCTTAATCCCAGTCGCATCCGCAGCTATCAGCTTGGAGTCTGGTGTCCGCTTTACCAGTCTAACTGCGGATTTGGCTAAACTTCGATATTTTCTGTGAAGCGACTGCCATGTGTCCTCCACAACCCAAAGGCGATATCAAAGCATTGCAGTCAGACCAGTTGTTGGACTTTTGAGGGCTCCAACGACTGCCATAGATGTTCGTATGACAACCGGGACCGACGGCGACGGTTTAACATGCTCTCCGAGGCACAACCAGACCAATTTAAATACACATATTCATACAAATATTTCCACTGAGTGGGGATCGGACCGGCGCCTCCTGCGTTCACTACCGTTACGCCACGGAGGCTGTCGTAGGCTTGTATTTTAACTTACCGATTTGATTAATTTGGCTCACGCAAAAGCAACTACTGACCTCCCAGCCCCGAGTGGAAAGCCTGCGCCACGCCAGTACCACGTCCTTTTCTCAATTGACGTATTAGCTAGCAAATGAGGTTATCTCCAGAGATTTTGTTCAGGCCTAATAAACACTCATTATTTCACTATACAGCTAATTAATTAAAACATTTTCATTTGATCTCACACATTTCATAGATACCAACATTCATAATAAAAAAAACCACTTACAAAGATAAAAATTAAAAGCACTCAATTTAATTAAGTCCATGTTACATTCCGGACAGGGCTGGGCTAGCCCTTTGTCGGGATCAAAGGCTTAGCCAGTGTACCTGACAGTACTTTGTGAGCTTATGACCCTACCCTAGCCGGAGTAAGGCGCTCCACGACAGCTCGGTTTGTACTACCGTTTGTTACCAACATTCAGGAATAAAGGGTCGTTTGGGAATGACAATAATTATTGGGATCAAAAATGTTAAAGGTTAATAGATTTGTTTTGGACGTAAGTAAAATACTTATTTATTAAAAAATTGCTGTTGCTAGCTGAAACACTTGTATGAAATAAAGATCGTACTCCTGAAACTCACAGTGAAACTACGCGGGGGATAAAAATATTAGACTATATAATGTAAGTATTATGCTATTCAAAAACATAATTTACCTTTATGCAAAATTTCACCCGTTTCTGTGCAATCGTTTTTGCGTGTTGAGCTATCCCTAATCCCAGCTCTTCCCGTTATGGGTATCATATATACTTATACTACATTTTGTTATCACATTCTACTTTGAATTTAAATAAATAAAACGTGATAATCCGTTATAATTGAACGAATGTTTCATAGGTGAAATTAGATTAGAATGTTTTACACCATTTTCAGGGGGCCTACCACAACCGTTTACAAAACAGTCTTATTGCAGGAGAGTTTTGTGTCAAGCTTGAAGTAATCTTGCTTATATTCGTACCACAACCGTACATTGTGCATGTCATGTATTCCTGCTTAGTGCTTTTGTGACGTCAAATTAATTTTAGTTCATTCAATTCGTACCATGACGAGATTTTAGAGCAGTATTGTATTTAACATTATTGTTTTTATGTCAAATTTAGCCGTTTTAAAGAAGTTGCTAGGTAGCAACTTTTTTATTATTGTTTTGCAAAATACTGCTCAAAAAATCATTTTCGTAACCCAAAAAGCAAGTAAACGGTATTTATATACATTAACTTAAACCAGAAATGGTCAAGCTGACTATTATAACGGTTTAAAAGTACTTTTTATTGTGTTCCACGGATACCTCCCTGTTTGGCCAACACAGCCATTACATCTAACTCAAACCGACTAAAACCGCACGCGGTTTCAATTAGGTGGATCAATAAGGCATTTTCGTCACCCACGCTCAGTCTTCTCCGGTTTTTAGCTAGCATGGTGCCCAGTGAGAAGACTCGCATCCCGGGAAACGCCTATAATTACAAGTATAAATTGTATAGAAGAATGCATATAAATTGCTTAGATATTAAGCAAACAAATACAATTCTAAAAATTACAAATATTTTACTTCAAAGTAAAAACTTCTTTTTAAAAATCCTTTTTGAATAAAAAAAACTCTATGGTCTTCTAAAAAAGAAATCACTGACATTAGGCGTAGGGCTTGACTCCAGGGAAGATTTCAATATCCGGTGATTATTCTCTAGGTTTTAATAAATCGTCGGAAAGCCTCCGGACATTCTTCGATTACGCGGAAGTATATTTAGTCAGTTTCGTATTTTTTTAAGTACCTACCCATTTAAGACATTGTATTACTATTATTATCATAATCGTCTTATTAAAACATTATGAAAACGTCCAATTTGTACACTAATGAAATCAACTTATTAGGTACCTACCGACTTTGTGCCCGGAATACGGCAATAGGTGGACCGACCGAATGCAATGATTGATGAAATGTGGGTGTTGATGTTAATTCGCCTCTGCCTAACACTCCGGGGATATAGGCGTGATTATAAATGTATATATTACCTACTTTTAATAAATGCACGAACATCTATACGTCATATACTTCGATAAAATCGTATCGCTATGGAATCTAATCGTATAATCAAAAATATATAGTAAAATAGTGTTCATGAAAAAAGCCGAATATTTAAATCTATATAAAATCTCCGGAGTTTTTGAGAAAGATAACCGGTTGTTCGCAAAAATCTCCAGAGGTGCTCCGGTTTTTTTATCTTCGGAGTACAGCCCTAATGCGAATGAATTATTGCAAGGAATACATGTATAACTCTTTCTAAATAGTTCATTCATTTCCGTCAATAAGCAGGAATAAAATAAAACATTATTGTAGGCTCATGGTACGAATTTGAGTAAGCTTATTTTTGTGCCTGCAAACAAGGAAAAGAGAGATCGCTGTACGTTCTGTCATACTGTGTAGCGCCATCTCTTTCTCACACAAAACGGAGCAACATTCACGTAATTTGTAAAACGTTTTTGATATAAATACTCTTTTATGTAACTGGCAGAATATTGAAAGAAAAAAAAAAGAAAACTAACTGTCATCTGACATTAAAATAATTTTATTATGACATTTTATTTTACACCTACACCGCAAATAATATGTAAAGCCTTGTAAAGCCATAATAATTTTATAGTTTAAATTGCCTGGGCATTTATGATCAAATCATACAAATATTATCTATTTATATTTTATATGTACTATTCAAAGTGGTAGCAGAGAGGGGTTGTAACTTGTAAGCTGGGAGTCCGAAGCAACGAGCATCTACTATGTCAACAGCTTATGCTGAATGAAGAATATAATATAATAATGTCGCTATCCGAAGCTGTGAAAGAGCTCTCCATCTAAGGCTACTGCTGAAAGACATGACAGCAGTGTTTGATGAATGTTAATGATTTTCAGAGATAACCAAGTGGCATTGAAGCTATGTGAAAATGCTATCCTAAGTAGCAAATTAAAACACATCGACCTGAGAAAGCACTTCTTTATTATACAACGTGGAATAATTAGTGTGCCATACAAAGAATCTTCAAATGCCTCAACATCTAAACCTAAGTAAACGCAGGAGGAGTGTTGTTTTGAACCCTCTTTGTGACAAGCATGCAAACTTAAGAACAAAATACAATTCATTCATATTCAATGTCTTCATAACAATCGTGAATTTTGTATTGTAGGTACCTACTTATGTAAAATTTTATTTTCTACCGCAAATATAAAGCCGTAATAGTTTTATGTTTTTAATTGTCTGGGCATTCATGATCACATCATACAATTATAACAGGTGCAAGGGGTGCGAGGCACCGGGTCCTAGGGGCAAGTTTTATTTCAGCACATCGATAGCACCGAATCGAGTGCGATACGTATGACGTTGCATGGACGAATTAGAAATACTGCTTTTGAACTTGACGACATTCAAGGCTCTCGAGTCCCTAGGTTAGATAGAGCTTTTTAGTGCATTCCACAATGGGACAGATTTTCATTACCTACCTATTTATTTTGGTTATACCTATTCGGTAGGTAGGTATTCTTAGGACAATGTTTGTGTGAAAGATTTGTATCTAAAAGTACCTATATTGGTAATTCATAGCACCGGGGCGAAGCCAAGGCGTGCAGCTATTGTTGTTATTATGTCACTTGATGACATTAAAATGGACATGCGCACTGATGCTCTGTCACAACAAAGTGCCCAAAGGCGCAAAGTGCCCTCCCCGTACCCGGGGCTAGATGGGGACACTAGGGTCCCCACAACTCGAAGGGGGCCATCTCGAAAGAAGGATAAATGGTCCTGGGTCTGCAGGGGTGCGAGAGATATGCTTTTGGCAATCTCACCTCCGGCAACCAAGGACCCAAGACGGCGTGCGTTTTGGTCGGTTCGAGTCCGACATAACACCACAGTATAAAAAAAAGGCTTTGTCACAACAAAGAGTACATTTTTGTAAAATGCACACTGCACATCCTTTTGTCTTTTAGTTGGCTTCTATTATCTAGATCTCCGCGCCACCCGCTCTAATAGCTCGAATTCTAATTAAATAATGCTTGATACTCGTAGCTTGATAGATATTTACACTTAGCGGTCATCACCTCATCGACATCATTACAATCGACTCTCGCTCCGGATCATTCTTGGTGCTGAGGCTGGCCATCGCAATCCAGCTTGAAAACGCGGCAAGTTTGATGGTGGAAGCAAGCGTACAAAGATGGTCATTCGATTAATATAGACGCCATATTATTTATTTAGTAGGTATTACATGGAATAATTTATAAAGGCAATTATATTTGTAAAATAGTTATTATTATAACTGGATCTTAATGCGGCCTTTCGAGCAACCGTTGAACTCTTGAATAGCCATCATGCATGTTATTATTTTTGCGTGGTTGTTCACTCAGCTTATCCTATGGCTCTCGCATCAGTTGCCTATGAAATGGTAATGCAATGAACACCTAGAAAAAAACAACTATGTTAAGAACATGATATATTTACGAAACTAATAGTGGTCAATCACACATTACAATACATTAGCGTGTACTTAATTCAATATAAATAAGGGCTTACCTTAGTGTTTACAGAGAACTCTGTAGATAGGGATTTTCAACAGTGTGGACTCTATTCATCACTCTGTGGGAGTCTCTTTCGCTTATTGAACCAATTTCATATAGGTAATGGAAAGGGTCTCATTTTTATCGCGACTGCATTCGGTGACGATTTCGTGAATAAGCAATATTAGCATAGCTTTTAGAAGCAGATAAACTCCTCGAATATTGTTTTTTCAATCGTTTTTTGTAACTATTGACTTTATAAAGGATGTCATATTTGACGCTGAACGAACAAAAAGAACGAAAACTATGGGTGACGTCCCAAAACTGCTAATTTAAACAACATTATTGTAATATTGTTTTAAGAGGTCATGGTACCAAAACACGAAGTAAGATTGAAATAATACTGCTTTAAGAGGTTGTGGTTGGCCCCCTGGTCGTCATCTGTTGACCTATTGAGTAAAAAATCCTAATAACATGCACACACACACACACACTCACACACATACACTTGAAAACAAAAACTCCCAGCCTCACATTAATCCCAATATATCCCAATGACGTGCCCAACAAGCGCCATAACACAACAAACGACTGACTACGCATATAAGTTATGTAGACGTGTAACCTCCACAATCTTTATGATGCCCTAGTACTGACATGCCTCCACAGCTCCATTTTAGGTGATCGCCTGACAAATCTAGGTATATTTCCTCGCTGATATGTTAAAGTAGCCACATTATACAGCAAGCGGGGCCCCTGCTGGGCCCTCCACCTGATGTATAGGCTTTCGACACGATAGCACTTGGTTCGGTAAGGCTCTATTCACACAAATGTATGGGGAGTAGAGTAGTGCCTGCAGCCTAGTTTTATTCTGAGGAGCGTAGGGCCAATATGAGCGGATAACACGATTTTTGTATATGATCGACAAGCTATCAACACGAATGCTTACATAAATACTCACATACAATTTACAGCGAAAATATATCTTGGACATTCTTCACTACGCTATCTTGACCCAATGTAAGCTTAGCTAAACGAGCTTGTGTCATAGGTTCTAGAATGTGGATACCTATACAAACTTAGGTGCATTTTATACATAAAAGACACCCAAATCAATGCAAATAACCTTCATATTCGTATGCATATCATACGAATATTTGCACTGAGCGTGGAATTGAATCCGCGATCTCTGACGTAGCGGTTGTAAGCTCTACCGGTACGCCACTAAGACCATCAATTACTTCGGTGAATTTTATTTTTAAACTATTAGTCATATTGTGACGTATGTAATGAGCTAATTTTAAATTGTATTAAGTAAAAAGTAAGTAAAAAAGTGTATTAAACATTGATTTGTTTAACAATTATTGAACTCACTATAAAAAAAAACATTTTATTAATAATAACATAGCCAAGAAACACCTCTGTCTCCCCCAAATTCTCTAGTCTTGAATACAATACAATTTAGTTGTATAATAAAAATAGAAAGCAAAACAATTGACTAATTTGTTTTTCCATAATGGGCTATTTGACTAATTTTTTTTTACTTTCGAAAAATGACCACTGTCTTATAATATAATGAACTGTAAAAGTAAAATTTTCGTACGACAAATAGTTTTCAAGATATTTGATTTTGAAAATTTCAATTTGTCGCGCCGCCAGAAAACGCTCCATACAAAATCGTATTAAATTGTGACGTCACGCTTCGGTAGCGCGTAGTGCAAATGTATGGAGTGCAAGATAATATCGCATTTATCTCGGTCTACGTTGCGTTTACATTTATATAGTTCATAATAAAAGTTATTTAAAAATTAATGAGGAATCTAAAAAGTTATATATTTGAATTGAATTTGATTGTTTATATTTTGACTTTTTTTGGGAATTTCAACTAATGAAAAGTCATAGTTTCAGTTTAGATATGCAATATTTTATTTTGCAAGGCGTATTTTTTCACAACAAGCTATCATATTAACCAGTATTGGAAAGAATCGACGACTTAGTCAAATACCCTATTGGTACAATGTCTCTTTCAAGACAAGTTTATAATTTTAAACCTGTATTTTCTGTAGATAAATCTCTAAAGTTCTACAATCGTCTGGAGTTATATTTTAAAAACTATGTACAATATAATTATTTATTTTTATTATTGAAACGCGTACACTGTACTGACTGTACACTGTCATTTTTCTTAAGAACCAATCAAGTCTCTCACGCGAGACATGACATTTCAATATGTCAGTTTTTAATTAATTTAATTTATTCACACAAAATAAAAAACTGTCGTGTGAAGATACGATTATGACTGTAAAAATACGAGGCATTCTATTTTCAAAAATAGAATCTTAATTCGTAGTCGACTTGGCTTACGAAGCGTTCCTTTTTGGTAAATATTTTTTAATTCATAGACTTGAGTTTTTTTGGTACTTTTTTTATTCACACATTTTTATTAGTGTGTTCGATATTTGAAGGTGTGTGGACAATGCCTAAGTCAGCCATTTTGTTATTCAATTACGAAGCGGGAACACTTGTAAATCTGCTGAATTGTGTCTTATCACATTGAATAACATTATTCTACAGCCATGATCGTCTTGTAGAGTTATTAAAATATAATTTTAAACTAAATACCTTCTGTAAACAGATTTGAATGTTGAGTTTCATTTCCTCAATTAGCATTTAGATTGGTTAGATTTTATATGAAAATGTAACAGCTTTAAATAAAAGTGAGAAAAGGAAAGGCATTGTGTATGACAGACTCTGTGGCGTAGCAGTAGTGAACGCGGCCGCTACGCAGAAGGCGCGGGTTCGAACCCAGCTCAATGCAATTATCTGTTATATGCATGAATATGAGTGATATGGGTCTAGTCGTGCCTCGGAGAGCATGTTAAGCCGTCGGTCTCAGTTGCCATCTGTGGTTGAACATCTATGGCAATCGTTACGGGTAGTTGGAGTCCTAAAACGTCCAACTTCTGATGTAACTACAATACTTCGATATCGATATCGGTTGTGAAGGTCAGGTGGCAGTTTCACGGAAAATATCGAAGTAAAGCCAAATCCGCAGTTAGACTGGTAAAGCGGATCTCAAACTCCAAGTTGAAGGCTCCGAATGCGACTGGGATTAACGCCAGGATGAATAAGAAAGGGAAAGGTATTGAAGAGAGTTTAGCTGTAGAACAGCCTAAACTATATCAAGTTCTGCAAAATGTTAAATATTCAAGCAATGTTAAACTAAGATTACAAGCTTTTTTATCTACTATATAAAAATAAGTCGGGTTTTCCTTCCTGACGATATAACTCCAGAACGCACGAACCGATTTGGCTAATTTTGGTCTTGAATTATTCGTGGAAGTCCAGGGAAGGTTTTTACGACGAGAAAAATTCGAATAATTGCCGGGAACCGACATCCACGTGGGCGGAGCCGCGGGCAAAAGTTAGTCTTTTCTAAGTAATAGTAAGTACCTACTAAGTATTAACAAAAGAAACAAATCGGCCCATGATCATATAATTGGTCCGAGTGTTTTGTTTAGAACACTTACCGTGACCTTTCTTAATCATCATTCATTACGCAAAACTGACGGCATTTTATTTTAAAACTGAATAGTTGACACGTTTTCCCTTCTGTATTTTAATTTCAGAACTCAAATAAATAAATTTTAAGAAAAATGCACTTGTACAGACATATGTATCCGCTCACACGCTACCAACACACGCTGAGCGCGAACGCCATCGACAAATAATTGAATTCCCGCCATTATACTCGTACTTACTTATAATATTCATATTAATTTAGTCATGACAACCACGCACGGGGCCTATACAAATGACCAGTGAAAAAGATCTATCTATGCAAGAAATATTATCCAATATTTTTGTAATAATATGTCGAAATCGGAAATATATTTTTGGTAGGTACTCCGAATGGTAGATCTGTCACCAAGAATGATAGATTTGTCGCTAAATATAATGATTTATTGTCCACAAAATACAATACCGCACGACATTGTTAGACAGGTCAGAGGAGATTGGCGGAAGTTTCTCCGAGACCTCTGCTGGATTACTTCGTGTTAGGTTACTTGTGATCATGCACGAAAACAGGTCGACGATTCGTTCCTATGCCGAACCACTAAGACCTGGAATTCCCTGCCAGCTTACGTGTTTCCTTCTTCTTTCATTCCCGGGTTCTTTAAGCGGGGCGTGAAAAGGCATCTGATGACCGTCAAGCTGACTGCCACCACTGTTAACATGGTGTATGGTTACGATGGTGACCCTCTTTCCGAGACTTCACCTTTAGCTTATCATCAGGCGAGGTGAAGTCAAATTAAGTGTCCTATTTAAAAAAAAACGTCACTGGCCATCTTCTGGAAGACTTGTCACCAAAACAGTAAATCTGGTAACAAAATAATTTAGCATAAAATTCACACTACCCATGATAAACCTTGTTATTTTGGCGCCAACCTAAATCATATTCTATCCATACAAAAATTATAAATGCGAAAGTAACTCTGTCTGTCTGTATGTTACTAGTTTGATTTCACGCCTAAACCACTGAACCGATTTTCATGAAATTTGGTATAGGGGTAGATCTGACCTCGAGAAAGGGCATAGGCTATGTTTTGTCGCGATAACCGACATCCACGCGGGCGGAGCCGCGGGCAATAGTTAGTACTAATTTTTCTTTAAAAAAAGCTGCAACAATACGCTACTTCTTGCAGCTGCAAGGTGATATCACTACAAAATAAACTGCACTGCAAAATCTCGTTCATTAATTATTGACTGCAACTTCTCCGTGTCTTTACACACCATTTAAGAGTTGACTTTCAGCAAACACCCGCCATCTGGTGTTTACACTCCGGACCGTTAGAGATGTATTAAAACTTCTACATTAATTATTCAAAACATGTTAAAACATCACTATCGATAACAACGAGAATATTATCTATATAGAATCTGCTTATTACGTAATATATCGATAAAAAGCTTATTATATGTATAAAATGCCAATCCCGGTAACATCTAAAGCTTGCACTTTTTTTCCTGGGGCACATGGTTTGTTTTGGATTTGACGATTGTCCCGACTTCCATAATGTTTGGTTTAATTTAAGTATTCCATTTTTGTCGTATTTTTTTTTTTAACATTCTACACAACGCTATCTAGACCCATGGTAAGCTTTTATAGCATGTTTTATGGAATCTAGAATGCGGATAAACATACTTTTATACTTCTTTTTTGTAAATACATACATATTATACATAGAAACACCCAGACCAATGCAAATAGCCATATTCATGCATACAAATATTTGCACTGAGCGGGAATCGAACCCGCGCCTCCTTGCGTGGCAGTCGCGTGCACTGCCACCACACCAAAGAGGCTGTCTTATTAGTACCACTCGTCCTCTTTTCGTGGACGTCGTAGAAGGTAACTAAGGGCTATTACTGTACTTCATCCGACAGTAAACATACACCTCATGACAAAGTGCTCGCGTGATGGCAGTACACTCGCCCGCTAGTATGTGGGACTGTAAATTATTTTTGGCGAAATGTGGGTATTAACACACCTCTGCCTACCCATTTGGCGTTTACAGGTGTGAAATACACATACACTTACAGGCAAACACAAAGTTGAATATAAACATATTATTTCACTAGAGGTGCCCGTATATATCGATGTTTTACCTTCTCTATCACGCATCTAGTAGGTATGAAAGAGTGACAGATGTTCGGCCGCCGGCAACGCGCGAGGAGAATCGTTTCCTGCAATAATCTTTTACTAAAATAGTGATAACTATACCATTCATACTATTATAAATGGGAAAATAACTATCTGTCTGTGTATCTATAAAGTTATCTTGTTTAGACTGCTTCGATTTTGTTAATGTGTGGAGAAAGTTTAACCTTAAAGTAAACAGTTTCCAAGGCAAAGAAGTGTTTATGGTATGGCATAGAAAAATAGGTTTTCCTTGACTTCCGCTTTACCTTACCCACGTGCGTAG
Source organism: Eilema sororculum (assembly GCA_914829495.1). Taxonomy (NCBI): domain Eukaryota; kingdom Metazoa; phylum Arthropoda; class Insecta; order Lepidoptera; family Erebidae; genus Eilema; species Eilema sororculum. The sequence continues at coordinate 12,040,686 of OU618555.1, forward strand.
GTAATATTAGTAAGTACTGAACCGTTTAGTTCGGAGTAGATATTTCGTACCACATGACATTGACACGTTAGTTGTACACGGGTTTTTCTGTTAAAAAAGGGTAGAGAAAATATGTAGGTAAGTAAGAGCTCGTCAAAACACTCCCATGGTTGAGGCTGTTTTTAACAGACTTTTTTCTGCCAGAAAGAAAATGTATCCAAGAAAAAAAAGATAGCGGCACTCTGAGGCCCGTATTCTAGAATGACACTCAGCCTGATAGTTGATATACAGACAGACAGATTGATAGTTTAAAAATTTGGCCTGTACATTCTGTCCTCAGATAAATCGAGATTCAGGCTCAGTGTTGAAAATGAAAACTTGGTATATGTAAGAAAATCGTAACCATAGATGTCGGTAACGGTAATATCGTCGCGAGCTCAAATTGTTTTTTCCCATCTCATAAAATGCATTACGTTTGTAAAGAAGTTTTCCCATCGAAAAAGTTACTAACAATATCGTACAATTGTTAAATGTAACAATTCCAAATTCAAAATAACTATTTAAAAGAGTATTCCACATTTAATTTGCAAATAACCACATGTAATTCGAAAATAATACGATCCATTTGAATTCCCTTGTTATAGAGGTGGGCGTCGAAGGGCGACATCCCTACCCTACAGGGGCGATCGTGGTGATTATACACGTCTCGATAATGAACGCGTTATGCATAATAAACGCAGCTTCGAGAACTCTACCTACCCCTACAAGCTTACGGCTTATCATCAGGCCGAGTGAAGTTTTATTAACATATGATTAGAAAAAAAAATAAGTAAAAAAAAACAGACGTGTTTTACAATGCACAGGAAAATTTCTTCATTGTTTTTTTTACAGAACGATATGTTTTAACTCAAGGCTCTGTTTCAAAAAATCTTAATTTTTTTTGTATAACATAGAATAGACATAGCTCTGTATATGAGTAATTTATAACTAGTTGTACACCTAAGTGGTATAAAAAAACATATTTTAATTTACATTGTTCTCTATCGATATTTTCAAGCTACATAAAAAAAGAACACGGAACAAAATCTGCTTGCTCTCATATCTCATCGACACGGCCCCAATTATTTATTAAAAGACATTTCAAATTGTCGATGGTGGCGGGCTGCGGTTCTTTGTTTTAAAACAACACTACACAAAAGAGGTTTAATCACTGCATCGCTTTCAAAATTCGAACATGTGCTCGTGATGAATTTGTCAATGTTTCGTTATTTGAGTGTGTATTGTGCCAGCGTTTGTTTGTTTTATGGAAAATATTTTGTGCATAACTTGTTAGAACTTGTAACATATCAATAGTTATATCAATATTTCAATATTTCAATATTTAATTTTCGAGTATTGATTTAGGGGTGGTAGAGTCATACATGCCATGCTTTTCTAAAGATGAATACACAGCACATTTGGTACAATTAGTACAAGTTATGTTTGCTAAAAACTGTATTTCGTCAATCAGCAATACTTATCGTAGCTCGCAAGCGAAGAGGTTTGGCCCTAAAGGTCTTGATGAGGTCCAAGTAAGTACTATTTCTTAATAACATTGATTTAAAAAAGCAAAATTAAAAAGTAACCAGAAGCATTGATTCCTGTGCCTGTCCATATCGATATGTCGTTTTGAAATTCGAACGAAATAGTCGTCGGTAGCGGCGCGCGCTACGGGACGCCGCCGCCGCCCGCCGCGCGTGTAACAGCCTTGTTGCGTTCCGTACCAATACGAAGATTATTATACGATTGAGATGTTTAAATAATATTTTAATGGTCGTTTTTTCAACGAACAAATAATGGAAGATGTACAATATTGAATTTGTGAAGTATGTAAATATTTTTTATTGATTTTCAATAGTTAGCCATCGCTTTTAGCGTCAAAAATTGAGGAAGAATGTTTACCTATTATTATCACCAATGGGCCGTCGGCAAATATCACCTTTAGGTATATATATTTATGACCTGAAATGTTATATTTGGGTGGAATTTTGTCGCTAAAACCTACTACTTATTTATTCTGTGCTAAAACTTTCAAACAATAGTGTCTTTCAGAAAAAGTAAAGTCACTGTGAAATGAAATTTTAACTTTAAAAAGTAAGTTGGGAGGTTGGTATTCAATCATGCACTACACCATTTACAAGTTGTGCAATGTTTATAAACAATGTAGTATGCTTTCTAAGTTAATTACAACCAGATATTGTGACGGAAAAGGTGGCTGAGATGGATTGGATGCGCAAAGTGGAGGATCGGGTACTACAGTGCACTTCGGAAGAGGTACTTACAGGAAATATTTTTTATACTACTTGCCTTATAGAAAGTGGTTACCGTGATATAAGGACGTGTGCAACAGGGAGTCTCACTCGTGCTGCCGACCCTCTAAGAGCAGTAGGGTCCCATATTAAAAAAAAATTGCATGATCAACGATCAACTTTTTTTCTTCAATAAAATTACTTAGTCATCAGAGCAGTTTGTCAAAACTATAGAGAGACGTCCCCTCTCATTGTGCCATTAGGTAATGAAGGATCGCGATCGGTATAATCCTTATCCATAGAGTAGGTACTGCAGTTGCGTTGTTTGTGTAAATAACCGCGGGCGAAACGGAACGTAATCTCAAAAGGGGATTCGAAATTCGAATTTAGTTTTATTCTTTTGTTGGTAAAGGGATTTAGCAGTACCTATTCAAATGGATGTGTTGAAGCACTTTAGCTGAAAAAAAAATTTAATATACATTTTCGTACGGAAATCTCCACAGATAAAATGTACTTACATAAACACCCAAATAAAATGTTGTAAAATAAGTATTGAAACCATAATAAGTTGAGCAAAATGGAACTAATTTGTAGAGGCTACCATGGCCTGATTCAAAATTGGTATTGAAATTCCTCCAATAGGTTTCTTTACCAGAAACAATTAAAAAAAAATAGAATTGAAAAAACACACGTATGACACGGTTAGCCATTGTTTTTATTGATTTCCAGCTGTGCAGCAACCGTTTCCCGCCACTTATTTGAAAATAGAATAGGTTTTATTCTTAATTAGAACATATTCGGCGAACGCGTCAGTGCAGGGCTGTTCTCAGAGGGGACCGGCCGCCTGCAGCTATTTGGTTTAGAGTGCATATTGGAATAAGACAATCCCTCCTCGTAATAACATGGTTACAATGAGCTTCCGTTGCTATGGTTACCGATGATGCCCACCGTTCATAGATATTCTCGATTCAATAATAAGCTTGATCAAATAAGGCAAATCAAGAAGTGACAGATATTTTGTATTCAATATTACCTGTACGTCTTCATTTATGGGAAACCCGTTCTGTTGCATCAAATACGATTGATAGGCACTTAAGTGAATAATTTGCATAAAAATAAAATACAATACTCGATGCAAACGGTTATTGGTTTTATAATGATACGTAATTACATGGGAGGCTCGAGGACATCTTCATTCGGACAAAAACAATAATTTGAAAGAAGTTGGTATATGTGTGGTTGTCCAAATATTTTCGATTTGATCCCACCTCTGGAAACAGGTCTTAGAACTTCATGGACTTTCTACCTACTATATAAATTGGAAAGTTCAGATGGATTGGTGTTTGTTACTAATCACGCTAGAACGGCCTGAGGATGGCCTTTGCAGAGATAGAACTTAGGTACAATCTGAAATATTTCATTAGTACATGATCCAGAGTATCTATGGTTCCAGTGAGTTGCGGGAATGAACTCGACTGCTTCTTTTGGGAGTAAGTTCGCACCGGGATTCGATTCATAGTCCCAGAAAACCACCACATTTTAATTTGAAATGAAAGAACATAAGTAGTAAACTATAAGAAATACTTCTTATACAAAAACTTTAGCATATTATTGAACACAACGTGCAAGTATAAAGTATATTCAATCCACGTCCTCCCTAATACCCTATATGGTTATAACAAATAGCCCTCCTAGCCTCACAATAGGCTAGGCCAGAAGCAATACAGCAAGCGGTCAAGTACCAGGCCACCAGATATATGAAGGAGGTAGTGTAAACGCAGCGCGGAAAGCGGAGGAGTGCGGGAGGGGGAAAGCGATCCGTCAACGGCTCGCGGCGATCACGACGACCGACGACCTAAGGCAACGGGCACATTGGAGGAATGTAACCATGTCTTGAGATTCATTTTCAGTTCTAAAATAATCATTTCTGAAATAATCACTCTTCCTAGAGGCGTTTCTAGGATAAAATGTTGCAATGGAGTTTATTGCGCCATTCCTTCTCTAGAAGTGCCTAGGAAGCGGTAGTAAGCTTAGGTTAGGTAAAATTGAAGTCAATATGATATAATAATGTTATTGGAAAATGAAGAACATTAAACATGGACTTTTGAATAAGTATTTCTACCTTATAATAATTGAAATTTAAGAATTTTCTGATGAAGCGCGATACAAAGATAATCTTAAATTTAAATTATTATAAGGCTTCGCACTGTTCACTCTTTGGCTCTACCACTGAATGCTCACTCTAAAACACGGTAAATAATTCGGTGATGTTACCTGTAACATTAGTTACAAGAACCGTAATAAAGAATATTAATTGAAATGAATAGAAAACTCCATCACACAGCTTTTTTATTTCAAAGAACATTCATAAAACAGTGTGAACGAGTCCGCATCGGGCGCGCGACTGCCCGCTCGCGTGCCAGTAATTGCCCGTCGTTCCTTTTTTGAATAACTATCACGACTTTTTCGCTCCAAATACTCTTTTCTTTAACGGACGTTCGGTTGTTAAAGGTATTCGATGCATGCGGCCAAGCGACTGAGTTCGGATATTTCAAGCATTTCGCGTGTAATCATTGGCGTGTTATGGGTGTTCCTTCGAATTGTTCCCGGTTTAAAAGCTTTTTAAGAGCCAAAACGTCCTTAGCGTTTTGTTTTTGTTGTAAAAATTATACTTACATTGTCTGAACTTATATTTTTGTTTAGATACAAGTTTAGTTTCTCTCTAAAGTCTTCAGAGACATTTACAATTGGAATATATTTTTACTTTTATTATTTATGTTTTATTCTTATATTTGTCCAATACACTTAAGACTTTTTATCTAAATGACAGAACGGAGAATAATAATGAAGAAAAAAATTATTTATAGGTTTTTTTTTGAAGAGTTCCCATCTTTAGTTCTACCTATCTAATGTCTGCAATTCTATGCAATTAAGTACTGACTTCCAGAGCAACGCTCAGTTGTATAACAACTCTCACAATGTCTAGAAGTCTATCCAGGTCCACCCTCAGGTGCCTCAGATTCAGAACTAATCATACTATCGTTCTGAAATACGGACCTAAGTAGGTATTCAGAACAAATAAAAACCTAGAATATTTTTTTTATTTTTTATTAAAATGCTATATAATTTTCTAATTCACTTAAGGCGTATACACCCCCATTAGAGATCAAAGAAAGTTTTAAATTTTGTTCAAACAGTATTACAGATTAATTTTTACAGCTAGTGAGGGGACATCACTCAGTCAATCATAAAAAAAAATTCAATGTAAAATAAATTGAATATACTTAAAGTTATTGCTATAAAATAAAGATGATTAGTGCTTTGTTAGACATAAGTTTTAATATTGTAAAGCTTTTATTCGAGATGTAAACACGTTAAACCCTGTGACAGATAGTCTTATTTAATTCAATCTTTATTTCAGAACATTAGAATTCCATAGTTACAGTGGTAAATTCATAATTTCTCACACCTTTCCTTAAATAAATTATTAATAATTAAATAATATTAAATAAACAAAAACAAAATAAAATTATGTAACACAGAAATATTCAATCATTAATTTGTCAGATCAGGCTATCACTCAAAATGGATTGTCAGTAAATTTAATTTATTATTACTTATAATTATAAATTACGTTTAAATTTTAATAAATTTAAGATTACCCTCATAACCGATTACCGAGTTTTACCTACCAAAGTAAAAGCTGACTTCTTGTTCTAAGAGAGCCAATACAAATCAAAAGGGACTTCCTGGTGTAAACCATGGATGCAACTGGGAACAGCGCCAAGATGTAAAATCATTGTTTTCTAAATAATCTGTAATTTTTTTGTAACTTCCAAATACCTACATGTGATTTTTTTATCCAAAAAACAACAAAAGCTGTTAGTCACATCACTAGTGTATTTAAAAATCAATTGCAAACGCGGTGACCCCAGTTAATCGGACAATAAGCCTCAAGGGTCCTGATGGCATTTGTAAAAGTAATTATGTAATAGTTATATGCATTTTTCATCTCATCTTTTGAACATATTTTGTTACAAAATAAAAGTGTAAGAGCCTAGTACATATTTTTGGAGGTGACGATTAGCACACCAATAAATTAACTTAGTGCGAATCGCCTACAGAAAAAATATTTAAAGGAGTCGATTCGCACGTTTTGTGCGAGTTCAATTCGTGCGAATCGTCCAATAAGCCAAAATAATGATACGGCGGCGCGGCACTATGAAATCATTTACATATTCATAATAAAAATGTACAAATAAAAAAACTGTGAATGTTGCGTAACTGTAACGTCTAAACGGATCTTGCCCCTAGATTCTACTAAAGCTAAACCATTATGGTGCCATAGTCAGCGCAAAACATGATATTAAATTTTAGACTTTATTTCTATGCGTTTAAAGTCCAAAATGAAATGAAAAAGTTTCAATACACTTTTTCATTCACTCTTCAAAGCCATTTAATTTTGAACTATAATTACATCGCTTTAAAGTCTATTATTTCATGCCGTTTTTTGCAATCGCTGCGGAATGACTATGGTTTGGCTTTAGTAGAATCGAGGCCCTGACTGTCTGTTACATACATATACTCACACCTATAAATCCCCGAAGGGGCAGGCACGGTAGGCAGAGGTACATTTACACCCACATTTCGCTAATTATGATTTTCTGTTCCACGTAATTCGGAGCGAGCTTATTACCGTCATGCGGGCACTTAGTCCTTTATTACAAGAATGATTATAGGCTTGAATAACACAGAGGTTCCACACATGCCTAGAATAGATTTCCATGGGTTATAGGCATGGAAACAAAATTCCCCAATATAACTGGTATTGGAGATTCTTCAGGGTCGGCAGCACCAGTGTGACTCCCCTGGTGTTACACACGTCTATAGGCCACGGTAACCACCTCCCATCAGGTGTGTTATGAGCTTATCTGACACCTAAGGCTGAGGCGCCACTTGTGCGTTACACCGCGTTGCGTTGTATCAACCAGGGTCATTCTTAGAAATTTGTAATCAAATAAAATTATAGCAATGAGGGAAATTCCTTTAAATTTCTTGAAATTTGTAATCAATACGACATACGACAGCCTCTATGGCGTGGCGGTAGTGCACGCGACTGCCACGCAGGAGGCGCGGGTTCGATCTCCGCTCAGTGCAAATATTTGTATGCATGAATATGGCTATTTGCATAGGTCTGGGTGTTTCTATGTATAATATGTATGTATTTACAGAAAAAAAGTGTTTAAGTATGTTTATCCGCATTCTAGATTCCTTAACACAAGCTAATTAAGCTTACCATGAGTCTAGATAGCGTTGTGTAGAATGTTGTGGAATATATTTATTTTATTTATTTAATTACTCAACAAGTGAAAAAAATGTGAATTCTTTTCGAGGCACTATGTTGTATCCCGAGAGGAGCGAAGGTGTAGGATTCCAAGCGTAGCGAGGGATTCTAAATAAAAACCTGAGCGGATCGAGGGCTACAAGAGCCGAGATGAATTCTTTTTTCACGTTTACTCTACTTTTTATCATTGGCTACGACAAAATAATTACTCTCTGATTTATAAATAACATTTTATTATGGGTAATACGTAAAAGAACAATAGAAAACAAAAGAACTAGAAATTTATCGTCAAAAGCCTGTTCTGTTTTTTTGTGGTTTTTATTACGTTTATAAACAGAGTGTGCAACCTGTTTGCATGTTTTTTTTTCTAACTATACTTAGTCTAACAATTTACGCATGTTCCAAATTCAATTTTTTTGTTTTCACTCAGTGAAAAAATGAAGAAAGAAGAAGAAGAAGAAGAAAGAAAATTCGTTTATTAAACACTTACACTACACACTAACAAAAGAAAATATTCCAAGAAAAAAAAGCGCGTTATATTCACTGTTTTTGATGAATCAGGGCCCTTTTTCGAGAGTGAATGGTAAAACTTAATATGCGCCTCAGCCATGGTATATAATACTTATATTCACGCCTCCATCGCAATGGGGTAGGCGGAATAAGGGATTAGAATTCTTATAATAGCACAGTGACATGTCTCACCATGGCGTTGCCACCCTCATACGCTTGGTACCAATAATTGTGCCAATTTACCGCACCGCGGTTGCCATAACCTCATTATTCATATCTGTACCATAGATTGTTATTCCATAGAGGGGGAGACGGTTTTATTTTTTGGATAGCTTTGTGGTAGGTCCTGGTATTTTATTATGTTAATAAAAAGAGGGTATTCTCACAGAATAAAAATAATGTGTGATTTGCTTTTGGGTTGATTGTTTAGAAATTTCTAAGTATCGCTACGTTCCGTACTTTTGTGATATTTATAGATGGCAATAAAAGTTTGCTAAATTTATCATTATCGTCTGAGCCTTGTGAGCCCCAGCATCCACTTCCCATCAGGTGAGCCGTGTGCTTGTCCGCCACCTAAGTGGACCAAAAATCCCATCTCAATAGAGGTTGGCTTTCAGACTAACTACAAAACGAAATTACCTATGTCACGGATATTCGTAGGTATAGCATCCGTGGGTCTAGCACGACGGTCCACGGACGGCATGCGGTTTTAGTCGGTTCGAGTCCAACACAACCTCCCCTCCGGCTCCGGCGAGGGAGGTATCCGAGCGGATTTCCGCACATAAAAAACAAAAACAGAAGGTAAGTATAGGTAGCAACCGGGACAAACCTCTATTTTTATTAAAAATTCAATTTGACTTCACTTCGCCTGATGGTAAGCTAAAGGCAGAGTCTCGGAAAGAGGGCCATCACCGTAAACATGAACCATGATAACAGCTTGACGGCCTCATCAGATGCATTTTCACGCCCCGCTTAAGAGCGCGCATAAAGCTAGAAAAAATTCAGATTTCACCCGCACACTTCATACGTCCCGCTCTCGTCTGTCCACACGTCTGTCGCCGCGCAGTATTTTGTGTGGCAGCTAACCGCTGTGTTTAGTACGCAGGCGCACAGTATACCCAAAATAATCAGATAAAATTTGGCAAAGTACGAGCTGGATCATTATCTATATAAGGTATACTTTGAACACACAATAATTTTATTTTTGGTGATAGATTAAATGAGTGGGATTTGTAAAATAAACATAAGCATTGAAATAAAACCACTTTTTACGGATTCTATCGCGTATATTTGTTATTATTTACTTTTTAAACCGACGTTTCGGCTGCTGCAAATTTACGCAGAATGAGCTCACTGCGTTGTTAAGTCTTGCTGGATTTTGCTGCTTACTGGGTTTGATTAAGTGGATGACTGGATCCCAAGCTGGTGGTACGTTCCATCCATCCTCTCTATTAAGATTTGGGTGTTTTTTAATTTCAATAGCCTCGCGGGTCATTCTAGGAATATATCGATGTTCTTTGGCGAGTATCTTCAGATACATTAATAATTATATATAATAAATTAATAAATATATTAATAAATTAATAAATATATTAATAAATTAATAAATATATTAATAAATTAATATATTAATATATAAATTTATTTTTGGTGATAGATAAAATGAGTGCGATTTGTAAAATAAACATAAGCAGCTTAGCTTTAATAAACAGCTTAAAATATAGTGGTCAAAAAATGAATGCATATTTTTTGAAATCGTCAAATATTTATATTAAGACACTTTTATCACGATATAAATTTTAATAAATGTTCACTTTGTTAGCTAGCTAATATGGATATTACGAGGCCGTTTACGAAATTTTGGTCATTTTGCTCGACATATATGATTTTAGAAATGTGATTTCATAGTTAAAAACTGTATTAATTCGAGTTTAAATGAATAAATAAGAAAGATCATCTCAAATACTAATGAATAAATGAGCTAGGTACGGTATTTACTTATTTTTATTTCATGATTTTGATTATTCTACCTGAAACCTACGCCTATTTGTGAATTTTTGTGGAAAAGGTTAAGGATGATCTATTAATTATTTGAATGAATTTTTTATAGCATTTATGATGCTAACTTTTTTAAGTTCGAAAAACATTGGAAAAAATGAAATGCTCAAGTGAGACTCGAACTCACGACTTTCCCTGTGTGTCAGTTGGAAGAGCAGTCCCCCTGTAAGGTCGTGAGTCCGAGTCTCACTTGAGCATTTCATTTTTTCCAATGTTTTTCGAACTATTAATTATTATTTTGACGCCTAAACAGTATGAAAAACTTACTACGTATTTTCCTGAAAACTATATATTTCTTAAGTGTATTACTTTTATCTAGTTCATACAGAATATGAAACTAAAAATATTCAATGTGGACAAATTTTTCGAAAAATTCAAACCACAATGGGACTTCACCGCCAGAGTCGTGAACCCTGGCGTTCCAGTGCTCTTACTCTGAGCTAGCCTTCCACGGGCGGTCGTCCGTGTTCCATGTGGTCGAATTTTTCTATTACTTGTTTTATATTTGATTTGCTTGATTTATATAAATTAATGTTTAACCAAAGCAAAGGAAATGGTTTATTATGTAGTGAGATTTTGAAACTCACTTATCAATTATATTTTTTTATAAACAGTACTAGTCGGGATGTTGTAATGTCTACATTAGAAGTTGATCTGAAAAAAGGCAAAATAAATAGTCATGGTTCTAATGACTTCATTCACATCATTTTAACGTAACATAGTAACAGTTACTCAAAATAAATAAAACAACATGGTAAATATCCCGGTTAGTAATCACACTACATACGGTGAGTACATCACTAATGTGAATGACCATGTGAATCTCAAACCATACCATTCTACTTGTTTATATTACACTCGGCGCTGGCTAGCCAGTTCCTTTGCTTGAACTTAGCTTACACGCTACTGCGTGTCTAGATTAAACAACATTGCATATTTTTTTAATTCTATTTAGTGAATAGAATCTTAAATGTTTACTGAATGTGAGAAAAAACAATTGCAATAAGCTTACAAGTTACAGTTTTTACTAAGCGATGCGACTGGATCGGATTTATCAGCATATGTTATATTACGAGCTGAAGTAACTCTGAAAAGCATTAAAATTGATAATACAATGTATAAGTACGTTCGCAAAATATAATTATATTACTGCTATAAAAAATAACATTAGTTACATACTTCAAACGCGAGGTGGTCTAAGACATCTATTTGATTTTCATATACTATACCCGGGCTGCCTGACAACGGTTGATACAAAAATTGTACTTAGTAACAAACCAAAGAAAATAAAGAAATATTCAAATCAAATCAAATCAAATCAAAAATAATTTATTTTGCATAGACCATTAAATCGGCACTTACAAAACGTCAACATAAAGTAAATATTAAATACTAACTAATACTAGTAAATGGACCACCGGTTCGAAACGCGGCCCAGACCTGAGAAGACTCCGGCAAGAAACTCAGCGGGCTTTTTTTTTTTGGTCTATTTACAAAACATTTACTTAGCCTAAAACTTATGGTCTAGATACAATGTTTTGAGTAGCACAGCAGAGCGAACAGCTCATTTCCAAGCTTGTTTATCATTTAAATATTCTTGGATTTTATAATAGCCTTTCTGGCACAGTTTGCTCTTTACTGTATTTTTAAATTTATTAACAGGTAAATCTCTGATTTCATTAGGAAGCTTGTTAAAAAAGCGAATACAGTTGCCCTGGAAAGAATTACTTATTTTATGGAGTCTGCTATGACAAACTACAAGATTGCTTTTATTTCTAGTATTTATATTGTGCCTGTCACAAAGTCTTGGAAATTTTGCAATATTTTTCCTGACATACATTAAGTTTTCGAAAATGTATTGTGACACTACGGTTAGAATATTCATCTCTTTAAACTTATCTCGGAGGGAGACTCTTGGGCCCAAATTATAAATAGCTCGCACAGCCCGCTTTTGCAAGACAAATATCGTGTTTAAATCTGCGGAATTACCCCAAAGGAGAATTCCGTAGCTCATAATACTATGAAAATAGCTGAAATAAACTATTCTAGCCGTATCCACATCTGTTAAAGTCCTAATCTTTTTTACAGCATAGGAAGCTGAGCTTAATCTACTAGCTATTTTTTCTATATGTGAACCCCACTGAAGTTTAGCGTCAATACTCAAACCTAAGAACACTGTCGATTCCGCAAGGCTCAACAATTGTCCATTGAGTTGTACATTGGTTTCTACCTGTGCAACATTAGGCAGAGTAAATTTAATACATTTAGTTTTATTCTCATTAAGGCAAAGATTATTTATATTAAACCAATGGACCACTCTTTTGATTGCACCATTCACTTCGTTATAATTATCGTGTTGCCTTTTAATTTTGAAAATTAACGAAGTATCGTCAGCAAATAAAATAATACTATTATTGTCCCTTACATAGTAGGGAAGGTCATTTATGTAAATTAGAAATAAAAATGGTCCAAGTATCGAACCCTGCGGAACGCCCAACGAAACCACAGATCCTGCTGAACATGTACCGTTAACATCGACCCTCTGAATTCTATTGTTCAAATATGAAGTCAGAAGCTCGAGAGCCTTGTTCCTTATTCCGTAATGTTCTAATTTCCTGATTAATGTGTCATGGTGAACGCAATCGAAGGCCTTGGATAGATCACAGAAGACACCTAGAGCATCATGCTTATCCTCCCAGGCTTCGTAAATACAATTTAACAGTTCTACACCAGCATCCGTAGTCGAACGTCCCTTAGTAAACCCAAACTGTTTATCATGAAACAATTTGTTTTCACCAAAATGGGTCAGCAACTGTCCTAGAATTAGTTTCTCAAATACTTTACTCAAGGTTGGCAACACAGAAACGGGTCGGAAATTCGAAGGATCTGTGGCGCTGCCGGCCTTGAACAAAGGTATGACTTTGCTATATTTCATTAAATCAGGAAATGTACCACTGTTGACACAGTCATTAAACACAGTTGCTAGATGGGGAGCAATGACATCAATTATACTTGCCACAGTTTTGACTGATAATCCCCATAGATCCGCGGTCTTTTTAACATCAATTGTTTTAAACGCTTTAACGATGTCCTTGCTATTAACAACCGTGAATACGAACGTGTTCTGACACCTGTTTGTTGATTCTACAAGCAATGCCTCAGCGGAAATGGAAGACGACTGAAGAGTTTTGGTTGTAGTGGAAGCTATATTTGCGAAGAAATGTTCAAACTCTGTCGCAACCTCCAAATCCTCCGTGACATGGCGATCTTCTATTTTTAAATGGAAATCTCTTACAGTTGATGAAGATTTCCCACATTCGGAATTTATTATATTCCAAGTAGTCTTAATTTTATTAACAGAATTGGTTATTTTCTTCCTAATGAAGTTTGATTTCGCAAAGGAACAGGCTCGCTTAAATACTTTTGAGTAATTTTTAACATAATTCTGAAAAGCAGGGTTGAAATTGTATGATTTTTCAGAATACAGCTCATACAATCTCCTCCTGCTCCTATAAATCCCCGATGTTGCCCAGTCACTGAATACAGGGCGGCCGCCAACCGATAATGTTTTTGAGGTAAAAATTCTCCCAAACTCAGTATCGATCAGGTTGGTTAGTTCTGCGTAAGATTCTTCTACACAAGTGTACAAGGGCAAATCAGGTATTTTACTCACAATACTTGCCCTGAAAGCGTCTAAACGGTACTGGTTAATCGGTACAAATTTAATTTCTTTTTTAACATTTTTACAATTATTTCTTTCAATGGTTATTAATTGGCCACGGTGATCCGAGTGTACAGCATCCACAAGACATTTGTTGATTGGATTAATATTCGTGTAAATATTATCAATACCAGTGGCACTATGTGCAGTTATTCGAGTAGCTTCTGAAAACATATTAATAAGATTAAAGGACTTGAACAGATTTAACATTTTTTTTCTCTCTGCTGGCACTTTAGTGTTTTCTAAAATATTTACATTGAAATCTCCACAAACTATTATTGCCTTATTGGAGGAACGGCATTTAAAAAGCGCTTCTTCCATCGTTTCTTCAAATCTTGCAAAGGGCGCAGCCGGGGGACTGTATACGCTTAATACAATGAACTGCTCAAACTCAATACTAGCTATCTCAATAACTCGCTCAATAGAGAGGCTTACTAAGTCTTTACGCTCTTTAAATTTTATATTCTTATTAATAATAATTAGGGAGCCTCCACGATCCAAATTTTTTCTACTGAACGAGCTAGCCACCTGGTGATTTTTGAAGTTGAACATGACCTGATGGTCTTTCAACCAATGTTCAGTTACACAGAAAATATCAATATTATTCAGGGTCATGTGCAACTCCAATTCCAATTCTTTACCATTTATCAATCCTTCCACATTTTGATGCACCAGGTTTAATCTACTAGTTTTAGAATTTAAATTACATATAGGAGACTGAACTGTCTCAAAAGCCGTATGGCTATGGCCGCTAAAGTCGGACATAGTGTGAGAAACTTTGCTAGATTTATTATCTGTTGTCGAATGTTTTAGTTTTTTTTTTGGATAACATTATCCACTGTGTCAGCAATGTCAGTATTGTTCAACTCAATAGGAGTTTTGTTAATAGCCAGTTTGGCTAATGTATTATTTAAAAAGTTTCCTAATAGGAGCGCAACCTGTCGTTGCAAATATTTTGATAGTGAAAAACTATCTATTGTCAAAATAAAATTGTTCTGTAATACAAAATTACAGTCAAATAAATCTATGGTCGTACTGTATGTAGTCAAGGTATGTAATTTTCTATTTATATTATATCTAATGTTGTTTTCACTAGCTGTGAATGATTTACTGTAAGGTAATGCACAAAATATTACCTGTTTAATTTGTAACTTTGTTATTACTTTCGACAATTAGCCATGAGTTGAATTCTTAGTTTTTTATATTCTCTTTTAGAGTTTATCTTTTGATTTTCTTTATTTCCCATAATTTCGACGAAGTTTTTCGACGGAAAACAGAAAAACAGTCCTCTTGTCTCAACGGGGCGACCCCGACTAATTGATGAAACAACAGATGGCCGGCACCTCGGGTCAGGTGCGATAGCAAGAGATCGTTATGCGCGGAATAAGAACGTCGTAAGCGCAGAATTCGTTTTTTTTTAATTACTCGTAAATTCCAGATAATTTTAACAAAGTGAAAAATTGAGTCACTAGGTTTTATAATTTTATACTTTGTACATAAAAATTGACTCAGTTATATGAATAATCTTGATAATAAATTAATTTTAATCAAAAATTAGGCCTAACTTTGTGATCTTATTTTATCGACAAAATATTATTATTTTATGTTTTCACCAAATTGAGTACCCTTTCAGATATAACGTATTTTCTATTTAAAAAAAACAAGCTCATTTGTGGCACACTTTCGGGTATAAAAATCAAATCAAAGATCGGCAATTTTCCTTTATACCCCCTCTCTGTAGGAAGAAGCTTAACGTGCTTTCAAAGTACGGAGGGATTTCAATAGAAGAAGGTATATATGAAGGTCTGGCCCTCCTCGGGAGGGGGACAACGGTGTCCCCATGGTATGGGGTAGCGTTATCCCCTAAGTCAGCCGGGGTGCGAGGGATATGTAGATGACAACCTCACCTCCGGCCTAGCACCACGACCCACAGTCGGCGTGCGGTTTTAGTCGGTTCGAGTCCGACATAAACTCCCCTTCCGGCTCCAGCAGGGGAGGTATCCGAGGGGATTTCCGTACGGAAAAAAGGGGGGTAGCGTTATTCCCAGTAGCATCCGAAGCTTTCAACTTGGATTCTGCGTTCGGCCTTACCTGTCTAAATGCGGATTTGGCTGAATTTCGATATTTACCGTGAAACGACCACCACCTGACCTCGACAACCCAAAGGCGATATCGAAGCATTGCAGTTAGACCAGTTGTCGAACTTTTGTGGGCTCTAACTCCCCGTAACGACTGCCATAGATGTTCGTATGGCACTCGGTACCTACAGTAGAACAGCCGAATTTCAAGTGAAATGTTTATTAAATCTTGTTTAGCAAAGTAAGGCCCGCATTAAAGTCATCTAATTTATATTCAATACCTAATAGTTGTAGGCATACTATTTGGGACATCAACTTAATATTTTATATTTAATCGATTTGATTTAATTTAATTTAATTGGGTATGTGATTTGATGATATTAAATTAATTTTGACACAGATGATTGATTTTAATTATGTATTTGATTATCATTTTAGATAAGAATCTAATTGATGTTTGAATGTTTTGATTTTAATTGTGTATTAAGTATGATTGTAATTGTTATTATATATTTCATTTTGAATTTGAATGGCGACAGATAAATTTCAAACCTTTGTTACTAACATAGCTTTTAAGGGTATTGTACTACTAACAGTTATATGGATCATGGTCCGAAATAAGGTTTTTTCATTCATTCATTCATTCATTTGTATACTGTGGTAAGATCAAACTAAGAATAAAGAATCTCACCCTTCGATCAAGTTAGTACTTACCTACTTCAAACAACCAAAAGAATAATATAAAATATTCTAATACTATAAAGATTTCGATGGTGGTACACCGATATTGATCATAGCAGGGGAGACCGCGCCTCCGGCTCTAGAGGAGAATCACCCTCTCACTTGTCATCGATTTCATGAACTGTGTCTGAGAGACCTCTGTTCCTTTATCTACAAGCTTCCCCACGAAGCAATCTTTTGAATATTATGAAAGAAAAGAAAAAAAGGAAAAATTATTTAATTTTAGCGTAATACAAAATAGTTGTACCTACAAAAATAGGTTGAAGGAGGTAACGGTGGGCAGTGTTGCCGTTATAAAAAAAAACTATCATTCATTTTATTACTTTTATTTTGTCGTATTAATTAAGCTGTTACTTTTTTAACATTTCTATGTAAAATTAATGCATTTTCTTTCTTTCTTTTCTTTTAATTGGTGTTGGGGATTTGGGATCCCTTCAAGATTTTGCCTGCTGATTGACGGATGTGGCTCTAGGGCAGGTTTTTTAAGGGGTCTAGAGGTCAGACGGCAGTCACCGTAAATGCTGTCGCTTTCGTAAATGCTGTATCAAGCATTTTTTTTATGATTTTTTTAGGTATAGCATTTAATATGCTAACTTTATAATTCGAATACATCGGGAAAAGTAAAATACTCAAGTGGGACTTGACCCACGACCTTTCCCTTACAGGGGGAAAGCTCTTACAACTGAGCTATTGAGCCACACCTGAATCACTGTAAGGGAAAGGTCGTGGGTTCAAGTCCCACTTGAGCATTTAACTTTTCCCGATTTATTCGAATCAAGCAATTTGACTATCGCAGTTCAATATTGGACATAGGCCTCTCCCAATGTTGGAAGGCTCTGGCCTACTGTTTCCACGCTGGCTGAGTTGGTACAGGGTTTTATTTCGAGTGTTCCTTCTTTTGCAGTGATATCGCGTTTTTCCGCTACTTGTCTCTTATACACCACACGGATAAATGCCGTATAAGTACAAACAAAAAGGTTTAGAATCAAGCGTTGGAAGCTTAATGGTTAAGGAGTCGGCCTTACGATCGAGAGATCCCGGGTTTGAATCCTGGCCATTACACTACCGACGTGAACCCACTCCTAGTACAAGCAATTTAGCTTAGTTGGAGGGGTTAGGTTATATACATACTTAATATTATAAATGCGAAAGTAACTCTGTCTGTCTTGCGCGAACGCTTGGGGTGCGGCTGCCTCCTTCTGCGAGCAAGTAATGCTCGAGAAGGAGGCGGCCGGTCGGGTCCGGACTAGACTCCGGGCCCGAGAAGCCTGCGCAGAGCGAAGGCGAACCGGACGTCGGAGGTCGCAGAACGACCTCCGTCCTCCATGAGCGCTGGCCTGGGGGTGACCGGTGGAGCCGCCTTTCACCCTAGCATAAGCAGGCCGCGGCGGCGGCGCAAAATGCGCCTCCCCGTAACCGGGGCAAGATGGGGACACAGTGGTCCCCACAACCCGAAGGGGGCCATCTCGAAGGAGATGGTCCTGGGTCTGCCGGGGTGCGAGAGATATGCTTTTGGCAATCTCACCTCCGGCAACCAAGGACCCAAGACGGCGTGCGTTTTAGTCGGTTCGAGTCCGACATAACCGCCTTCACCGGCTCCGTGGGGGTGGTATCCGTGGGGATTTTTCGCACGATAAAAAAAAAAACTCTGTCTGTCTGTCTATATGTTACGCTTTCACGCCTAAACGACAGCACCGATTTTCATGAAATTTTTAGTATAGTGGTAGATTAGACCATGAGAAAGGACATAGGCTATGTTTGGTCTCGATAACCGACATCAACGATGGCGGAGCCGCGGGCTAGTATTTTTATAATAAAAACTAAAACGGTAATATGCCAAGTCTACATAAGATTCTTTAACAACAAACTCGCGTTTCTACCACCCAAACATCGAGGAGATATCCACCCAACCATCCAAACAATAACACTGCATTACTTATACACACCCTATATCCCAAAGGGCCTATACCTTCAAACACAGTAATTAAAACTAAAAGACCCCACTCATTTAGGCCCATTTCTTTGTCCAACCTCCGCACACACACACACACACACACGCACGTTATAAATCTAAGGCTGTGACGTCACCGCCCGAGGGCGTCGCACGCGCTCACTAATAACTATAACCGAACTACAATTATGGCCACACGATCGATCTCGACCGTTAGCCGATCGTTATCTACGACATACGACAATTAGCATAGCCGATGTGTTAGTGCTGAAGTACACGGTGCGCTTCGGAGCGCTTCGGTTATTGCTTCCCTAAAAATAAAGCTCAGTTGATGGTAAGTAATGAACTCACACTCTCACATCACATAGGTATGGAGGAAGAGGGTCTCCATTAAGTAGAAAGAAAAAAAAAAGTTTTATTAATTAGAAACTGTAACAAAATACATTAAGCACAAAAAGCACAATAGATATGTACCTACACCAAAATATATCCAAAGTCGATCAGGTTTTAAAGTTATTTTTAAACATTTACATAAGGAAGCAACTTCATCAGCTAATCGGCTCTATTGCAGGCTTTGCTCTTAGGTTTGAGAGGTCTGACGACGGTTGCTCAGGTAAAAGTCATGATAAGTCCAATGAGGAGAAAGAGCTACTAGAGCGAACTTTGCTGATTACTGTGCATGTTTGTCGCTCCATCACACTCAAACTGCTGAACAGATCTTGCTGAAATTTGATGCAGGCATCTTAAATCGGCAATAGATTGTTGTTGGTGCATGAAAGGAATGCGCTCAATATTTCACATAAGCTTAGTCGCAGTAACTATTTTCGGTGAATTTAAGGTACTTTATGATAAAACTTGGTTAGATACGAAGCTATTATTTGTACAGGTCTCCAGACCCACGCGTACTTCGCAGTTCCGAAGTTAAACTAAACAACTTCCACGTATTTCAACTTGTTTATAATAATAACAAAACATCACAAAAGGAGTCTATCTCTGAATAATTAAAGTTTCAGTGGATATAGCAGTTTCGAAAGTTTTTATAAGTACTTTTAAATAAAGATATTGGGAGAATAATTTGAGTGTATTTATTATCATCAATTTAGGGACTAGATGTAGAGTTTTTAGATATTAATTATGTTGTAATGATAATGGGTGAATTTCCCGGGACCAAGAATTGCGTGGCATCGATGAAATCGGTACTAAAAATCATAGTTATAATGCTCTAATATTTTTTGCTAGTTAGGAGAAATAGTGATCTATGTGTGGCACTAAATAATCTATTATATAGGATTATAGGTACTCCAAAAAAAAAACAAAATACACCGAAATCTCTCATTGCCGTGTTTGTCCACACGTCACCTATTGTGTCGTGATACCTCATTGATAAAAATCTATTGGTTATTTTTATTAATACCTATTTTTATTTGATACGTGAATAGTTAAAGTATTGTTACGAAATACATTAATTCAAATATTTAAACAATACAACGAATGGCTAAAAAAAATACATTTGTCCCAGAACAACCTTTCATCGCCGTGTTCTAAACATATTTTAGAATATTGTCTTATCTAACGACTTGTGTCCTCCCTTATATGCGCTAAACGTTGCATATTGGTGCCGCCTAAGTGCTCGACGCGGAAGAACGTACACAAGTACCTGCGTTTTGGCGCCATAGATGTAAGTCTACCATTTTTATGTTACTGGACATTTTTTCTTTCATCGCCGTGGATAGGTATAACTTTCTATTTTAATAAGTTATCCTCTTGATTAAACATTCAATAGAACGCCATTTCTCTTGTTTATTTTTGTGAAGTGATTAATACTTCGAATAATTATTAGATTTTTTGTTATTTTATATTTTGGTCTTGTTTTTCATTGCTGTGCTTTCATTGCCGTAGTTTCCATGGTCAAAATTTGCTATGGCAATGAAAAAAAAAACACGGCAATGAAAAAAAAATCATTGCAATGCATTGTAAAACGATTTAGTTTCATTGCTGTGGCCTGATGTTTCATTTCCGTGACTTATGTTTTCATCGCCATAGTCTGATTAGGCATTATAAACATCATTACCTGTTATAAAGGTAGCACCGAATACTGACATTACAGGATTCAAAAACTTTCTGCAATACGATTATAGATTTGATTAGTTTTTTACTGTACAATCAATTATAAAAAGATGTTTCCGTGTTAATCTTACAAAATGATGGAACATTTGGCTTTCATTGCCGTGGACGCTTGTTTCATTGCCGTACACGCATGTTTCATCGCCGTGGCATGTAATTTTTAATCGTGTATATCTCGTTAGTCTTTTTAGTTATCTGTTAGATATTAAGCAAGAATACATATAGTATCAAAACCTTTAATTAACGCGATGTATTTTTATTATAACACTTAAGGTAAAAATATCCACGGAAATGAAGATTTTAATGGACTTGTTGAAATTCACCCTAATAGTTATGACATATCGATCTGTCCTTTTACACGGCTGTGAAGCGGGGCCGCTGCTGGAGCGACACGAGCAGGAGCTGCGTGTCACGGAGATGAAAATGCTGCATTGGTCGCGGTGGATGTGCGGAGTCACGCGTAAAGATCGCGTGACAAACTCCGCATCCACGGCTGCCTTCAAACCAATCGCAAGTCTTTACTTACACCGTAGGTACACCTGCTAACTAACGAACAAGTATATGAAGCAGGCTTCTTCAAAATTAGGGGCTCAGGCTGTCGAAAAGCATGCAACCTTGGCACTCAGGTGAAGAAAAGCGACTGAACGGGTTCGATCCCCGCTCAATGCAAATATGCATGAATTTGGCTATTTGCATTGTTCTGGGTGTTTCTATGTATAATATGTATGTATTTACAAATAAAAGGATTTAAGCATGTTTCTCCGCATTCTAGATTCCATAACACAAGCTAGTTAAGCTTACCATGAGTCTAGATAGCGTTGTGTAGAATGTTGTGGCAAGTTTTTAAATAGTCTCACAAACAAACTTTATGTTTCAGATACAAAGGTAGAATATCCGCAGCAATCCGTCTACGCAGACACTTACATAGTTTTAAATCAAAAACCAGTGTTATTACCTGGCCGCTTGTACCTTATCTATGCAAGCGGGAAGAGCTCACTTAGTTCCGATGCCATTATGTCCATACAGAACATCTTATTTACATGCGATATGAACGAGGAATGAGGACTTGAAGGCAGCCGACGCATTACATTTAACGCAATTAAGCTGCTCATTTTAAAAAGGTAGTTTGCGTACATCGGGGTTTTTTTTGTCGTCGCAAGCTAAAGATGAACTCCCAGGAGCGGGGTATCATTCACAGATAGGTATAGATGCCATCAGTATTATTAGTTTAACACATTACAAGTAGGTGCCTAATGAACTCGTCACCGGTGAATGTGAAAAATATCGCCCTAGGCGTTCGCTCTGTTCAAGCGTTTTAGCTTGAGAAGTTTGACACTATCGGCATAAGCAAAACATTCATTATTTCATTAACAAATGCTTTATACGCTTCATTTACTGACTTATGGACAATGATTTCTATTGAAAGTAGGGTTCTAACATAAATTGTCCCTCCGCTCTGTGATTATATAAACCTATATTTAAAATGAAAGACTTATAAATATATTAGTCATTAGCTGATTTAAAGCCGCCGGCCAATACAAATTGCGTGATTCGGTCACTTCAGTTGAACCTCTTTTAATTTACAGAATTTATGACCAGTATTCGTACATTTTTTATGATCATAATAATTTAATGACACTAATGACAGACAGAATACTAAATCTTTTGACAGAAGTCACTTACGTCATATTATGACGTTTGATGTCAAAAGTTGCACTTAGAATTAGCACTCGGTCTGTTATTACGTTAATATTACCGATTTATATCCTCCTTTGAATGATGTATAAGTATTTACTAATGTGTAGAATTATCTTCAGCTAATTTAAAGCGTACTATGATCGATTAGGTACAAGGTTGGATAAAATTACAACTAATTCACATTTTATAGGTAAATTATTAGATGCCCTAGCAACGAGCTAGGGCATCTAGTAGAAGTACCTGCCTAGTACCTACTTAGTAAGGGTACTTACTATGTTTTATTATAATTATATAATGTCCACAACCATTCGCCTGTGCTATAGAAAAAATATATACTATCTATAGGTACCACACCATATTTTGAAGCCATATTTAATGATACAATTTATTAGGACTAACATTCTAGAACCCGCATTACAATCTACAATACAGTAAAGCTTACTTTGAGCACAGCATTTTTTTCTTACATACAGTCTTTACAGGGTCTATACAGATGTATGGAGTCATAGCACAGTCTAATAGAAGCATAAAACTTTGCTTTGGATAAGATAGTGGTTTGTTGATCCCATTGAGCACTATCACACCTCCCACCCCCTTATTCTTCTTCTTCTTCATGTCAGTGGCAACAATATAAATATTTAGATACGCCCAGCCCAAAACTCAGCGACTTTGACCGCATCTTCCGTAGCTTCATTCAGGTCGGCAATCGTGCAGGTGTAGGGGCACAGTGTGGGCACCCCCAGTGGCACCCCCCAGCAATAAGGATAGGCATAGAGTGCCTACAGAAACTTAGTAGGTAGCCTGATGGTACAATAGGTATGAACTTGTCAATAAAAAATGTTTATACTGGAGATTGATGGCACTTGGAGGAATCTACAAAAAATATTTTATTATATAATATCAATACAATTAAACTCTGTGAAAAAGTACAAGTGTATTATTGAATATTTGTCACAAAATATATCTAAAAGTTATTTTTATTCTTCCCCATTTAAATATTTTCAGAAGTCTATGTCCGTTACGCAATCAATACTTCCGCCTGCTAGTCAATTCAAATATAATAGGTATGCAATGATTGGCCTCATTACTGAGGAGGGGCTATGACTCTGTGAGGGACCACAGACTGCATAGGTCAAGTTGTGACATATTACCTTCTCGCGTAATTCCACTTGACAGGTTAATAGACGGAGCACAGATTATACAATTTGCATAGATTATTGCGTAAAATAAATAGTGTTGGTAGCATCGCCGTATATTGGTGTATGTAACTACTTCACGTATAATGTAAGCTGCGTCACGTAATTTTATCCACATTTTATTTTCAGTTATTTATATAAAGGCTACCTTTAATCAAGCCACATTTGAAGTATCAATGCAATAAATACCGGCGTTTATTTTTATATAGATATACGAGAAGGACATAACCGAAACCGAGAGTAGGTATGCGGGTGTTATCTCACCGATGAAGAAAATGAATAGCTCTACCATCTGAAGACCACATTCAAGATGTCTCTTGCAAATCGGTAAGCAGGAAGAGATACCAGAATCCAGACATAGAATAGAATCATTCTTCATTCATTCAAAAACATATCCTGTCAAATTCTGGTCTACTTTATCCACTTCCTTGGTACCTAGGTACCTACTGTACTACGGGACATTGGCAGAATTGATGCTGAAATCACGAAGCTACCTATGCGTCAAAAAATAAATTGAACTTTTAATAAACACCTATGACTATGAAGATAAAATTGAAGCCTAAAATTTGTGATATCTGCAGGCATATGTAATTTGAAGAGGTTTAAGAAACCTACGCATAAAAATAATTCATAAGTTTAAGTATGCCTAATAGCACAGATAACTATGGTCGCAAGAGAAAGTTGCTTCATTTGATATTAAAAGTACTATAATACGCTCGTGGCGATGATTAAATCGATGAACTCGTATTAAAACAAAACACTTAGCTTCAAACATCATGTTCGCAACTCAACACTTTAAAAAAAAAAGAAAATTGGCGCCACGACACTCACTCACGATTCAAAGCGCGCCGCGGTGCCACAACCGTTCTGAAACGCACTCAATAAATTACGACGCCTAATCACCCTTAATTGGGATGTGTCGTGACCCAACTTAACCTCAGGTCGACAAATAAGAACAAAATAATGCAAACATAATGATACGTGCAGGCACCACGCTACAACTTTTAATTTTTGAACGTTAAGCCCGACGTCCATAGACTGTAATTATCCTCGTTTCCGAACTTAAGTATAAGGATAGAGATATTAATAGTCTGTGTGTGTGTGTTTACTTTTTTTATTTGATTTATATATTTTTATAGATTCGGTGAAATTAGTGGTTTGTTATAGTTTTTGTTGCACCGCTAATGGTTATAAATGTGTGACCGCAATAAAAATAATTTTTAAGGACGTGGTCTTATTTTTTAATTTTTAATGCGTGTGGCCTTTTAGAAAAAGACTGACCTGACCTCTCTTGTCACGATTTCGAAGGTGGTCATAGCGCCATTGACTAAATTCCGTTGCTTAAACCAATAATATTACCTTCACTTTTATTTTGTATGGAATAACTATATTGTTAGTAATTTACTCTTCAAGGATGAGATTGTAAATGAAGAGATCGAGGGTTGACAATGTAGGGCAAAAAATGTACTTACTTACCTGGTTCAGGAGTGTGGCGGGAAGGGTAGCAAAACATTAGCAAAATGATAAAAATAGCTTTGTAGAAAAATACATCAAAAAGTTAATACTTATTTGCCAAAATGAATTTCCAATAAGAATATTATAAAGTTTTTTTTTTTTCTAATAAAGTAGCGAATACTTCATTTATATTACGATCTAGCCTTGTTGGCCAATTAGTAAACAAACACCTAAATTACTACGTTATTCTAAGAATACGTCCATTAATTATTTATTAGTTTTATTTATATTTACATTATACAATAATAATAACGGGAATTAACGCGATCACGTACTGTTGATTTGCCTGATGTTTCGATTTCGACCAAGCTACACCGGCCATGGTCACAGGCTGACTGGCGCAGTATTGCACGCCTGCCGTCTTCGAGTCCGTGAGGTAGTAGGTCTTCATCTACCCGCACCTTCTCGATATTTTGTTTTCACCATATACCTACTGTCACGTACTGACGTACCACACTCAGAAAAAAGTTAGTATTTAAATTATTTATATCTTATACTTACCTTTAAATGAGCATTTCTTATGTATATATAATTGGAATCTCGGAATCGGCGCCAACGATTTTCATGAAATTTTGTATACAGGGGGTTTCGGGGGCGATAAATCGATCTAGCTAGGATTCATTTTTAGAAAATTTATAAAAAAAAATACCGGTCAAACCAGATATTTATATCATTATGAACCTACTTAGTTTTTATTAAGGCGAAGACACTTTGTCTATGTGTTCTTTGTATAGTTATATAGTTTTAAATACACTTTTATCATTTACTGTACTCTTTTTTTAAGAATATCAGGTGCAGGACCGAAGTTACTAAGATTCCCTCCCTGTTAGGAGTGGGCTTACTTTCAGTAGCTACTTAACTCCGATCATACACCGAGAGTACACGTACATCTACATCGATGAATGAAGTAATGTGACCTACATGGGATCTTACTTCGAAAACACCCTGCGAGTTCAGTCGATCTAAATACCACACAAACACAAAATAGTTGCTTCTACAATCGCAAGTTACATAGAACTACCCTCAAAATAATTCAGCCAAAGATCATCAAAGCGAACCCATAAATCATTTAACATATTTCATAGAGAGATAATGGTACGATCTCCACCACTAATTGAGCCGTGGTACAGATAAGTAGATAAAACACGGTACAACCCTAAATTATGCGTAATATTTGCATACAATAACGCAGGGTGACATATATTTAGAAACTGCAGGCAATATGCAGAAGGTTTGGTGTGAATCGTCTTTGCAATGTGGAAATCTAAAAAATAACAAAAAATATTGGAATGAAATTTTTATAGCACTTATTATGAAAAAATTTTAAATTCGAAATACATAGGGAAAAAGAAGTCCCACTTTGGCGCTTCTTTTTCCCGATATATAACAAAAAATACACAGATATGTATATACAGCTGTTTTTGTATGGAAATTGTAACATAACAGCTGTTTATACCCTGTGCCTTTTTTATTAGTAAAGGCTTTTTTATATTATACTATCTTTTGCCCGCGGCTCTGCCCGTGTGGATGTCGGTTCTCGCATCCAAACATACCCTATGTGTTAATTCAGGGTGTCGGTCAACTCCATACCAAATTTTATTGTAATAGCCCCAGCCATTTAGCCGTGAAAGTGTAACAAACATTCACCCATCTTACAAACTTTCGCATTTAGAATATAAGTAGGATTTTATCGTTTAAAATTTCTACCCTAATATTATACTTTAAAGGAGGTACCACACTTCGTTATGTGTTACTAGCTTTTGCCCGCGGCTCCGCCCGCGTGGATGTTGGATATCGCGATCAAACATAGCCTATGTCCTTTCTCATGGTCTAATCTACCCCTGTACCAAATTTCATCAAAATCCGTACAGTGGTTCAGGCGTGAAAGCGTAACATACAGACAGACAGACAGACAGAGTTACTTTCGCATTTATAATTATTAGTATGGATTTCTTATATGTATATACCTACCTAATTACAAGTATATTAAACACGTAGGTAATTCGCAATGCAATAGGTAACGCTGTGAGAAAAAGGCTAGGCATATTAGCCTGTTAACACTAAATTTATAAGCTATCAAACTTATAAAATTTGTGGGACTACTGATATTTTTCTGTACAATATATCGTACACCCATGCAATTTCAGACCTTACGTTAACCACAATAGAACTCATAATCACTAAACATACAAACATATTATTTAGACAAATAGAAGAATAGGTACTTCCAACCGATAGTGCGGCCCTAGGGAGCCATGAGGCCACAAAGGGCCGTTTATGCAGATTCCTTAATGACGTCACGAATGATGATGGCGCTTTTTGGGGGTGAAATGACACATAAACCGATAAATAATATTAGTTATGCGCAAGTTATGAACCTCCCGTTTCGTTACGCAGCGGCTCTGGGAATAAAGTCTTTGTGGTAAAAAATCTGCAGTAGCCTAGTGGTATGGGTAATGGACTGCTGAGACGAGGTCTCGGGTTCGATCCCAGGTTTACCATGGCACACACCATGACTTTTCGATGCTTTTCGAAGTTATGTGTGTATTTATCGCAGGTTTATAAGTGCCCGGTTAATGGCAATAGGCTCGCCACCTATTACATTGGGACCTAAACATAAACTGGCGAAATGTGGGTGCTAGCACCTCTGTCTACCCCTTCGGGGAATACAGGCGTGAGTTTATGTTATGTTATGTTTTATGTTTTTGTTATAGATTTATGTATATGCCCAAAAAAGGTTTCATACTCATCTTCTGAAGATTAAACTTTGGAGCACGGGGCCTGCTCTCATTTATTTATTTATTTTAACTCTTTATTGTATGGTACACAGAAAAATAATTACAATTTCTTTAAACATAATAAATTACAATTTAGTAACATACAATTGGCGGCCTTATCGCACAGGGCAATCTCTTCCAGGCAACCATGGGATGGAGTGAAAGTGTAATTTTTATTTTTTATTTTATTTTTGTGGTACATACAAAGTCTAATATAATACTTTAATATAGATACTTAAAAAGCTATAGATACATGATCATCTCCATCAGTCGCTGAGCATTATTGCCTATCTCAGCTGGGGCGGCTTTCCAGTCTAACTCTTACGCAACTGAACTTCGATATTTTCCGTGAAGCGACTTCCATCTGATCTCCACAACCAATCGCTGTGTGTTCCTATATATTTCTTCTTACTTTTACTTGAACTTTTACAGGAGAAACTACTTACTTCCTTCTCTGCCCGACACCAACTGTGAGATAAAATTCTGAGCCAGGGCCTCATCCGTCATTGACAGCCTCTGTGGCGTAGTGGTAGTGAACGCGACTGCTACGCAGGAGGCGCGGGTTCGATCCCTGCTCAGTGCAAATATTTGTTTGCATGAATGTGGCTATTTGCATAGGTCTGGGTGTTTCTATGTATAATATGTATGTATTTACAAAAAAAAACTAAGTATATTTATCGGCATTATAGACTTCATAACACAAGCTAGTTCTGTTAAGCTTACCTACCATGGGTCTAAATAGCGTTGTGCAAAATGTTGTGGAATATTATTGTGGAATATTTAGCAAGGTGTAGCGTCTTGCAGATAAGTCCCGAAAATCCTAGTAGGTCTTCGTAGATTTTATTTTTTTATATTTGTTCTCATATTGAATAAGGTTGGATATATCTGTAAGTACTTCATACCGAGTGATACTGGCAGTTTTTGTAAGAAGCTAAAGATTTTTTGTTTCTTTGTTATTTTTTTGTTCACAGATCATAAACTTTTTCTCTGTTCCATGCACAGGTTCCATGGTATTGGTATACAATAAAAAAGAAGTGGAAGTGTCATACAGGGCTATTCTTAAAACTCAAGATCGTGGAAAGTAGAAATAGGAAAGCGAATCACGACCTCCGGCGTACAAGTAAAAAAAAATCTAACATTGTTTAATATGAATGACAAAATATTAAAATATGCTTTTTGTTCACATAATTTTCTGCTGGCGATATGTGTAATATACCTACTCCTAGTTGTACTGGGCAAGATCTGTTAAAAGTATACTTACTACAAGTAGTGCAAAATAGATTTACAAGTAGCTAATTATGACGAGAACTACATAAGCCCGTTTTGTATAAATTACGGTGGGCTACTAGCTACTTCACAATTTTAGTTTTTGGGATTATCATTAATTTTATTTTTTATATTTATTAATTGGGGATCCTGAGGTCACGAACACCCTCGAGCCTTTGCAGATGCGTAGAGATGTTGCGTCTTTGGCAGTTTTCTACCGTCTTCGTTCCTTCACAGGACGACACGTGCAGGGCTAAGATGTCATCCATTTACGGTGCAGAGTATACCTGCTAGAACCAAGCGTTTCAGTGATTCATTCCTATGCCGCACCACTAAGACCTGGAATTCCCTGCCAGCTCACGTGTTTCCTTCTTCCTACAGTCCCGGGTCCTTTAAGCGGGGCGTGAAAAGGCATCTAATGAGGCCGTCAAGCTGAGTGCCACCACTGTTAACATGGTAAATGTTTACGATGGTGACCCTCTTTCCGAGACTTTGCCTTTAGCTTAACATCAGGCGAGGTGAAGTCAAATTGACGTGTCCTATATAAAAAAAAAAAAAAAAAAAAAAAAAATTTATAAAATTTCCCACAACATAATTCACAAATAGAACCAAATACCTATCGCCAACACAAAACCACCTCATTCCCAATTATTGCATACAATTTACGCTATTCGTAGGGTGCTAACAGGCTTACGATCGGGCCAAATTTGTCCACTCGTCCCCAGAGATCGCCAGTCTTGGGAACAAGGCCGAATACGCGATCGCTTGATCACCCTCGCTGAGTACAAAAATCAACAAGAGAGTCTATGGTGCGCGTTGTTCATTTATGGAACTGTGGACCTGAGAAAGTTATGGATGCGGTAAGAATGTAAAATGTGCACACATCATAAACCTAATGCTTTTGCGAGTTTACACTTTTCCTGAAGATGATAATTTTGGACTCTAATTAATTAAAATGAAATTACTGTAAGTTAAATTTTTAAACTTGCGTAAGTTAGTGGTTAAAGAGTCGGCCTTACTATCGAGAAGTCTCAGGTTGGTTTCCTGGCCAGAGTTCTCCCCGCAAAGTCCCAAACACAGGTAATTCCACTTATTCTTGAGCTAGTTTTATTTTGGAAAGCTATCATAGTTTGCCAAAATAAAACTAATAATACCCATACAATTCTATAATAACATTGATCTATTTTTAAATGGTAAAAGTTTTATAGTGTATTACTACATTTCTTACCTAATTAAATTTACAAAGTAATTAAACTGTACGCCTATTAAATAGTTAGCATCCTAAATGCATTGAAATTTCATAAATTTCAATATTTTTCTCGTACGTCTATTCTATTCTATTACAAATATTGCCACCGAGCTCTCCCAAAAATGCCGTATCCATATTTCGATCGCACGCAGCAAATCCTCTTCACACAAATGTCAAGTGTCACTCAATATTGTAGCGCTGTTGACGTACGAGATTACCGCCTCACAATAATCTATTCTCTATGCCATATGAATATTTATATTTACTTTTGGAGAATAGGGCTATTTTTCTATAATACAAACTGGGCTACTTGTTCTGCGTACATTTGTATTCTATGAGTCTTATCACAGTAGCGATTCAGAAACACAAATTATAGAAAGGATAACAAAATTAAAATATGAAGGCTTGATATTGTTTTTTTTTAAGTCAAATCGTAAATCGATTTAATATTTACAATAAAACAATACAATATACAATACATACATTATATTATAATAATTACATTATATCTTGTGTGATAATACTATGTAATACAAAAAGCTATGTAGACCCGAAGTTAGCATAGTTTTTTTTTCTTAACTTTTAACTAACTTAAACTGATTCTAAGTGCGGATACACGTACTTAGATTTTTTTTTGTAAATACATACATGTTGGTGGAGCGCTGTACTTTCTTAATTATTTCCCACATAATTTAATTGTATTTCAATTTTGTAATTTAAGAAACCGCTTCTATGTATCGAATAATGTTTGAATATTGGCGCTCATTTGTTGACCACTTAGTGTTGGAGGAGGCCAATGAATGGCGCTGTGAATGGATCTGTTCGAACTATATTTTGAGAACGAAGTTTCTATGAGCGAGACTCTCAAGCACCACGGCGGATCATCTACCCGCTCGCATTTTTTAATCAGTCACTAACCCGCACCCAGCGCCGAAAGGTGTCTTTTTGACTCACGCGCCGACGCACCAACGGAAGTTTGAGTTATTCAACTCCTCGTTTCTTTCTGTGTAATTCTATAAGTTCCTTTGGCCACATTCTCAAGTCAGTATAAGTGAAGTGTATCGGAAGAAAACGACAAATTCAAGAAAGTCACCGGCCGGTCGAAAATTACCTACCCACCAGCACGTGCCAGGAACCACGCCTGTCTACAGCTGAATCCTCACGAGGTGGAACTCAGGTCAGTGCCGATTTTCTTACGTTTTCATACATAGAAGCGGTCACTTGTGTATTTTCTTTTCTATTACAACCAAACGCCAGGTCATAGGTTCTTAACGCTTTGTGTGCAAACACACCACTCGGTAGGACTATATACACGTCCTACCACCATAATTTATGGTCCTTACGAGTCGGATAGGCCAGTAAATAACATATTCACGTAATTATTGGTGAATAATATTTCTTTCCTATTCATTTAATTAAAAGATTCACGTAATTTTGGTGAATTCTTTCCGCCATCTTAGTTTCATTACTTTCTTTCGCTAACAGATTTACGTAAATTATTTGGTAAATTCTGCATTTAAAACGCTAAATCTACGTAATAATTGGTAGATATTTATAATAGTTGGTGATTTACGTATTAATTGGTAAATAATCATCATTCTATTCGCATACGCGTAACTTTGTAGGTAGGTACCTATCTAGGTACGTAAGTACATAGTTACATTACTATTATTATACGCTCCGCCGTGCTACTTGCGCTATTATATAATAAGCCGTAGTACAATTTTCAATAAAAAGTAGGTATATCTAAACTGTTTGTGTTGAATTACTATTATATTATAGTAGGTACCTTACAGATAATCTTCTTGTTATATTTCAATAGGTAGGTCCTACCTATCGTTAATTTGCAAACATGTCGTCAGATCTCGAGACGAAGCTTATTCTGTTGAATCAAAAAAAGGAATTATTGTTTGCACGCATTAATCGTTGGTATAAATCGTCGAAATCAGTTGTGTGTTTTGACATAACAACGCGAGCGAATGAAGATTTTCTGTCTGAGACCGAGAACATCGATGTCGTTCGCGATAAGTTCGAGTCGATTGTAGATCAAATAAATAGCTTAAATTTATCATTACAATCCCCTGTAGAATCCGACTATTCTTGCCTTGACTCATTCGATGAATTGTATTCGAGAATAAAACGCATTAGAAATAAATTATCTACGCCCAAGGTCAAGGAGATCGCCTCACACGGGTCGATTAATTCAAACGCGTCTGTAGTGAAATTGGAAATGCTTGTTATTCCGAGTTTTGACGGACGCCCTGAAAACTGGAATACATTTTATCAGTCCTTTAAGGCCAATATTCATTCGAACACACAATTGTCTGATTCGCAACGTGTGCAATACCTATTCTCAAAATTAACCAAAGACGCATTAAAGTTCACTGCCGGTATTGTTCCGTCAAGTGAGACCTACAGTATAGTGTGGGACGCCTTGGTCAAGAAATACCAAGATAAACGCTCATTAGGTTCATATTATCTTAATAATATATTAGACTTAAAGAATTGTTCACCTAGTGTGAACTCACTTGATTCATTTATAGGTATATATTCCTCATCTATCGCCGCGCTTAAAGAGTTAGGTATAAATGATTTAACGGACTTCGTGTTTCTACAATGTGCCTTGAGGAAAATGGACACGCTAACCATCCAAGCCTTCGAACTTTCTGTTCGAGGTGTCGAAATACCTACAACGCAACAGCTGATCGACTTTGTACAAGATTATGCTAAGATGATTGAACGGTCAAACCCGCGGTCTTCGTCATATGCGAAGTCGTCCACTGCTGGGACACCACAGTCTAATGATAGGCGTGTACAGCGTAATTCTAAGTCGTTTGTTGTCAGTGTGCCGATTAATAATAAGTCGAATGCGCCCGCCGTAGTTGATGCGTCATGTTGTTTATGTGGCGGCCGCGACCACCGACACCTGTATAACTGCGCTCAGTTTAAAAATATGCAAAATGCAAAGGCTAGATATGAGTTTATTAAATCTAAGCGTGGTTGCGTGAATTGTCTAAGCACATTACATAATCTCCCGCGATGTAAAAGTACGTCAGTTTGTTTCTGTCAGAAAAAACATCATAAATTATTGCATTTTGATAATGTTAATAATTCGCACTCGCATGCGACGAGTGCTGTCCCTTTCTCGCCGCCCCAGTGCGACAATATTAGTCCCATTCCTGAGTCACCGCTCGCTTCAAGCACTGTGCATTCGTATGCCTCTAGCCATAAGGGTGATATTCTCTTGGCAACCGCTCAGGTGTATGCTCGCCCTAAAGGTAGCACTGGAAATAAATCTGTAGTCAGATGTCTAATTGATAATGGCTCACAGAATAACTTAATCACATTGTCCTGTTGTCGTTTATTAAATTTACCAATAATACCAATGAGTAATTCTGTTGTCAAAGGTGTTGGCTCCATTTCGCACACGATAATAGGCTATGTGTATTTGGACATTGAATCTCGTATTTATGCAGATCATAAGTATACTATACATGCGTTAGTTATGAATAGCATTACGGATCAATTGCCCTCGCATTTAATTAAGTGTGATAGCGAGTTAAATCTTCGCGATTTACCGCTTGCTGACTTAAGCTGGAACATTCCAGGAAACATTGATATAATATTAGGTGCACAGCTCTTCCCGTATATCTACTTAGGAAATAGAGTCGAGTGTGGCCCCAGTGCCCCTTGTGTACTGTCAACCGCGTTTGGGTATGTACTTATGGGTGATTACCCACGTAAAGTTGTTGTGCCTACAACCGCATCCTTTTCTGCGCTAGCACTAAATGATTTAGTGCAAAATTTTTGGGAACTTGAGGAAGTTCCTGTGAAGCGCCTATTGTCTCCAGAAGAAACCGAGTGCGAGAATATTTTCACATCTACTGTGACTCGCGATGACGTAGGTCGTTATACTGCGCTGCCGTTCTGCAAGGATCCCTCTGAACTAGGGAACTCGCGCGGCGTCGCTCACCCCCGGTTTTTGTCGCTCGAGCGTAAACTTCGTCAATCACCAACCGTACGCGAAAATTACAATAAGGTTATTCGGGATTGTTTGGATAACGGTTGTCTTGGTCTCGTTGATGACTCTAATTTGTCTATGGATGGTTATTGCATACCTCATCACGCAGTAGTTCGACATGACAAACCGATGCCG
Source organism: Eilema sororculum (assembly GCA_914829495.1). Lineage (NCBI taxonomy): Eukaryota > Metazoa > Arthropoda > Insecta > Lepidoptera > Erebidae > Eilema > Eilema sororculum. Next base: position 12,075,337 of record OU618555.1, read on the forward strand.
CGTATTGTGTTAGACGCGAGCGCTAAAACCCACACTTGTCTTTCGCTCAATGATATTTTACATATTGGTCCCAATTTACAGGCAGACCTGTTTTTATTATTATTAAATTTTAGGCTATGTCCTATCGCAATGAACGCTGACATAAATACTCACCGCAAATCGCTTGAGTTTGATGTTGGCAGTCATGTCGCAAAGGTTTTAGGTCTCTCGTGGGAGCCGTGTGGAGATAATTTTTATTTCACATCCACCTTGGTAGATGAGAAGTGCACTAAGAGAAATATACTCTATATAGTTGCGCGACTATTTGACGTGCTCGGGTTGGTGGCACCTGTGATACTCTACGCCAAGTTGTTAATTAAGGAACTTTGGCTTAGTAAGAGTGATTGGGATGACCCTGCTCCAGAGCATATACGCTCACGCTTTTCCGCTTTCGTTCAAGAATTAAAATTGCTTGACACATTAAAAATTCCGCTATATATAGGTGTCAAAGTTGATTGCGAATTACATCTTGTCACATTTTGTGATGCCAGCCTGAATGGCATGGGATGTGTTATTTATGCACATTGTACCTACCCATCTGGCATTCAAACTCGCATTTTGTGTGCGAAATCAAAGGTCACTCCGACTAAGATTACTACGCTTGCTCGATTAAAGTTATGTGCTATTTTGCTTATGTCAAAGTTAACAAGAACTGTACGTGATTCTTATGCATTACGCATTCCCGTTACTGACATTTACGCCTTTTCTGATTCCACGATTGCCTTATCATGGGTTCACTCGTCACCACATCGGTGGTCGATTTTTGTTAGTAACCGGGTCGCTCAGTGTCAAGAAAACTTGAACGCTAAACATTTTTATCACGTCGCCGGAGACATTAATCCGAGTGATTGTCTATCACGCGGTATGCTCCCCTCGCAACTTTTGGCTTATGATTTGTGGTGGAACGGTCCAGCATTGATCCGTGGCCCCCCTGATGAATGGCCTATTAAGTCATTCTCTCCCGCCAACTGTTCTGACTTACCTGAGCATAAGGCAAATGTGTTGAGTGTGACATCAAAACACACAGAGTCGCCATTGTTATGTACATTAGCACAACGTGTTTCTTCTTGGCAGAAACTACTACGTATCATTACATACGTTTTAAAATTCGCACGATTTAAATTTAAGATCGAACCTCATTCTGTATCAGGATTACATCCTGTCCTTCTCCCTAAACGCGATCACGTTGTTGATCTAATAATTCAGCATTTTCACGTTGTCAATTGTCATACTGGACCTGGACTCCTCATGTCTATCATAATATATAAAACGCGTACTGGTACTTACAAACTCGCTGTAAACGGGTTGTATCCTATCCCAACGCAATAACTTACAACGCTAAATAGAATCTTAAACTTTAATTTTTAACTCAAACTTTAAACATACTTTAGATAGAATATTGTTAGTCTAAGTTGTTATTTTGGCTATGTGTATTATTATGCTATACAAATTCACTATGGGCTCTAATCAGCCAGTGTTCGCTTGTTTGTTTCGTAACGTCTTGCGACGTTCCAAAGCCGGGTGCATGGTGGAGCGCTGTACTTTCTTAATTATTTCCCACATAATTTAATTGTATTTCAATTTTGTAATTTAAGAAACCGCTTCTATGTATCGAATAATGTTTGAATATTGGCGCTCATTTGTTGACCACTTAGTGTTGGAGGAGGCCAATGAATGGCGCTGTGAATGGATCTGTTCGAACTATATTTTGAGAACGAAGTTTCTATGAGCGAGACTCTCAAGCACCACGGCGGATCATCTACCCGCTCGCATTTTTTAATCAGTCACTAACCCGCACCCAGCGCCGAAAGGTGTCTTTTTGACTCACGCGCCGACGCACCAACGGAAGTTTGAGTTATTCAACTCCTCGTTTCTTTCTGTGTAATTCTATAAGTTCCTTTGGCCACATTCTCAAGTCAGTATAAGTGAAGTGTATCGGAAGAAAACGACAAATTCAAGAAAGTCACCGGCCGGTCGAAAATTACCTACCCACCAGCACGTGCCAGGAACCACGCCTGTCTACAGCTGAATCCTCACGAGGTGGAACTCAGGTCAGTGCCGATTTTCTTACGTTTTCATACATAGAAGCGGTCACTTGTGTATTTTCTTTTCTATTACAACCAAACGCCAGGTCATAGGTTCTTAACGCTTTGTGTGCAAACACACCACGTGGTAGGACTATATACACGTCCTACCACATGTCATGCATAATGCATACAGAAAACATATAAACATAGAGATATCTAGAATTCCAGACTAATGCAATCGGATAAATATTCGCATTGAGCAGGAATGGATTCTGCGACCTCGATCATAACTGTTGCATGCTCCACCGCTACGCTGCTACGCCACAGAGCGTAGCAGTAGAGCTTTCAACTGCTTTCTCTATAGCGTAGTGGTAAAACATCATATTGGTAGACAGTCTCTGGGCGTGGTGGTAGTGAACGCGAATGCTACGCAGGAGGCGCAGGTTCGATCCCTGCTCAGTGCCAATATTTGTATGCATGAATATGGCTATTTGTATTGGTCTGGGTGTTTCTATGTATGTATGGTATTTACCAAAAAAAATGATCTAAGTATGTTTATTCGCATTCTAGATTCCATAACACAAGCTAGTTAAGCTTACCATGGGTCTAGATAGCGTTGTGTAGAATGTTGTGGAATATTTATTATTATTAATTATCACACATATTGATTTCTTTACCTTTCTTTTAATTGAAGTTGTTTTAACATAAGACATATCAATATGACGTCACCTTACCATTACAGACATTAATGTCACAATGGTGGCACTTAAGGGCCTTATCAGGTGCTTTTTTACGCCTCGCTACAAGGACCTGGGACTGTAGGATTTTTTGCTATATTTGCCTCTCTTTTTGAAGAAGAAGCCGCGTCGTTCCCCTTTGAGAAGAATTTGCCATCCTATCTCTTCCTTTGCGGTGTCGTACAAGGCGACTAAGGGATAGGGTTGTTTAACATCAGATAGATAATCCATCCCAGACTCAGCCTCAGATATAGACTCGAGTCAACAATAATAGTGCCTGGAATATTATTGCAATAGGCTAACCCCCAATTACATGGGACCGACAACATTTTTATAACGTCACAAAAAAAAATATTCAAGTTACTTTCACTTACCGTTTTGACGTTTAGTAAAAAGTAACTAATTTGAATAGTCAGTAGAATAAGTAGGCACCCAATTAGGAATATGATACTACTCTATTTATGTAGAAAAAAACTTGACAGCCCCCAACTAGTCAAAATTTAATATACAACCTTATTAGGGTTAGCCGTTATTAGCTTACCGCCCTATCGTGATCAGAACTACCCTCTGAAGTGGGGACTAATAAAGGGCGCATTACTGTGTAAACACGGTCACGTGGCTGCCGGCCGGCGCGGCGTGACGCGCACCACAGACTTGATAGAGATCTCTCTTGCGCGAAATTATCTATGGCTCTGAGTTCGCGCGCTTTTTGAAGTCAATGTCAAAATACTTTGCTTTTGACATAAGACATTGGTAGTTATGTGTGGAGCCACGAATCTGTGAATTGAAGAATGGTGCCACCGGCCCTTCAAACCGTATTACCGATTTCAACCATTTCACGGAAGCGTTGGTACCTTTATAAGTACTAGCGTTAATCCCAGTCGCATCCGAAGCTTTCAACCTCAGAGTCTGGGGTTCGTATTACCAGTTTAACTACTGATTTGGCTGGAATTCGATATTTCGACTACCATCTGAGGTTGTGATGTACTATTATCTAATCTGTGCTTCAATGGATCAGTTCTCCCAGTCAGGTATCAAGTCTGACTCCTGATTTATAGGGTGAAAATATTTGTATCCTAGATCACTCTCTTTACTTTTTTCCACAAATTTATTTCAATGTTTGATTGACAACAAACCATTTAAAAATACCTAACATAAGTTTCATAGAAATACAAGAAAGTTTTAGACAAAGAACCAATAAACGCGTTCCTGAATAGGCAATCAGCAACATCTTTTCCCACTAAGCTTAATTTAACGAATTAATTAAGATATCATTAGATGGAAAACAAATTCACATCTGCTAACACTGACGTATGCATTTAATTACCACAATTAATCCCACTAAGTAATTACTGGCAACATTTGAAATATACTCGTTATCATGTTACGAATTTGATTGGTGTCTTTGACCAATTTTTAACAACGATATTTAGTATTTTGCTGTAGGCGCCATCTTGTCATTTCCACGTGATAAAACGCAATGCATAATGTTTAGCAGTTAATTCTTTAATTATAGTACTTTAAAGCAATTAATCATTTCATAGATTAAGTTTTTATTCGAAGGTCAATGAAAGTAACAAATATATCTTAGAACTTGCATGTAATATTGTTATTCCGTCGCCCGAAGTCAATGGGCCTTTATTTCTCATAGAATTTATGCATTTATACACCTACACGCGACGTAATGATAGGATATCTATATAAATGGGTACAATAGAGTACCGTTATATCAATTATTGAATTATGTTGATGTAACAACTTATTTTTTCATTAGCTAAACTCAACTTAATTGAAATAATCTATTAAAATGTGCATTGGCCTGAATGTGTCCATCTATGTGTAATACATAAATTTGTTTCTTGTTTAAAAAGTTGTGTCTGGGAGTAAGTAGGTACTATTTTCTATTCTGTGATCTGGGTATATTTATTCGCAATCTAGAGCCCAAAACACAAGCTGGCTGGTTTCTTATTTTGATTTTAGAATGTATCGTGTAGAATATCCTAGACTATAATAAGCTCGGTGAATGATGATCCCTATGACAGTTCGTTAGCGCTTAACATTGTACTGACGTCCTATCACATCAAATCCTTTAGAGGTCCATTAAAAAGACGAAAAAATCATAATTGTGTACAATTGTAAATTATAAAAATGAATATTAAGAAATTATTACGTAATGTTCGGAAATAATAGAAAAAAACTCAATGCAAATGTACATGGTACGTGCTGCAAAAGTTACGTCGTCAAGCTGTTATCGACTAAGAAGGGACACATCGATAAACAAAATATCGATAATTTGTTGGAAATATAAAACAAATGCTTTGAGTTTGTATTTTATTTATATCAATCTGAATCTGATACAGGGTCAATCGGATCTTCAAAATCTGAGTCTGAACTGCAGCTATCCGTGACGTTTATTATTAACGGTTGGTCAATGATATTGTCGTATTGTACATCTCGATCCCAGTCTTGTAAGCAAATTTTCTTCGTTCTTTCGACCACTTATCGCCAATCGTCAGCTGTCACTTGAGCGCAAGCTTCTTCCAATAAAACCATCATTTTATTTGCCGTGAATGGCGGAGTTGTGTTATGCCTAGCTGCATGACCTGAAAATATTTGTACATTCAGTAATTATTTTTAGAAATATATGCATATACATAATATTATATAAATAAAAAATATAGATACCTTTGATCTGCGCCCATATCAACTCGATTGCATTATATTGGCAGTGATAGGGCGGTAACCGAATTACCGTGTGTCCATTTGATTGGGCCAATTCATCCAAAAAATATGATGGGTGCGTCTGTTGTTTGTGAAAGTTCAACAGTCTAACCAACTCTTTTTTTAACATCTGACTGTCAGTTTCCACACCATTGCCGTGTAACCACTCTATAATTTCAGCTTTTTTGTTATTGCTGCTGGGGGGTTTGTTAATTTGAACTGAGTGATATGAAGCATTGTCCATTAAAATATAGTGAGGCTCATTCAAATTTTCTAATAGTTTTATAAACCATGTCTTAAAGTTTTCGAAATTCATTTCCTCGTGGTACTCCGTTGTTTTCACTGACTTAAAAGCCCACAGGCAATTCGGCACAAAACCTGTAGCTGTGCCAGCGTGGCAAATGATTAAGCGCTGGCCCTTTCCTTCAGGAGTTTTTGTGCTGGATTTCGCTGTGTCATCCGTCCATGCCTTACCTACAGTATGATTGGCGTTCAGCCATGTCTCATCAAGGTATACTACCTTCTCCCAGTTATCAATTTGTTTGATTTTGCGAAGAAAATCGCATCGTAGTAAAGCTATGTCAGTACGCTCCATTAATATTTTTCTCTTGTCACATTTTTTATTGCGGAATCCACATTTTTTCAAAACAATTCTAAGGGAAGTAGCACCGCCTTTGAAGAGTTCTGCAGCTTTTAATGAAGATAATAACTTCTGGCAGGTCGGTAGTTCACCTCGTAGGTAGTAACCATAAATATGATTGCGTATAGCATCTAAATCAAATTCATCAGGTTCTGTTATATGACATAACCTTTTCTTTTTCTTTGGTGTTAATAGTTTATTGTCCTCCATGGACGACTCCCCAATTGCCAGCTAATTATGAATTCTTTAAAATTCAATTCAAAAAGAATTTTAAATTCTTTAAATTATGCAATTTGAATAAAAATTAAAGTATAGTAAAATAAAATATAATAAGGCTGTTACTTTTTTATCTAGTGTTTTATGTCCATCAATGCGCGTAGTCTTTTTTTCAAAATAAATAAATATTGCTTATTATGTTGAATGACCTGGCTGAATGACATGACATTTGCCTGAAAAAACAGTATTTTATCGAAATTGTTTCGCATCACTAATACAACTGTCAGTTGAAACGTCATAGGGATCATCATATAACGCTCGTAGTATAGGATATAATAGTATTTTTTATAAATGGAATATAAAATATATTTGGGTATTCTGCTGACTAGTCAAATTAGTTACTTTTTATTAAACGTCAAAAATGTTAAGTTATAAGGTAACTTGTATGAAAAAAGATTTAGTGACGTCATGAAATTTAACAGTCAAATCAGTTACTATTGTAGGTTGGGTGGATAATTAAAAATAAATAGGTAAAAACTATAAAATAGGAACCGACGCAATTTTTACTGCTCTTTTACCATTCTTAATTTAATAAGCTAGATAGATAATTGATTTCAACTATATGATAATACCCATTTATCGGCAAATGGTGTAAGGGCTCAAGATCTTTTGAGTTTAAGTCAACCTATGGCAACACCTACACCTGAGACTGGCGTAGGTTTTCATCTCGGGGTTGTGAGTCAGAGGGCAAAGCCAAAATAAGCCATATTGTAAGGAGGAGGAGGTACTTAGGCGAATCTCAGGGTCTATAGCGCCAATTTTGGATTATTCGTAGACCTCGGGACACGTATCATGGACCTAAATCTCGAGACAAATGAGGCCTTGGTGTGAGAATTGTTTTGTTATAATCTGTGATTGGATAATTTGTGCTTGTTCACCGCCGTAGCACCCCGTGATATCTTCAAAAGACACCCAAAAAACGCATACTTAGGTCCAAGATATATGTCGCGAGCAATACAACACATCGTATCAAACATAAACAGACAGCGCTAGAGTACATATATTATTACCTAAATGACCTATGTCTATTTTCATAATAATTCAAATAAAAAAATACGATGTAGATAACTTTCACGTCAATTTGTTGTCCAAGAAATTGCTCGTATAATATGATTAGAAAAAAAAACCATTTCCCGCCAATCCGCCATATTGGACGAGCGGTCAGTGTCAAGTGCGCGCGCATTCATCGTTGGCACCCGTGCCCGGCGGCCATTAATTTGAATAACACCGATTACCATTACTGCAGATACTGTGGATTGTGGATTACGGCACCGTGAAACTGAAACAGGCTTGTCCAATGTGTATCTGCCTAACTTGATATAGCTTAATACAGTTTGCAACAAAGTTAGACTCCCTTATGGAAGCGAGAATCTGTAGTTAGATACCGCGCTAGACACTACAAGATCCATTGAATGAACTCTATGCATTCATACCTACTCAATGACTACTACACGCGCTCGGAAACGAGGATATTTTAAAAGACTAGTTATCAAGTCGGTAACTTATCGTAGCTGTCATCCATACTAATATTATAAATGTGAAAGTAACTCTGTCTGTCTGTCTGTATGTTATGCTTTCACTTCTAAACCACTGAACCGTTTTTGATGAAATTTGGTATACCTAAGGGTAGATTAGACCTAGAGAAAGGACATAGACTATGTTTGGCTGCGATAACCGAAATCCACGCGGGCGGTGCCGCGGGCAAAAGCTAGTATTATTATGAAGTGACATGAGAAAAGGGCGCACTCTATATCTTAAGGCATAGCCCATAGGGGTGGTAATTTGAAGGGTAGGTTACTTTCTATCGGAAACAAAATAATATATTGGTTAAACCGATTTTGATAAAATTTTATACAGGGGTAGATAAGACTGTCACTAACAAACATCAAATTTATGTAGATGTCACCCACACACGGTGAAGCGCAGACTTTATCATCAAGAACCAAGTGGTTGGACTACTCCTTCTTCTGCCACAACATTAAGACCTGGAATTCCTTACCAGCTCACGTGTTTCTCTCTTCCTACAGTCCCGGGTCCTTTAAGCGGGGCGTGAAAAAGCATCTGATGAGGCCGTCAAGCTGAATGCCGCTTTTGTAACACGGTAAGTATCTTTTCAGAGACTTTGTCTTCAGCTTACCATCAGGTCTAGGCTAGGTAACCGATATCGATAGTCGGTATAGCTCGTACCATATATCTAGGACGTAAGGGGACGATGTTCTCTACCGGATGTAAGGGGAACGCTCCCAAAGCCGAAAAAATTCATAAAAAGAACATCACAAAAAAATTAGCGCCAATCACGTGCATTTTTGTAATGGTGTTTTTAGGGTTCCGTAGCCAGATGGCAAAAACGGAACCCTTATAGATTCGTCATGTCTGTCTGTCCATCCGTATGTCATAGCCACTTTTCTCCGAAACTATAAGGCCTATTCTGTTTAAACTTGGTAAGTAGATGTATTCTGTGAACCGCATTAAGAATTTCACACAAAAATAGAAAAAAAGCAATGGGGGTACTTAGTTACCATACTTAGAACTGAAAGTCAAAAAATAATTTTCAACCAACCCATACGTGTGGGGTATCTATAGATAGGTCATCCAAAATGCTATTGAGGTTTCTAACATATTTTTTTTTCTAAACTGAATAGTTTGCGCGAGAGACACTTCCAAAGGCCCCCTCCCCCCCCCCCCCCCCCCCTAAAATAAGAGAATGATAAATCTAAAAAATATATATGATGTACATTGCTATGCAAACTACCAACGAAAATTGGTTTGAACGAGATGTAGTGAGTAGCTTTTTTTAATACGTCATAAACCGCAATTTTCGCCTTTCATTCAAATAACTCAAAAATAATAAAAAAAAAATTTAATGAACTACAAGAACTTTTATATTAGGTTACTTGCTGCTACGGAACCCTTCATGGGCGAGTCCGACTCGCACTTGTTTTATGAAATTACCGTTTCATTTAGCTTTAAGTAGGTACTAACGCGATGGTGAGTAAATAATGTATTTTTTTTTAAATTAAAAAAAAATAGAAATTTAATATTTTTTGTCCAAATGTACCTACTAGGGGTTTTCGACTTCGGGAGCGTTCCCCTTACCCCCGGTATACGTGCAGTACACTTACACCCGGTATACGTGCAGTACACTTACCCCCGGTATACGTGCAGTACACTTACAGTTTCTTGGATATAATAATTATGTTGAAGATATCACGGAGTGCTACGGCAGTAGGTAAACGAGCTCAAATTCACCAAGCATCCACACTAATCCATACTAATATTATAAATGTGAAAGTAACTCTGTCTGTCTGTCTGTCTGTCTGTCTGTCTGTCTGTCTGTATGTTACGCTTTCACGCCTAAACCACTGAACCGATTTTGATGAAATTTGGTATGGGGGTAGATTAGACCTTGAGAAAGGACATAGGCTATGTTTTGTCGCGATAACCGACTTCCACGCGGGCGGAGCCGCGGGCAAAAGCTAGTAGATTATAACAAAACAATCCGCACGCTCCAGGGTCATTTATATCTCGCAATTTTTTATTTATTTATTTATTTAGGCATATCAACAGTGTAATACACAAACATTGTCTTAAAAGTATAATGTGAGATATTAGCAGGTATGTGCTACACCAATTAATAGATATGCACAGCGTTGGCTGATTGTCATACAAAAATAATTACAGAAATATTCAAATAATGCATGTCAAGTTATGTCAAATAATGTTATATGAAAATTTAAAAATTACAAATATCAATAATCTAAAAAATTTATTAACAAAAAAGAAAAAAAAATACATATTAATCATTCACTATAAAAATAAAATCAAATAAGAATTAAATAAACGAGTAAAGTCAAATAATACAAAAATAATGCTAAGTCGGATTCAAACATAATATGAACATAAATCCACAATTTAGAATTATAATAAAATTACAAAATTAATCAGATGAATTCTGTTTAGGCTGTTGAGTTAATTTAGCCTTGCAACACCTGGGATGGTCGTGGAAGATGTCGAGGTCTAGGTTTCTCCAGCTACTATTATATGTGGCAGTTAACCTAGCTAAGGGAGCCAGTGCACCTAAGTTGGTTTTGCACCGAGGCACATGGAAGAACGGAAAGTTATTTCTAAGTCGGCTATTAGGTCTCGGAACACACAACCCCGTTCGCATCAAAAGTCCTAGTTCATGTGATGAGCCCCTAACCAGATCCTGCAGAAACAACATGTCAATAGCGCTTTTTTTCCATTTTTTTTTATTTCTAAGTTATATGGTTCGAGCTATGTTAGTACACCATATTTCTAATCACTGCGGTATCTTCAGTTGATTGAAGGAGCGTGCGGTGGAAGTATAGACTCCCAAACGAGTTTTTAAGTGCAATGACCATAATTACAGCCACAATCAGATCATTTTAATATTCATAGCAATGTATACGTTTATATTATTAACATCTCGGCCGTCGTGTTATTATAGACAATCTATTAAATAGATATCTCTTAAATAACCTCGGAGGCGTTGGCAGACCTCTGTGGCGTAGTGATAAAGTTAAGCTGTTAAATCAGAGATCAGAGGTTCGACTTCCGCTCAGAGTAAGTATTTATATTAGAACCGAAATTACTAATATTCCCTCTAACCCCTCCAACTAAGCTAAACAGCTTGTGCTAGGAGTGGGTTCACGTCGGTAGTGCAATGGCCAGGATCGAACCCGGGACCTCTCGATCGTAAGGCCGACTCCTTAGCCACTAAGCTACCGACGCTTTTGCGTGGATATCGAGAATAATAATAATAAATATTCGAAATACATCGGGAAAAATTAAGCACTCAAGTGGGACTTGAACCCACGACATTTCCCTTACAGGGGGAATGCTCTTCCAACTGAGCTGTTGAACCACACCTGAATCAATTCAATTTTCCTTTCTCTTTATATCCTTCTTTAAGGGCGACGGTGGACAAAAATCATTCATTGGTTCCAACAGTTCGTAAGTAAGTTGGTAGATGGCTCTACCATTGGCCTTAAAGGAAGCATAATAAATAATATAAACATTTCATTTAAATTATAAATATTCTACAACATTCTACACAGCGCTATTTAAACCCATAGTACGCTAGTCCTATTATCTATTCTGTTCCCATAGTAAGCAGTAACTCGCTTGTGTTATGGAATTTAGAATGCGGATGAACATGCTTTTTTTTTGTACATACATACTTACATATTGTACATAGAAACACCGAGGCTACTGCCAATATACATATTTGTGCATACAAATATTTGCACTGAGCGGAAATTGAACCCGCGCCCCCTACGTAGCTGTTGAACGTTCTGCTACTACGACACAGAGGCCGTAGATCCTACTAATATCATAAACGCGAAAGTTTGTAAGTATGAATGGACGGATGGGTGTTTGTTACTGTTTCACCTCTAAACGGCTGGACCGATTATAATAAAATTTGGTATGGAGTTAGCTGACACCCTGGATTAACACATAGGCTATGTTTGGTCGCGATAACCGACATCCACGCGGGCGAAGCTGTGGGAAAAAAACTAGTATTTGCTTAAAGTGTCTTACTGCGTTTTAGATTAGATACTTATTTTGAAAGTATATTTTTACACAAGAACTATTGGAGCTGATATGTATGAAATTGCCAAAGAGGTACTTAAATAATTCAGGAAAACACATAAGCTACCTTTTAGCCCGGGTATAGGTATCTACTTTGGGCCTCGTCCCGCTAGACCTGTTCACCTTACCTGGTTGGAGGATCCTCCCTTTGTGTTGGAGGAAGATCATACTTCGTTCCTCCATAGGTATTTGCAAGCGTCGGTCCCGGTTGTCATACGAACATCTATGGCAGTCGTTACGGGTAGTTGGAGCCCTCAAAAGTCCAACAACTGGTCTAGCTGCAATGCTTCGATATCGCCTTTGGGTTGTGGAGGTCAGATAGCAATCGCTTCACAGAAAATATCGAAGTTTAGCCAAATCCGCAGTTAGACTGGTAAGACGACCCCAGACTCCAAGCTGACAGCTTCGGATGCAACTGAGATTAACGCTAAGATGAAGAAGAAGATAGATATCTTCTTTCAGATTATAGGAACGGATTCAGTAGTACAGATATCACGCAGGCAATATAGTTATGTCGTACTAGTGTCTAATGAAACATAAAATATTTATATCGAACTAGCTTTTGCCCGCGGCTCCGCCCGCGTGGATGTCGGTTCCCGGCAATTATTCGAATTTTTCTCGCCGTAAAAACCTTCCCTAGACTTCCACAAATAATTCAAGACCAAAATTAGCCAAATCGGTAAAGGCGTTCTGGAGTTATATCGTCAGGAAGGAAAACCCGACTTATTTTTATATAGTAGACTAGCTGTCCCGGCAAACTTCGTTTCGCCTTAGAATAATAGGTCACCGGGGCCCATACTTACACCTATATACCTATGGGACCCATACAACCTACCATAATATACCTCTACGCTCAAGGGCGTTCATAAATAAAAAAATAGCCACGATAAATATTTTCGCGGCCCAAGCAACGGGCATTTTGTTAATTCAGAAGAATGTCTACTAATCACCCTCTGACGATATTTGCACGCATTATGTCAATTCTATATCAAACGTCAGATAACATAGAAGAATATCATACAGCAGTATTAGAATAATAAACACATTTTTTTCCAATTCGTATTCCAAATTCAAAATTTAGACATGGCGTATGTCGGATCAGCTATTTTATATGGTGGTTATGAATTTTCTTCATTTTTTTTTCATAAGAACCTTCTCCTAACAATAACGAACACAACAAAAAAAGAATTAGCGAAATCGGTTCAGCCGTTCAGGCGTGATGTCGTGACCAAGGGAAATAGGGGTTCATTTTTATATATATAGATAATCGAATAAGATTAAGATATCCAAAAAAATCTATTACTTTATCTCTGGCAACACTTTCGTATAACTGCAAATGAGATCTAATGTAAAAATGATACTCTATACTCTATTATTACCTAGATAACAATTATTATACGGTACCATTACTTAGTTAATAACTAACAAGTGCTATAAAAACTTAACTACAGGTCTTATTTAATTATAGCACTTTAATATAAAGTCATACATAATACATATGTTATCACGTGAGAGACGAGCTCAAAATTATGGGACATATCCCACAAATAACAATAACGACTTAAAGACACGCACGTCCATCCGTCCCGGCGTGCGAGAGCATAATGTGCAATAATAATTCTAAATTCAAAAGTGAAGAAGTTACGATGGCCGGTCGCGCACGGGCCGGTGTTGCCAGTTATATAATTAGAAAATGAAAGGGTGGCGCGCACGCAGCCCGCGGCGCGACCACTACTATCGCTCACCATCGAGCCAGCTCCCTTTAGTGTTGTGACATTTATGTTTTATCGATCTGTATTGTAATTTCCGGCAACAACAGAGTAAGTACCGTACTTAGACTTACCGATTTTGTATCTAATAAATAAATAAATATTTCCCAACATTCTACACAACTCTATCTAGACCCATGGTAAGTATAGATACCTTAACAGCCTTAAATAGTTTGTGTTATGGAATGTAGAATGCGTATAAACGTACATATGTACTTAAATACCTTTTTTTTTTTTGATAATGCATACATATTATACATAGAAACACCCAAACCGATACAAATAAGTACCCATATTCATGCATACAAATATTTGCACTGAGGGGGATCAAACTACCCGCCTCCTGCGTAGCGACCGCGTTCACTTCCGCCACGCCACAGAGGCTGTCAAAAACTGAATGATAACTCTGAATGAATGATAATCCTGTCACGTTCTACAGTTAACAAGATCGATCTGATGCTGACTACCTACTTATTTTTTTTTTTTATAAAGAATATTAGAACCGAAGTTACTAATATTCCCTCTATTGTGGTGCTACTAGTGGGTTCACGTCGGTAGTGTAATTGCCAGGTTTCGAACCTGGGACGTCTCGATCGTAAGGCCGACTCCTAACTACTAAACTAACTAACTTGTGTTTCTATTCATATAACTTTTGTGTTTCAATAAACAGTCTGCGTGACTTATTAAAATGATTGTTTTTATTAATTGCATCGAAAGTAAGACGTTCTGAATAATACACCTCCATGAGGTAGATCTATCATTAAGTATTTAAATGTTAAATTTAATTGTACCTATGGCTATTTTAGTAGCCACCATAACAGTAGGTATAATAGGAGCAACGTGAAAAGTGTGGCAATTATTCTTAACTAGGTATAACACTGTGTTATACTTAGATAAGAATAATTACCACACTAAACTAAATTAGATTTGTAATATAGATATGAAAAAAAATCCTTCTTTTTTATATAGGACACTTCAATTTGACTTCACCTCGCGTGATGTTAAGCTAAATGCAAAGGCTCGGAAAGAGGGTCACCATCGTAAACCTGTAGGTACATACCACAGTGGTCGCACTCAGCTTGACGGCCTCATCAGATGTCTTTTCTAGCCCCGCTAAAAGGAGCCGGGACTGTAGGAAGAAGGAAACATGTGAGCTGGCAGGGAGTACCCGGTCTTAGTGGTGCGGTATAGGAATGAATCACTGAAACGCTTGGTTCTAGCATACTCTGTACCGTATACGGATGGCATCTTAGCTCTGCACGTGTCGTCCTGTGAAGGAAGGGAGAGGATGGGACTAATTGGAAGAACATTCACCATGGTAGAGACGGTAGAATAATGTAATATAATACTATATATTATAATTAAATTTCACCTATGTATAAGCAATACTGGCGGTAAGTAGGGTGGCCAGAGCTCACTGGAGAGTTCTTTGCTGTCAGTAGGAAAGCCAAAGGCTTGTCCTGCTTTGTCTTCTGTACTGACGGCACAGAAATTCTCTGTTCTCACAGGGTCGACAGCACGAGCGTGACCCAATATTGCACACGTCCATAAGCGCTATCCACTTTCCATCTAATGCTCGAGAAGGAGGCGGCCGGTCGGGTCCGGACTAGACTCCGGGCCCGGGAAGCCCGCGCAGAGCGAAGGCGAACCGGACGTCGGAGGTCGCAGAACGACCTCCGTCCTCCATGAGCGCTGGCCTGAGGGTGACCGGTGGAGCCACCTGTCACCCTAGCAGAAGCAGGCCGCGGCGGCGGCGCAAAAATGCGCCTCCCCGTAACCGGGGCTAGATGGGGACACTGTGTTCCCCACAACCCGAAGGGGGCCATCTCGAAAGAGATGGTCCTGGGTCTGCCGGGGTGCGAGAGATATGCTTTTGGCAATCTCACCTCCGGCAACCAAGGACCCAAGACGGCGTGCGTTTTAGTCGGTTCGAGTCCGACATAACCACCTCCACCGGCTCCGTGGGGGTGGTATCCGTGGGGATTTATCGCACGATAAAAAAAAACCACTTTCCATCTAGTGGGCCGTGTGCTTGTCTGCCACCTAACTGGTAAAAAAGTGCTGTAAAATAATCACGATTCATCACTATCGATAAATACCCATAGATCCTGTAACATCACTATCATAAAAATATACTCCCCACCCCGGAGGGCAAATGGCAACATTCTTTATTTTCGAATATTAATAAGGAGCGTGCAACATTACACCGTATTTCACATCGGGTAACATCATTACCGTCTCACTCTTTCACTCGCGTTCTAAGACCATATCTCTTTACTCTTCTAATGTTCGAATTTCGAATAATGACGACCTTTTCGGTGCAAGATGGTAGATCTGGAGATTTATCTAAGTTCTATAACGACTTGGATATCTGCATAAGTATTATATTATAGGCTGTACATAATTGCTACCTTTGCCCAATAACTCATTCAGCGAAAAATGTAATGAGGTATTTTATCTGTAGGACCTGTAGTGTAGCGGTAGAGGGTTTGATCGCTACGTTGCGGTTCGTTGCAAATATTTTGATTGCATGAATAAATAGGTATGTCTATTTACATAGATCTGGGAATGTCTTTTTTATTAATAATAAATTTTCCACAACATTCCACACAACGCTATCTAGACCCATGGTAAGCATAGCTTAACTAGCTTGTGTTTTGGTATCTAGAATGCGGATAAACATACTTAGATACTGTTTTTCTAAAAACATAAATATTATACATAGAAACACCCAGACCAAAGCAATTAGCCATATTCATGCATACAAATATTTGCACTGAGCGGGGATCGAACCCGTGCCTCCTGCGTAGCAGTCGCGTTCACTACCGCCACGCCACGGAGGCTGTCTGTCTATGTATCTACAAGAAGCATTATACATAGAGTTTCTCAGTTGCACTGCGCTCCCGCCGGATCCCGGTAGAAGGGCTAGACCAAAGAAGTTCTGGCTTGATGTCATGGAGGGTAACATGCAAAATGGCCTCACTACCATGGACGCCCACGATCGTGGGAAGTGGAAACAAAATAATTTCTAAATGTAGATGATGACGATTCTCAGTTTCGAATTGTAGCAAAATATTGTGATCCCTGCCTACCCCATTAAGAAACAGGTGTGACTATGTGTGTGAATTCAGGTAAAACAGACTGTTTATACTGTAGATTGATGGCGCTTGGTGGAATCTGCTACACATATTGAATAACACACTTGTAAATTAGTGGAAAAGTACAAGTGTGTTACCTATTCAATATCAGGTAAAACAACTGTACGATTTCTTAACATGATGTTCTGGTATAAGACGTTGTAAAGATCGCTAACGAGCCGCAAAACACACAGCTTCCTCGGATTATATGGCGTGTAATGTGCGCGTACACTGCGGGCCGTTGAGTGTAGGCCCCTTGAGGCCCCACCTAAACTCAGCTGCTAGTGAGTGCTTCAACTGAATAGCTGACTCAAAAACAAAAAAAGGTCCTAAGTTCGAAATACATCGGGAAAAAGAAACGCTCAATTGGGACTTGAAGCCACGACCTTTCCCTTACAGGCTCAATAGCTCAGTTGGAAGGGCATTCCCCCTGTAAGGGAAAGGTCGTGGGTTCAAGTTCACGCTTCTTTTGCCCGATGTATTTCGAATTTAAAAAGTCAGCATAAAACAATTCATTCAAACGGTCCTAAGGTTCCAAAGCACATAGTCAACATGATGATGATGACGCTGTGGGCCATTCTGAAGTTTCACAGTCTTCTTCATTCGTACGCATTAGTTGTTTGATAACCTCTCAGTCAAGAGAGGAAATGCTACACCAGAGGCTCGCCTATCAGTTTGCAATTATTGGCTTGCAGGTTAGGTCGCTTGGACCACGAAGTTCTTGTGAGGTATTTATGGCCCAAAGGTATTTGTTAATAATACCGGTTATTAACCACTAAAAATTAACCAAATGTGCAATGCATTTGAACTTATTTATATATTAGTAAGACGTGAGATGTTAATGATGCTTCAGATTTATTTAGAAATTAAATTTTAAAATACTTCTGGGAAAAGAAGCGCTCAAGTGGGACTTGAACCCAAGACGAATCCGGTCTTCCAACTGAGCTATTGAGCCACATGTATTCGAATTTTAAGTTAGGATAATAAATGCTATAAAAAATCATTTAAAAAATTAAATTTTATTGAAAACTAGACGTTTTGATGCCGATACTTACTTAAAAAACTGATTTAAGAAATTCTTCTAAGACTATCAAACTTTCATAAAAGCCGTTATAAAAGGGAGCTTCTAAGGTAAATTACATTTGATTGCCGTTGTGAACTTTCAAAACTAAGATAATACCAAAAAAAGAAGAAATCTGGGCAAGGCTGTGCTGTTTCTGTGTTCTGCAGTGCACTGCGGTCTAATTGCAATGAAGTCTCGTAGAATAGCGCGGTGTAAATTCTTTATTATTTTACGCCAGGGCCTCTGACCTTCTAATAAAACACTCTAGCTTATCTTTGTCTTTTTGTATCCAGTAATTAAATTGAAACAAAAGGTTTGTGTGTGATTAACGATTAGGTACTTTAAAGTACCGGTGAGGTACAAAATAGGTTGCACCATTTGACAACAGTTAATATGACGTCAATACTTGACGCTAACCGTAACCGGCCACGGTCAGCCGGTTATTGTCATTGTTAACGTTAAATTCATTAGAATGTGTCAAAAAGACGGTGTCTATATTATACGTATAAAAGGAAGCAGTTTGATTTGATATCTCAACTGATCGATATAACGTGTAGTATTACCATGATCACTAACCCTCCAGGGATAAAGGCGTGATTATATGTATGTATGTATGATAATACCACTCATCATCTTCAAAGTTTTCCAACGCAGTTGAGGTCGAATTTTCAGACTAACTGCCAAGTGGCCGCTCTTCGATATTTTTCTGTGAAGCGATTGCCATTGCACCTCCACAACCCATCAAAGATATCAAAGTTCTGTGAGTCGACATTTTTAGGGCTCGAAATTTGCGTAATGACTGCCATAGACGTTAATATGACAACCGGGACCGACGGCGAGGGCTTAACGTGTTCTTCGTACGCTATTAAACTTATTATTACATACTTTACACTCTAAATCACTCATGCACAAACTGAAATCCAGACCATACATACATCAATGCCCACCGCAGTCCACTGCTGGACATAGGTCTCTCCCAATGTGCGCCATTTCAGTCGTACTATCACCTTCCGCATCCAGTCGGAATGATAGGGAATCATCTTTTTCAGGTCTGACTCCGGAAGGCAGGACCCTTACCCAAATGGACTGACGTCCATCTTGTTAGGAGGTGTCCTACCTTTCGTTTGCCTTCTCACGGTCTCCACTCTAGGACTCGTAATATCATACCTACACATATTTCTATTAGAAAACACCGAAATGTCCCTCATTTTTTCTTCAACGCCCTTAGGTAGTATATTAACTCATTACTAACGGTAATCCAGGTCCATCAGACCTAGCATTCCTTGCCACACGATACGGCTTTAGGTCAATTGGTACAATTTTATTGTCAAACCGATGTTATTAGCGTGCCGCTGAAATTTGTACCTCTACGGACAGCCGCGGGGTGGACTCACTAACTTAGTAGGGTGACCATAATATTGAGTAAGAATAGGACAGTCCTATCATCATTTTTTTAACACTATTCTTTTTTTGACGAGCGGAAACTACCCTTGGATACGGGGGTATCCACGGGTAGCCGGTGGGGGACATTATGTCGGACTCGCATCGAACCTAAAACTCACGCCGTCCGTGGATGGAATTGCAAAACCGAAGGTGAGGTTGTAGGACATATCCCTCGCACCTCGGCGGACCCAGGGCCATCCCTATTGGTCTGGCCCTCCTCGGGAGGGGGGACCTAGTCCGCAACTCGTCCCCGGAAAGGGGGGGGATGCGTCTAGCGCTATTCTGAGTGCTTCCGAGACTTTTAAGTTGGAACACGGGATCCGTTTATTCTTTCTTTTTGGTTTGGGTTACACAGCTCATAAGAGAGTTTTTGCCATTTGATCTACCAACCCGAAGTCTACCCCAGTAACTCTTTCGTCATAAGATTGCCTGCCTTGAAATAATAATCCCGTTCCCTTGTCCCGCTAGAAATTATTCCTAAGATAAAAATATAATTTCTGTGCCAAAATTCTTCCAGATTTTTATGTGAAAAATATGTAAGAAACAAACATTCAACCATACGTGGATCTACTCACAAACTGTCACGCATACAGGCTATTGCTGGCAGGCTCTGCTGCTTGGAATTCAAAGCACATTCCACAGCTTAACTTGGAAAAAGGAGCTTTCGAGTAAATCTATCCCTATGTCAAGTTTCACTTTGAAACGCTAAGATAATTGAGTGATAATCACACAAACATCTTCCCAAACTTCCACATAGGTATTTATAATATTAAGTAGGATAGTAAAATTTACTAAATAAAACATGGTCGCTCGAATAATCACATGGTCACTTCAATCAGCTACCCGAAAGTTGCGTGTCGCATGATATTGTCTCGCCCGTTTCCTATGGGAATGGGAATCGGCTCAACCCTCCGCCTCCGTGCTCCGGCCGAGCTGATGAATTGCAACCAGTGCACCTCCGGAATGCGAACTAATGAGTCCTAAATCTGACCGGTCGTCACACCGAACTGTAATTTTCATTTGTTTTATGTAGGGCGCCTCAATATGACGTTTTCTTGCTTAATGGAAAGTTAAGAAAGTCTTAGAAATGAGGGCTACCATTGCAGATACCAAATAATGCTTCAGATGTTTTTCACGCCCCCTAAAGACCTGGGGTTCCAAGAAGAATGAAACACGGGGACAGAGTTCAAAGGATTTATAATAAGTAAGTATTTAGTAGATACAAGCCAAATGGTCTGATGACTTGGAAAAGATGGTAGCTGGGATAGACTCGATGCGGAAGATCTGGTGTCATGACGTACATTAACACATAGGTATAAATTAGTACAAAATTATAGCAGAGAAGAGGCTATATTAACACGTGTGCATAAAATAAGAAGCATGAAAATCGACCATGTAGTTTTATTACCACCACAGATGATATTACTCATTGTAATTATTGTAACCAGATTAATTTCGATCGCAACGCGGCAGCCTAATTTTGTATTTTATATGCTCATCCACAAGAATGTATCTTGAACTTTGGAACAGCACCGACTTAAAAAAACCGTCTACTAATTAGGATTTTACTCTTCGGTGTATAAGCCAAAATCGTACATCTCGCAATTATGAGTTTTGGGGCTATCATTTATGTGGCTAGGTGCGTCGTACTAATATGCAGTTTAGCACAGTCGTGACCGTTGCACTTCACGATTTCTGAACGTTTGACGTGAGCCCTTTGATGTGGGTGATGGCGCCAAACTTTTGAGAAATTTCGTTCAAAAACAACAACTTGTAAGTGTACGTTTGTAAGGGTTATGATTTCTGCATTCGACCGTGAGAGATTAGTTGCCCTTTCGATAGATCAAGAGGGCAAAGGATTTAAAGATTACTTACTGTCTAAGAATTGTTGCTATTTTTATTTGGATGAATGTCTATCTGCATTGGTTTAGTGTTTCCGTGCCTCAGAGAGATATATGCTACTCAAGCAAAGCATGGTATCTAGACCATGAGTTTTAGCCTAAGTAAATGCCTGTAAATAGACCAAAAAAAATGCCCGCTGAGTTTCTTTTGCCGGAGTCTTCTCAGGTCTGGGCCGCGTATCGAACCGGTGGTCCATATGCTAAACTAGTATTTAATTTTTTTATGGCAAACGAGCAGACGTGATATTTACTTTATATTGACGTTTTGTAGGTGTCGAATTAATGGTCTATGCAGAATAAACGATTTTTTGATTTTGATTTTGGCCCCGGTTGACATACGAACATCTATGACAGTCGTTAAGTTTACTGATGTCCGGCTAGTCTAACTACAGCACTTCGAAATTACCAAGGTTGTGGAGATCATATGGCAGTCGCTTTATGGAAATCAAAGAAGTTCAGCTATGTCACAATTAGACCGGGAACTGGCTTTTTTTTAATGATTTGATTTAAATCGTTTATTTCTTTTTAAATAGTACAAGTTTCTTACAAACATATCCCACAAAACCGTGTGACTGGTTTGTCTGTGGGTCACAGTCTCTTTTATATTATGTTAAGTTACAAACATTACAATAAAATTACAATAGATCATTCACATACGCCCATATAGTGTTTTTTCAATTTTGTTTTGAACTTGTGTATGTTTGTTTCAACTCTGATGTCCTCAGGTAAGCTGTTCAAAAGGTATGGGAGACGTTTTTTTATAGTCCTGTCACCATAATTATTGTATACTCGGGGTACATTGAGTTTACTGGTGGTCATTGAGCGAGTATGGGTAGTGTTGTCGAAACGAGTTAGACCTTGCTCCCGACTGTTATGGTTGTTAACAGCTAGTAAATATTTATACTGTAGTCTAAGTGGTAGAATATTACATATTTTGAATAATCTGTTGTAGTCGCTTTTACATTTATCTTTGTTTTTTTTACTTACTAATAATTTTAAGAAACGTATTTGTAGAGATTCTAGTTTAAGCAAATTTGTTTTACAAGTGGATCCATAACTGTCAAGGGCATAGTTCAGGATCGAGTCTACTAATGACATATATATACATTTTAAAATATCTTTAGGTACTTTATAACTTAATTGGTAAAATTTTGCCAGTAGTATTCTCAACTTATCACAAATATAATCTACATGCGGAGTCCATGACAGGTTGTTATCAATTTTCACACCAAGGTAAGTAATACAATTGTCTTGTTGTATTGGTTTACATTTACAATTAAGTGTATTATTATGTATACATAGGTATTCATGTGCAAACAAGGACGAAGGCTGCTCAGATGGACGCATGTAGGGCGAGTGTATTGCAAGAAATTTAGTTTTGTCCGTGTTTAGAACTATGCCATTATCATGCGACCACTTGACAACCGCGTCCACGTCTTGTTGAACTAGTTTGCAAGTCTCCGCCATATCGGTACCAGCTCGTAAGGTACACAGGTCGTCAGCGTACATGTACGCTGAGCATTGACGTGTACGGAGCAGACTGCATAGACTGTTCACGTGCATGAGGTAGCAGATTGGCGAGCAGCACGAACCTTGAGGGACTCCTTGTGTCACTTGTATCCTATCACTAAGTGTGTCGCTCACTTTTACTTGGTAGGAGCGCGCCACCAGATAATCACGAAACCATCGGTTTAGAGGCCCTGCTACCCCACACTCCCCCATTGCTTTAAGTAGTGTGTCTGTCTGTAGAGTGTCAAATGCTTTCTTGTAATCGTAAAAAACTGCAATAATAAACTTTTTATTAGCTAAATTATTGTTGATCTCATCCGAGAATTTTGATAATAATGTATTTGTACTTTTGCCTTTTAAAAATCCGTGTTGACAATCGTTTAGTACATTTTGTTTCTGTACATAGTTACTTATTTGGTTTTCAATGCATTTTTCCATTATTTTGTCTATACTTGATAAAATAGCTATTGGTCTAAAGTTCGATTCATTTTTGTAATCACCTTTTTTATGTATAGGCCTAATTATCGTCTCTTTCAGTTTAGTAGGTAATATAGAATGTGTAACAGACAGGTTCGTAAGTCTGGCCAACACTGGACTTATTTTGTCTATGGTTAACTTAAGATCCGACATGCGAACTAAATCGGTTCCAGGTGATTTATTACTTTTCATGTTTCTGATTACTTTTTTGACTTGTTCGGAGTCTACTGGCTGCCACCTCATGCACCTGTCAGTTGGTTCCACGTATGCCTCTCTATTTAACCATATGTCCCCACATGTATGTGTAATATTATCTATATCCTCCTTAAATCTAATAGCAAATTTATTACATTTATCTATAGTTTTCTCTTTTTTATCCATATTTGACAATATCAAAGAATCTACAGATCGTTTACATTTACCTAGCATATTATTTATTAATTCCCATATCTTTTTTATGTTTTTATTACAGTCTATTATTCTTTTAAAAAGTAAAAGGCTCAGAAGATGATAACATCCTGGTGAAATATTCTTAATAGGTAGGTAGTAGGTACTTATCATCATCATCTTCTTCGATTTCTGTACATAAAGTCTACTTTATCAGGCATATTCCCGAATGCGTCCGAGGCTCACCTATGAGCCCGGCATCCAAGTAGGCAGGTACTCCTTCTCATCTCCTTTCGGTTTCGCTTATGGGAGTGAAGTGACTGCCACTAAACTTCCAATCATGAAAGAGAAGCCTAACCCAGTACCTCATTTATTAATCAGCTGGTATACACGTATGCAGGTAGGGTTGACTTTGCAACTCTTCTAAACGTTTTTAATGAATTTTTTATAGCATTTATTATGCTAACTTTTTAAAAGAAGCGCTCAAGTGGGACTTCAACCCACGACCTTTCCCTTACAGGGGGAATGCTCTTCCAACAGAGCTATTGAGCCACAACTGAATCACTTCAAATTTCCCTTCTCTTTATATCCGTCTTTAAGGGCGACGGTAAACTCTCAATAGTTTATGCACATACGTACCTTTGATTTGCCTGACGTTTCGACCAGGTTACACCGGCCGTGGTCACAGGCTGACTGGCTCCGTAGTGCACGCCCGCCGTCTTCGAGTCCGTGAGGTAGTAGGTTCTTCATCTACCCGCACATTCTCAATATTTTGTTTTCGCCATGTACCGTCACATACCACACTCACAGTGTCCCTATTCTGTAAGCAAACTGTCCGGTGTATATCCGACTGCGCTGAAAAGCGAGGCTGCATGTTTTGTATCACTGGATTCCATGTTGCAGAAATCAAAGATGTACCTATACCATGATCGAGTTAATTCCTGTTATAATTATTGTATTTGCAGGGAGGGTTGACCTGGGTTCCGATGATTTTAATAGAGCCCCAAAACTAGATAGGTGCACTTAATAGGTTAGTATTCCATGTTTCATTACTCCTTATGCATTCAGAAATCCAAAATAACATCTTGATATAGCTTTCCAAACTGACTAAATAAGTAATGACTAATATATAAATTATACATCGCTATCTATTCGTATCTTAGAAATTAATGACAGAGTTTAAAGTAAGGGGCTTCGGATATCGACAAGATCGTATCGACTCTGACTCATAGTGTAATAATAGGTCTGCTAACTTCTCTGCTATTTATTAGGCACAGTTTGTATTCGACGAATTTTATTCTAAAGCGATTCTTTGAATTTATAACTGGTCATTTTTGACCGCGAACTATTCATTAGCGAATTAGTGTTGCGATAGATATAATTCCTAATTCGTATTTTGGATAAGGCTACGACCACTGTTATTACCAATGAGACCTATCAAAACTTAAAGTTCAAACTTGAACTTACATTAGTTGTTTCAGTCAATTTGTTTTTCTTCATTTTTATAGTCTTTATATAAATACTACAAAATAAGAGGAAATTGGGAAATGTAATGTTCATTGTCGCTACTGCCTAATAGAGGGCCAAAATTAAAAAATTCCAAAAGACATGCAGAGCCATCTAGTGGTCAGTAGATTTTGTTGAAGGATTGGATTGAATGTTTCTGATTACCAGAAACAGATGTCGCTCCTAAATTCCCATAAGTTGCCATAAGTATTTCGGTTTTATTAGGATTGCATATAGTGATAATTATTAATTTATAATAAACTCATAAAATCCAAAAATGGGTTTTTAATACTATCACAAAATTAAATATTTTGTTTGAAATATTTTTCTTAATTTCTAATCACTAGCAACTTCGAAATCGAAATGTCAAACTTGACTATTCGGCGTTTTTGGAGAATTCGCTTGTCATCCAACATTCAACCAAAGTTTATTTGAAATCACAAAACAATTATGGCTCTAGTAGATTTGTGCCGTTTAGATGAGAAAATCAACTTGAAGCCAGTTGATTCACTAGCCTCCTTCCAAAATGATGTGATCGGATACAGCCAGAACTTCATAAATAGCGCTCATCTCGCGGCACCACCGTTTTCGAACGTAAGTAAAGGTTACACAGCAAAACACCGAAATTACTGTCTGAAATCATGTGTAACGTTTTCTAACACTCATTTACAGCCGATAGAAACCCTTGCGCAGTTCAATCGGAGAGATGAAACAGGCAAAGCGATCAAAATCCAGTTTGATCACGGCACCACGACTCTTGGCTTCCGTTACAAGGTACCAGTGCTATCTTCTATTTTCTAAAATGGAATAGGAACTAACAAGACGTCGATCATAAATCTATACTAATTTGAACTTAATTCTTATTCAAAATCTGATTTAAACCTTATATTAAACTCGGGGAATGTTTATTAAACCTCCTAAATTCCAGGGTGGAGTGTTACTGGCGGTAGACTCACGTGCTACTGGTGGTCAGTTCATTGGCTCACAGTCTATGAAGAAGATTGTGGAGATCAATGATTATTTACTAGGTGAGCAACTTACTATGCTTAAACTAGGCTCTTAGTGCAAAAGTATAAAAATTTGGTAAGAAACAACCCTAACAGCCAACTGGATCTGACTGTCTACTTTGATATAAGACTGTGCCACTAGCCAATAGCTGTTACTAGTAATAAAGTACTATACTGTACTGATATCGTGTAATTTTACCCCATTGCAGTGACAATGATTACTGATCTTATGTATATCCCCATGTAAGTGCCGTTTTAATGTTCTATATCTATACAAAATAAATTCTTTTTCTCTGACCCTATCAACCATAAGTGGCAACACTTAATCTAGTTATCCTACATCTAGTATTGCAATTATTCAGATGCCATGATAGCATAGAATAGGGACTCTTTTGTCCGCACTTAGCCTCTCTTTTTTGTCTGTGGAGAGTACTGGCTAGAGCAGCCAGCCTGGCTCCATTCAGAAATGCAGAAGGTTACTGGGGACTTCACAGGTTCACGGAGCGACCTCACAGTACCGAGGATTTGGGATTGTTGAGGGGTCTGCCTCACATTCCAGTATTACGTGGAGGGCCGTTTTTTAGTAGCCAATGTGCTTATTTCTTCAAGGCAGCGGCGCAAGCGCGTCTGTGAGTATATGGGGTAAGATGGGGACATCGTGATTTTCACAGCCTAAGGGAGTCATCAAACAACCAGAGAAATCGGACTTGTGTACGAAATACAGAAAAGGGAAAAAGAAGTGCTCTAGTGGGACTTGAACCCACGACCTTCAGCTTAGTTGGAAGAGTATGACCTTACAAGGGGCATACTCTTCCAACTAAGCTATTGAACCACACCTGAATCACTTCTAATTTGCCCGAAGTATATCGAATTTAAAAGTTAGCATTTTATTATGCTAACTTCTATTATGCTATAAAAAAAATTCATTCAAGCTTTTTCTACTAAGGTACTCTGGCTGGTGGTGCAGCTGACTGTGTCTACTGGGACCGTGTTCTCGCAAAACAATGTCGCCTCTACGAGCTACGTAATAGGGAACGTATTTCTGTGGCAGCCGCCAGCAAGCTGATGGCTAATATGGTGTACAACTACAAAGGCATGGGGCTCAGTATGGGCATGATGTTGGCTGGTATTGATAAGAGAGTGAGTATTGTAATGAATGGAAGTTTTTTTTATTGAATAAGGAGGCAAAGGAGCAGACGATCATCACATAAATGAACTGTATTTGGTGACAAAAGTAGGTAAACACATTTGTAAGCTCTAAATTGCACCAGTTAGTAGTTTATATTAACAAAATAAATTATTAACTAATGCCAGCAGCTCTGCTTCATATAATTTTTATCCCGTTTTACAATCCATGAGACCTTTTCCCGGGATATAAAGTAGCCTATGTGTTATTTCAAACTGTAATCTATCCCTTTAAATTTCATTCAGCCATTTTAGAGTATTTGAATAACACAGAATTTTAGAATCTTTCACATTTATAATATTAGTAGGAAGTGGGATTTTAGCTCTAACTATTACAAAAAAATATGCTTTCGATGGTATTTCTAGCGAAAAGACCATAAAACCCACGAAAGACCATCGCACACAGACTCGTTTTGTATTAATCTACACTTGGTGAATTTGAGTACACAGCAGTAGTACCCCATGCTATTTTTAAAAACATACATGGAATGTGTACAACGCATATAGAGCACACGTTAGGTCTGAGATATGAGACTCGGCAATACTCCATGTATTCTTCTGATACTGAACGCCAAATGAACAGCGCATTATTTAAGTATGCTAATGTTTACTTGCAGGGCGCTCAACTGTACTACGTAGACAGTGAAGGCACGCGCACCCCCGGCAAGGTGTTCTCCGTCGGCTCGGGCTCCGTGTACGCGTTTGGCGTGCTCGATAGCGGGTACAAGTGGGACCTGTCAGACACTGAGGCGCAAGGTAATATCACGAATGGCTTGAGCATGGTGCAGGCCCCTCGTAAAATGCTATAATTACAGCGTGGTAGTGTATTACATATTGAATAACACACTTGTACTTTTCCACTGAGTTTACCTTATATATAAAATTCTCATGTCACAATGTTCGTTCCCGTACTCCTCCGAAACGGTTCTTGACCAATTCTCATGAAATTTTGTGAGCATATTGAGTAGGTCTGAGAATCGGCCAACATATATTTTTCATCACCCTAAATGGTGCAGCGGGAACGGGATCTGACGCCACGAGGGCAGGAAATAATTGGCGGTACGAAGTTCGCCGGGACAGCTAGTTTTTTTTCGCCTTACGGCATTCTCAAAGGTTTACATTGATGTAATATCAATGTGTGGGATTATTGAACTTTTTAGTTCTAATAGAATTTATCATGATGGGGATTAGTGATTAAACAAAAATTTTGCATCAACGGGGAATAGTGAACAAAAAGTTCAATAATCCCCATCAACGGGGATTGTCAACGGGGAAAAGTGGAATAAGCCGAAAAATCCACTCGGCGACCGAAGTCTGATCGTTAAATGAAATTGTGATACTTTTCCCAGAGCTGGGCCGTCGCGCCATCTACCACGCGACCCATCGCGACGCATACTCTGGCGGCATAGTGCGCGTGTACCACATCAACGACAAGGGCTGGGTCAACATCTCCAACGAGGACTGCTCCGAACTGCACTACAAGTACCAGGCGCAGAAGGGCATCACCGACGCTTAGTTATACCACAATATATTGTACTATTTTTAAATTGGGCTGTTTTTTTTTGACGGTACTGTTAGAAGATGCCTTCGTTCGCTTTAGTTTCATTGCTCAGTTCCATGATGTAAATCCGCATTAGTACCATTTATACGTTATAATGAAATGATGGAAATACTGCAAATACTTAAATTAGGATTCTCAATTGTAACGATGAATTATCGATGGATTGGTAAAAAGAAGCATTCAACTTCAAAGTAGATGAACAAAGTCCACAACATTCTACACAACGCTATCTAGGCCCATGGTAAGCTTTTATGGCTTGTGTTATGGAATCTAGAATACCGATAAACATACTTGTATATACTTTTTTTTTTTGTAAATATATACATATTATACATAGAAACACCCAGACCAATGCAAATAGCCATATCATGCATACAAATATTTGAACTGAGCGGGGATCGAACCCGCGCCTCCTGCATAGCAGTCGCGTTCACTACCGCCATGCCACAGACTCAAAATGATCTTAATTTCGTTTTTTTACCCCATTTCAGTTGACTGATTGTTCTGATATTTGGTACACATCTTCAGTTCGGACAGTAATACCATTTGAATCAATAAAACAGTTTGACTCTTAATGCGGCAGTTTTATGATCATTTTGAGATTTCGTCAAGATATTTCTGACGCTGACTGTACCTTCTCCATGAGATAAGAAGGCAACTAAATACATTCTATCGACTGCCTTTGGCAGTCCATCAATCAATTTTATTAGCCTACCACAGTAGACAGTAATAGACAGTAGACATAACGTCCGGCTCCGGCGGGGAGGTATCCGTGGGGATAAAAAAGGTCATGGGAATCTTGTTTTTCGTTCTTTCGTTGATCTGAAATTCGTTGACACCTTCGTCTGTCGTATATCTAATATACGTGCAAGGAAATTAAAACTTGCAAATAGCTTAGCATTCATTTAATACAAACAACTTAACAGACTCAACATCGTAACACTATTCGCAGAAAGTCCGTAAAAATAAATATTCCTAATACTATAACCCTTTAGTCATTCATTCATTACACAACATTTATACACCTGCATCGAAGAGGTACCTTGAATCAAAATAGGAATCAAATACTTACTTTTTTAGTCGAAATACTATGGTCATTTCAACACCATGGTCATTTTAGCTCCATGATCATTTTAGCGCTTTGGTCATCACACCCCAAAGGGAATATTCAACCTTTTTTTTTATTCTGACTATGCACTAAATAGCTGTACACTGGTATTACCAATGGTTTATTGGGCAGTGGGGTTTCCCCACAATTGACTAGAGATATGTGCAATAAATTTTTCACTTGCAATTGTGTCTATACAAGGTGATTTTATAGTCGTTTCGAAAAAAAAGAATTTGGCCACAGTTTCGATAGCAAAATCATCTGGAAATAATACTTCGGCGAAAAAAAATTTTTTTTTTTGATAATGTATGGGAATAATGTTCAGGTGAAAGAAAAAATGTATGGGGATGTAAAAATTTTTTTTTTCATTCACCATATTAATACTTCTAGATGATTTTGCTATCGAAACTATGCCCAAATTCTTTTTTTCCGAAACAGTCGTTTCAAAATCCAAAAATTTTAACCCCATCACAAAAACACCCATATGACCTTATTTTTAAGACAGAAAAGATGAAGTACAGTGAGCATCAGATCAATCTTAATGAACAAAGTACTCAAAATGATCTTAACGCCTTAGTTTTCCCCCCATCATGTTGACTGATTGTTCTGATATTTGGTACATGTTTTTAGTTTAGACAATAATACAATTTAAATCAATAAAACAGTTTGATTTGCTCTTTGCTCTTAAAACCTTGGTTTTGACATCATTTTGAGACTTAGTAGTCAAGATATCTCTAACGCTGACTGTACATAGCCGCAATACTGTATAAAAAGAAATTCAGTAACAAAAATGCCTTCTGTGAACAATAAACTTAACACTACTATTTCTTTGGGTTCTCTTTGTCGGTCTTTGGTTCTTGGGTCTTCACAAAACCTTCCTTTATTTCGATTTCTTCCTCCGTGTCCTCCAACTCCCAGTCTTTTAGCGGCACTTCGGTCAGCTTGTAGAATTTACCGTGTTTGCCAATACCTGCGGCATGAAGTTATAAGGGATAAAGACCATTTTCGAAAGACTGCCCAGGAGAGCCGAGCGTGGGTATCAAAAGACTGTCCAGGAGAGCCGGGCATGGGTATCAAGACTGCCCAGGAGAGCCGAGCATGGGTATCAAAAGACTGCCCAGGAGAGCCGAGCATGGGTATCAAAAGACTGCCCAGGAGAGCCGAGCATGGGTGTCAAAAGACTGCCCAGGAGAGCCGAGCATGGGTATCAAAAGACTGCCCAGAGAGCCGAGCATGGGTATCAAAAGACTGTCCAGGAAAGCCGGGTATGGGTATCAAAAGACTGCCCAGGAGAGCCGGGCATGGGTGTCAAAAGACTGTCCAGGAGAGCCAGGTATGAGTATCAAAATACCGCCCAGGAGAGCCGGGCATGGGTATCAAAAGACTGCCCAGGAGAGCCGGGCATGGATGTCAAAAGACTGTCCAGGAGAGCCGGGTATGGGTATCAAAAGACTGCCCAGGAGAGCCGGGCATGGGTATCAAAAGACTGCCCAGGAGAGCCGGGCATGGGTGTCAAAAGACTGCCCACTAGAGCCGGGAATGGGTATCAAAAGCGGCACTCATATTATTTTGTCTAACGTGTCAGAGAAACATAATATATGTATACTGTAGTAGTAGTAGACTCCCACTTTAGCTTACCATCAGACGAAATCCGCGGGGATTTGGCGCACTATAAAAAAAAGCAGCCTAACTGTCCTGTAAACATAAAACATAAAGGCCAACCTGCTTGAAATTTCTTCATTCCTTCAGAGATATCAACAATAGCATTCCCCAGTAGACTGGTCATGACCGCCTCATCCCTCATGCTCTCTTCACTGTTGGGATTCAGTTGTGAGTTGATACAGGCCAGCTTGTCCATAATGAGCGCGTTCTGAGGGAACTTCGTTAACGACTTTGCGAGTTTTACTGATTCACCTAGAGCTGAAATAGAAAAAAGTGGCATGAGGTAAGTTCACAACTTCTTCATCTTAGTGTTAATCCCAGTCACTTTCAGTTTGTAGTCTGGGGTCCGCTTTACCGGTCTAACGGCGGATTTGGCTGTCGTATGACATCCACAACCCATTGCCGGTATCGAAGCATTACAGCTAGACCAGTTGTTGGACTTTTTGGGGGTCTAACTACCCGTAACGATTACCATAGATGTTCGTATGGCAACCGGGACCGACGGTTACATGCTCTCCGAGTCACGAGACACAAATAATAATAGGTATCTATAGAAGTGTTATAGCTCGAGCTTTAAACCTTGTATCCACTAGACGGTATTGCGCAACAAGTTCGGCAACGTTGCGCAACAAGTTCGGCGACGTTGCGCAACACGATCGATGTAGACTACATTGTTCCGCGTTTTTGTGTGTTTGTTGTGCAACAATATTGGGCAACATGTTGCTTGCTCAATAATGTTGCCTGGTAGATACTAAGCAGGCTATAGTCTTTAAAAAGCTACTAGTTCCTTCCCCTCACCATACTGTTAATGCGCATACGTCAACGCTTGGAGCCATAACTACGCAATCGCTCACAGAATGACTTGTACATTTACAACTTACAAACAATTATTATCCGTTACTTATTGAACTTACGAGTTCGCGAGAAGGGTTGAGATACGAAAAAGTGGGCAGCAGAATAGTCAGAGGCAACTGGAGGGCAGATGGTCAGAGGCAACTGATGAGAGAATGGTGTCGCTATGCATTGGGGCCGTTAGTAGAATGTGCTGCATAAGCACAACGCTGTGTAACGTACGCAACGGACGTATCGTATAAAATGATTTTTTTTTCACAATGCGTCCACCTGATCCCACTGGTATGTCGATCAGGTGGAGTGGTACCAGCAAGCAGATTGCCGATACCATTCCATTCTGATTAGTATGATACGGATAGGTGGATGCACTTGTTTGACTTCCTTCACAAATAATACTGATTCGTTTGATGCAATGCGGCCATTGCGTACGATGCCGATAGGCAGACGCTTAACTAATTCATATAGCTGTTAATGCCAGTACCTGTTCCAGTAGAAGTCAATTTACAAGCCAGCCCAAACTGGTTGGCTTCCGTTCCCGAGATCAGTCGACCGGTGATGAGTAGGTCAAGTGCTCGCGATAGGCCAATCAGTGACGTCAGCTTCGTTCCACCGTGCATTGATTGGGGAACACCTGCATAAAAATAAAGATAGGTAAGTTATAATTATAATACATACATATTGCTCAGGATATAAGTAGTTTTTAAAGATACAGTACCGTTTTGGGTTTTTTTTATCGTGCGATAAATCCCCACGGAGCCGGTGGAGGTGGTTATGTCGGACTCGAACCGATCAAAACGCACGCCGTCTTGGGTCCTTGGTTGCCTGAGGTGAGATTGCCAAAAGCGTATCTCTCGAACCCCGGCAGACCCAGGACCATCTCTTTCGAGATGGCCCCCTTCGGGTTGTGGGGACCACAGTGTCCTCATCTAGCCCCGGTTACTGTTTTGGGGGTTGTCCCTGTCAGGGTGGTGGATAAGTGTCGTATAAATAAATAAATAAACATATATCTTCGACCTAAAATGTCGTCTATACGTGCAGTACACCAATTTTGGATGTCTTATAGCATAAATAGGATAGTGCGGGGTCTGCTGAAGCTGAAATTCATTAAGCATCGATTTATAACAAAACAATTCGCGTGCGCTAGGGCCTCGTTTGGCTCACGATTTAGGTCCAAGATACGTGTCCCAAGGTATATTATTAATTATATCTTTGAAGGGTAAGCAAAAAAAACGAACTCCAAATAGGTTCATCCGTTTAGGACTATCGTAAGTCCTAAACGGATGAACATAATGTAACGCATGGCGTCGCGTGCGCGAGCTGTCTAGTTGGTCGCTCACGTAGAACAACGGGTTGCTCTTATTATTGGTGGATTGTGCTTATTGCTGTGTTAAAGGATCCCAAAAACGCGTACTGCACATACAGAGTAGATTTTGTGAAGTGACGTGACGTAAGATAACGTAGCGTAACTGGGATTATCATCACATATTCCGATAACTATACATCAGTGGTTCCTGGCTATTTAATCCCTTCTAATAGCTTATAATAGTGTAGTTGTTTTGTAGGTTTTACCGCCTGTTCAAATATATACCGGATACTTTATATCTCCCCACATAATGGCTGAATAGCTAATATCCATTTACATAACATATAACATAACATAAACTCACGCCTATATTCCCCGAAGGGGTAGGTAGAGGTGCTAGCACCCACATTTCGCCATATACATTTACACACCAAAGAAACACGATAAATTTACACACCAAAGCGCCTTCCAAGAAAACCCAGTACAGCTGTATCCTCTATAACTCGCAGGTCACACGAAAGGGCAAGTTCGAAACCCTCTCCAACTGCATACCCTGATACTGACGCTATTGTGATCTTGTCACAAAGGGGTCGCCGGAGGAGCCGCGCCTGAGGAAATTCCAGTTATGATTATAATACTGCAATTGAAGGAATTTTTACAGCATTAACACATTCACTGCTGATTCTCACACACGATTGTGTTTTTGAAAGCTTTACTTCTGTGCGGGTTCACGCGCCTAGCGTGTTTTTTCCTGATATCTGGTCCAGTGCGTCTTTTACACACACGACTGCGTATCAGTTGACGTTCCTCTAGTGCGTTAATACGCGCCAAGCGTGTTTTCTTATAAATGCTACAGCTGTGCGTTACTCACACATACCCTGTGATTTCAACTTCCCATCGCTCCGGCCACACCCTCAGTACGAAAACCCACATCATACTATGTGGTTTTTTTTATTCAGAGGCCCCAAGCGCTAGTGGCTCTCGAAAATGTACCTAATTGTATTACAATCGTCCAAAGAATTTATGACAAAGATCAAAAGGTGACGTACCTAAATAATTCTTTGTTTTTATGTCAACGGTGATACGATCATAGGTCTCGGCGTCTTTCGTACCTACGACGCTCGGTTTGGTGTAGGTACCTACACCGTTGGTTTCGATACCTAGGTAGGTATACCTACTCATACCTATTAAGACGTGTAGGTATATTGTTTTTCTACTTACCCAAGCTAAAGATCTATAGGTAAACATCAACGTTGATTAATCTGGTGCAAATATGGCACGTTTATGGCGATGATGCGGATGACGTAATGTTAGGGAGTCCTAAGTCATACATCTATTTAAACCATATAGGTACCTAATTTAGATATGGAAATTATAATAATTAGGTATAGGTACCTATTTTATGATTCGCACATCATTGTAGTCACTATAGTTATTGTTCTGTTCTAAAACATTTTATAACAAAACAAACATCACTTATAAACAGTATGGTGCCACCAGCAATGCGGTTGCGTAGTTTTATAAATAAAATATAGAGATTTGAAAGCTTCCAATTGTTGTAAATTGACAAAGTCGGCGCCTTTGTCAATTTACAACAAAGAAGCTTTCATATCTATAGACTATATTTTATTTAATTGTTTTGGACAACTTTGAAGACAATATGTAACTAAAATATTACAATATGCAGGTGTCTAAACAATAAAAATATATTTCAATTGTGTTGCCGGCCGCCTTTGAAGATAATCTCTAAAATATTTTAAGATAAGCACGCAGGTGGTGAAACAATAGCAACAAACAATGCGAGTAATCCCTAAAATATAATTTTTAAAAAGTCTATTGTGCAAATAAGAACAAGAACATTCACTGTAATATGCCACTTTCCTACACTTGTGTGCGTGTTCCAAGACACGTATCTCTTCTGTAATTCGCAGGCATGAACGTTCGGTACTTCACTACATACATATTACCCATACAATACGAAACATGCGAGTAACGAATTG
Source organism: Eilema sororculum (assembly GCA_914829495.1). Taxonomy (NCBI): domain Eukaryota; kingdom Metazoa; phylum Arthropoda; class Insecta; order Lepidoptera; family Erebidae; genus Eilema; species Eilema sororculum. The sequence goes on from OU618555.1 coordinate 12,111,260, forward strand.
GATTCGTATGTAACATTTTGTTACTCGAGTACTTGAAGGCGTACCCGTTACTCAGTACCGAATACATACGGTTCGTTACAATACTAGTTGTTTAAAAATTTGTCATTTGTTTTTGTCAATTCGGAAAGGCAAAGGCCGGTTGACCAGACTGCCAAACCCTCAGTAATACTCTCTTCATTTATTTTTAGATGGAATGATCATTGAAAACACCTCTTTTCTCGCCAATTAAAAAGTTAATAAAATAAAAATTATGTTTTTCTTTGAATATTTTATAAGGTTCACGAATTATCTGATAGATATAGAGTAAATGAAAGTTCTTTGATTACCACTAATAAAATAAATCCGCCTGATTGCTAGAGCAGCGCCATCAATCGCTACGTAAGAAAGCAAAATCGTTGAAAAAAGTTTCTAAGAAATTGGGTAGATGGCATTAGTATATTTTTAAAATGGTCTTTCCATACAAAACCGAGAGAAATTTGAATTTGAATGATCTTTTATTTCGGAAACGGTGCATCTGAGCGTAAAAATAATAAAATAATATAAAATAATAATAAAAGTCTCAAATTTGCATTCTGTTTATTAATGTTTTTTTTTTTAATTCTTTAGGAGTCCTATTACTTCGCTGTGTCTTTCAAGCTATCCCAAAACCTTTTCTTCTTCAAATTAATTGTCAAACACAAACAAACGCGTGACGACTTCGCAACCCACAACATATGTGTTTTCCAGTCTGCTTGTAACGTCTTTGAAAATACGCGCGTAGCGTGTTAGCCCGCACCCGCGTCACGAAATCTTTATAGCTCGATACGTATGTGCGTAATACAACATTGGTGTGTTTTTTCAGTATAGCTGCATTTATATTTACTATTAGGGCAGCAGGGAATGTGTTAAGTATGCTAACTATACAAATCAAATACATAGGGAAAAAGAATCTTCTCGGGCGGGACTCGAACCCGCAGTCGTAGCCGAATTGGTCAGGCATTCCCCCTGTAAGGGAAAGACTGCGGGTTCGAGTCCCGCCCTTCAATTGTTTGGGCGGAGTTATCAAAAATCAATGTTTAAAAATGATTGTAACATCATTCATTGATTCCGATAGTTCGTAAGAAAATCGGTAGATGACGCCACGTTGCCTTAAAGACGTATACGATGGGAAATTTGAATCATATCGGGCGTGTCTCGGTAGCCGAATTGGTCAGGCATTCCCCCTGTAAGGGAAAGACTGCGGGTTCGAGTCCCGCCCGAGAAGATTCTTTTTCCCTATGTATTTGATTTGTATAGTTAACATACTTAATGCTGTAAAAATTCCTTCAATTGTTTGGGCGGAGTTATCAAAAATCAATGTTTAAAAATGATTGTAACATCATTCATTGATTCCGATAGTTTGTAAGAAAATCGGTAGATGACGCCACGTCGCCTTAAAGACGTATAAGATGGGAAATTTGAATCATATTAAGCTTTAACCAGAATGATGGAGTGATCATGTATTTGAACACAAATATTAAGGCAACTGTACAAGAAATAGACTTAGATGAGGCTAACTGCATGATGGCCAAAATAGGCAACTTGACAGTAATAGGTATATATCGCCCTTCCTGTTTCAAATATCCTAAAGTATTCCTTGATGCCTTGGACACATTGTTAACCACTACCAAATCACGGCATATCATACTAACCGGAGACATAAACATCAACACCTTAGATACCAACGACAATGACGTCAGAGATTATCTGGAAATCATTGGTTCCCATGGTTTACATCAAGGCGTTGACATCCCCACGCACGGTCAAACCTGCTTAGACCACTTTATGTGCAAGCTAGAGGGCGACCATCAATGCTTTGTACTTGAAACAGACATCACAGACCATTATCCCCTGTTCCTGACCTATAATAGTTCACTTCTATCAAAACCAACCTTTCACAAGACCATAACTAGAACAAAAATAAATTATACAGCTCTGACCGAAGCTATAAAATCAAAAGACTGGACATCCTTCCTAGAAATTACAGACCCGAACTTGGCCGCGGAAATTCTTATAAATACACTCCAGACGCTTATCACCCAAAATTCACACACAGCTTCTTTTGCTAATCGACGACGGCCACTGAAACCATGGATTACAATAGGTATTATTAAGTGTTTTAAAACTAGGGATAAGCTTCATCGTACCACAAAATTGAATCCGGACAACGCTGAAATAAAAACGCGGTACCTTAATTATCGCAATACTTGTAACTTATTAGCCAAAAATTTAAAAAATAACTATTATAAGGACAAATTCAACAAAAATTTCAAAAATAATAAAGGGACTTGGGAAACTGTGAAAGAATTGTGTAGTATTAAGAAAAATCGCTCCCGAGCATCTGCCTTACTTGATCTTGTGCCAGATTCACCTTGCGAGTCACTTAAATTGGTTAATCGATACTTTACCTCGATTGGTAGAGAACTAGCTTCAGACATCTTAATGAAAAATAGCACTACTGAACTGAGTTTAGCAGAAAAGATTATTCCGTCAAGCAACGTTAGTACTATGTATCTAGATCCAACAGACTACATTGAGATTAATAAAATTATCATGGGTCTAAAGAATAGTAGTGCCCCAGGTATCGACAACATTCCGAATATCGTACTAAAAAACTCTCGGACGATTTTGTGCACTATGATTGCTCATCTGTGTAATCTTAGTCTTACAACTGGGACTTTTCCAGCAATTTTCAAAAAAGCAGCTGTAGTGCCTGTGTTTAAGAGTGGTGACGTAGATTCAGTTGCTAACTACAGGCCTATATCACTTCTGAGTGCAATTAGTAAAATTATGGAAAAAGTAGTTAACACTCGTTTAATTAAATTCCTCGAAAGCAAAAACATTCTGGCCTGTACCCAATACGGTTTTCGCTCGGGTAGAAATACTGAAGATGCGGTAGCTAGGCTCTCTGATATCGTTACAAGGGCATTAGACAAGGGTGAAAAATGTATTGCCATATTTTTGGACCTCCAAAAAGCATTCGACACCGTCTCAATACCAATTTTGTTGCGCACTTTAGAGCACATGGGCTGGACATCGTTCTGGAGTGGCTCCGAGACTATTTGGAGGGGAGAAGTCAGGTGGTTAAAGTCGAAAACACTTATAGCACCAGCTTTCCGGTTACTTACGGAATTCCGCAGGGTAGTACCCTCGGTCCGACGCTATTTTTGGCTTATGTGAATAGTCTGTGTAAACTTCAAATAGATAACGCGGAAGTACTGGCATTTGCAGATGATACCGTTTTAATTTGTCGTGGGAAAACATGGCCAAAGGTCCAAGAATCTGCGGACTCAGACATACGATACACATGCAGCCGAAAACGTCTAACACTCTCCCAAATACAAACAAGACTCATGTGAAAACATACACGAACATATAAATAATGCACACACACGCACCCACACACGCACGCACGCATACGCACACAAACACACACACACGCGCGCACACGCACACGCACACACACACACACACACACACACACACACACACACACACACACACACACTCACACTCACACTCACACACACACACACTCACACACACACTCACACTCACACACACACTCACACACACACACACGATTTTTTTTTTTAAATAATATTAGAGACTGGCCAGGGGTGGAGGGTTGGTAACCTGAGACACAGGATTCTCCTAGTTCAGGTACCAACCCGCCATAATTTTGATTGGTACTAAATTTAAAATTACCTTGTACTGTAATTTTATTTGAGATTTGTTATATAACATGTATAGTGAGAAATAAACGTTATTATTATTATTATTCTCTTTATTCATTTAAAATAACTTATAAATTATATTTTTAAATACATATAAAAAAACATCTATTTAAAAATATAAAAAATAGTATCCCACCGGCATCGAGTACAGGGACCAAGGGCTCCAGAGAGAGGAACTTCCTCACTATGCGCGCCGTGTCGAGGAGTACCGCCTTCTGCATCAGGTTCTTGATCCATCTGCCCAGCGCGAGCCTCTTAAGGTGTTGGTCGAGGCTCTTAGCAATCAGCGAGCGAGCTGTCAGTGATAAAAGATCGATCCCAGTATAACGTGATATGACCATTTTCGAGAACTGGGTCGGGCACATACCTGTAGTATGGTACCTCCGAATCAACAAGATTGTATTTAAGGGCAAGTTGTTGATGTACTATCTTGGCCACTTGGTTATGCCTGTGCAAATATTCGCCGTTGGCAAGACGAGAACAACCGGAAATAATATGACGAAGTGATTCTCCGGGGCGGTGGCATGCCCGACAGATGTCCACCGTACCGTCCCTCAGAATATACTTCCGGTAGTTGTTCGTCATAACAACTTCGTCCGTAATTGCAAAGATAAAACCTTCGGTTTCTCCAAAAATATCACCGCACCTAAGCCAAGATACGGACGCTTTTAAGTCTATATCGGGTCCGTTTAAGGCCCGATAAAAGCGTCCAGGTAACTCCTTACCCATCCATACCTCCCTGCGATCAGCAGTACTAAGTACTATAGGTTTGCGCCAGTTCTCTTTAGCCAACGCAAGAGGAGTAAAACCATTGTCCACTGCAACCACATCTCGGTGCATATCCGTGTTTGCGTGTAGGAAATATTCTCTGAGGTTGTATATCTCGCGGTTATGGAGGGTCTTGACATTTAAAAAGCCACGCCCCCCCAGCTTCCGCGGGATATACAGCCTCATTACGGAAGATCGGGGGTGATGCATCCGAAATGTGGTCAACAGTGAACGAACTCTTCTGTCCAGGGCATCAAGTTCGGTCTGAGTCCATCTAAGTATGCCGAAAGAGTACATTAGGACTGGCATGACCCAACCATTGCAGGCGCGCACCTTGTTACCGCCCGATAAAAAGCTTTTTAGAACTTTCTTCAGGCGGCCAAAGAAACGCTCCCGCAGTGCCTGTTTCATGCCAGCTTCAGGTATTCCTAATGCCTGCGACATACCCAGATATTTGTAGGTTTCGGTTGAAGAAAGAGATTTAAGCTTAATGGAATCAGAAAGAATCATGTTTTCGGATTCCACTATTCCACCCCTTTCTACATGCATGACTGCACACTTGTCCAAACCAAATTCCATCTTGATAGAGCTACTAAAGCTTTCAGTCATCTTTAGTAGTTCTATCAATTGCGCATTATTTGGAGCAAGTAATTTGAGGTCATCCATGTAGAGGAGGTGGGATATAACTCGACCCTCTCTCTGCAACCGATAGCCTAGCCCTGAGTTCTCCAGTATTGTACTAAGAGGATTCAGTGCTAGACAGAACCATAGGGGACTCAGGCTGTCACCCTGGAATATACACCTCTCAATTCTTATCGGTGCATCGGTTGTCTGGCAACATCCTGGATAGCGAAGGACCGTCTTCCATTGCCCCATACATGATCTCAAGAAGGCCGCTAGAGTTGTATCGATTTTATACAACTCTAGGACCCTCAAAAGCCATGTATGCGGTACAGAATCGTAAGCTTTCTTATAATCTATCCAGGATGTTGCCAGATTCTTGCGTTTACGACGCACCTGTTGACTAATGGTCATGTCAACTAAAAGGAGCTCTTTAGTACCACGGGCCCCCCTCCTACATCCATTCTGAGAGATAGAGATGATCGAATTTCGTTCTAAATGAGAATTAATTTTGACTCTCAGAATGGAGGTTAGAAGCTTATAGACCGTCGGTAAGCAAGTGATTGGTCTATAATTTTTGGGGTCCAAGGCACTACCGGACTTATAGAGTAAGTGGGTTAATCCAGTTGTTAAAAAGTTAGGTAGTGAACCCGAGTCTAGAGCTGACTGGAATTGAGATGCTAAACAAGCATGTGAGTTACGGAGCCACTTCAGCCAAAAGTTGTGCAGTCCATCTGGACCAGCCGACTTCCAGTTCGGTAGCGAACGGACTGCACTTGACACATCATCAGATGTTATGGTAATTGGCTCCATAATCGGTATGTTCTCACATGCTTGCTCAACCCCTCTTATCCAATCACCTTCTGTGTGGACGACAGGTGTCGACCAGATGCTACGCCAGAATGTATTCGTAGCGTCAGCATCCGGTCGAGCAGTGTCATCCACATTTAACTCGGGTTGTTCCCATTTTCGGTAAACCCACCTCTCATCCTTTTGGAAGATGCGACTCTGATTATACCTATCAACGCGTTTTTTATAGCGACGGATTCTATTTTCCCATGCATAAACTTTCTGTTTCAGAAAGTCGATGCGCTCTGTGACACATGAGGCATATTGTTCAGGGCTAATATTAGTTCCTGAAAATGCCTGTGTCACAAAGCGCATTACCCTCGGGCGGGTATTGCCCGATCTGAAACAGATTAGCTTACCAATAAGTGCCCTAGCCTTGGCGATACGACATTCAATCCTATACTGCCAGGCCGGCACAGCAGGTCTATGACGAGTAACAGGTTTATCAACAATAAACCTGACACCAGCCACTCGACATACTGCAACGGCCGCACAATACAAAATTGAATGCGTATCCCCGAGGTCTTCGCTATTTTCTAAATAATTAGATAATAGCGAATCTAAGGCACATACCAGTGCTATATTGCGTTTATGCACAGGCAAATGGGGTAAGCGAGGTCGATTGCTTGGGATCATAGATCGATATTCCAGCATCGCATCTTCCAAAGCGCTCCTTAGTCGTTCATTATACTGGGTACTTACGGATATAGTCTCACTTTCCTCCACTTCATCAGCGTGAACGAGCTGTGGTGTGCTTACACTCATAACTGCACTGGTTTCCACCGGAAGCACAGCTTGCGATGAAGTGGGTGTAGTCAGACTATTCTGTACATCACAGAGCAGCCTCTCGAGTATGGAGTCATCCAACAAATGACATCGCTGGATGGCTCGCACCTGATCCGATAACCGTTGTGCAGAAACGCTGACAGCTGGCTCAAGCTCCTGGAACAAAGGAAGCATCCGAACACGGTACGCAGTGAGGTTAGTTCCACCCGCTGTAGCCACAAAATATGCCCGCATAACGTTTTCATTTATTGACGTTGTCCACTTCATGCGGCGCACATTACCACCGGTAGCGGGGGCCCTATTCGAGGCCGGTGGGCTTCGGGATCCCAAGCTGGACGGTGGTCGGCCTCTCCCCGGCCGACGCACAGGTGTTGGCGACGTCGGCGGGGAGAAATACTCGTCGGAGCTCGACGCCTCAGCAGTAGTTGGTTTCGGAGATGTGGTTTCCGGAGCCTGCGAGGCGGAGCTGCACGACGATTCCGATGGTGTAGGGTGTGCAAATTTCCTGGCTTTTGCCCTTGTCAGCATATTTTTTATCTAGTTTTTCTTATTCATTTTCGATTTTCTGTTTTGACAGTTGTCTGTCAATTTCGGATTTTTTCGTTCTTTATTATTTCGGATCCTCGCACATTATTTATTAGTAAATTCATTGTACAATATGTTGTTTATTTGAGTTCCGTTGGAGAAATCCCGACGCTTTCGCTATTTAACAGAAATAAGTTATAAGAAATCTTCTCTAAAAAACTATGCGGCCATTCGGGACCAGTGTTGCCATATTATATATATTATTATTATTATTATATCGGGCGTGTCTCGGTAGCCGAATTGGTCAGGCATTCCCCCTGTAAGGGAAAGACTGCGGGTTCGAGTCCCGCCCGAGAAGATTCTTTTTCCCTATGTATTTGATAATACTGCAAGGTCCTTATTGACCTTGTAGGGTCTTACCAGCAAGATCTTCAGGGTCTATCACCCTCAGCTGAGTGATTGATGGATGCCGTTCTTGGCTCTATGCTGGGCTTTGTACTTTGTAATTGGCAAGCCAGATAGCAGCCACTTATATTAATTCCCAAGTCAAATAGAAAAAGAGGTTGGCGGCAATCAGATTCCAGTGCAAGCTTTGGAAGCAACACATTTTCCAGTTGAATTTAATTGAAGTTTAATTTAAATAAATGTTAATAATAAGTTTAAACCCAGAGCAGGTATGGTTAGCTCAGTTTGACAGATGATTCTTCCATGAAAAGGACTGGGACTAGTTTCAAGATTCAATTATTTATTATTATTATTAATATGTTTAATTATTTAAACATTCTGCATATTATTATTTTTTTTATTATTATTTATGTAAAACACACTAACAGCTATTGAGCTGATGCATGTGTGTTGGGTGATCTGGAGATTTTATCGAGTTTGTTTTTAAAAGCATTCACACTGGGCGCCAGAACCACGTTTTCCGGTAGTCTGTTCCACTCTCTAACAACACGGTTAGGTAGAAAGTGTTTCCGGGGTTCGAGTCTAGATCGCATTGTATTTACTTCCATTGAATACCATTGAAAAAGCGTTTTCATAAAGAAAAAATTAACTTACTGCAGCATCAGTCATGTTATTATAACCCTTCTCCAGTAGCTCATCTACATCAAATCCAGAACAGAAGCTACCACCTTCTCCACTGATCACCAAGACTTTAGCCTCCTGGTCTTGATCAAATGCGTTCACGGCATCAGACAGTTGTTTAAGAGTGGGGATGTCTAGACTGTTCCGTGTAGTCTGACGGTCTATAGTCAGTGTAGTGACGGGCCCATATTTATCCACCAGTATATCTGAAGACAAATTTTATAGTACCGTATAAATGATATACGATATATGAAAGGAGTAGAGGTGGCTGTACATTACTTATTGATATAATGAAAAAGGTATTAGAGAGAAAAAGTAGATGATTATTCAATTCAATTTTTGGCTTAATGGCGTTCCCAGACATTCACCCAAGTAGTAGGTAGGACTCCTAGTATTTTTATTAAATAAATAATAGCGGTATAACCTTACTTTTAACAGGGTCGATTTTCTCGGCTTCTTTTTGCGGCTCTTTTTTAGTATCACTAGAAGCAAACCGAACAGTCTTTCGGTGAACTGATAAACTCGTAAGTGAAAACAATCTCTTCATAATATTCCTCATGTTTATTTGCTTGTAAACTTGGAAAATATCTTTTTTTCTCAAGAATTCATTCAAACAAAACAATCATTCTATTATTTTGAATATTTTGAACAAAACGTCAAACGTGCAGTGGTGATTGACGTTTTTGGAGTCTGTTCTAAAACTGAAAAGAAAAGATTGAAAAACTTAACTGAACAATAAATATTGAATATAATATTCGATTTTGTTGGTAAAATTTAAACTGAATTTTGACCGTGTTATTAATTAATCAAGCCCTATAATAATTATTGTTTTATAATTGTATCTTGACTGAGTAATTTGACACGTCAACAAATCGTAAATAAACATTGATAATATTATATTGTTAGCAACACTTAAAGTTTACTGTCAAAAACAACAAAATCATCTTGATTGAATTTTCTGGACAAATTCTCTTAGTACACGTGTACTTATAATATATTGTTAATAATTTCATCATTAGCGCCTATTCATGATCTGAAGATTTCTAACGGAGCTTATAAGCACATTAGTAACAGTTTGTGAGCTGACTTTGTAGTGACTGAAGTGTTTGTGTTTACATACCAAAATGTCTGAATTCAGAGACTGGTACAACAGTGTACCGTTCTTTACAAGATACTGGTTAACTCTTACGATAGCATTCAGTGTATTGGGCCGGTTTGGACTTCTAAACTATTCCTATTTAATGTTAGATTATAGTTCCTTCATACATCAGTTCCAGGTGAGTTCCACTGGTTCCACATTTCTTTTTGCCGCTTTTCAGACTTAAGGAAGAAGAATCATGAAGTTCAGAAGTAATGGACATCGCTTTTGTAAAGTAGTTCTATAGTATTTGTAAAGATAAATCGTCAAGTGTGTCACCTGTTTTGATAAGAATGATTCTAAAGGATGGTTTATATGTATTATACATATTGAGATGTGGCAATAGAAGACTAAGAGCAGGAGAAGAAGACTAGATAGTTAATATATTTATGACATTTGCTCTCTACATCTAGTAGTTAACCGTAGTGGGTTGACTCCCAGATAAGAAAATACTAATTACTTTAATGGCTATATTAATAAGAGTTGTAAACATTACTGGGTCAATCTTGAAGGTATACAGCTTTTATTTTTGAAGATTTTTTACGAAAATCCATAATGCATTATGAAAATCATAAACATAAGATTTACTTCTTTATAAACTTTTTGACCTGTCAAGCCACGCAACAAATAGAAAACTAGATAAACAATAGACTCTCGGTACCCAGGCACCGGTTGGTGTTTGATAGATTAAATAGGCATCATTTTTGTAGGTACAGTCAACTACAAAAGTAGCTTAACAAATTCTAATTTATTGAACACTGTGGCCCCTAAACCTTACATAATATTGTGAAAAAAAAACATTGAATATGCATATTAAGTTTGTATTCTGGGAATCATAACACTACATTTACTATAGACAGATGCATTCCATTATAAGAAAGATTTGTAAAATATTTTAGTGTTAACCAACTTATGGCATTGACTGTACTAGCTAAATAGGTTCTAAATTAAGTAATATAATTTTTTTTTATAGTACCTTCAAGATTAAGCCTCTTATGGTCCTTGGTATGATAATATTGACAACTATTTACAGTATATGAGTAACATAGCATTAAAATTACTAATATTCACACTTGTCCACAGATATGGAGGCCTATAACAGCACTATTCTTCTACCCGATCAGTCCAGGCACGGGATTCCACTTCCTTATCAATTGCTACTTTATGTACAACTACTCGCAAAGACTAGAGATGGGCATGTTCGCTGGCAAGCCCGCTGATTACTTCTATATGCTGCTTTTCAACTGGGTTTGCTGTGTGGTCATCGGACTACTTGTGGGATTACCGGTGAGTTTTCAATACATTGCAGATACTAGCTTTTAGTTTGAGGCATTTTTTAATTTCAAACCTGTTTATTAATTGGTATGGGTAATAGACTGCTGAGACGAGGTCTCGGGTTCGATCCCATGTTTACCATGGCACACACCAATGACTTTCCGATGCTTTTCGAAATTATGTGTGTATTTATCGCAGGTTTACAAGTGCCTGGTTAATGGTAATAGGCTCGCCACCATACATTGGGACCTAAACATAAACTGGTGAAATGTGGGTGCTAGCACCTCTGCCTACCCCTTCAGGGAATATAGGCGTGAGTTTATGTTATGTTATGATATTTTACATAGTACATAACAATTTTTGAGATTTTAGTGTATGTTGCACAGCTGTCATGTAAATCAATCTGCTCCTGCGGCACAAAGGCCTCTCCTATTAGCCACCAATTTCAACCACCAGCAAGAAAGGTTATAATTTTGACCCGTGGGCCAATTCAGTTGAAATCCAAAGAACTAGACAATGTCAAATAAAAAATTGAACAATTATGTTACAAGAATACAGTTTTTGACTTTTGAAAGATAGATCTGAAGTGAATTTTGAACATCTTTTTATTACAAGAATTGGCCTTATGTTTGTTTGTATATCTGTCTGTATTCAAATTACATCAGTAAAAAGAAGCGCTCAAGTGGGACTTGAATCAGTTGGAAGAGCATTCCCCCTGTAAGGGAATGGTCGTGGGTTCATGTTCCACTTGAGCGCTTCTTTTTCCCGATGTATTTCGAATTTAAAAGTTAGCATATTATATGCTATAAAAATTTCATTCAAATATCTGTCAGTACTCTCTAACAGCAGGACCGATTTCAATACAGAAAAACGAGGTCTTAAGAAGTCCTTACAAAGCTCATCAATGATAGGTTATGTATATCAGGTTGACATACTTACTTCATTCTCTGATTTTTTGCAGGTTTTAATGGACCCGATGGTACTATCAGTGTTGTATGTATGGTGCCAACTGAACAAGGATATGATTGTGTCGTTCTGGTTCGGTACGCGGTTCAAGGCTATGTATTTGCCCTGGGTACTACTTGGATTTAACCTTGTTATAAGTGGCGGGTAAGTTTATTTACATATTGATATAACTTTTTAAGTTGCAATGAAAGGCTCAGATGCAGAATGTCCACTTCTCAAAATGTCCACTGGTCGTAAAAGGTCTCTTTCGCAAATCCCAGCGGCATTCAAAGCTTGTACTTTTCCCAACTCATTATCCTAGCTTTTTTTTGAGCATTTCCAACTCTGAATGTACACCAGAATGTTGTCTAGTATCAGCAACTGTACTGGCTAGAGGATGAAGTTGGCTTGAGTTCTGAAGATTACCTATTACAGGTAGCGGCACGTAAGTCTAGCGGTGAAAAAATGTGGAAGGGATGTTTGCGCATAGGTACAGTCGCGTACTTAATTGTTAGGTATCTACTATTACAATATCTTAATAATAAAGGAAGTGTTTTGGTTTGTCATTTTTCTATGTCTAAGCTAGTAGGTATCTTATGTATAACAGATATTTATATACTTATATATACCGATATATATACCGATTTTCATGAAATTTTGTGTACTGATACAGTTTTGCATTTTAAGTTCATCTGTGCAGTGAATTTTCTGTAAAAATATAATTAAAATAACATTGAAAATAATGTTTGATAATTTTTATTTAATAATAATCATGCAGAGTCTGATGACGATGACGTTAGCACGCCTTTCATTAAATTGCCGTCTATCTCACTTTTAATCTGTTTTAATGAATCAATTAATCTACTAATTTCTGTATTTAAAAAAAATGCACATCATATCATCTTCTCAAAATGGTATTTGTTTAGGCATATTCACTGTCTCAAATCAACGCAAATACATAAAAATAAACAATAACAGTCAATAAAAAACAAACTGAAACTTAATAGAAAACCACAACAATTAACAGTACCTAATTATTTTAATGAATAACAATACAATACAATTTACGCGACTGTACACAAGACGAGAACGGTGCGTCGTATCGGCGCGCGGGACGAAGTACGGCCGGAAAGCCAATAAGCGCTCGCGCACGCCCGCCCGCGCCCTTTGTCTCCCCCGGGGTACCTTATTTTCGACTTCTGCGCATAAACTGTCACCGCTAGACTTACGTGCCGCTACCTATACCCCTTTACACCATAGAGTGTAGAGGATTATTTCCATAGATATTTATCTACATTTAACACAACAACCAACCAGTACTTTCCTCTATAACGATGACATTTGCAAATTTTAAAGTATTTAGTATTATGACTACTCAAATTGAATAAGATAGGGAAGAAAAATGATTGATCCAGGCGGGATTCGAACCCGCGATCCGTCTCTTACAGGGACAATGCTTTGACCACTAAGCTACCGGACCTTCCTCCTTAAATATCTGTCTTTAGGGCGACGTATCTTTAGGCCGATTAAAATTTCGTCCATATAGAAGACTTATCAACACATTCCTTTAACTCTAATACTAATTATTGTTATTAATAATTATTACGTGTATTATTTACAGGGGTGTAATGGAACTCATAGGTATCCTAATTGGGCACCTGGCATTCTTCCTTCTCTTCAAATACCCTCAAGAGTTTGGTGGACCAGCTCTGTTGACACCGCCAAATTTCTTGTAAGTAAATTCATTACTTATAATATTCGTAATGGCTAGTTTACATATGGTGTACTCTCCCAAGACAATCATGCGGCTGTACAGGTACCGGCGTATGTGATGATCTCCAGTGACGTCACATGTGTCACAACATGTAGTCTTCTTGGGTCCCTTTTGCACGGAGTGCTACGGTCACGTAGGCGCGCCAGTCTCGTTTCTCTCAGTACCTAACTAGGTATACGTCTAAGATACAACATGCACCCAGGGCCATTTAGCCACAGCAAGCTAAACTACTACGGAATGTTTAGAGATCCTGCATCGCGAATGTGAAATTCACGCGCAAAGTAGTATGAATCCTTACTAAGATTATAAATGCGAAAGTAACTCTGTCTGTCTGTCTGTATGTTACGCTTTCACGCCTAAACCACAGAACCGATTTTGATGAAATTTGGTATAGGGGTAGATTAGACCATGAGAAAGGACATAGGCTAAGTTTGATCGCGGTAATCGCCATCCACGCAGGCGGAGCCGCGGGTAAAACTAGTACAACCAATAAATATATGTGAAACATAAATGTATTGTAATATCTGAGTATATGTAGACATAACCATAAAACTTAATGTATATTTTATCTATCGGCAGGAAACAAATATTCCCAGACACGCGGTACGTGGGTGGCTTCGGTACTGCGCCACAGGCCAGAGTGCCCACGCGGCCGGGAGGGACAGTCTTCGGAGGACACAACTGGGGCCGCGGCCACACACTCGGAGGCAACTGAACAAACTAACATCGATATTATCGGAGCTATACGCGAATATACATTTAAACTATGTTTAACGGATTCTATCACGATTTATTTTGTGAACTAGCAAATTCTTGAGGCCCAAGGAAACCTCACCTACAAGTTCCATACTAATCTATAATATAAAAATGAATCGCAAAATGTGTTGGTAAGCGCATAACTCACCAACGACTGGACCGATTTCACTAATTCTTTTTTTGTTGTGTTTGTTATTATCGGGAGAAGGTTCTTACGAAAAAAAAAAACAGTTGTACAGAAAATTTCAGAAAGTAACTTTTCTTTTTCTCATACAAACTTTTTCTCTTATGTGAGAGAAGTTTATGTTTACGTTACGGGATACGTTACGAGTAGTAGTAGGTAGTAGTAGGAATGGGAATGGGAATGGGAATGGGAATGGGAATGGGAATGGGAATGGGAATGGGAATGGGAATAGGAATAGGAATGGGAATAGTAATGGGAATGGGAACGGGAACAGGAATGGGAACGGAATTGCACGCGGGTGGAAAATATGGCGGTACGAAGTTCGCCGAGACAGCTAGTATTTATTATAAATGCGAAAGTAACTCTGTCTGTCTGTATGTTACGCTTTCACGCCTAAACCACTGAACCGATTTTGATGAAATTTGGTATAGGGGTAGATTAGACCTTGAGAAAGGACATAGGCCATGTTTGATAGCGATAATCGACATCCACGCGGGCGGAGCCGCGGGCAAAAGCTAGTGTTAAATAATGGACAAAGCTCTGACGCAGAGAAGGTCATACGGCAGTCGCTTGCTGGAAAGCCAACATACGAAAGTGACCTTTGGACGCAATAGGAAAATCGCTATGAGTATAAATAATATCGAGTTTTTTTAATGTTATATTGATCTAGATGTTTCCGTTGCTTTTCAACAGTCTGTCTGTGACCATGTTTGCTGGAAAGCCATCAGCTGATCTGAAAATTCGTCTCGAAATTCGAAAGCGTATCGCCATTTTGCTAACTTTACAGGAGAGCTAAAAAACTGGGCAAATACCACTATTCTGAACTTTGAAGTACTATATTATACATAATATAACAGGTAATCGAGAAAAAAAAATGACTCTTATGGGACGAATTGTGGTATAGTAAAGGACTCAGGGCTTACAATTGGGTATTATCCTAGGGGTGAGCATTTTGCCGTCTAACAGGCCTTTTGTCTTGCGTTGAACGTTTACCGTCGGATGAAGAACAGCCCTATCCCTTAGTCGCCTTTTACGACACCCACAGAAAGAGCTGGGATGGTCCTATTTTACTCCACCGGGAACACGACAAACATATAAATAATAATGACATAATCGCGATAGAATCCGTTATAATTAGTTTATATCGAAATGAACATTGACTTAGGATAAAATAAAAGAAGCATAATTGGTGTTAGACGTATGGAAGTCTCAATTTTAGACTGAAAGAATAACGTAGGCTTAACGCATAAAACTAGCGTGTGAAGTCGCCTGAAGTTAGCCATTTCACTCGCACTTGTTGCGTCACAAATGAGTGCGAGCGAGAAGGTACTATGTATTACTTAGGGCAGCTTCACACATTGGTTCTGTGTCCGATCTATTTATTCTGTTAGTCCGAGGTCTCAATGTTAAAATTGTGATTGTGGAATTAATACGTGTTCGAGTTTTTAGTCATACTGTGTACATATTTTATGCTTATTTTTATATTAACTCATGATATTATATTAAAAGAGGTAGATATAGTACAGTTAGTTGAAAACAATCACTCAAAAGTATGTTAGCTAGCTTAAAGTAAGCACGAATGCAACAGGATATGCACTAATCTGTGTGTGCGAGAGAGAACAAAGTATACTGAAATAGTAGCCGGCAAACATCTTGAACCAATGACATTACAAAATAAACTCTATGTATATGCGCAGTACGCGTTTTTTTAGGATAGCCCGGGGTGCTTATCTATACTGATATTATAAATGCGAAAGTAACTCTATCTGTGTGTCTGTCTGTATGTTACGCGTTCACGACTAAACCACTGAACCGATTTTGATGAAATTTGGTATAGGAGTAGATTAGACCTTGAGAAAGGACATAGGCTATGTTTGGTCGCGATAACCAACATCCACGCGGGCGGAGCCGCGGCCAAAAGCTAGTATCAAATAAATCCGAGCGCGCCAAGACCTCGTGTCTCTCGCGACTTAGGGTCCAAGATATATGCCGGTAGCTATATATGACGCGGTACCTTTTGTATATCGCGATAGTATGAAATAATTATATCTACCTCATTTCAATATGAATCATTTATATTAACTCATTCAAAGAAATAATACATTTTGATTTTATTAAAAAAGTAATAATATTAAAATAAATAATTAAATGACCAAAATATAGCTAAAAGGTTGTTATTTTTTTATACATGACCTTACATCTGCGGCAATTAATTTGTGTACAGTCAACAACGAAAGTAGATTAACACGTAAGTTTACAAATCTGTCGAGGGACTACTTATATCAGTGTTCAGCTATTTTTGGAAAACAAGAACCTAAGTAATTTGAACTGTACATTATCTCTAAGAAGGTATTAGTGTGTTAAGGAGTTTGGTAAATTTAGGTATGTGAAGCGACTTGTTGCCGACCTTACCAACGTCTATGAATTTATTTTTAATAATGAGTGTTAGGTGGATATTTATATGGTTTAAAAAGACATTACGTCATATCTAACTGTTGTCAAATCAATTACTTTGTTGGGTTTAAGATTAAAAATTAAAATTCTGTGACCCAGAGTTATTTTTTTTATTACCTACCCCGGCTACCCCTAATCCATACTAATATCATAAATGCGAAAGTAACTCTGTCTGTATGTTATAGGGGTCCGATTGTAGTCCGATTTTGATGAAATTTGGTATAGGGGTAGATTTGACCTTGAGAAAGGACATAGGCTATGTTTTGTCGCGATAACTGACATCCACGCGGGCGGAGCCGCGGGCAAAAGCTAGTAACAATAATATAATTGTAATACGGTATTAATATAATTGTAATATTATTATGAGTACATAACATTCTAGAATACGGGCCTGAGATCTGAGGGAGATATTCAGAGTATGAAAACCTCCCGTAAACTCTTGAGTCCTGAGCAAAGTGAGACGTTGTGCACGCCAAAACTGGCGCCTGTGTCTTCTATACAAGACACAAATTCGTTCCTGCGAGGAATACTGCTCCCATCTCTGGGATGGCTCCGCAAAGTACTTACTAGCAGAAAGCCCTCGAGTCTTTGCAGATGCGATGCTCGAATCTTTTACCGTCTCTACCATAGTGAATGTCCCACCCTCTCCGTTCCTACACAGGACAACACGTGCAGGGTTTAGATGTCACCCGCATACGATGCAGAATATTCCATCAAGAACTACGCGGTCCGGTGACTCTTTCCTTTGCCGCAACATTAAAGACCTGGAACTCCCTGCCAGCTCACGTATTTCCTTCTCCCTAGTCCCGGATCCTATAACCGGGGCGTGAAAAAACATCTCATGAGGCCGTAAAGCTGAGTGCCACCATTGTTAACATAGTACGTGTTTGTAATGATGACGGTCTTTTCTGAGATTTTCCTTCAGCTTACCATCAGGCGAGGTGAAATCAAATTGAAGTGCCCTATATCTATATATATAAAAATCAATTGCTGTTCGTTAGTCTCGCTAAAACTCGAGAACGGCTGAACGGATTTATCTTATTTTGGTCTTGAAATGTTCGTGGAGGTCTAAGGAAGGTTTAAAAGGTGAGAAACATTCGAAAAATTGCCGGGAACCGACATCCACGCGGGCGGAGCCGCGGACAAAAGCTAGTAAAAAATAATAATTATATATTTATTATACTATTTCATTATTATTATACTATTTATCAAAAATTGATGTTGCTAAGCGCATAACTCGAGAAAGGCTCTACTGCCCACTATTTTTTCTTACCAAAAGTTCCACATAAGTTTTACAAAGAAAACATTCCCATGTGTAGCGGGAACGGGAACAGAATACTACGCGGGCGAAGCCACGGGTATCAGTACTACATAAAACGACTAAATAAATTAACGCAATTCTCTATAATATACAACTATACAAATATTCAATGTTTGTCCTCCTTATCGGCAGGCCCGTGTTCCTTCTCCCACATAGCTATGAACTCCTTCTTGCGTTGCTCTCGACGCTTGAAGTACTCGGGGTAGTGGGCTTTCTCTAAGGGATGCCAGTAGTCGAGGACCCAGTCCGGAGGAGTGACTACACGCTCGTGAGCCACTCCACCTGCGCTTGTTGCAACTGGCAAAAAAAAGTAACATTTAGAAATGTGTAGAAGGGTCGGTAGCTTAGTGGTTAAGTAGTCGGCCTTACGATCAAGAGATCCAGGGTTCGGGTCATTACACTACCGACGTGTACCCACTCCTAACACAAGCAATTTAGCTTAGTTGGAGGGGTTAGAGGGAATATTAGTAACTTCGGTTCTAATATTCTTTAAAAAAAAAACAAAACAAATAAAATGTTTTTTTTTAAATAAAACATACAACTATTTAACTTATTATCGAAGTGCTACACTATGCCGAGGGTCGTGGTACTAGGCCGGAGGTGAGGTTGTCTTCGACATATCACTTGCATCCCGGCTGACCAAGGGCCAACGGTGTCCCCGACTCGCCCCCAGAATGGGGAAGCGCGCTTCTCAGCTTAAGTAATAATTTGACAAATGAAGTTTTTGAGAAGTGATAATTTGGCAATTTTTTTTCAAATTGATTTAGAAAGATTAAATTTTGTGATCCGTCTGAGCGGGATTTGAACCCGTGATCCTCCTCTTACAGGGGTCTGGTAGCTTAATGGTCAAAAGCATTCTCCCTGTAAGAGAAGGATCGCGTGTTCAAATCCTGCCTGGACCAATCACAAAATTTTTCCTTTCTAAATCAATTTGAATTCATTAGCATAGTAAAAAAAAAACAAAAACAAATGCTTAAAAATAGGTACATTGAAATTTCTTTTTCATCGAACATAGGTAACCCTATTGGTACGATATGGGATTTGAAGCATGACCTTTGATGCAGCAGTTGAACTGATCGAACGGAGCACCACAGGGCCTCAACTTGCATCTAGATATTTAACAAATTACTTACAACTCCTAGGGATAGGATGTTGTTGCAAGAATAGTTCCTGTTCCCCATCTTTGAGTAGCTGAACTGCCTTTATCATGTCTTGCTCCTTGGCATGGCTGTCAAACCTCGCTCGGAGCAGCACTGCTTGATACCGGTATACATAGCTAGATAGGAAGATAACATATTATGAGATTTACATGATAATGTGTCAATACAGAGATGAATTCGGCAACTTTTTACATTCTATATCATAAGGTGAGTACTAATCTTTCTGTCACTCTACAGTAAACAATGATAATATGGGTCCTGTAAATTTCAACTTATTCCCAAAATGCCTGAGACTGATACACTAAAATTCAAATCGTCTTTAAACCAAAACTTCTGCAGCCCAAATTGTCACAGAACCAGATTGCCTGATTTTGGAATAAACTTAATCCCAAAATGATCAAATCCCAAATGGACTGAATCCCAAAATAACCGAATAGCAACATGACTGAATTCGGCGGCCGCTGACATTTCTAATTTATAGTCTGTCCAAGCATTAACTTTGCTTGTGGTACTCAGTGTGAATAGGTTATACTCGACAGGACCTGATAATATTAATATTAATATACTTAGTATTTATTATAGATTGCTAAGTTTAGTTACTCCAACTAACTACAGTATAGGTTTATGTGAAAACTAATCACAATAAATGTAAAAACATAATAATAAATAACATATCAAGTGAAGTAAACTTAGTATCACAAACAATAATATTTTAACCTTGTAACTTGTCATAAAGTTTATTTATAAGGATAGCTTGACAGGTACGGGAGAGGAGAATAAGTATAGCTCTCAAAAAGATCTGAAATATGTAGGTAAATATTGGTTAGGTTCCTTGCATTACGTAATGAGAAAAACAATAGCACACAGAGTAATTAGAAATACATGTGTTGTGGTTACATACCGTCTATCATAATACGCCTCTAAATTACGTAAAGCTCTTTTGTACAGGCTGCAAACCTTCTGAGAATGCGTTTTCAACCCTAAAAAGGGAACGCTCGCCATTTTTATTATGATTTTTGTTTGACAGTTGACTACAACATTTACTACAATGACAATGAGATGACGTCAACTATTCCGTCAATCAATAATCCCAATTCATTTTTGATCGTCTAGAAACACGTTTATTCACCTTAACATTTTCAATTATTTTATTTCTCTAGGAAATTAGAGTTACTAAAAACATTAGTTCAGAGTAACTCAGAAATATAGTTTTAACTTTGAACTTTGACTTTGTTGCGTTTCTATAACGCCTACTTATTTCATTGAGGAAAATGCAAACACTCAGTTTACCCGTGCAGTTTACAGATTCAAATAAATCTCGATAGTGTCCAATGGGGAATAGCAGTGTAGGTACCTACACATACAGTCACAATTATTACCCAGCGGTGAAGGCAGAGACCACGGTTTTCCACTTGTTACGATCCGAGCATACATCTTTCACTTCTTCTACTTTCATAATTATTGTTTTCACTGGTTTTGCATACTCTTGCAGTTACCTATATATACATTATAACTTCATTTTAGGCAAGTGACAGCACAGGGTCGCACCAACACCTATGAGGCCCAAGTTAACCGCACCCTAGACCCTACAGCATCAGCAGAAGAGGCTATGTCAAAGGCTCTCTTCTCCGGCTTGGAAACGTCAGTTGCTACCAGAAAAAAAACCCCAGGTTCTGAAGTTCAAACTCTATCGCAACTTAGAAATCGTTATGAGAATGATGATGATGATTTCATTTGGCTAATCTGTGAAATTATCAAGTTAACCTTGAGCGGCGTATGTTGCACAATTGTTCACATCAAACGCATCTGTTACAAGGCTACAGCCGTGGGTCACGCAAGAGCATCCGCTCAGTAATCTAGTATGTAATTTGGGCTACTAAAATTGAGGCAGGTATAAAAAATGGATGACTACGAGTAATTGCAGAGCACCTACCTAGTAAATACTTCTTTTGCGCGCGGACATCCCCATGGGTACCCCGCTGAGGCTCTTGATTAAGGAGAAGGAATTTAATTATGTTCTGTCCTCCGAGCGATAACCCCGTCTTCTTCCATGAGAGCTTATCGACACCAGAAGTATGAATTAAGGTAAAGGACATTTTCGCGAAACGAATTATATATAGGGTATCGTTAGATTCGTAATTTTGCACTCTATCGTTTGATATACCTACCTGAAATTTCTCTATCGTTAAAAAGAATTCCCTTACATTTTTAGGGTACTGAGACAAAGTTTTGCTAAAAAAATTATAGGGACCTATAACATTAAAGTTTTCCCTTTTTTCTTGTTACTTACTTTAATATCGAATCGTAAAATACAGTAGCGTAAAGGAAAATTCATTTTTCCACTATTATTTACCAGTTCGACGAGTTTACGAGTTCTATTTTAGGGTAAGGGACATGCTATTTTTTTAAAACACTATCATTAGGTAGTAGTGTTCGGAACGGCTACATTTTGATAACATGTTAAAACGATACGTTAAAAAGAAATAACGTTATTTTTATACGTTCCGTTAAAAAATATAACAGAACGTCTCGTTAAGTTACTTTGTAATTATAACAAAACAACATTACAAAGAACGGAACGAAAGAACATATCAGAAAAATAATTAACTTAACTTCGATTCTAAACTATTGTTGGAATTGGAAATGTAGCTCTTATTTGCTTACAGTAAAGCATAATTTGGCAGAATCGTTTCGTGCATCGAAAACATACGAGATATTTATTGCAATATAAATCCTAAACGCTCACACATAGAGAATA
Organism: Eilema sororculum; assembly: GCA_914829495.1. Classification (NCBI taxonomy): domain Eukaryota; kingdom Metazoa; phylum Arthropoda; class Insecta; order Lepidoptera; family Erebidae; genus Eilema; species Eilema sororculum. The sequence continues at coordinate 12,133,415 of OU618555.1, forward strand.
ATTTCGCACAAACTACACTCGCGCCATATTTGTATAAATTTACACTGTACCTACCTTCTTTTTTTTCGTGCGGAAGTCCTCTCCAATACCTCCCCTGCCGGAGCCGGAAGGGAAGGTTATGTCGGACTCGAACTGACTTAAAGTCGGTTCGAGTCCGACTGTGGCCACGCCGACTGTGGATCTTGGTGCTAGTTTTCATGAAGTATTTATATAAATTTACACTGTACCTTCTTTTTTTTCGTGCGGCAATCCCCTCGAATACCTCCCCTGCCGGAGCCGGAAGGGGAGGTTATGTCGGACTCGAACCGACTTTTTAGTTGGTTCGAGTCCGACTGTGGGCACGCCGACTGTGGGTCGTGGTGCTAGTTTTTATGAAGTATTTATATAAATTTACACTGTACCTTCTTTTTTTTCGTGCGGCAATCCCCTCGAATACCTCCCCTGCCGGAGCCGGGAGGTAGGTTATGTCGGACTCGAACCGACTAAAAAGTCGGTTCGAGTCCGACTATGGGCACGCCGACTGTGGGTCGTGGTGCTAGTTTTTATGAAGTATTTACATAAATTTACACTGTACCTTCTGTTTTTCGTGCGGAAATCCCCTCGAATACCTCCCCTGCCGGAGCCGGAAGGGGAGATTATGTCGGACTCCATAGATTATTTCAAAACAATATTTAACTTTAAATTTTCAATATTAGAACAGAACAAAAGAATGTATTAGATAATTTAACTTTAACTTTTCAATATTATAATTTATAACAGAACAAAAAAACATATTAGAAAAATAACATTAACTTCGATTCTAAACTATTGTTGGAAATATAGCTCTTATTTGCTTACCGTAAAGCATAATTTGGCAGAATCGTTTCGTGCATCGAAAACATACCTACTAGATATTTATTGCAATATGAATCCTAAACGCTCATATATAAAGAACAATTTCGCATGAACTACACTCGCGCCATAAAATTCTCGAAGCTTGTCGCCGCTCGCCAATAAATTGTTGGCAAGTACTTGTCCGACGCGATGGTTAAATAACATATCAAATAATTCAACGTTTGCCTGATTGAATATATAACAGTTGTTATAATTATTTTTTAAGAACAGGTTATTTTATTTGTGACGTATTATAACGAACACTCCTATCATTAGGTAATTTTTTCTCATATGGCCTTAAAGAGGAGGAAATTCTAAGTAACTTTGTCATAGAGACCATTAAGAGAGAGAAGGGGAGAGAAGGCGACAAAAAGTTACAAATGAATTTTTAAAAAAATATAGATTTATGGCTCTCATAAGAAGTCGTGTTTTGTCCCTTACCTTAATTCATACTTCTGGTGTCGTTATGTTAAAGTGGGTATGTCAGACTCGAACCGACTGCAGTGTTTCGTCACATCAGCCTGTGTTACTGCTGAATCAAATGTGTCCTGGAAAGGATTTCCTACAATCTAATGGCCATTATCGATACCAAATTTATGTTTCATTCGGTATACAGCCAATCTTGTTGTGTACCTAATACCTTTCCTACCTACATAGAACCTATACATGGCTATCACCTACTGGACCTTTAATAGCATACCTACATCCACGCACAGAACTAGGTAGGGGAAGCCCGGGCAAAACGCATATGTTAAGGGAAAGTGAAAAATAAAAATACAAGTATGCAATCAATATAACTCTTTTTACTTTTAATTTGTACTTAGTTTCATTAACTTTGGAAACAACTATATAAAAAATAAAAACTTGAACAATATCTCCTATTAAAATTAAATTAAAAATTTAAAAAACCCCCGTCACAAAAACACCTCCAAAAAGTTGAAAATAAATGGAGTTTGCCTTTTAACTTTAACGGTTGCCATGTCGGGGGACCCTAACTGGTTAAGCACTCCGTTATATTATCGGAACAATTCAAGGTCCCCCGACATGGCAACCGTTAAAGTTTAAAGGCAAACTCCATTTATTTTCAACTTTTTGGAGGTGTTTTTGTGACGGGGGTTTTTTAAATTTTTAATTTAATTTTTATTTTATACTTTTTAAAGTGATCTTCTAGTCAAGCCCTTTCATTTGATACCCATATTGAGGGAGTTATGAATAAATATGTATTCCGACATGTTGTGGTGGCGGCCATCTTGAACCGATTTTTTTCAAACATAGCTAAGAACACTCCCGACTAATATACCTTTCAAACAAAAAAAACTACATCCAAATCGGTTCATCCGTTTGGGTGCTACGATGCCACAGACAGACACACACACACACACACACACACACACACGTCAAACTTATAACACCCCGTCGTTTTTGCGTCGGGGGTTAAAAATCACTTGAGTCAAAAAGTATCTATTATCCTTTTTGCCCGGAGGGGTCGGGCAAGACGAATATGGCACTAGGGCAAGAAGGATAAATTAAAAATATAACAATCAGTCATCACATTCGTCACAGAAATAGCTACCTAAGCCTGTATATGACGTGCAATCTTCATGGGCCCAGTTTTGGCATTGGCTACATTGTATCCAATCTTCGCTAGGCGGATCAGTAAATTTCTCAGCACACACTAAACAAAAGCAATTTTGTTTACAATTTTTGTTTTAAGTTTTAGTCTTTGTCTTCTTAGTACTGCTGGAACCTGGTAATGTAGAAATATCTCTCTTATTATTTTTAATTTTGTTAGAATCGGCTAATTCTGCTCTATAGTCCTCTTATTATTAGCTTTTACATATTTAGCCGCTTGCTTAGTTTTGACAGGAGTGGATGTTTATATTTCTGATTTCTGCCTCTTATTTTTTCTATTTGTTTTGGGGGCAGCCATTGTTGGAATCGGTCTTATTTGCAACGCTGTAAGGTATGATGTAGGTGCTTGTGATGATCCTTGTTCCAGGGATGAATCAGGTAAGTCGGACGGTCTTTGCAAAATGGTAGAATTAGGTGAAAGTATTGTAGACGGCCCTATCTCAATGGCAGCATCAGGTAAAGGTATTGTAGATGGTTCTTGTTCCAGGGTAGGGTTAGGGTCAGGTAAAGGTATCGTAGATTCACAGAGTGAGAGTTGATTCACAGAGAGATCGGTCATCAATGTTAGTGAATTCCCATTCAGGGCTCGTGTGGATAAAGTATCTGTGGAAGTGGGGCTGACAGCTAGCAATATTGAATTGCATGCGTTTTCAGTCATCGTAGCTGGAACATCGATGCTCAAAGAACTTTGAGTTTCATTGAGAGGACGATCTGTCATAGTTGACGGAGCGTAATCTGCTTCTCCAAAAATATTTGGATCATACGGCCATATTCCTGGTTTCTTAAGCCCATTTGCAGCATTTTGGACTGAAGTGCTTTTAACGTATGCTCCACCGAATAGTTTAGCCATATCGTATTGGTTCACAATTCGACCTAGGTGCGATTTTTAGAATGTATCAAAAAAAACTGATAATTCTTTTACCGGGCAAAACGGATAGGTATCCGTCTTGCCCATATTCATTTTGCCAAAGATACCAATATTAAATAGATGTATAAAATTCTAATGTTATTTGTTGGTTATGAAAAAACTACTATCACAAAATAAAACATAAATAAATATGCTATTGAACATATAAAAGTTATAATCATACACTAAATACATGATAAAAAAGTTGAAGTACAAACCTTTATGAAAATCGTAACAAAACGGCACAAATTCTTTTTTATTTTTTGACAACGAACGAGCACTTGCATTGTTTTGGTCAATGTGTCATGGCGTCGCCGACAGGATGCCAAACCTTGGCGGCTAGTGTCAATAGCGCCATCTATTGCCGATTTATAGAAAAATCGCTTATTCTTCTTACCCGCATTATGCATATTGCCCGGGTTTCCCCTATATCCACCTAACAGAACATCGCGATCGGTCTTATTACCCGACTACGGCGAAGCCAAAAGGATGTATGTATGTATGTTGTATGTTCCCTCATAGCTCATCAAATACTTGTTTAAAAATTAAAAACTTCACCACAATACCACAGAATAGATAATAGTGCAATACTTTGAAAAAAAAAGGCTAAGTGCGAGTAGGAGTCGCGCACCGACCGCACCGAGAGGGCTCCGTAACATAAAGCTTCATAAACCACAAGTAACTTAGAAGTTTGATTTGCGCACAGTTTTAAGGCTTTATAGACATGAGTGGATATTCCACAACATTCTACACAACGCTATCCAGACCCATGGTAAGCATAGCTTACTAGATTGTGTTATGGAATTTAGAATGCGGATGAAAATACATATACTCCATTTGTTTAGGTATTTAAAAAAAGGTAAACAAATCATAAAAAGGGTTCTTCTATAGGGGCATTTTTCGTTCCGAAATAAAAAGAAACCAAAATAAAATCATTTTAGAACTTAAAATCCATTTCTGTCTTATATTTTTCTATATTTAACTACTCGGTTTAATATTAAGTTGCAATTATTATTTCCTAAGTTGAAAAACTATAATAACTATATTATTTAGAATGATTTTTAAAAACTATTGCACTGTGCCTACCATAAAGAAACTAAAAAGACAGATATTCAAAACAGTTTTTTCCAGATCGCGCCATACGTGCGTGACTGTCAAAGTCAATTCGCAGTTTGTAATTTGTATTTATTGTTATTATTCGGTACCATAAAGAGCTGCGAAGAGCATGTACTGAAAGAAGTGGAGAAGATGTCATCTCTAGATAAGATATTGACGACACCTATGATCGCTTTGTAACTAGTGTTAGTGATAGTTCTTCGGACTCAGTCTAAAATTTTATTCAGTGATTGAAATTGAAATCACTTTGATTGTTATTATAATTTTGTGAATGTGTTGAACGTGTCAGTTTAATATTATTTTAAAATTATTTAATAAGGTAAATATAGTCTTTATGTTCCCATAAACATGCACAAAAATACTATTGTCATTGACGGTTGACTATCTCTGAAATCCACCATTTTTCTTGTTTACCTTTTTTTAAGTACCTAAACAAATACAGTATAGATACTTTTTTTGTTGTAAATACATACTATACATAGAAACACCCAGACCAATGCAAATAGCCATATTCATGCATACAAATATTTGCACTGAGTGGGAGACGAACCCGCGCCTCCTGCGTAGCAGTCGCGTTCACTACCACCACGCCCGCCACGGAGGCTGTCAATGTGGTATGAATTTCAACTTGATGCCTTCTGTTGAGAATCCATACTAATATTATAAATGCGAAAGTAACTCTGTCTGTCTGTCTGTCTGTCTATCTGTCTGTCTGTCTGTATGTTACGCTTTCACGCCTAAACCATTGAACCGATTTTGATGAAATTTGGTATAGGGGTAGATTAGACCATGAGAAAGAACATAGGCTATGTTTGGTCGCGATAACCGACATCCACGCGGGCGGAGCCGCGGGCAAAAGCTAGTATATATATAATAATCTTTGGCCTTGACAGACAGACGGACAGCGAAGTGATCCTATAAAGGTACCTACCGTTTTTTCCTTTTAATGAACCTACCTATGGAATCCTAAAAAAGAAAAGTGCTTTCGAAGAATTAAAAACATGCCTCCTTTTTGAAGTCGGTTAAAAACAGTAGGGTTTTAAAATGTTTTGCTTGAGTTGCTTAACACCTTTGTCATTCTGCCAATGTTTTGTTTAAAGCCGGGATTACCACAAAATTAGCATAATCTTTACGACTGCATTCGTTGAAGGTTGACGACTAGTTGCACCGCGGTATCTGATCGTGCATGAAGGCATCCAGGGTTGGCGAGAGGCCGTGGCTTCGAGGTTATAATACTTGAATTCATATCAGTGACTGCGATATTATATACATAGATACAATCCTACATACAATCGCGCTTTTATCCTTGGAGGGTTAGGCAGCCCAAAGAGGGCCAGACCGTATGGGATGGCCCTGGGTCAGCCGGGGTGCGAGGTATATGTCGATGACAACCTCACCTCCGACCTAGCACCACGACCCACAGTCGGCGTGCGGTTTTAGTCGGTTCGAGTCCGACATAACCTCCCCTTCCGGCTCCGGCAGGGGGGGTATCCGAGGGGATTTCCGCACGGAAAAAAAAGGAGGGTTAGATAGAGGTGTCTCTACCGCAAAGAATCTCAGAGATTCTTTGTGGTAGAGACTCTTCCAGTGGTACGAGCACGTACGAGTATATCGGGTCGATTTGAGCGAAACTGGTTAAAGAGCGTAATATCTGGGAAGTAGGTAGATAGAATAAAACATAAATAATTAAACTGTAAATCGATCAAGCCGCTACGATATGGGGTTCTTCAAGAAGAGTATTAGAAGGTTTCTTCAGGGTAGGCAGCACGAGTGTAACGCCCCTGGTGTTGCATACGTCCATAGGCCGGTACCGGTAGGTAACTGCTTTTTTATATGGGACACGTTAATCTGACTTCACCTCATCTGGTGGTAAAGGTGGGGCGTATCAAGCATACAGCCTCCGAAGTGGTATAATAATATTAAATTTAACATGTAATAAGAAAACTCGCACTTGAGTCACCTTTAATACAAAAAAATACTAAATTGAAATCGCTTCATCCGTTCGGGAATAATGATGTCACAGACAGATAGACGGACAGACAGACAGACAGACAGACACATCAAACTTATAACACTCTTTGCGTCGGGGCTTAAAAAAGCTATCCTCGAATAATCGAGGAACTATAAAAGACGTCGACGAAGTACCTACTTGTTAAATAGGCCGAATGATTTTCTTGCAGATTAAAAAAAATAAGTACACAAAATGTTTAATAATTTATGGAGACGATTAGGTAATCCATACTAATATTATAAATGCGAAAGTAACTCTGTCTGTCTGTCTGTCTGTCTGTCTGTCTGTATGATACGCTTTCACGCCTAAACCACTAAACCGATTTTGATGAAATTTGGTACAGGGGAAGATTAGACCATGAGAAAGGACATAGGCTATGGTTGGTCGCGATAACCGACTTCCACGCGGGCGGAGCCGCGGGCAAAAGCTAGTTAATCATAAGTAGGTCCTATCTAACCAAACATCTTTATTACCACTAATAAAGGACGGTTCTATAAAATCTTATAAAGTACTTATAACGTATTTATTTCCTGTTTAACAGCACGAGCACAGATTGTGTTAGCATTCTATCAAAATGCAATCACGAAAAATTGTACCACGCCACTATCGGGGTCAAAGAAAGTTAGGGAAACCGCCGCGCCGAGATGACCAATCGATGAGAACCGGTCGTGTAGCCCGACCAATGAAATTATCGCGCCATCCTTTTTGAAAATGGAACACTCTTCTTAGTACCATTAGAATGAGGTTTTAGTACCATTTATTTTATATCCAAGTTTTTAATTGCAAAGGATTGTATTTTGTATCTATAAGTACCAATATTGCATGCAGACAGGTACCGAGAAGTGAGTAGGTACATGAAGTATCTCAGTGTTGAATCGACACTCGGTGCGGTGGGTACTTCCATCGCACGTATTTTTACACCAACTTGTATATTTTTTTAATTATTATTATATATTTGTGTAGTGTAATAATAATTAATCAACAATCAGTGATAAATAACTCTTTTAGTGGAATACTCAAGCCTGACCCCGATCGGAATTTCGTCGCATAAACTTTTTAGGTAAGTAAGTAAATACTTTTATTTATTTTAAAACTAAAATATAATATTTTAAGCGCTATCTACTCATTTATTTATTCATTTAAAATTAGGTAAGTAATTTTAAGAAAATGTACCTAATACTTAGTGGAATTATTGTTTAAGTAGCACACAATAATTCCATTACCTTTAATTACATACCAACGCATATTTTGAAAAAAAAAATGTTAATGTTAACGAAATCTTTTCTAATTTAATGTTTTTTTTAAAGCAATTAATTTTCTAACAATCTATTCAAATCGATTTACTAAATTAGGAAAAGAGAAGACTCAAGACTCTACTTATAACAGGTTGCCCATTATGAGTTTTTATTATGGTTAGTCCCACTCAATTATGGTTTATACCCTACTATACCTATTGGGTGCGATTGGCGTCGGTAGCTTGGTGGTTAAGGAGTCTGCCTTACGATAGAAAGGTCCCGGGTTCGAATCCTGACTATTACACAAGCAATTTAGCTTAGCTGGAGGGGTAAGAGGAAATATTAGTAACTAGCTTTTGCCTGCAGCTCCGCCCGCATGGATGTCGGTTATCGCGACCAAAGCCTATGTCCTTTCTCAAGGTCTAACCTATTCCTATACCAAATTTCATCAAAATCGGTTCAGTGGTTTAGGCATGAAAGCGTAATATACAGACAGACAGACAGGCAGAACAGAGTTACTTTCGCATTTATAATATTAGTATGAATTTCGGTTCTAATATTCTTTAAAAAAAAAAACAGTTATATCCCAGTGGTCAATCTGATTCCTTTACCATTAGGCACTATTCCCACTTCTAGTGTATTAAAATTTTAAAAGTTTGTAGGAATTGATGACATATTCGTCTCCATTCGCAGTAGGTACGGCTACTTCAGACGATGTTGAATTAATCGTAAATGCCATTAGGTCAACAAAACCATTAAATGCCGTTTCGACATTTTGCAACTGATTGCGTAGTTATTTTAGACCTTCGGGATTCAGGAAAAGTAATACGTTAAACAAATTAAAAAGTAAACGGCTGTACTACGTAGGTTAACTTTAGGGCAAAGGACAACCTCTTTTGGGCTGACTTCCTGTTTCTCCAACCTCGACGCGCGAAAAAGTGACATTTATTTTTAGCATTAACAAAAAAAGAACATTTTTTTATTGCTAAGGTTAGTCACGGATATTGAAAATACCTTACAGCTCTTTCTAAATATTGTATTTACCTACGTGTGAAAACTTTATACTTAATTGGCCATGTTCCAAATAATTTTTATAATCTAAGTTATCTACTGTTATAATAAAATCTACTTACTATACAATTGTTAGAAATGCTTCAATTTAACTGTTAACTTAGATAAGTATAATTAATGACAGTTATTAACGGTTCTAGGTTTATTTAGCTCTTTCAAAAAGCATCTAGTTAAATTTCTTTTTCTTTTTAATTAGTAAGATTGTTGAAATCTAAGCACTAAGCACAGATTCATCTCATTATTGAAAGTGAAACCTTCCTCGCTCTGCTCACTTTCATTCGTGGAAGCGCTTTTTAGATCATTTTTTTTATTGTGAATGTTTAGTTACTTAGTATCTGAGTGCTTTATGTTCCAAGTGTTCCAATTAACTATATGACTAAGGCATTAAAGTGACTTGTAAGCGGGCTTTATACCAACCTTTGATTTGTTCTACCATAGTTTTGTACCCAACGCTCTATCCAGGACACTGGTGTTGAGGTGGCACTACATACATTACAACTGGATCGAAAAGAGTAAGGCTACATGGTTTCCGATCCTCGTTACTGAGTATCCGGGTATGTCCTATGAAGTAGCACAAATATACGTCATCTGTGCCCTGGATGCAAAAATCGTAGACCATGCCATGCAATAGTATCTAGTCCGTATTTTTGAAGAAGATACAGTAAAAGATTCCATGTTTCTCACATTATAACAGTCGAATTAAAAAGCACGAGTTGTTGCATCCGTAACAAAAAATGTGGGGAATGTTAGGAGAAAGTTTGAAAAATACAATCTAACAAATAAAAGTCTAAATTTTGACAGAGGAATTGGAATGGAAATAAATAATGGAATGGAAACAGAGTCTAGATTGAAGACCAAAGTAATAAAAATAATCTATTCTGTGCTAATAGTACCTCTACCTAGTATACTAGCGGACCCGGCGAACTTCGATATCGTCAATTTTTTACCGCCCGTGTGGCGTTCGATCCCGTTCCCGCTGCACCCTTTACTATATTAAACATGTATTATACATATAAACCTTCTTCTTAAATTACTCTATCTATTAAAAGAAACGGCATCAAAATCTGTAGCGTAGTTTTGAAGATATAAAGCGACTTTGCTTTATACTATGTAGGGATTATTTTATCTGTGGTAGTACTTAGGTATTGTGTCCGTAATTTCGTCAGGGTGGATTTAGATCAGCTTCAGATGTGAACACCATGCATGTGCGGTGCAGAAATCAAATTTGCGACCTTCGACGAATCGAACGCTCCGCCACTTGCATTTCAATTCGATTAGACATAGTCAAATCAAATTAGTAAGAGTTGCGCATACCTACTTAGATAAGGTATGAAAATAAAGTATCCGATTTTTTTTTATCTGGAGACGCCGACTAAATACCTTCATCCTAGCCGGTAGGTAATCCCACAATCTACACTATATTTTTTTAACTCCCGACGCAAAGAGATGGGTGACTTAAGTTTGTCGTGTCTGTCTGTCTGTGGCATCATAGCTCCTGAACGGATGAAGCTATTTCAATTTAGTTTTTCTGTATTAGAGGTGACTTATATGCAAGTGTTCTTAGACATGTTTGATGAAAATCGCTTGAGCCGTTTAAAAGTTATGGGAGTTAAAGTGGGGATGGAGAGTATCGGGGGTTTTTATTAATTCAATTTTCTTTCTTTCTCCAGAACGGTCGTGTCGATTTTGACAGGACTTACACGCGCAGATGACTAATATTACTTATATGTTTATGGATTAATATACATAGGTTGCTTTTATTGCTGAAATTTTAGATTTTTGTTTTGCATAAAAAATCAAAAACCAATTTCGAAACGCGGTCGAAAGCGTGGACACAGATATGTAAGTAATTAAATAATAATAATAATATTCCACAACATTCTACACAACGCTATCTAGACCCATGGTATGTTTTTATAGCTTGTGTTATGGAATCTAGAATGCGGATAAACATACTTATATATTTTTTTTTTGTAAATACATACATATTATACATAGAAACACCCAGACCAATGCAAATAGCCATATTCATGCATAAAAATATTTGTACTGAGCGGGAATCGAACCCGCGCCTCCTGCGTGGCAGTCGCGTGCACTACCACCACGCCACAGAGGCTGTCATAATACACAATTATACAATTCTAAAGGTTCTGAGAGCGATTCGACATTGAATAGCGAATATCTATTGCAAAATGTACGGCAGTGAAAATGTTTAGATATATTCTTACACAAGTGGCATTAGCGCAACGGTGTGGATGGTATGTGTCAACATAGCCGTGTGGTGGTACAGAGGCGTGAAGGACGCCCTAATGGGTCTACGATTGGTACTATGGTTTGATATATTTATATTACTTATACTGTTAAGAAATCTTATTGGCAGAGAAAGAGCGTGAAATGATAGGCACCAAAATGTTTGTAGGAAAATGAAGAGTGAAGAGGGGCCATGTGTCCAACTAAGACTTTTGAAGCTTAATAAATCCTTAGGTAAATAAATAAATAAGTAAATATTCCACAACATGCCACACAACGCTATCTAGATCCATGGTAAGCATAGCTTAACTAGCTTGTGTTATGGAATCTAGAATGCGGATAAACATACTTAGATTTTTTTTTAGTAAATACGTACATACTATACATAGAAACACCCAGACCAATTCAAATAGCCATTTTCATGCATACAAATATTTGCACTGAGCGGGAATCGAACACGCGCCTCCTGCGTCGCAGTCGCGTTCACTCCGCCACGCCACGGAGGCTGTCAATGACACGGAGGTATTACAAAGCCGGTGCAGATTCACGGACAAATCTCTGGCGCAGTCTTTCCTGTCAGAGTTAAAAGGTCAGACCGCAGTCACTCTCGGAAAAACTGACATAGGTACCATTCGATTCGAAAGCAACAAGCATACCTTGGCTTTTATAGCTTTTGCCTGCGGCGCCGCCCGCGTGGATGTCGGTTATCGCGACCAAACATAGCCTATGTCCTTTCTCAAGGTCTAATCTACCCTTATACCAAATTTCATCAAAATCGATTTAGTGGTTTAGGCATGAAAGCGTAACATACAGACAGACAGAGTTACTTTCGCATTTATAATATTAGTATGGATAGTATGGACTAGCTGACCCGGTGAACTTCGTAGCGCCAATTTTTATTCACCCGCGTGTCGTCAGATCCCTTTCCCGCTGCACACTTTACTATATTGAGCATGTATTATCCATATAAACCTTCCTCTTGAATCACTCCATCTAAAAAAACCCCCGTCACAAAAAACACCAAAAAGTTGAAAATAAATGAATAAATTTTAATTCAACGGTTGCCATGTCGGGGGACCGTAGCTGGTTAAGTACTCCTTTATATCGTAAGGTCCCCCGACATGGCAACCGTTGAATTAAAATTTATTCATTTATTTTCAACTTTTTGGTGTTTTTTGTGACGGGGGTTTTTTAAATTTTTAATTTAATTTTTTATTTTATACTTTTTAAATTGATCTACAACTACTGATCTACTACTAGTCAAGCTCTTTCATTTGATACCCATATTGAGGGAATTATAAAGAAATATGTATTCCAACATGTTGTAGCGGCGGCCATCTTGGACCGATTATTTTCAAACATAGCTAAGAACACTCCCGACTAATATACCTTTCAAACAAAAAAAAACTAAATCCAAATCGGTTCATCCGTTTGGGTGCTACGATGCCACAGACAGACACACACACACACACACACACACACACACACACAGACACGTCAAACGTATAACACCCCGTCGTTTTTGCGTCGGGGGTTAATTAAAAAAAACCGCTTCAAAATCAGTTGCGTAGGTATTTTTAAAGATTTAAGCATACATAGGGACGGACAGACAGCGACACCGACTTTGTTACCCGACTGCCGAAGGAAGGAGGGAAATGTTTTTTTATACTATGTAGTGATAAATAAATAAATAAATAATAAATATTCCACAACATCATACACAATGCTATCTAGACCCATGGTAAGCTTTTATAGCTTGTGTTATGGAATCTAGAATGCGGGGATAAACATACTTATATACCTACTTTTTTTTTTAATACATACATATTATACATAGAAACACCCAGACCAATGCAAATAGCCATATTCATGCATACAAATATTTGCACTGAGCGGGAATCAAACGCGCGCCTCCTGCGTGGCAGTCGCGTGCACTACCGTCACGCCACAGAGGCTGTCATGATGATACTTTGCAGTGGCGACTGAAAAACGTGTTCTGTATAGGAAGCCGCTGAAACTTGTCTTGTATTAGAACTTTAATTGCATTAACTTGAAAATAAAACCGGTAGAAATCTTGTTGTATGGAGTCTGACGCCCACGGATACTTGATTGCATCCGAGAAACCGCTATGAAGATGATAATGATGAGAACTTTATATATAACCGCTGCAGCCTAGTGGTATGGGTAATGGACTGCTGAGACGAGGTCTCGGGTTCGATCCCAGGTTTACCATGGCACACACCAATGACTTTTCGATGCTTTTCGAAGTTATGTGTGTATTTATCGCAGGTTTATAAGTGCCACCTATTACATTGGGACCTAAACATAAACTGGCGATACGTGGGTGCTAGCACCTCTGCCTACCCCTTCGGGGAATACGGGCGTGAGTTTATGTTATGTTATATGTTACTTTTTAAGAAATATTTGCATGATTTTATTAAGTTGCACGTTACAAAATTGCAGGAAATATGGCAACAGGAAGATAATTTTGGTAGGTACAATTATGCCTACCGAAAATAACTACTTTGCGTCCTTCGTTTCAATTATTATAGTTTAACGTATTATAGTTACCGGCAGATATCTTGAACCCAGTGACGTCATAAAATGAGTTCTTACAAGCACAGTAGGTACTTACACGTTTTGGGGTGTTTTTTGAGGACAGCACGGAGTGCTACAAAGATTTGTATGCATGAATATGGGTATGGATGTTATCCGCATTCTAGATTCCTTAACACAAGCTAGTTAAGCTATACTTACCATGGGTCTAGAATTCTAGATAGCGTTGTATGGAATGTTGTGGAATCCACTAATATAATAAATGCGAAAGTAACTCTGTCTGTCTGTATGTTACGCTTTCACGCCTAAACCGCTGAACCGATCTTGATGAAATTTAGTATAGGGGTAGATTAGACCATGAGAAAGGACATAGGCTATGTTTGGTCGCGATAACCGACAAACAAGCGGGCGAAGCCGCAGGCAAAAGCTAGTATTTTTATAAATGCCGGTAACTATACACCTAATAATGTTATAGTTCACAATGCGGTGCTACCTATGACTTATATAACGATGTGTAATTTAATTAGCAATTCTCAAGTCGTACCTACATATTTACCTATTTGTTCAGCTATAGGAGATGTTGCGAGACGCATTTGAATATTTGATGACAGCTATACTTTTTTTTTCCCGTGCGGAAATCCCCTCGGATGCCCCCCCTGCCGGAGCCAGAAGGGGAGGTTATGTCGGACTCGAACCGACTAAAACCGCACGCCGACTGTGGGTCGCGGTGCTAGGCCGGAGGTGAGGTTGTCATCGACATATCCCTCGCACCCCGGCTGACCCAGGGCCATCCCTTACGGTCTGGCCCTCCTCGGGAGGGGGACAACGGGTCCCTGACTCGCCCCCGGAATGGGGAGGCGGGCTTTTCAGCGCGCCGCCGCCGTGGAATGACAGCTATACTTAGATACTTCCAACATTGGGAGAGGAATATTTCCAACAATGGACAGCGATAGGCTAGTTGATTTATTAAGAACTTAGAACTTTTAAACTCTCGCGATCTATGATTACAATAATGTTAACGGGAATTAACGACATAGGTAGGTACATGTATAGCTTTTTTTATATATAGGACACGTCAATTTGACTTCACCTCGCCTGATGTTAAGCAAATTCAAAGTCTCGGAAAGAGGGTCACCATCGAAAACATGTACCATATCAACAGTGATGGCACTCAGCTTGACGGCCTCATTAGATGCCTTTTCACGCCCCGCTAAAAGGACCCGAGACTGTAGGAAGAAGGAAACACGTGAGCTGGCAGGGAGTTCCAGGTCTTAGTCGTGCGGTATAGGAATGAGTCACTGAAACGCTTGGTTCTAGCTGGTATACTCTGCACCGTATATGGATGGCATCTTAGCCCTGCACGTGCCGTCCAGTGTAGGAAAGGAGAGGGTGGGACTAATTGGAAGAGCTCCTCAGAACATTCACCATGGTAGAGACGGCAGAATACTGCCAAAGACGCAACATCTCTACGCTTTAATTATTTGATACTTAGATACTACAATAGTTGATTGATTGACACTTAGATACTACCACTTATGATACTACTCTATTAATGCCAGTATAGACCTAAAAAGGGGTGAATTGTGAGAACAAAAATCAATCCATAGTATCTTACCGCCCAAAACTCTTGTCACTCCCTTATCTCCGAGTTTACTGGAAGAAAACTCAGAGATAAGTTCAGCTCACCCTGGTAAGTAGGTACAGCTACAGAAGTTAATGACTCTCTCAAAGATTAAGTTTTTGCGTGTGACCCCTAATCCGTCGACGACATTCGTTGTTTAGCAAGTGTACAGTCAACATCAAAAACATGTGAAGGAATTTTTACAGCATTAAGTATGCTAACTATACAAATCGCCTTAAAGACGTATAAGATGGGAAATTTGAATCATATCGGGCGTGTCTCGGTAGCCGAATTGGTCAGGCATTCCATGTAAGGTAGCCAGGTAAGGGAAAGACTGCGGGTTCGAGTCCCGCCCGAGAAGATTCTTTTTCCCTATGTATTCGATCAAAAACATGTTTTTTTTTATAGAGGTTAATGAACAAAGTGCTCAAAAAGATCTTAATTCCTTGGTTTTCTCACTTCCTGTTGACAGATTATTGTGATATGTGGTACACACCTTTCGGCCCACAGCCCACGGCAGTGGCACAGATTATGTAATAATACTAGGCGCTAAGAAGCGCACCTCCCATTCCAGGGGCGAGTCAGGGACACCGTTGTCCTCTCTCCGGAGGAGACAACCTCACCTCCAGCCTAGAACCACGACCTTCAGTCGGCGTGCGGTTTTAGTCGGTTCGAGTCCGACATAACCTCACCTTCCGGCTCAAATAATAAAATTTAAATCAATAAACCAGTTTGATTTCATTTTAAGAGTTTTTAGTTATGATATTTCTGAGGCTGACTGTATCGACTTGCAGGTGGAGTTGGTCAAGGCCTGTAGCTTGCTTGTAGGGCCCTGTAACTGTACCATTGACCTCTGTACAGCACTGACTGTACGGAGGTCAATGGTATAGTAAAGATAGATTACATCCATACTTAATATTATAAATGCGAAAGTAACTCTGTCTGTCTGTCTGTATGTTACGCTTTCACGTCTAAAACACTGAACCGATTTTGATGAAATTTGGTATAGGGGCAGATTAGACCATGAGAAAGGACATAGGCTATGTTTAGTCGCGATAACCGACATCCACGCGGGCGGAGCCGTGGGCAAAAGCTAGTAGATTATAAATACAAATATTATTCAAAGCCCCTTCAAAGTGTGTTACTTGGCACACATTTTACGTAATGCAGTCACTTCGTGAAGGGAGTTTCGCAAAGACATGTTTATGTGTTTTAAATTATTCTCCATAGTACCCATATGGCGCAGAACTAATCTTTTACACCTATACGCGTAAAATATTATTTTAGAAATAAATATAATTTTTTTATTTTATCTATAAAAAAAAGAGTTTTGGTCACCGAAATTTCTAGTATTTTGCTAACCCCTAAAAGGAGTTTCACGCCTGCGAGGAGTCAAACTGGGAGTCAAAGTCGGAAGCCGACTCCACTAATATTTACCTTAACCAGAAATATTAAAAATTGTACCTAACTACTTAAATAATACTTAAGTAATTTAGGTCACTCACTAACTGGCTACGAAACACAGTTACGAAAACGAATTTTTTTCGTAGCAGTTACCAAAGCAGGACAAAATTCCAGTATCGTAGCTAGTTATAAAGATGAGTTATATAATTACGCGGTTAAAGGTAAAATTTTGTGAAAAAATATGCACATCGTAAGCAAAGTAATGATAATGATATTCAGACAGCTTGACGAAACAAACAGACAATGAGACAATTCACGGTTTGGTACTTTTAAGATGAGGCGAATGCAACGAAATGTCGTCATACATGCAGAATACAGTCACCTCTCATTATCCAGTTAACAGTTTGTCAATTTGTGATTTCTTAAGATGTCTAGACAATCGTCACTCGGGATATGTGTTATTTTTCAAAGTGTTTACAATATGGAGATCTTAAAGAAGGGCATTAGGACGTTTTACAGCGTTGGCAGCACGAGTGACAATTGAATGAAATACCTCTATAATTGCACACGTCCACAGGCCCAGGTAATCACTGACTATCTGGTGGGTCTAAAATGCATTACATTTCCACAACACAACATTCTATACAACGCTATCTAGACACACGGTAAGCTTAACTAGCTTGTGTTATGGAATTTAGAATGCGGATAAACATACTTAGACACTTTTTTTGTAAATACATACACATAAATACATAGAACAACCAGACCAATACAAATAACCATATTCATGCGTACAAATATTTGCGCTGCGCGGGGATCGAACCCGTGTCTCCTGCGTAGCTGTCGCGTTCACTACCGCCACGCCACAGAGGCTGCAAATAAGAAGTATAATTATGTTACGCGACACGTCAAATGGACTTCACCTCACCAAAAAAAAGCAAGAAATCCATGCTTTCCCTATTTTATCCATTTGCTAGTGGTATACGTAGCTAGTGAGGCTGTCCAAGGAAATAGTGGGATACCAGGGTCGTGTGAACTTCGAATATTTACTGCCTCTAACAGTCCTAACGTACAACGTGTAGGATTAGCATATCTCAACAAGGTGTTTGTATTTACGAGCTGATGGCAGATAGGTGCTAACTTCGCGTGAAATGTTGACAATACTCAAACGCGTGGATAAAGTTAAGTGCTGATAGTCTTGCCCCGTACTGCCATAGATAAACCTTTTGATTTTATTGGCAGTTGCCACAGATATCCGTGGCAGTTACAATCTTGGCGCGTTTTGTCTAGAATTTAAAATCTGGTTATGTTGAGGAAGGAGTTCGTTCAATAATAATATACCTAGATGGGCATTTTTGCACCGGGTACAGATTTGTGCGCACCGTTTTTATGACGAACATGCGTGTGATGATAATCGTAGAATGTACAGGTAGGTGCAGTTTAAGGGATTTTATTCATAGTTATTCATAATAGATGTTACCCCAATTGTGCTCTTAAAAATCCCTTTCTCAAAACAGAAAACAGATAAGTAAGTATACCTACTACTTAGTAGTTTTTGTCTGCGTGTAGGTACTTATTGATGCTTGTCACCTCAGTTGAGCCTGTGGCGTGTGGTTGAGCTTACAAGAGGACGATTATCGCCTAAAAATTGCCTATATCAAACAGTGAACACTGCACTGTTTGATAGAGGCAATTTATTTATTTATTGGAATTTACGCACAAGTACATCAATCAATCAAATCAATTAGCCCACCGAGGTCCACTGCCAGTCCAGAGGCCTATGTCCAAGTAGGTATGTACATAGGCGGATTAAATCCCGTAGATATTACTCTACCAATCAACGGGTCAAACTACTTTTGTACTTGAATATAAATTCAAGCTAAGTACGAGTACTTATTCATAGTTAAAACATCAGAATATATCTGAGTCTTGTTAGACTATTTTATTGAAATCATTTGACTAATTAAGTACAGTATTATGCTAACTACAATACATGCTAACTAAATGTACAATATAATATACAAAAATGAGAATATAACTTAATAATAATTAATTGCTACAAGACACTTGGCTACGCTACTTACCGGCAACAAGTAATGACTGTCAAAATATAAATAATATAAAAATGAGAAAGTTCATTATATTTTTTCTAATTATCTGAGTAAAGACAACAAGAGAATGTCAGTAACGTTTCTTAACTGTAACTCACGGCATTAGTTGTCCGTGCCATTTCACACGATTATATTAAAAAGTATAATGTTTTTTTTTGTTATTCTACGTAACCTGTCATCATCTGAATATTGTTTCCGGTTGCTTTCACCTTGAACAACTTGGAGCTCGGGGTTTGCTTATCTACTTCTTCTTCTTCTTACTAGGAGCGTCTCTTGTAATCTCCCACTTCCCGACCTAATAGTGAGGTAGGAAAATCTGCGTCAGAGCCTCGTCCTTCAATCAGCACTGACGGCACAAAAACTCTGTTCTTACAGGGTCAGCCTCACGAGTGTGACCACTTTCCATCAGATGGGCAGTCTGCTTGTCTGCCACCTGAGTGGTATAAAAATATCAGAAGGTTTAGGTACAGGCCTTCAAGTGAGGTAATCTTAAATCCAAAAATCTTATAACCTGCCATAGACTCCTTCAAGTTTAGGAACTGTCAGCATCTGTCTATATTATCTTCCTGCCATACTGGTATAGTTAGTTCACGGGCTGAATATAAACAGTAGATACCCATTTTTGTAGCCTACATAATAATGTGAAAATGTAACAAGTAGGTACACAATAAAATAATATCCAATACAAAGACAATCGAAAGAGGAGCGTTGTTTATAAACTTCACTGTGCCATTCTCTTCTTCTTCACTGCATTCGGAAGAACGTAATACTCGTAGGTTCCTCGTCTTTTGGAATAGTTATTAAAAAAGTATTAAAAAAAAACTAGACTAAACCTTTCTCTTTGTCGACGCACAAACGAAGTTTTTGCATTTGTTAGTACTTGATGTGGAACTCCACTATTTTGATTTCGATTTGGATTTGAATTAAGAATGGACCATAAGAACTTGAAATTGGATTGGAGAATGGAGATGCCTGGAAATTTAAGGACCTCAGATTCTTAGCCATAGATAGTAACTGTTCAATGCTTGAGCTATTTCTGAAAAAAATTGCATCTTGAAATATTTATAGTAAAAAATAGAGTGGAAAAGAGGGTGTTTAAAAAGGGCTTTCTTCGATCTTTATCGACGTTTTCTCTATCGCACATCGCATATCTTCAAGACATATATTATTCATCAGAAATCGCTTTACCAGCGGCAAATCGCTTTACCCGCGGCAAAGCAAATCGCTTTATAGGTTAAAAAAGTTAAGAAAAAAAAGCATTGCCAATCGCTTCCTCTGTTTTAGCGCGCAGATTTTTGGTAATTTTCTCTTTTTTTCTACATGGTCAGGCCATGTAACAAGATGTAGGCGCTTACATTTAAGGCACCTTACCGATTTAGAGTTTATTTCAGGCATTATAATATAGTGTCCCACGCGCGTAATAGCTCGCTAGATGGTCTGATACCTGAGTCACATCGCACAGTTGTCCCCATTCTGCTCTACTGGCCAAGACTTTCACTGCGTGCTTGTATAAGATGCCGTTTTGAGACGAATCTTGTTCGATTTTTATTGATTGTTGCAAAAGTTGGCGGGTACTTATCAGTTTTTTTTTAATTTTTTTTTCTTATGGCAATGATGGTTTAATTTTTTAGTCGAGAGAACGTGTCTATGTTAGTTTAGTTGGTTTAGTTTTGGTGAAAATTGTTTCTTCATTTTTACGTTTTGTAAGTAGTTCATTATTTGAATGAATTTTTATAGCATTTATTATGCTAACTTTAAAGTTCGAAAAACATCGGAAAACATGAAATGCTCAATTGAGACTTGAACTTACGACCTTTCCCTCAGGCGGAATGCTCTTCCAACTGAGCTATTGAGCCACACCTGAATCACTTCAAATTTCCCTTCTCTTTATATCCGACTTTAAGGGTGACGGTGGACCCATCTACCAACATTCTTACGAACTGTTGGAACCAATGAATCATTTTCTTGAAGTTCATTATTTATAGCACAGTATAACGAGAGATCTTATGTAGTATGAATCGGTAGATGTGATAATAGTATGGTTTATTCTGAATAACGATTTTTGACTTTGACTTGACTGTCTAGTCATAAACTCGTGTCAAGACGGTAAAGCCATGAAATTAGTTAGGTATTGTATTGTGATATTGCAGCTACCCATTATACCGCAGTATTGTATGTGCTGTACGAGGCATACCGGTCTATAACAATACCCCGTATCTACACATAACTAGGTAGGAGTACCTACGCCATGAGTTCTTACAAAAGAAGCTAAGTCACCCTGCCTCGTAGCAGTAATAGCGTATTTCCAGTTGCGTCCAAATTTTCACGTTAGAACCTGAGATCTGCTTGGTTATGATTAAAATGTCACCTTTTCCGAGAGCGACCCTCCACTCCGAGGTGAAGACCAGGCTGAATAACATTTTTACTATTTTTAGTAAACTCAATGGTACATCAGTGTTATTTTGAGATTCACCACTAGATGGCACTTGCATAAATTATTTCTCCTTATTTATTCATTATACTCTATGGTGATGACCTCGAATGCGACCGGGATTATCGCAAGGAGGATGATGAGTCAAGTACCCATTACTCAAAATAATGTCAGGAAACAACATTATTAGAGGTTAAATAAATATTGTCTATGACAGCTTTTGAATGAGTTGTCATTAAGTGCACATTGTTTTTGTTTTAATTGGCTCCTTTTACGGCTTGAATGCGTCCAGTGTTGTATGACAAAGGTTTATGTAAATGTATATTAGGAACAGTAGGCTGGGATACTTTAGATGCGCATCACGTATTTAAAAAAAGAACATGTTGTTTAATAGTTTTTGTGCGTTCGACACGTTTTTTTCTTTATGATTTTTATCTACATACTGGGTATCCCTATTCTATCACCGTAGCAGAAGCAGGCTGGGGTAGCAGTGCGGGTGTGGAATGTACGTCTCCCCTTAAAAATCCTTTCTAAAATCGATTTGAATGTTTCATTAAACAAGTCCAATATCGATTTAGATACCAATAAACATCTTGCTCGGTCGTTGTCGGTACCTACATTGTCAAGGCAATTGCCAGTCATCATCGCATACCACCTATCTACTTTGCTACACGTTTTTCGTATTCGTACAGCGGTACCGACAGTAATCCAAAAACAGGTATTTTATCCCTCGGGACGTCGCGATTCGGTGCTAACGGTACTCCGCTGGGAGTATTGACCGCGGGCTCCAGTTTCCAAACGAATTAATGTTAAAAAAGTTACTCGAGTGAGAAAATTACTTTCGTGTTTAATCATCGTATCGACTAGGTAGAAAATATTGACGCGCAACACGTGTTGGCAACGTAGCGCAACACGCGCACTGTAAGGCGCAACATGTTGCGCGGCTTGTTGTGTTGAAGATTGATCATGCGAAGAACTGCGTGTCTATGTCGTGCAACATTCTACAACAATGTTGCGCAATAATGCGCGCTATGTTTTTACCTAGTGGCACTAGTGGATAGGCTTTTATCTAAGCGCCAATCCCGGTGGCTTCCAAAGCTTTTTAATTTTTTTTTTATAGGACACGTTAATTTGACTTCACCTCGCCTGATGTTAAGCTAAAGGTAAAGTCTCGGAAAGAGGGTCACCATCGTAAACATGTACCATGTTAACAGTGGTGGCACTCAGCTTGACGGCCTCATCAGATGCCTTTTCACGCCCCGCTCAACGGACCCGGGACTGTAGGAAGAAGGAAACACGTGAGCTGGCAGGGTGTTCCAGGTCTTAGTGGTACGGCATAGGAATGGGTCGCTGAAACGCTTGGTTCTAGCAGGTATATTCTGCACCGTATACGGATACGGTTTTACAGGAGTTACTGTCATGTCATTTACAATAGAAGCCTGCACCAATAATTAACCATCAAATATCAACCAATCAATAGCCTATTGTAGCCTACTGTCCACTGCTGGACATAGGCCTCTTCCAATATGTGTCATTGTTCCCGATTTCCGCCACATTCAGTCTTTGCTTTTAACTATAATACTCTTTTTTTTAATATTTTTTTTATAGCAAGACGGATATAAAGAGAAGGGAAATTTGAAGTGATTTAGGTGTGGCTCAATAGCTCAGTTGTAACATTCCCCCTGTAAGGGAAAGGTCGTGGGTTCAAGTCCCACTTGAGCGCTTCTTTTTCCCGATGCATTTCGACCTTATAATACTCTTGCTAAATTCTTGAAAAACTGTTGCAGTAATACCATAATGCACAACACACGACACAATAACGCATTATAAAATTTATTGTTGGCAACACTGTTGCGTATGACTATTATGTAAAGTTGTGGTAGGTAAAGTTGTACACAGTACATTACGGTAATTTACCTACTCGTTTGCATATTTAAATCAACTTGTATAGAATATCACGCCGGTGATTTATGGCTTGTAATGGACGTCAAGATTTTTCATACTGATTAGAATAAAAGAAATGACCGCGTGGTGTAGCGGTAGACGTGCGACTGCTGTATCAGAGGTCGCGGTTTCGATTCCCGTTCGGTGCAAATATTTTGTCAACATGAAAGCCACAAGTAGGTCTAAGAATTCAAAGATCACATTTTAATACCAACTTGGTACTTACATACTTCCAGCGGGGGACGCTGATAAAAACGGGCGGGTGATATGCCCTTTTGTGTGGGCCATTTCACCCAATTGCCCTAAGTAAATACTAAATGCCTACCTTCATATATAATACCTACCTTTTATACTTAATTAGTTCAGAAAATCGGCATCATTATTTAATTTACTACAATAGGTATAACCTGTGGCGTAGGATAGCGAATTAAAATCAGTTAATTACATATAATAAGGTAGGTACACTTAACCGATACTTAACACGCATATGCTAAATAAGGGTAATATTAAAATTGGCCTTAAACATAATAGGTAAATAGTTCGCTTGTTAGATACAAGCTTTACTGCTCTTAGAGATTTATTTCATTGACTTCGAAACTAACCCAACCTGCTAGCCAGTAAGTAGGGTACACCTGTTGATTAAAGGATGAGGGGAGAAAGAACAGAAGACAACAGTCAAATATCAAAACAAATCAAGAGATACTCGCTGTGACAAAAGCACTAAGCAAACAGAGGTAATTCAAACTTCTAGGACTGGTCTTTGCTATAATGCACCCGAAAGACCAATATACCTGCCTACTTGGCTCTATATAAACAACCATTATCGCTCCACAAAAAGCGTGACGATTAAGAAAAACGCTAACGTAATCTATCAAAACATTAGCAAATTGAGCAAACAAACTAGATTCCAATTAGACAAGCGCACTTAAAATATTCAATTGCAGCAATAAAAACAATAAAACTATATAATTTTATGATTGCATTGCTACTTCACACGAAATTAATTGCATCGTGTTTACAGTTCAGGGCAATAGCCTGTACAAAAAAAACATTATTAAGGTACTTTATTCTGTGAATCACGAAGGGCTTGCAGTGTGTCGCAATATTTCGGGAGCTAACGGTGTGGACCGGGTGCATCGACCGAGCACTGCCAGTACGGTTTGGCCTACGTTTATCGAGTGACGTGCCGGCAACAGTGGTGTTCACCCTAAAAGATATAGACAATGGACAATGACAATGTAACCTTTTAGGTAAATCGTGTTTAGCCTGTGCGTGTGCATTTGCGCGCCAATTTTTAAACTTCGAATATTGGAATAGGTTATTTTTCAGAAATGTAGAACGAAGAGTCCAAAGTGAGTTTGTTTTCTAAATACCTTATTTAAGCGTCCTAATATAATTAAATTCAACAGTAATTTATAAAATTATTAGGTATGTTAAGGTTTCTCTACAAACTATTATCATAACTCTCAGTGGCGTAGCGATGCGTTCAACTACTACTTGGTCGGGAGCTCGATTCCCGCTTAGTGCAAAAATATGTAGGTATGCATGAATATGTCTACAAACAACTACGGTCGCAGGCTTACTTTTAGAGTTGAGAGGTCAGTTGTAAAAGCTAACAAACTAATAACATGACGTACACGCGAAAACTTTAAACGTAGCTGGAAAATCCACAGATAATATATTCGTGGGAAAATTGCTAGTGGGATGATGATGACTTCATATTGTGATGTTAACGAATCTGCAAACATAGCTAGGTGTTTGTCTAGTAGTAGGTATGTATGACAGTATGTAGTAGGTAAATGTAATTACTTATGTCATGTACGTACCGAGTGACCGACTCATTATTTGTCGTAGCTGTTAGGCTTGTTTTGATCTGTGATTTTCACAGTTTGCAAACGTCGAAAACTTTTTACGTTGAGTGATTTTTGTACATTATTTAACACTACCTGACCCTGCGAAATTCGTACTGCCAATTTATTTTCGCCCGCGTGGCGTCCGATCCCGTTCTCGCTGCACCTTCTACCTTCTTCTTGAATTATTCTATCTATTAAATGAAACCGTATCAAAATCTGTAGCATAGTTTTGAAGATATAAGCATACATACGCAGAAAGCGACTTTGCTTAAACTATGTAGTGAAGTGATGATGATGATTTGTAATCAATCAGTATCTGTATAAATGTAATCAATCACAGCCTCTGTGGCGTGGTGGTAGTGCACGCGACTGCTACGCAGGAGGCGCGGGTTCGATCCCCGCTCAAGGCAAATATTTTTATGCATGAATATGGCTATTTACATTGGTCTGGGTGTTTCTATGTATAATATGTATGTATTTACAAAAAAAAAGTATATTATGTTTATCCGCATTCTAGATTCCATAACACAAACTAGTTAAGCTTACCATGGGTCTAGATAGCGTTGTGTAGAATGTTGTGGAATATTTATTTATTTATATTTATGTTGAATTTTACTGTTTACTATTAATTTTATCTATGACAGATTTTGATACTTTTTAAACCTACTCAATCACGTGATAACGCCTGAAAGGCTAAAATTTGATAGAGATTATGTACATTATAGTCTGGTATATCACTATAGCCTGTTTTTTTATGTCAGGAGTAGTTCCTACAGGAAAATTCCAAGTACTAAAACCAACAACATTTTTTAAAATGTAAAATTGCATCCATATCCATACTAATATTATAAATGCGAAAGTAACTCTGTCTGTCTGTCTGTCTGTCTGTCTTTCTGTCTGTCTGTCTGTATGTTACGCTTTCACGCCTCAACCACTGAACCGATTTTGATGAAATTTGGTATAGGAGTAGATTAGACCATGAGAAAGGACATAAGCTATGTTTGGACGCGATAACCGACATCCACGCGGGCGGAGCTGCGGGCAAAAGCTAGTTTAAGATAAGTATGAAACACAATAGGTCTAAAACAAATGGCAGGAAACTCTTATCCTTTGATCACGGCTAAGTACATTGCCATGTCTTTTATATTTCCACTTCGGACAGCCTACAAAACAGACAGACAAATATGAACCATAACTCTAACGAAATAGGATCAAATTTCCAGTACTTTCAGAAACAATGACGTTAGACTATTGTGGGTACGCGATACGTTTGTCGACTCTAAATGGGTTATTGATAATGACGATGGAACGGTCGCTAGTATATCGATTAGTGCTATATCTCGCAGTCTTTAGATAAAGCCATGAAAATGCTTACCATGCTTATATTATATATATATTATATATTTGAGATTTGCATTTATGTAAGGAAACATCCTACATTAGTGAAAGTTAGGAGTTTCCGAAAATAGTCGAACGAGGCTTAATATGTAGACAGATTTCAAATACCAAAAATAAATGATCCTATTCCGCAAAAAAATTCGTGAATTTCTATGTAACAAGAATGATTACGACATTATGGAAGACTAGCTTTTGCCCACGGCTCCGCCCGCGTGGATGTCGGTTATCGCGACCAAATATAACCTATGTCCTTCCTCAAGGTTTACTCTACCCCTATACCAAATTTCATCAAAATCGGTTGATTACTTCAGGCGTGAAAGCGTAACATACAGACAGACAGACAGAGTTACTTTCGTATTTATTTTTTTCGCAATATTAGTATGGATTAGTATGGATATGGATTTTGATGACAAATTTTTAAATGTGTAAATTCTATTTTCCCAATTATTTTTTTTGACATATTTAAGTATGGGTCGTTTCATCATACTGGTCTAGTACATACTTTTGGGTATGTACAGTTGGCAAAGGAGATAAGTATACACCTTTTCATGCAACTTTTTAGTATGCCGACTCTACATTTGCAGTACCCGATTCTTAATTTGAGATGTCACAGGAATAAGAGTAGAGACGACGCTCGCGCTCTACAAAACCGAACCAAACTCTACCTAATCTAAATTAGCAACCTTTAGGTACCAGTTTACCTATATAATAATTATCCATACTAATATTATAAATGCGAAAGTACCTATCTCTATTTGTCTGTCTGTCTGTATGTACCTACACGATAAAAAGCGCGGCAACGGCGGGCAACCGGGTATGTTACGCTTTAACGCCTAAACCACTGAACCGATTTTGATGAAATTTAGTATAAGGGTAGATTAAACCTTGAGAAAGAACATAGGCTATGTTTGGTCGCGATAACCGACATTCACGCGGGCTGAGCCGCGGGCAAAAGTTAGTACCTTGTATGTATAAACAATCAATTAATTTCATTAAATTTTTAACTGCGGCGTCTAATTGCTTCTGTTTAAAAAAACATCCGTTCCATTGATTACCTTTGAAGATCTATACTTATTGTTTCCGTTCTAAATTCGAATACATTAAGATTCATCATTAATTCCATGACGTCTGTGTCATTAATGCAAGATTTATAAAAAAAAACATGTTCCATAGATAATATTAACTGAATGTTGCCGGTCTAAAAAATATAGGTACGTTGCTTCACAACATTGATAAAGATGTAATATAATACAGTACAGGGGAAAGTGGCAGTGAAAGTTTAGTTTTGGCGTGCCAGTTTGAAGGTCAGTGATGAAGATTGCCAACGGAATAGATATTAGATTAGAATATTTTATATAAAAAAAAATGTACTGCTCATGTTTTTAAATTTAGAGTAGGTAAGTACGTGCGTCTAAAATCTGAAGGCTTGGTGGCGAACCCGCAAAGACAAAGCTTTAGTTAGATTTATTATTGAATAGGCAAAAGACAGCAGAGCGGTGGGCTTCGATTCTGTTAAAACCAATCCACAGTGGTGCCACCACTGTATAAAACGGTATTAAATAGTAGACCTTGAAGCGATGTCGTTAAAGTTCAAAATTAAATGACTTTTTGCAGAGTAATTGAAAAAGTGTAATGGAACTGTTTTCATTTCATTCTGAACTGTAGGCTTATAGAAATAAAGTCTAAAATGTAATGTCATTTTATAAACTGACTGTGGCACTGCAGTGGTTTAACTTTAGTAGAATCGAGGGCCTTGACGCTATCTTCAACCTTTCCTCGAAATGTTTCGCCATATTTTTTTTTCTATGTTGACAATGGAGCTTACAATCACATAGCTTCAAAGACAGCTCAAACAACGAGCTCTGGTTGATTACTTTCATCGAGTTATAAGATTTTAAACAATCAGCAAATTCGTTTGGGAGATATAATTTCATAGAAAGAAACATACATACATACACAGGTAGAACTTAACTACCCTCATCATCATCATCAACATAATATAGACGTTATCCTGATTGAATCCAAAACCGAGATGCCCTCGGAACTCAGGGACCGCCTTCCGGCTCTTCCTCCTCCACTTCGCACGATCTAAGGCGTCCAGCTTCAGCCTGTCAGCATGTCAGCTTCCACGACGTCAAGCCAGGACTTCTTGAGCATACCCCATAATAACAAACCTCTTCTTGCATAATAGGTACTTAGGTTTGGGAGAGGGACACAGGGATAAAATTACCTGAAGCAGACGCATGTTTGTCTTAACAAACACGAACGTCCTGTAACAGATACAACCTGTAATTCTACCATAACAGTAGGTAAATACACACATGATTGCATGTGTGTAAAAGTAGGTTTGTAGAACATTGCTTGGTTACAAATATCTAAGTCAAGTGCAAGTCAAATTAAACTTGTCGTTATGTAAATAAAGAAGGCTATTTACATCGTAATAGAGTTGGGTTTGCTCTGTGTGGTGTTGTCAAATGTTTGATCCAATTGCCATCATCATCAAAACGTTGGTCCTGGTTGTATCTAGAGTTTGACAAAATGTTTGTGCCAATGTGTGTTTGATTTAAGATTTCATTGTAAGTCCTTATTGGGATTAAACACGCACGTTCGCATAGCCGACATAAGTGGTTTTAGTTAAATGTATCCTATATACAGGGTGAAAGATTTTCATGCCCCCTGGAGGATAAGTAGGTAATCGAAATACTGAAGATAGCGAATTTCACTCAAAGGGAACATTCCTTTATTTTTAAAAAGGAACAAAACTGCATTCATATATTTTTGAACACTCATATGACACACCCGCTAAACGATCCGGATAAAACTACTTATACTTGGAGAATTTGAGATCGTCCACCCCAGTAGCACCCTATGATATTTTCAAAGTACACCCAAGAAAGTAGACGTTTCTTGTGTCTGTGCATAAAGAGCACATTTTGAGCATATTTTAGGTCCAAGATACATGTATCGAGCTATAATATAGGTACCTAACTGGGTACTTGTTGTCCTTGTACGTATAATGCGTAAAAAACATGCACAATTCACATGTGTATGCAACACGGCATGATGACATTTGCGGTGGCTTATTGTTAATTCTATTGTCAACTATGTACCTACTTACCTAACTAACATCGGATTTCACTGGTTAAAATAATTGCGAATCTAACAGTCTCACTTACTAGGTAGGTAAAGTTTATATTGATAATTAGAATTTAAAGCGTCGGCAGCTTAGTGGTTAAGGAGTCGGCCTTACGATCGAGAGGTCCCGGGTTCGATTCTGGCCATTACACTACCGACGTGAACCCACTCCTAGCACAAGCAATTTAGCTTAGTTGGAGGGGTTAGATTATTAGTTAGAGGGAATATTAGGAACTTCGGTTCTAATATTCTTTGAAAAAAAAGGCATGGCGGTAGTGAACACGACTGCTACGCATGAGGCGCGGTTTCAATCCCCGCTCAGAGCAAATATTTGTTTGCATGAATATTATATTTGCATTGATCTGGATGTTCCTATGTACAATAATGTAACATAACATAAACTCACGCCTGTATTCCCCGAAGGGGTAGGCAGAGGTGCTAGCACCCACATTTCACCAGTTTATGTTTAGGTCCCAATGTAATAGGTGACGAGCCTATTGCCATTACCCGGGCACTTATAAACCTGCGATAATTACACACATAACTTCGAAAAACATCGAAAAGTCATTGGTGTGTGCCATGGTAAACGTGGGTTCGAACCAGAGACCTCCTCTCAGCAGTCCATTACCCATACCACTAGGCTACCGCAGATAATTATGTACATATATTACGTACCTATTTTAAAAATAAAAGTATCTAAGTAGGTATGTTTATCCGCATTTCAGATTCCATAACACAAGCTAAATAAACGTACCGTTGTGTGGACGGTTGTGGAGTATTTTTATTTATTTATTAATACACCCAGCTTTTCGTTGAAAAGAGTGTGAATTGGACTTACTTACGTTTGGCATAGCGTTCTCTCTATCGCACATCTAACTGACCGTTTGGTAGGTACCTTTATAGAGGAGTAAAAACCATTTTTTTTATAGAATATTAAAATTATATACTTAACTGTGATGTGAAGTAAAGGATTAATAGACGAACAACTATGTATACCATACCGTCTGTCTGTGTATTGCAAGACTTCTTTGACAAATCCCTTAATCAGATGCATCAATCAATCAATCAATTAGCCCACTGCAGTCCACTGCTGGACATAGGCCTCTCTTAATGTGCGCCATTTCATCCGATCCTCCGCCTTCCGCATCGAGTCCTTCCAGCCACCCTTTTCAGGTCGTCAGTCCATCTGGATAGGGGGCGTCCTACCCCGCGTTTGCCTTCTATCGGTCTCCACTCTAGGACTCGTCTGCTCCAACGGCCATCGGTCCTTCGACAGATGTGGCCAGCACATTGCCAATCAAATGCATAATTTCTATTATTTTTGTTGCACACAGATAAAAAATGGCGACTTCAGTACTGCAACCCGAAGACTGCCGAAGGGATCACGAACCCAAGCCGAACATCATTGACACAAGGTTGACCGACGATGACCGAATGATGCTTATCGAAGCTAAAGAGCGGGAAACTGGTGATTTACCCCCAGAATTGAGGGACGCAGCCAGAGAGGAGCTTAGAGAAGAACCAGCTTTAAGAGAACAGGCCTTGGCACAGATGAGACACTTTATTGAAAAGCATCCAGCGATTAGAAAATGTCGAACAGGTAAGAACTGTAAAACTCTATTTTTTGAATGTCTACCGTTTATAATTTCATATCTCTATGATTGATGATTCTTAATTTGAAAGCCAAAAATAGCATTCTTACTTTTTAATAGTAGAAAGTTCAGATAGTGAAACAGTGGTAAGTTTAAGTTATGCCTTTTAGTTACGTTAATTAACCGACTTATGTTTATACAAAAAAGACTTCTAAAAACTTAGTTTTAAGTAAATAGTTAGATTCGGAAAACATCGGAAAAAATGAAACACTTAAGTGATACTTGAACTCACGACCTTTCCCTTACTGGGGGAATGCCCTTCCAACTGAGCTATTGAGCCACACTTGATTCATTTCAAATTTTCCTTTATTTCCGTCTTTAAGGGCGACGGTGGTGCCATCTACCAACATTCTTACGAACTGTTGGAAACAATGAAAGATTTTTCAACCATTTTCAACATTGAATTTTAAATGACTCCGCCCGAATATTTGACTGAACTTTTTATTTTTTATAGCTATAAAAAATTCAGTCAAATAGTTAGATTTTTTTATATCTGTGTACCTAGCCGGATTGTGTATGGCTGTTAATTTGATCACTACCTAAGTACTGAGTCCCACAGTCCCACTATGTCTCTTGAAACGTATCTTGGACCTAAATCGCGAGAATTGTTTGGTAAATAATCAATGCTTGGTGAAATTGAGCGTATTTTGGGTTCAAGATATAAGTCTCGAGGTAGTCGAAGTATACTGTTGTATTCACGTCAGAAGAATGAAAATAAAGTAAGTATGTAGATATTTTACTGGATACCACACCAGACGTCCCACCATAATCGTTATTCAAAGGACACTCCATGTAAATGATATGAATTAATGTAGGTACCCGTCGTCACCTCATGGCGAGTCCTAGAAACACATTTTGAATACATAATGCCCTTAATCTTCTAGGGCACCACGTCAACTAGTTTACTAAAGCTTCATTTTAATGCTATATGTGTAGAAATATGTGCTCAGAATTATTAACTTACACTGTCTTCAAAAGTAAGATGACTCTGTAGTTATTTTTTAACAGATTTTTCTATTTGTGAATCAATATATCTGTTGAAAAAGCATGTTCTGTTAATAAACGTCAAAATACGTTTCAATCTCATACACTTGTCATGCAGTTATCATTCTAATTCTATTCTATTACATACCTATACTGGGTGTAAGGGGAACGCCCCCGAAGCCGAAAACCCCTGTTAATACCCCGGAAAATAAATTTAAAAATACAGTAAAGAGCAAACTGTGCCAGAAAGGCTATTATAAAATTCAAGAATATTTAAACGATAAACAAGCTTGGAAATGAGCTGTTCGCTCAGCTATGCTACTCAAGCAAAAGATTGTATCTAGACCATAAGTTTTAGGCTAAGTAAATGTTTTGTAAGTAGACCAAAAAAAATGCCCGCTGAGTTTCTTGCCGGAGTCTTCTCAGGTCTGGGCCGCGTTTCGAACCGGTGTGGTCCATTTACTAGTATTAGTTAGTATTTAATATTTACTTTATGTTGACGTTTTGTAAGTTCCGATTTAATGGTCTATGCAGAATAAACTATTTTTGAATTTGAATTTGAAGTACCTACTCCAGGTACCGTACATAATACATAATTGGCATGAAAATAAAATCGATTTGGACAAAAAAAAATTTTCGTTTTTTTTTTAAATTTGTAATGGTGTTTTTTTATGAAATTACCGTTACCTAATCGATTTTATTTTTATGCCAATGTGTTATGTACCTGGAGGACTACTAGGGGTTTTTGGCTTCGGGAGAGTTCCCCTTGCACCCTTTATTTATTTTTTATTTTTTTTTCGTGCGGAAATCCCCTCGGATACCCCCCCTGCCGGCGCCGGAAGGGGAGGTTATGTCGGACTCGAACCGACTAAAACCGCACGCCGACTGTGGGTCTTGGTGCTAGGCCGGAGGTGAGGTTGTCAAAGACATATCCCTCGCACCCCGGCTGACCCAGGGCCATCCCTTACGGTCTGGCCCTCCTCAGGAGGGGGGACAACGGGCCGCCGCCGTGGCCTGCTTCTGCTGGGGTGACAGGCGGCTCCACCCGTCACCCCCAGGCCCGCGCTCATGGGGGACGGAGGTCAGTCAGTGCCCTCCGACGCCCGAGTTGCCTGCGCGCGCGGGTGGCGCGATCCGCGAGTCTTTCTCGCTCGCGCCGCCTCTCCCGCTCCGCCGTCTCCTTCACGACCATTACCTGCTCGCTGAAGGAGACGCCGGCCGCCCACGCGTCCGCGCAGCGGACCATTGCTGTGAGCAGGGTGGCGAGGGTGAGAACTCTCACTCCCAGGGCCGCCACTAGCTCCCGCCTCGGTCCGGCCCATGCCGGACACTCGGTGAGCGTGTGCAGCCCCGTGTCCTCGCTCGCGTCGCAGTGATGGCACTCGGACGTTTCCCCTTGCACCCGGTATAGTATACTATACTCACGCCGATCTACGAAATGTCACTTGAGGAGAGGGGCTAATTCGCCGGACCCACCGAGAAACACATAAAAATCGGTGTAATGGACAAAAACATTAGTAACACCTACTTATTTTTATACTTCCACAGACTCTCCCTTCTTACTTCGCTTCCTCCGTACCAAGAAGTATTCCATACCGCAAGCCTGCTCCATGCTGGAGCGGTACCTCACCATCAGGCAGATGTACCCGCAGTGGTTCCAGAAGCTCGACCCTCGGGACCCCAAGATCGCTGCCGTCATCGACGCAGGGTACCTGGTGCCTCTGCCAAAAAGAGATGCTGAAGGAAGAAGGGTGGTCTTATCTTGCATGGGTAAGTTTGAATATATATTATGAACGGAGAAAGAATATAATCACCACCCATCTCATTCGAAGAGTCGTAAGAGAGCGAGAGAGTCGAGAGATCGTAAGAGGCGACTAACGGAAAAATACGCAGACGATATCACTGCGGGCGCAAGAAAACTAGAAATAAAACTATGGATAGGATGGGATGCCTTTAGCTTAACATCAGGCGAGGTGAAGTCAAATTGACGTGTCCAGTATAAAAAAAAAAAAAAAATGATTGATGCGTGTCTCCTTCTCCCGGGTTCTCCTTTAGTTCAAGTGGGGCGTGAAAAAGTATAGGGATCAGCTGAGAGATAAATTATGTTTCCGGTTATTCTCACCTCCGACAATCGAAGACCCGAAGACGGCTTGCTTTTTAAGGTATCATTCCGAAGTCTACAGATGCATGCAACAGATATAGCGCATACATTACTTGTTATGCTTAGATACTGATGAATGCAAGGAGGAGTGGCTTCGATCCTCGCTCAGTGCTAATATTTTGTTTGCATGAATATAGGTATTTGCATTGGTCTGGTCGTGCCTCCGAGAGCACATTAAGCCGTCGGTCCCGGTTACCATACGAACATCTGTGGCAGTCGTTACGAGTAGTTGGAGTCTTCAAAAGTCCAACAGCTGGTTTAACTGTAATGCTTCGATATTACATTTGGGTTGTGGAGATCAGGGTAGTCGCTTCTTAGAAAATATCGAAGTTCACCCAATTCAGCAGTTAGACTGTTATAGCGAGCCCCAGACTCCAAGCTGAAAACTTCGGATGCGACTGGCATTAACGCAAAGATGAAGAAGAAACTGGAACATTGAGAATCCGCACTTGTAGTATGTAGTACCCTTCGAAATCATACCTGTGTCGGTTCGAGTCCGACATAAACATCCCTGCACTCTGTAGTAGGGGGTGGTATTCGCTGGGATTTTACGCACATAAAAAGGGCGGGAAACTGTGGAGAGTGTGGGGATTTTCCACACCTAAAAAAATGGTTTCTCCAGCCTTTTACGATGTCCATACCAAGTGCCGGTGTAGGTATTCATATCACGCAATCAATTACGTTAGAACTATTACATCAAGTCACTTGTATCAAGGTCGATTTGAACAGCGCACCGCGGCGCCGGCGCACCCTTATAAGTTAAAGTTACGCAGTTATGTCTTATGTCACTCTGGCCTATTACATGGATCTAGAGCGATGATTAAAATAATTATTGAGACTATGAGTAGGTAAACTAATTAATATTGAAATTTTCGTGGTTGATGTTCGGATTATTGACCGTTACTGCAACCTGCAGGATATATTCTGGGGGTAAAAGTAACTTACGAGTTATCCACGACTAATCAATTTAACTGGTCTCCCACCAGGGGATCAATCGCCACCTATATGATGAGGAGATCAGTAAGTTCGCCACCCAAATTTCATTCAGATCCATTCAAACTTTCTTCCATGTATACCTCCAAACTTCAAGTATGCAATAGATAGTATAATGCACCAATATAATTTACATATTACGCGCTCACTGCATAAGTAAATCTACAGCTCAAAGAAACTCGAGAACAACTTAGACCTAAAATAAATTATAATGTACTTACTTTTGTACTTGTTATTTTGATAACTGTTCAACCTCTGGTCTAGCGGTAGTAAATGCTACAACTACGCAGAGGACCGCGAGTTCGATTCCCGCTTAATGCAAATATTTGTATGCATGAATATGTTTATTGCATTGTAGTACTTTTGCATATTGCATATATTATATTTTACATATTGCACATGTACATTGCAGAGAGCACGTTAAGCTGCTAGGTTACTATACGAACATCTATGGTAGTGGTTAGGAGTAGTTGGGGCCTTCAAAGGTCCGGCTAGATTATGTACAGAACTTCGACATCGCCAATTTTATTCGTAGTGGAGGCCGTGGTTAATCTCGTGAACTTTAGGTACTTAACTGAGTTAAATTGTTGATTTTCCAGGCAGTGAGTTATCACGGCGTGCGTTTTATAAGACGGCGTGCGTTTTAAGGTTAAGAACTTCTATCATACTACCTGTTTCGGGGCGGAGCGGAGACAACGCGGTTGCGAAGCGGATCTGTCGCGGTTGCGTGGCGGAGACGTCTCAGACGTGTGGAAATTAGTGACGTCTACGCCGCGCAACCGCCACGGATCCACTGCGCAACTGTCCGTCCAGAAACTGCTTGTGTGATAAGGCCCTTAGACTGGAAATCTTAACTGAGTTGAGTAAATGGCTCAGAGAATGGTGTCTTTATGAGTGTTTCGTTCTCTAGGCCGCTTCGACCCTCACCTGTACGATAACTGCGTGATGGCCCGCGTCCACTCCATGATCGTCGAGCTCCTGCTGGACGAGCCCCGTTCACAGCTACTGGGCTACACCCACGTCAACGACGAGGCTGGCATGCAGATGCCACACGTCAGTCTGTGGTCGCTTACCGATGTGCGGATCATGCTGAACTGTATTCAGGTAAGTTTTCAAACAATTCAGCGATAAATATAAACACTAAACTACAACTCCATATTTAAATCAATTGGGTAGATAGGTATTCTACTGGACTAGTCAAATTAGTTACTTTTTAGGTACTAAACGTCAAAACGATCGTAAGGTAACTTGTATGAAAAAAGATTTGGTGAAGTCATAAAATTTAAAAGTCAAATCAGTTACTATTATAGGTTGGGTGGATGATTAAAAATAAATAGAAATTATAAAATAAGAACCGACGCAATTTTTACCGCTCTTTTACCATTCTTAATTTTAAAAGCTTAAGATAATTTACTTTAACAATAGGATAATAGATAATACCCAAATAATTGAATAATGAAAGAATTTTTTTAGATTATTGGATTTCACTGATGCAATCCAACCTAGATATATGAGAGGTTTTCAAGTCTCGGGAGTAAGTAGGTAGAAGTGTAGGAACTAGCCCCATACTGATATTGGAAAATAAATTTGTGATTTCTATTTTTTAATGAAATTTTAAGCATACCTATATTGTGCTAATTTTTCCTTATTTGAGGCGACGATAGAGCTATCTACCGACACTCTTTATCGAGCTATCGGAATCAAGAAATTATTTTACAATCATTTTTATACATACTGTTTGTAAGAGAAATCTCGCCTGGGCCAATAATGTTTCAAGCTCAGATGTTTTAACGGTTAAAAGCATGTAATAAATTAAGTACATAAGTTATATGTGACATGCTAAACAGTAGGTACATAATTAAGCAATCGCTCTCCGGCTTTTGCTCTTCCACCACGGAAGACTGATCTTGGGCATCCATAGGAACGAAACCATTGTCTTGTCTAATATATGAGTCTACTACTGCCTATGTACTTTATAGGATAGTTTGTAATAGAGTATAAAATAATTTCCTATGTTTACATTTCAGAATTCGACCCCAATGCGCCACAAACGCACCCACTTCGTGAACATCCCCACATACGGCATAAAGTTCTTCGAGTTTGCCGTTTCGTTGCTCAGTGACAAACTGAAGGATCGCGTTATGGTAAAATTTAATTTTTATTAGTAGGTAGGTTTTTTTCTACCTAGTTACACTAAGTTTACATAAAGAAATGTAGGTAGTACTTGTGTCAGTCACACACAAAGTGTATGCGCATGTATCAATATATCTACCTAACCCACCCTTCGTGAAAATGTGGAGGAACGAGGTGTTACATATTTAAATTGTAATGAATGTAACCATCGCGAGAATTTCACTTTCGCGATGCAGGATTGACCAGTGACGTTTTGACGTGGTTGTGTTGAGGTAGTTCGACCTGCTGTCACTAGATGGCGTTAAGTACAGCCAAGAATGGAGATACGGATGCACTTTTTCAAGTTGTATGGAGAGGTGTAACCGTATCTTATTTGTCGACTGCGGTATCGCCATATTTAAATCAAAATATATTTTTAAATACGTATGTAATTTTCTATTTTTGTTGCAGTTCCATCGTACTAGTGATGATCTCAATAAGCACGTGGATCCGGCCATTCTTCCTAAGGAGTACGGTGGTACAGTGCCTCTAAGAGAAATGATTGAAGAGCTGAAAAGAAACCTACTGAAGCATAGAGAGGCTCTTTTAGCATTGGATGACATGTGCGTCGACTTGCACGCATTGGAAAAGAATGACCTGACTCAAGACATACACTCAACTGCAGGCTCTTTTAGAAAACTTGAACTTGATTAGCTTCTAATAATAAATAATTTATTAAATGATTGTTCGAAGACCTTGTTGTTTAAAATGTAGAAAATATAAACGCTATGCTGTATGTTCTCTGAAAAATAAATAACGCGTATTCGCGTAGTGATCATTTTATATGTAGGCGCTTTGATTGATATGATCAGCAGTTTTAAAATAGATAGATACTTGATTTTTTTTTTTGATTATATTAGTTGTAGAATTATGTACTTATTTTAAGAAATTATTGATTTTGTGATGGCTATTTCATATGAAAATATTGAATGTAAGTGCTCAACTACGCGTAAATAGATCTCATTCTTTCTGAATAGTGATATTCTTTGTATGAAATGTTTCTTTTAGCAATATTCTAATACATTCTATGTAATTGTGCTTGCTGAGACTATATTTTTATATCAAATCCATTGTCCAACAAACATGTACACTAGTAGAAAAGCTGTATCCGACCAAAAAAAATATAGCGGTCGAATTGACAACCACCTCCTTTTTTGAAGTCGGTTAAAAATTGTGCCACACTTGGCCTCTGAATGAAGCTACAATTAATTTTGAATTTGGAATGAGACATAGAAACTGACAACCGTTGTCCGGCGCGATGTTCGTTGCATTCAAATAATGCATTACACAGAACAGTTGTTCGGACAAAGCAACGACCATTACCTACCTAATTTTATACCTTTTTATTTATACGTACAGCCAGTCTAGTAGTGTATAAAGAAGTTATTGGTCAAATCACATTTTAATTAATGCCGTAGACCTTTATTTTTTATTTAGTAGGTAGCTATTATAGAGAGCTTGTGGCAGCCGTCGGTGGTGTCACGTTACCATTCTTTACGGAAAGTTCTGAAAATATTGTCATTGCCATGTGTAGCAATGCATTTATTTATCAATTTATATTTCTCATGAAATAAAATCGTGTTATTTTAGGGTTATTGCCAACATGACAAACTGACTGCTGCATTCATTTAAAATCTTTTGGAGACGGTTATTTTGTAACTATGCTTTTGATTTAATTATTATTGATACGTAACTACTTAGTTATAAGTCGTAAAAATAAAGCATTAAATCAGTTACTTATTTAGTTTGTTTTATTACAAATTAGTACCTACTTAGCAGGTACTATTAGAGAACCAAGAATATTATAGCATATATAATAGATATATGCCGTCGTTCCTGGTTGCCAATGGCCAAATCATAGATTATTATACAGGGTGTAATCGTTAAGTGTGTCCAGGCCATTATTTCATTACTATTACAGATATCAAAAAACATTAAACTGATATCAAAAGCACGTTACCTAATGAGTAAAATGACATCAATGACTTTTTAAAAATTACACGAGAGGTATCTAAATTTGGACACAAAGTTGGACTGGAAAGGTGACCGAATGATGATGATGATTCCTACTCGACAGACAGCCCTCTCAATGGTAAAGTGAAACAAATCACAGAGCTAGTTAATAATTAAATGACTCGCTGGGTACGCCTAGGTCATACAGAAACATTATGAAATGTTCAGAAACTCTTTAGTAAGTATCGATATTCATAAAATAATGTTCATAAAGCACTTAAAAGTAGTGTCACGCGAGAAATAAAAATCACAGAAATTATTGAATAAATTCATTTTCTTAAAATTTAAAATCGAGACGAGGCGAAAACGAGACAAGAATGGAATTTCATACGTTAGCATCCCTATGTAGTCTGTGGCCAGACAGATTATTTACTTTATGGATAGAAGTTTTGATCATAGACAACAAATTGCCATAGACAAATAAACACCATAAACTCCAGAACGACCTTGAATTGCAAGCAATGTGAGGCTAGCTTCGCTGTAGTTTTTCCCGCAGTTTGGCGTCTACATACTAGATTGATAAAAAATATTAGTACAGATTTTCTATGTAATTAGATTTATAGGCAGGTTTTTATCCTATGATTCGTACTCCAGTGACATTTTAGTGAAACGATTATGCTTTAAAGTGTGAACATTTTGTTTGAGTTGTTATATTGTGGTGGATTTTGTAAACATCGGGACGTGAACACAGGCCCACGTCTATGAATTCTTGTAAGTATTCTAGCCATTATTGTTCTTAGTTCTCGGTTTATGTGTATTCAGAATGTAAATTGATCATATTTTCGTTCAATTTGACATGGTTTTAGTGGATTAACCTCTTATGTTTGTGTTGTTTGCTTGGTTGTAAAAAGTGGGTCTGCCATAATCTAGCGTAATTTGATTGTTGTAAACTTACCACGAGCACAGCAACAGGGTAGGGTAAATATCACCATCTCGGTAGTATTTCAGTGATGAAACGTATGCTTGTAAATTAAATTGAGAGACACGTCATGTTTTTGATTTCAAAACACTGTATTGATAATTGTTTTGGGTACGTTTCTGTAATTTGCATGTTCGTAATAAATCAATAAAGATTTGGGTGATAACATGTCAGATTTATGTTAGGTCAAGAACAGATAATGGACAGATCACGCTGTTTGTATACATCCCTTTGCGGTGCAAACAGTACGCGGGCCGAAATTTACGTGACCAGCTTGCAGAACCTCACTCAATAAGTCACAATATCTTAAAACTGGATCAAAACTAAATATCTAACGATTGTTGTTTTATTTTATATACCACTTAGGTGGCAGACAAGCACACTGCCCACCTGATGGAAAGTGGTTACCGTGGCCTATGGATGTGTGCAACACCGGGGGAATCACACTTGTGCTGCTGACCCTGTAAGAACAGAGAGTATCTGTGCCGTTTGTGCAGAAGAGAGAGCATGACAAACCTAGGCATTTCATAATGTCCATACAGTTTCTTTCTCTTGTATGCTGTTTTGAACACTTTCAAGTTCTGCTCAACATTCTATTTAGTTCCATTTTTAAATAGTTCCTGTACATATTTTTTTTTAAACATGAAACAAAAAAGATTACAATGATAACCAGTCAGTGAGAATAAATGTTATACTTACAAATAGTATTGTAAATAAACTAAGTATGTATAAACTGTAACTACTTCTTTTAAAACAATATCATATTTTGTATTATCAGCTTATTGAATGATACTATATCATAAGTACATAAATACAACAGGTGTGGTATAAATTGTGAATGTGCACTTGAATCTGAGATGCCTATCTGACCTTAGACCTTCCAAAACGAGTAGTCATTATCTGTTTGTCGTAGTCCTAAATATTTGGCTTCAACATAAAATAAATATAACACTTTTCTGTACAATC
Source organism: Eilema sororculum (assembly GCA_914829495.1). Lineage (NCBI taxonomy): Eukaryota > Metazoa > Arthropoda > Insecta > Lepidoptera > Erebidae > Eilema > Eilema sororculum. The sequence goes on from OU618555.1 coordinate 12,174,823, forward strand.
TTTCTTTGTTATGACTCTTAAGACAAAGAAGGTCCTAACTTTTAAACTTTTGTATTCCATGATAATATAATGATGTTGACAGGAGTAAAAGCAATCTTTGTTCAGGCCAGTCTTGAGCACAGCCGGTGTAACCTGTTCAAAATGTTAGGCAACTCAAAGGCACTATATTCTATTGGCAAAAAAGGACTTTAGCTATACAGTTAAAATTTTAACAGATTATGTATTAAATTAACTGTTCTCATTCTCTATAAAAACAAATACTAAAAGCATAAGTGTTTAAAGGGGGCATTCAATATTATATGTAATCCTTAGTCTGACTCACAAGTGCGAGTCGCAATTCAACTGCACAGATATATTATTGACGCTGATGTATAAAGCGAATTATACAAGGCAATCGTCACTATTTCTCCTGTGTATACTACCGTTCAAAACTTAGCTTATGTTTTTGCTCATTTCTCTTGAAGTTAGACTAATTAATTTCTCCCTACATAGTATAAAACAAGTCTGCCTTGGTATTGTATGTGTCCTTCAACTTTTCTGACAAACCTGCAATCAACATGAAGGTTTAGCCAATCTAACTATAGGGGAGTAAGGTAGGGTTATTAATGTTGTATGGCAACAAATTCATCTTCTCTTTGAAATTAAAGGACACAATTATCAGACAAAGCGAGTCATATTAAATTTTTGTGTTTCAGATTGGCAGCATGGCGGAAATAGTGTACCCGCAAGGCTGCCGACCAATCACCGATGACCTTGGTCCAGATGAACTTGTGAGAAGACTTAAGGTATGTCTATTTTTAATAGGTCGCAGTATTTTGTCTACGTAGAAGGTTCGTTTTGGCTTTTGAAACTGAAAATAAATCTATATGCATTCTGTAAACATGTGGAGACCCAGAAGACTGGATTTAGTATCACTGGTCATCATTGTATGATGTCACCAAGACCACTATCTCCTCGTTACTAGACTTATAAGGGGAGTCCGTAGCTACTACATAGAGGGGAGTCCGTAGCTACTACGTAGGCCGGTGCTGACAGGGAACCGGTCAAAGTCCTTGTCATCAGATATGTTGAAGCATAAGCAGTCATAATCCATACTAATATTATAAATGCGAAAGTAACTCTGTCTGTCTGTCTGTTTTTCTGTCTGTCTGTCTGTCTGTCTGTCTGTCTGTCTGTATGTTACGCTTTCACGCCTAAACCACTGAACCGATTTTGATGAAATTTGGTATAAGAGTAGATTAGACCTTGAGAAAGGACATAGGCTATGTTTGGTCGCGATAACCGACATCCACGGGGGTGGAGTCGCGGGCAAAAGCTAGTAATAAATACCTACATGTATTATTTTGGCTATTTATACTGATTGATGGCACGTAGATACTGTAGAAAAACTGCAAGTTGTCCCAATATGTGTATTAATTTGTCGATAATATGCATCATTAACAGTTATAAAATATGAGCAGCGATAAGGGGTTTATTGTGCAAATGCATGTTAGATATGCAACATGTGAATAAGTACTCAATAATCCGGTCTTTAGTCATTACTAATTAATTAGCTACCAGTGTCCATGAACACAAATCTCACTTTACTACTATAAATGCGAAAATTTGAATAGATGGATGTTTGTTTGTTTGTTTCTCAATATCACCTTAGAACTGCCGAACCTTGGTCTTGTGCGAATACATGTAGGTCATTTCCGAGAATATTATACCTACCTATCTGTAAGTCATGGGTCAGCGGGACTCAAATCAGCGTCAGAAATATCTTGACCTACAAAGCCTCAAAATTATCTTAAAACTAAGGTATTCAAAGCAAATCAAACTGTTTTACATAAATTTAAATTTTATTATTGTCCGAACTAAAATAATAAAAATATCACAAGAATCTGTCAACAGGAAGGGGGGAAATCATTCATCAATATAATGAATTATAATACCTACTTCATATTTGTTCTACATCTTAGCGTTAATTGCTTTCGAGGGTTACAATTCCGAGACCAGGGTCCTTCTACTCACTCATCATCTTTCCCTGAGCCTTTTTTCTTTCCAATTCAGTTGGGGTTATCCAGCCTATTGTGATGCGTCTGAACTTTGATATTTCCTGTGAAGCGATTGCCATCTGACCTCCACAACCGATTGGCAATATCAAATACATTAATCGAACTTTTTAGATCTGAATCGCACTCGTATCGCGCAGTGTAAACTGAGCGTGAACCAAACCCGCGCCCCCTGCGTAGCAGTCGAGTTCACTATCGCCAAACGCGCCACAGAGGCTGACTATCCTACTCATTATGCTACTCAAATTTCGCGACCGTAAATCATTACGGATACAACGTTCTATCGCATGAAAACCCTCATCAAGATGACATATTTGTGTTTCACGTCCTCTACAAAACAAGCTTATTAAATATGGATAACCCCCAACCTTCCTTCAGGCGACACAATGAATAAAAGTCAATACCTAATAATATATTAACTGTAACAAATGTTTCAAGTTATGAAATAACGTTATCAAGAGATTGTTTATGAGCCTCCCACGCGGCTTCGTAATTTGTTTGATTGTACCAACTGTGCAAACATTACTCGGGCGCCTTAAACGTGCCTATTAATTATTATTTGCAGGCTATTTTAGTATTTTACTGCAAAGGTTAAAATTCTTCTCATATAAATAGATATTCTTAAACTTAAAATATATAAATTATATATAAAAATAGAATTTAAATAGAAACATAAGACATGAATCATTACGTAAGCTTATTTGCCCATTTATAGGTTACCTAAACATACCAATGTATACGGAACAAGGACGTGGGAATACAGTTGCTATGTATATTAAATGGTCTGCCTACCGAAACCTGTGACGCACTAAATAAAAAAAATTGTTAACGTGTCCTAAAGAAACATTATCTGCTTACCTAGTCATTGCCTTCTTTTAATTATTTTGTAGCGAAATGAGTGTCAACTTACCGCTGTTAAACCCCAGATGGTTTGTGCAGTATGTACTATATAACATAATGTATCATTATTTGTGTTTTAGAAATAAAAAACTAAAAAAAAGGTTATTTATCTTTCGCGAAAATAATAGGGTTTATCAGCAAAATAGTAAATCTGTCACCAAAATGTAGGCTCGACAGACGTTGACTATTTCTTCGTGCATCATCATAAAATTAATATTCTACGGTATCATATTCTGCGGACAATAGTATATTATATAGTTGACGGCAGATCTACCATATTTGGCAGCAGATTCACCATAGTTGCAGACAGATTTACCATTTTGGGTTCCCTGTTTCAAATACTATTTAAATCGTTCACAGTTTGTTACTATAATATTTCTCGTATTCTTTTCGAGGCTTGGGAGCCCGGCGACTTATGCCTTGCTTGTTTCGTCACTTTACACGATAACACATTTACAAATTTGCACTTTCCTCCTCAATCTGAGTATCCCAACTGTTTTCGTTTTTAAATCCAGGGTACCTACAATAGAGTTTTACACATATACTATTACTAAGGTGCTATATACTTAAATAGGTGTTTAACACTTATAAAAAAAAAACAAATCACTCTAGATTCTGTAGAATGATGGAGTTCCGTGGCAACATACATTTTTAAAAATACAACTGAATTAAGAACCATTCCTTTTTCGAATTCAGTTGTGTGTGACCACGGAACAGAGAATGTGTGACCTATATTACCTATACCGGAATTTTATATCTGGGGCTATTGTAGTTTTTAAAACTTTTGATTTATTTCTGTAGTGACCTGATAGACCTGTTCACGATTACCAATTTTAATTTACACCTTCCTGAAAAGGTTGAATGTGCTAGAATTATTGCTTTCAGTATTATAATATTATTATACGTTATTTCAGTTATTTGGTCGAGTATTTGTTATTCATGTGTCCGCATTATGTACCTATGTATACATACGATACTTCGAATCCTGATGAGTTTCGTACTGTCTTCGAGTATTTTCTACGAATACATTTTATGAAATACTTACATTAGATATTCTATATCCGAGATGTAGATTATATTTATATAAAATACTAGCTTTTGCCCGCGGCTCCGTTCGTGTGGATGTTGGTTATCGCGACCAAACATGGCCTATGTCCTTTCTCATTTTCTAATCTACCCCTATACCAAAATCGGTTCAGTGGTTTAGGCGTGGAAGCTAACATACAGACAGACAGACAGAGTTACTTTCGCATTTATAATATTAGTATGGATACATAATAAATAATATCTTATAAATTGAATGAATTTTATAGCAATAGTATGCTAACTATACCAATAGAATACATAATTAATCTTCTCGGGCAGGACTCGAACCAGCGCTCTTTCCCTAACAGGTGGAATGCCCTGACCAACTAGGCTACCGAGAGTCGCCCGATGTGATTCAAAATTCCCTTCTATTTTTATCCGTCTTTAAGGCGATGGATGGAGCCATCCACCGTTGTTCTTACGAATTATCGGAACCAATTAATGATATACATTTTTTTTTTCATTATTAGTAGAGAGCTTTAGAAGTACCCCCAAAAAGGATGATTAACGTGAAAGAGGCCATGAGGAGGGAATTCAACCTGAGATGAAGTTGTTTCCGGCCTTTTATCAGTTTTCTGGAAGCGGTTGCCACCATTATGTCCGCATTATTCAATAATATACAGTTTCTTTGTAATGTTCGAGGGAAATAATTCAATTAGGTTACACAGCTTGGAACGATGCACTATAATGGCTTTAGCTTTACCCATTAAGTATGCAACTATATTTACGACATCATTACTTGCTGAAAGTAGCTGTACAAACCTAAAGTATCTTTATATTATACTCCACAAAGTCTCGCGATTTTACCTGTCTTCTTTTTCGGCACAAAAAGCTCATAAAAACTTTCTCCATAAAAATACTTAGGTAAATATGTTCACCCTAAACGTGGATATAAAATGTAAAACTTAAGAAATATCTGTCTGCTACAGACATCACATTGTAGTACATTGAAATCTTAGTCCTTCATTTATTTTCCGCTATTAAATAGCTCTACATAGTCTGCATCATTTAGCTCCATCCATTTCGTATGCTTCTGAATACTACTACTACCTTACCAGATTTTCTCCATCCGTCGATGCCGTTGGATGCTTCTGGCTACCTTCTACCTTACCAGATTTTCTCCATCCGTCGATGCCTTTGGATGCTTCCTGCTACTACTTCTACCTTACCAGATTTTGTCCATCCGTTGATGCCGTTGGATGCTTCTGGCTACTACTTCTACCTTACCAGATTTTCTCCATCCGTTGATGTCGTTGGATGCTTCTGGCTACTACTTCTACCTTATCAGATTTTCTCCATCCATTGATGTCGTTGGATGATTCTGGTTACTACTTCTATCTTCTTCTACCTTACCAGATTTTCTCCATCCGTTGATGCCGTTGGATGCTTCTGGCTACTACTTCTACCTTACCAGATTTTTTCCATCCATCGATGCCGTTGGATGCTTCTGGCTACTACCTCTACCTTACCAGATTTTCTCCATCCATCGACGCCGTTGGATGCTTCTGGTTACTACTTCTACCTTACCAGATTTTCTCCATCCGTTGATGCCGTTGGATGCTTCTGGTTACTACTTCCACCTTACCAGATTTTCTCCATCCGTCGATGCCGTTGGATGCTTCTGGCTACTACTTCTACCTTACCAGATTTTTTCCATCCATCGATGCCGTTGGATGCTTCTGGCTACTACTTCTACCTTACCAGATTTTCTCCACCCGTTGATGCCGTTGGATGCTTGAGTAACAAATTCGCATTATAATATTAGTACTTAGGATTAAACCTTTAAACAATAGGTACATCTTATCTTTGCCATATTTTAATAGATACCTACTAACTTACGTCACGTAGTTTAGGAACACACTTCTTTTTTAAAATAATTGAGCTGATTCATAACGACGAAACGTATTTTATCATTCAGGCGTTTTATTGAAACTGCATCATATCTCGCTCAACTCTGCGTAATAAGTTAACGGTGACAGATATCGAGTGTCACCCCGTATTTATTGTTCGGTGCTATGGGCAGGTGTGCGGTGTCACAACTGCATTCTATCGCTGTCTGGAAACGTGTCCGCACTCCGCATAAGATCAGATTATCGTGTTTTGCTAACACATTTATATTTTATAGCGGACCCGACAGACTTCGTTCTGTCAAAAAGATTTGCTGTTTTTAGGCATTTCCCGGCAATTATTCGATCACCTATTTTACCGTCTTAGTAGTTAAATTTTGAAAAACGCTGATACAGGTGTTCATTTATTTCTTAAAATTTTGAATTATGAAATTTTGTGCATCTAGCTCTGAAAATGACGGACTTTCATACAAACTTCCATCCCTTATTTTACCCCTTTAGTAGCAGAATTTCCAAAAATCCTTTCTTAGTGGATGTTTACATTATAAAATGCATCTACTGCCAAAATTTCAAGTTTGTAGGTCCAGCGGTTTAGGCTCTGCATTGATGAATCAGTCAGTCAGACGGTGTTTCCATACAAACGTTTATCACCTATTTTACCGTCTTAGTAGTTAAATTTTGAAAAACGCTGATACAGGTGTTCATTTATTTCTTAAAAGACACAGGTTTATGAAATTTAGTGCATCTAGCTCTGAAAATGACGGACTTTCATACAAACTTCCATCCCTTATTTTACCCCTTTAGTAGCAGAATTTCCAAAAATCCTTTCTTAGTGGATGTTTACATCATAAAATCAGTTTAATGAATTTATTTCTCCAAAGACTTACATGTCACTTATTGAGAAACAATAATTATTAATACACAATGTACTAGCAATAGTTCGTTCGTTTTGATGACTAATATTAACTCGCAATAATAATAATACGAGTTAATATGTCTCGATGACGTGTTGTGCTAACTTATTTTTAAATATATGAAAAGAAGTGATATTTTTAATAGATGAAGGTATTTTGTTATAAAGTTGTGCGCCTTCGTAGGTAAACATTTTTTTTCCGTAGTTCGTGCGTATCTTCGGCAGCGCAATAAAACTTGCTCGGCGACTACTTCGGCTAGTTAGTTCCTTCAATTTTTTAAAAGCTAAGTTAGTATGGAGTAGGCTATGCAAAATCTTTCTAACAAGAATACACGTATTATAAATATATAATTGTCTAATGTTCATTATTTTGGTTTCGGTGTAAATTTTAGATGTAGGTGTTAGGTAGTTATAATGGAATAATATTTTAATTAATTTATTTTGTACGATTTGTAGTTCCGATAGTTTGGTTTTGGCAGCACTACCCCAAATTTCTATCAGATAAAGCAAATGTGGTTTTATTAGCGAATTGTATATATTATAACGTATCCGACGTGGGATACATCGAGCAATGTGCCGAAGAGATCCTATTAGGGAAGATAATTTTTTTCTTATGTGCTCGATTTGGATATTCCACGTCAGACCACTATCTATTCTAAGACCAAGATATTTTTCAAATGATTTGTTTTGTGTAGCTACGTCGTTAATTTTTAGAGGTTCATATGGTGTGATTATTTTGTTTTTTGCTTTGAAGATTACGTAACAAGTTTTAGAAATATTTATAGTTAAAAGGTTGCTTTGGAACCAAGAATATAAAGTATTTAAATCTTCCTGAGCCTTGTAGATAATTTGTTGTATTGACGATCCAAAATAGAACAAACATGTGTCATCAGCATAAAGAGTTATGTGGCCATGTAGACCCATATCGCGAACGCTATTTATATAAATAAGGAAGAGCAGGGGGCCCAGCACTGACCCTTGTGGGACACCACACGTTACAGGCAAGGATTCACTTTGAGCATCACCAATTCTGACTATCTGAAATCTGTTTTTTAAGTAAGAGCGAAACATCTCAAGTGCTGTTCCAGTGATACCTATACTTTCCAGCTTGTTTATTAGGAGGTTATGACTAACCGTGTCAAAAGCTTTTTTTAAATCAATGAATACGCCTAGAACAATATTTTTACTATCTATGTTGGATTTTATTTTTGTTACTAAATCAATAGTTGCCGAAAGTGTATTACTTTTACGTCTAAAGCCGTACTGGCGTTCAAAAATAAAATTAATTGAATTTAGGTAATCATCTAATCGTTTGTGTAAAATGTTTTCTAGTATTTTGGAAAGTACAGGTAACACTGAAATTGGCCTATAGTTTCCTGGGTCAGATTTTATTCCTGATTTATAAATTGGGGTAACTTTTGTTATTTTAAGAGACTGCGGAAATTCACCAGTTGACAGCAGTTTGTTGAAACATTTAGACAGGTTGCTAGCAAGTAAATTTTTTATACACTTAATAGATTTGGTATTGATTCCATCTAAGCCTGCACTAGAGTTCGAATCAAGTTTATTTATTATTTTGATAATTTCATCCGTGCTACATGGCTCGAGTATTGATAAGTTGGATGACGGTAAATTAGATGGTAATTTTGTAAGGGTACAATGTCCGCAATTTTTTTGTGTTATTTCAAGTGCCAAGAGAGGGCCTATCGTAGAAAAATACCTGTTGAATTCTTCACAGATGTCTATTGTATTAGTTATTTCTTTATCTTTAATTATTAGTTTCGAAGGCACACAACTTTGTTTAATTTTATTATTAGCTAGATTGTTTATCAACTTCCACATTTTTCGCGGTTTACTGGTGTATTGTGTAAATTTCTTATAATAATAGCTGTCCTTTGTGTCCTGAATTAGGTTGGCAATGTAGTTCTTAGTTGATGTGTACTCTTTTTCTATAGCTTCGTTATGTGGATTCGTTTTAAACTCCGCCCATAAATGATTTCTTCTATTGATGCCATCGATTATATCCTTATTTATCCAGTCATCTCGAGGTGTGTTTAGTATTTTGGTCTTTGTTATCTTATAGTTGTGTATATATTGCTTTATAGTATTTTCAAGAGTGGTATAGTCATCGTTATGTTCATCTAATCCAGATTGTTCCAATGAGTTGTACAATTCAGTGTAGTTAATAGCTTCGTAATGAGAATATGTTTTTTTGGGAGGTTTAATTGTTTTCATTTCAACATATATCTGTTTATGATCAGACATGGCAGATTCAATAATGGCCATGTGAAAGTTATTTTTACATAAGTTTGTACTGACATGATCTAATATCGATTTCCGAGTGGTCGAATGGCGTGTGCAGTGCTTTTTACTAACTTTGTTCAGTATTTTATGTTTATTCTCATTCAAAAGTTCTTTATATTGCTTGGATTTCTTATCTTTGATTAACAGATCAATATTAAAGTCTCCAAAGACAATTGCTCTATTTTTTTTTTGTAGTTGTGTATTGTAGACCTCTAGAAAGTTTCTAAAATTAGTGTTGCCGGGATTGTATACTAATCCAATATCTAGTGCGTACTTTTCCAGTCGTATCCATAAGTAGTTGTTTCCGTCGGTATATTCTGATTCTGCATGGCTGTGCTCTAGGGTGTTGTGTATAAATGTAGATACGCCTCCTCCCAAAAAATGCAACTACTGTCAAAATTTCAAGTTTGTAGGTCCAGCGGTTTAGGCTCTGCGTTGATGAATCAGTCAGTCAGTCAGTCAGTCGGGACAAGTGATTTTATATATATAGATGAAACTAGGCTCATGCCAGCGGCTACGCCCGCTTGTAAGTCTGTACCCGTTCCCGTGACCTATTATTATTATTAAAAATCTTCCGTGGAAGTTAAGGAAAAAAGAAGGGAAAAAATATTAGCTGAGTTGGTTGAACCGTTCTCGATGATAAGTGCTTAGCAGAATTAATTTTTATTTATAAGATTTGAGAGACTTTTACACGAGAGTTTTTTTTATACTAATGTAGAGCAGTAAATAGTCTTCACTACATAGTATAAAACAAAGTCGGTGTCGCTGTCTGTCCGTCCCTATGTATGCTTAAATCTTTAAAACTACGCAACGGATTTTGAAGCTGTTTTTTAATAGATATAGTGATTCAAGAGGAAGGTTTATATGTATAATATAGTAGAAGGTGCAGCAGGAACGGGACCAGACGCCACCCGGGCGGATAAAAATTGGCGGTATGAAGTTCGCCGGATCAGCTAGTATCTTAATATAAAAAAGATTTTGTATTATTATAAATTATAGTTTACTAGCGGTCGCGCTTCTTATGGGAAAAGATCACAAAAATTTACTTTGCAGTATGTACAGATTCTAAATAAACGAATCTTACTTTCTGAAGCTTAGCAAATAATAATATTAAACATGTAAACATTAATTGATTGTTAATTTGTGGGCTGCCTTCCAACCACTTACAGACGACCTTGCCCTGGTCTAATTCACTTAGTGCCTAGGTAGCTATTAAGTAAGCCTTTGTCTTTACTAGGCAGTCGTAAGTTCGTAACCGTTATCAGAACAAACGATATGACGTTTGGTGAATAGGACAAAAAACTGTATCGTGCAAACTGGAGAAAATAACCCAGAAAGCGGATTTCGGGCTCCGGTAAAGGCCTCGGATGCAAAAGGGACAAACGTTAAGATGATAACGATGATGAATGAAACAATATATCGCATATAAGTTAAATTCTAACCTAACAATAACTCATCAATTTCAATGACAGCCCACAACTTTTACGTAGTACGTTACGAGGCCGAGTCTGGGTTGTATATAAACTTTCAGATGTAGAACAACCCTAGTCGAGATGAGTGGGCGGTGGATACAGGGGTATTCTACTCGATCAGACAAACTTTAGTAGGTAAAATCAATATGGAGTGTAGTTCGAACCCCAGACAGTCTTAATACTGACGATATGATTATGTTTCATAGTTTATTATATTACTAATGGAACATTAGTCATCTTGCTAAGGAATATTCGAGATAGAACCAAAAAATAACCCGTTGCCTGCAGTTGGGTTATTATAAAATAATACTTCTACTATTCTCTCTATAGCGTGATAAGGGAACGTTGTCGAATGATTGAAAATGTAGTAATTCGGATACGTGGAGAGGATGGATGAAGGATTGACGAAACAGATTTATGTATGTATGACGTTTTGTAGGAAGGAGTATAATGAACTCTTAAAACAGGTCAATAATAATTAAACGGCTATCGTACTACCAACTGCAACTGTATTATTATCTTTGTAGAAATCCTATTTTTTGACATGTTTATGAGTTCATGTTAGGCCTGCAGGTCAAGAATACCCGCAACCGGCTAGCAAGCCGCAAGGGACTTAAAAAAAATACTTAAATGCGCCGGACTGTGATTTTGGAGCTCCAAAGCAGACAACGATGCATATAGCAGAGGAGTGTCAACTCCGTCGTTTCCCTGGAGGAATGCGTGAGCTCCATGACCTCACACCGGCAGGAATAGACTGGCTTCGCCAACTGGACGTCGACATTTGAGGACTCGAGCAGAGGCCATACGAAATGATGATGATGATTTATTTAAGAAAACAATTAAGAAAGTAGAAAAAGCGAAAGGATTTTTTTTTTTTTTTTTATACAGGACACGTCAATTTGACTTCACCTCGCCTGATGTTAAGCTAAAGGCAAAGTCTCGGAAAGAGGGTCACCATCGTAAACATTTACCATGTTAACAGTGGTGGCACTCAGCTTGACGGCCTCATTAGATGCCTTTTCACGCCCCGCTTAAACGAGTTTTTTTTATTACTTTCGCCAGGATCGTAAACAGTAGAAAGGCTTTGTGCTTCTCTGTCTACCCCAATGGGAAAAAGGCGTTACCAATCTCTTTTCGAAACTAGATTTATTTCTGATCTAAAAGTGTTAGTAACTTTATCAAGTCGAAAGTTAAAACGATATCCCGGGAGCGCCTTATTTCGTAGAAAGAAATTTCATAGAATTTCATTTTACAGAAAATGTTTCATATAATATTTGGTTCTTATATTTTTATTTCGAATATTATTGTTTCAAAGACAATTTACCACAATGAATCACTTTTCACAGAAACACAATTTAATGAATTTTTTTTCACATATTTTTGTTTAACATACTTATCAAACTGTAGAATTATTATTTAAGGAATCTTAAAAACAACCACCATCTATTTCAAACAGTAAAATTTAGATACATTTTTTTTCCCGATTGCTTGTAGTAATTTAATTAGATAATACCCCGACTCGGATAGGTTAGGTTAGAAGGCTAAGGCGAGAGCGAAGCGAAGCGGAGCTCTCGCCTTAGCCTTCGTGGTTATTTTTTTTTAAACCACCCAGAAAATATCTTTGCGCAAATAAGTTTTATATGAAATAACCAATATAAAAAAGAAGAATATTTGATTTGTTATTCTATGAAATGATTATTCTAACATTAAAATTTATGTGAAACAAAAGTCAATGATTTGAAAATCTTTAAAGTAAGTATTATGTATATTGATTATTCTATGAAACGAAATTATGCGAAACATTTTCTGTAAAACGAAATTATATGAAACTTTTGTCTATAAAACAACGCACACCCCGATATCCCACTTTACTGACCGTATAGTAGCCAACATTTCTGAGGTAAAACACAGTTTTGTACCACCAAAACTGTTTTATCTCGCGAATAGAGTTGACCGGAAGGGTTGTATACATTCATACATAACATCTGCTATGTCACAATCCAGAGTGTACACTTGAAAGCTTGTAGTCGTGAATAATGGTCGCCTTGACGTGGAGGCTTTTATCTCCCGGTTTGGTTCGTGTGTTCTACCTAAATCTGTAGTTTATTTACACTTAAATTATAAAGAGGATAAGGTTTGTTTGTTTGCGCTAGACTATGAATATTTTTGGAAGGCTATTTTATTCAGAAGTAACAGAATCTATTTTTTATCTCGATATTCTCTAAGGAGTAAAACTTATGGACGAACTCACAGGGTGATACTAGTTTACATATTTTTTTTAGAAGACCACCCTCTATGGTTATGATTCTTATTATACTTTTTTTTAACTCCGTATTTATGCAAAAAGGAACCACCCAGATGGAGAATGGAACTGTGTGGTTCCGTTCTGCATAAATACGGACAACTTATTAACCAAAAACAAAATAGTCAGCTTGAAGAAGCCAGTTAATTTGTTGTTATAACATAAGAATTGCTTATTTAAAAGTTTAATGCTCTTTGCTCTATTATTTGATTACCGGTTTTTTTGTAGTTGGTTCAATTTTCTTCAATATAATTACTTCATCAGTTTAAAATTATTTACATTACATTCTTTTACTTCTAGAACATTTCGAATACATAGGGAAAAAGAATCTTCTCGGGCGGGACTCGAACCCGCAGTCTTTCCCTTACAGGGGGAATGCCTGACCAATTCGGCTACCGAGACACGCCCGATATGATTCAAATTTGCCGAATTGGTCAGGCATTCCCCCTGTAAGGGAAAGACTGCGGGTTCGAGTCCCGCCCGAGAAGATTCTTTTTCCCTATGTATTCGATTTGTATAGTTAGCATACTTAATGCTATAAAAAAAAAAAATCCTTCAATTCTAGAACATTCTTTTCAGCGCTATTATGTAAGCACTAAGTATAGCCTAACTACCTAGCTTGTTTTATGGATCCAGTAACAACACTGTCAACATAAACTTTGTGAGAAGAGGTAATGAAATTTTAATAGATTAATAAGTTTTTTAGGTTCAAGGTTATTTTTACATTGGAAACATCAAGACCAATGCAAGTATGATTATCTAGGTATTCATTACTTATGCATAAGTTTTTGTATGAGAATTTCAATTCCCTTTCAGAATTGAAATTCTCACTTATGAAATCCTGTGTTAGTTTTTCAGTTTGAAATGTGTCCTGAAACGAATAGCTCTAGCTTAACACTATCGTAATTCAATTATAGATTGAAAAGCTAATAAAAGCCCTTGAATACACTGATAATAACGCTTAGTAAGAGTTTAATCGATAAACGTAACTTTAATTTATGACTTCACGGAACCGTACAAGAATGGAGTGATATTTTTTTTTAAGAAAGCTTTTTGAATTAATAAATAATAATAAAATAAATATTCCACAATATTCTACACAACGCTTGGTAAGCTTTTATAGCTTGTGCTATGGAATCTAGAATGCGGATAAACATACTTATATACTTCTTTTTTTGTTAATATATACATATTATACATAATTACGTAGTAACATCACAAAATTTTGGTATTAGCATCTGTGTGGTAACGGAAAAGAATTTACAAGTATCACCACCTCATCTCGTCCGATGGGCGTTTTAAGAGGCGATTAACGGAAAAATACGCAGACGATATCATAACGAGAGAAGAAAAACTCGAAATAAAACCATGTGCCAATGCCAACCCGTCTGGTTAGCGTAGTTGGGGATTGGGAGAGGCCAGTCCAGCAGTGGACTGGGATAGGCTAATTGGTTGATTGGTAGCATTACAATTAAAACAATATGGGTCAATCAACTTTTAAGTGTACATCAATGAAAAATTTAACTTTTTAATTTTATTAGTTTTTTTTTTAATATTTTAATACATTTTCTGTAGATGATTACTTATATTTTAAGAATTCACATAGAGCAGAGCAATTTTTTTAAAGGAAATAGTAATTTTGACTCCGAAATCGACATGACTCTAGTTAAGATAGTCCCTTGGACAACTAAACTAAATAGGCTTCTGAACCATTTAAAATTCAGTCCAATTGTAAACCGGCACTTTATTCTCACTTAATATAGGATGGATTTAAATTTATTTTCTATAAATAAATGACGCGACTTTTAATTTATAAGTTATTTCCAATATTATTGTCTCTTGGACAACGACACTTTAAAATGTAACGAACTTTTCATTTAACTTGTAAAATAATAATTAATACGTAATATTTAATTGTCTATGAATTTACTTTTAAATATTAAATTCATAATTGAAATTGTTGTGAACCTTACTGTTTTTTCCTAAAGTAATAATGACGATAATGTGTCTCTAGGAGATAGGGACAAAATGGTTGTCCAGTGGACATACGGTTGTCCATAGGACATTCTCGGGAGTCCATACTAGAATTTTAATTGCTTGTATTTGTTCTTATTATGTAAAAACAAACAACGATAGACCATAGTAATCAATTTTATTATATTTTTTACGAAAAAAAACAACATTACAATATAAATCGAATACATAGGGAAAAAGAATCTTCTCGGGCGGGACTCGAACCCGCAGTCTTTCCCTTACAGGGGGAATGCCTGACCAATTCGGCTACCGAGACACGCCCGAAATGAGTCCCGCCCGAGAAGATTCTTTTTCCTTATGTATTCGATTTGTATAGTTAGCATACTTAATGCTGTAAAAATTCCTTCAGTTACAATATAAGTTTTTTATTCTTGTGGTAGCCTTTCCTCTTTTTTCTCTTTCGCTCAGCTAATTTCTCGGGGTCTACTTTAATTTTTTCTCTGTATCGTCTCGATTTTCTTTTTCCGTCAAACCCATTATCTAAAAATAATTTAGAATTGAGAACCATTAGACTATAATATTATTAAATTAAAAATTTAAAAAACCCCCGGCACCCCATCTCCACTTTAATCCTCATAACTTTTAAACGGCTTAACCGATTTTCACCAAACATGTCTAAGAACACTCGTAGATAAGTCGCCTTTAATACAAAAAAAACTTCAGGGACTAAATATTGAAAGAAAAAGTATTGCTTTATGTTGATTCTATCGTTATTGTCCTACGGACAACCAACATGTCCCATGGACAACGGTTTTGGTTGTCCAAGAGACTGGTTGTCCGAGTGACATTTATCAGTTTTTGCGCTCCCTGGTAATAAATGATGATATTTTGAATTCGATCTCACACGCAGTGAAAAATATAAATTAATTGGAATATATTTTACTTTAAATAACTACGACATATCAAATACTTAAGTTTTTGTGCTGGTTGTCCGGTAGACACACCATAAAGCCACGCACTCTTTCAGAACACACTCGGCCGACTGACGTCGCGGTAAAAATAAATATCAAAATGGTGACTGGATGAGTTGTCACCAAATGAATCGACTTGTTATGAAGGCACTGATAAAGTCATCTGTGTTTTGATTTCGGAACCTTTTTTGCCGTTGTCCGGTGGACGTCAGGAAAATAAATTAAAATAAGGACAAAACTGAACATGCAAAAAAGTCGTTAAAATTATAAAGCAAACAAGAATCGATATGCTAACAGCATAGTAGATATTGTAATAAATAATTATGTGTACAAGCGTAATTAATTGCCATATAGTATTTTTAGTTTAAAGTAATGTTTCACTGTACTAACCTGCTGGGGGACAAACAATAAACTACTTCATCAGATGTTTTGTCACCCGGACAACCATTAAAATTCCAGTATAATAGTGATTGATTTAAAATAAATGACTCGTATGTTTGCTTAATATTATGATAAACGCGACATGTGCCAACAAAACCTATTTTTCTTTAGAACTACGATTATATTGGCCAGGGACAAAACATAGTACTAAGAGGACAAATAAAAGTTGATTGACCCATATAGCTATTTTATGAAAATTCCAACATATTTCTGTTCCAACTATTATAGACTGTGGTGATTTTTCCTGTATTAGCTACTGGCGATTACTTTACGGCTACTAAATATTTGTTTAAAATAAAGTGGTTGTTTGCGACTGTACAGTCGACAAAGGAGATACGCTTGCATCTTTACATATAACTTTATATGTAAATGTGCAACCGTATCTCCTTTTTTGACTGTACATATCCTACTACAACATCTATTGTTGAAATATTAAAATAATTTCTGTCACATGCTAGTGATGTGATTTGACAACTTTTTTCTTTATAAGCATTAAGCATACTTTTTTCTCGAAAACACTTGATTTGATTGATTAGTACATGTCATGTTACTCCTGTTGCATTCGTCAGGCAAAAAAACCTAGTTTCGAAAGACCATTCTTTTCTTATCTCTAGCTTTATGTTAAGCTTGGAATTTCTCGTGAGTCGATAACCTGTCCACCATAACTAACTTCATTATAAGGAGATACTGTTGTATAACTGGTGTGGTGGGCCCGCCATAATTTTTTCTTAATCTACTAACTCCCATCTAGTTTCCGGTTATTCATTCCACTGTAGGTATAGAAAAAAGTATAGAAGAACAGTGCATAACATAAACTAGTATCGTGCACAAATATTGCAGGATCTGACCAACTATTTACGTCGAATACTGATCAAACCGAAGGGTCTGCGAACCGTAATGGGCTTACCACACGCACAAGTTTCACCAGTTTTGCCTGCACAGGTAGGCTTCAGTTACCGTGCACAATTGTTACTTGGTTGTCAGTTTTACCAACTACATGCCCGGTGTTCTGTGTACAAACAGGCATACGCAGGCAATACTATGGTGCAACTTGTGCGTGTGGCAGACCAATGAGACTTATTGCATGCCACAGACTAGCCAGCAAGAGAGAACAGGCGTTGCGTTGCGTTGAGCAGGGTCATTCTTAGAAATTTAAAGGAATTTCTCTCAATGCTATAGTTTAATAGATTCCAATTTTTTAAGAATGACCCTGATCGAAGCAACGCAACGCAGTGCAACGGACAGCGATACAACTGTAATACAGATAGTGTATGTGTGTGATACTCAGCGTAGTGAGTAATACCTGTTTTAAGTTTACATCTAGTTGCAAAGAGGTTACGAGCAGCCAAGTGTGAAATGTCAACCCAAAGTTATTACTTCTTATACATTCGTTCTTATACATATTTCAAAATAAATGTAAATCATCTGTAAAAAACCAGACAAGACGAACTTTTGTTACTTAAACGGCAATATCTTTTAATTGTATTGTTGTAGAAGTCACAGTTGTAAGCGGTTGCAAACTTGAGTACTTGGTATAAATTTCAATTTGATCTGTCCACGCATTCCCGAGAAAAAGGTCTCACAAACAGATAGACAGACAACGAAGTGATCCTATTCAATTCAATTCTTAATGCAGGCATCCTATACAATGCTTAGGCGATGTTTGTTAATATATAGAATGCCTGCTGTTCCACCGGCAATGTGTGAAATAAATAGGTTATGGACTATATTTGCGGATGGTTTTGCGGAAAATATTTCGGAATTGTTATAAAAAAAAATGAATGAATGGTATCTGTTTGTTGCCACAACTTGCGCTTGCCAATGTCATGTTGTTGTGAAGAGTTGAAATAATCCTATAAGGTTTCCGCTTTTCTTTTGAGGTATGGAACCGTGAAAAACCTTGACTACTAAGGTAGTAAATAAGCATACGATAACTATTTTCTGTGGCTTATGGCCGTTTTCACCAACATCCCCTAAATTTTAGGGGCCACCTAACGTAAGTTAGGTAACCCTTAGTGACATTTTCGTTTTCACCAAACGTTAGGTAACACCTAACTGCTTAGGTGACACTTAAAATTTAGGGGCCCGAATGTTCACCCCCTAACTATCCCCTAACTAAGTGACAGAATAACTGTGCGCATATTTACGTACATATTCTTAAAATTATTAAAATGGAGGAGGATTTATGGGATTTTTTAAATACTGCTGGGATTGTGGAGATGATAAATAATACTGGTTTATTTAATGGACCGAAAATTTACCACAATAGACCACATTTATTTACAAAATATGACGATA
This sequence comes from Eilema sororculum, assembly GCA_914829495.1. Taxonomy (NCBI): domain Eukaryota; kingdom Metazoa; phylum Arthropoda; class Insecta; order Lepidoptera; family Erebidae; genus Eilema; species Eilema sororculum. Next base: position 12,193,385 of record OU618555.1, read on the forward strand.
AACGATAAACATTTTTTCGTAAGATTCAGAACTAAGGAGACCGTTATCTTTTTACTAAGTAAAATTGAACAATTACATATGTTTTATTGGTCAAATTTTACTACATGTCCACGTGCAACTAGATTTTAGGTTATGTAATATTTGTTACCTTATGAATTAAAAAAAAAAATCATATGTTAACAATTATAATACTGCAGTAATAAAACTAGAAATAAATCAGTACCTGGTACCGATTTATTTCTGTAAAAGCACAAAGTAACTGTTTTATAGGGGTCCACCTATAAAACAGTTACGTAGTACTTTGTGCCTTGAGGTTCTATGCCTCAGGTAGTCATTTACAAAAAGTATCTCATATGGGCGGCATAAGTGTCAGCACTGCACAGTCGTATTTTATGAGAGTATCTGAAGCGATAGCAACTTTATTTGAGGAATTTGTAGTATTGAACACAAACATACTCGTATGATGATTTGTCAGCGTGTTATTTATTTGACAGTTGTCAGTTTGACATTTCCTAGCAAAGGAATTCACATATTCAGCCACTAATCACATCTTTTTTTTACATAAATTAAACCTAAAACATACAAAAAAATATTTTATATACCATATATATTTCTAACTAAGTAATAATAATTAATTTAAAGCTTAAATTTTGTATAAAACATATTTTGAAACCAGTTACGGTTTTCGCCAGCACTATAAAATAGGTGTCCCTTAGTTAGGTGTCACTTAGGGTGGTGAAAACGAAGTTAGGTAAGTAAAATATTTAAGGGCTACCTACGTTAGGGGACTCTTAGTTAGGAGGTGATTTAAGTATAGTTGGTGAAAACGGGCATTAGTAACGTAAAATACAGACTACAGAAAGGGTAAGAGAGGATAGGTATTGACATACTCCTACCTTACTCTTCTGTAATATATAGGCGTGGTGATATTAAAGAAAACTGTTCATAATATGAGAGCCCTTCACCTGTGACAGCTATTCGTTACCACTTGCAATATTTCACCACACCACTCATTGTGAAAGGCACAAAAATAACTTCAAAAGACGAGCTAAATATATAGTTACGCGTAAAATTGCCAAAATAAACACGTTTTATTTTTAAACTGTTTAAGCTTTACACTGTAACGTATACGTACTTATGTGTAGATTACCTACATAATTAGGTACACATGGTTGCTGACCGACTTAAGTGTATTGTGTAACAGTTACCGCTGTAAAGTGACATTAAATCATATAGTTATCTGTAGTTAGGTGTACGGGACCCAGCTCCTGTACTACATATTCATGTTAAATCCATACTAATATTATAAATGCGAAACTAACTCTGTCTGTCTGTCTGTCTGTCTGTCTGTTTGTATGTTACGCTTCCACGCCTGAACCACTGAACCGATTTTGATGAAGTTTGGTATAGGGGTAGATTAGACCATGAGAAAGGACATAGGCTATGTTTGGTCGCGATAACCGACATCCACGCGGGCGGAGCCGCGGGCAAAAGCTAGTTACACAATAAAAGACTGGCGCAGACTTTTCTCTTTGGATCGGCGGTTGCAGCAGCAAAAAAAAACTATAAACCAAAATCCAATCTCATAAACCAAGTCTAAAGTAAAATAGGTGAACGAACCATGGACTCCGAGGTGAAAGCTTTGTATGCGAAGAGGAAACATGACAATGACATTAGTTACATCTTTTGTTATTGGAGTAGGTACACACCAAGCAAGTGAAACAATGACTAAAAGGTTTGTAGGTATGTGTGTATGCAGCTTTAGGTATATAATAATTGATCTCTACTACGGCTATCCTTCAACTAGATATCGTCCAACCTAGGAACAATAGCGCCTTGAATGCCCCTCATGATAGCTTCGTGTATTGACTATCTGCAACAATATTTAGTTTGCGTGAATTAATAGGGCAGTTTATCAGTGTAGTGAATATAATTTCCAGATAAAATTTGGCACAGAGTAAGCATATTACGCAGACTAAAAGAATAACATAGAGGGAACGTATAGAACTAGCGAATGAAGCCTTCCCCTTCCCACTCTTCAGAGCACACCACTGCCACTGCAGGATCACCTCACATCCTCGGTATGAATGGTCGCTGCAAACTGAATAACAAAAACTATATCGAGAGTATCATCAAATCAGCCTCGCGTAAATTCGGAGTCCTGAACAGAGTGAGACGTTTTTTCACGCCGGAGCAGCGGTGTCTTCTATACAAGACCCAAATTCGTTCCTGCGTGGAATACTGCTCACATCTCTGGGACGGCTCCGCAAAGTAGGTACTTACTAGATGCTCTCGGCAGGTTGCAGCGACGACGTGCGGTCCGCATTATTGGGAATCCTGAGGTCACGAACACCCTCGAGCCTTTGCAGATGCGTAGAGATTTTGCGTCTTTGGCAGTTTTCTACCGTCTCTACCATGGTGAATGTTCTGACGAGCTCTTCCAATTACTCCCACCCTCCCCTTTCCTTCACAGGACGACACGTGCAGGGCTAAGATGCCATTCATTTACGGTGCAGAGTATACCTGCTAGAACCAAGCGTTTCAGTGACTCATTCCTATGCCGCACCACTAAGACCTGGAACTCCCTGCCAGCTCACGTGTTTGCTTCTTCCTACAGTCCCGGGGCCTTTAAGCGGGGCGTGAAAAGGCATCTGATGTGGCCGTCAAGCTGAGTGCCATCACTGTTAACATGGTAAATGTTTACGATGGTGACCCTCTTTCCGAGACTTTGCCTTTAGCTTAACATCAGGCGAGGTGAAGTCAAATTGACGTGTCCTGTATATTAAAAAAAAAGAATACCTACTGTAACTGTAGTGAAGTAGTGCTATCTTATTCGCACTCTTTGGGAGCGCGCACGAGTGTGAGCGAGATGGCACTGCTTTAATATTCCTTTTTATTGCTTCACTTGCTTGTTTTATACGTTCCATCTATGTTATTTTTTTAGTCTGCGGCTTAATATTAGTGTAGTTTTGGGTTTATTGTATGGGGCTGAACCAAAACCTATACGGGCCAAACTCAACCTCATACACATATGCTGATTGTCATCATTGTCAGGTCATATGGTAGTCACTCAGTTTGAAGCCGAATATCTCCGAAGATAATCAGAAATCTTTGGTTTCGAAATGGACCCCTTATGTGTAACGTACCCATCTCTTGCCCTCGGATGGAGAGAAACGGGGAGACCCTAAAGTCTATATTGAATAAGACATTTGTACTTGTGGTGATTACCTTCAATGTAAACCTTTGAGAATGCCGTAACGCTAAACCCAAAGGTCCAAAAATAAAATTCAACTCTTTGGAAAAGTGTTGAATAAATATGTTTGGTGAATATGTGTAATAGATTCCACCAAGTGCCATCAATCTCCAGTATGAACACCCTCAAGTGTAATACATCATAAACTCTACATGTAATAAGATAGAAACCGTTATCCATACATAGATCATAATACTCTTATGTTTATAATAAACAGTGTTTACTTACCTACGTTGCTTCATGAAAGCGAATCTTAGCTATCCTTCAATGATTTTCAATAGGCGCTGAACACTGCAAACTGAGATAGAGATATCGGCGGCCATAGAAATGTCGGTGGGGATCGAAACGTCTGTTGTGTACGTTCGTATTTAGCGCCAGTAACCCTCCGATGATTGTTCCGAAGTCTTGTAAGCGCTGCCTGTAGGATATTGTTACCTGTCTACTCTCAGAATATAAAGGAAAATAATATAGAAAGAAAGAAAGAAAGAAAATATTTTTTATTTCACTTGGCAATATTTAGACATGACATAAATTATACAATACCTACTTTAATATAAACATTAATTTTATTTATCTAGTAATATTGTAGGGTATAATGCCACACACGGCCAAGTAGAAATAAACTGCCGCCTCTCAGCTTAATGCTCTCCGCTTTGTAGTGCAGGCGGACAGCGCTGGTTTTCAGAGACGGTCGGACAGTGGATGGGACATATTTTTTTTTTATACGAGTAAATTGTTGGAGACAAAAAAAATATTGACAAAAAACCACAAGCCACCGTGATACTCAATTGGAACAATGTAAACAGTATAATATAATACATATAATTTATATACTTAATATAGGTAATATATTACCTACGAGGAATATGAAATCCAGGATTATTGAACTAAATTATTTTTAGTTAGGATACTATTGTAACCATCACATATCTTTCTTCCATGAGATTAAAAACTGACATGAATATTTTTGGATGTTTGTTTACGTACAGGTGATTTTATAGTCGTTTCATATAAAACAAACTAGCTTTTGCCCGCGGCTCCGCCCGCGTGGATGTCGGTTATCGCGACCAAACATAGCCTATGTCCTTTCTCATTATCTAATCTACCCCTATACCAAATTTCATCAAAATCGGTTCAGTGGTTGAGGCGTGAAAGCGTAACATACAGACAGACAGACAGAGTTACTTTCGCATTTATAATATTAGTATGGATTTGGGCACAGTTTCGATAGTAAAATCATCCGGGAGTATTAATTTGGCGAATGAAAATTTTTTTTTAAAACCCCTCACATTTTCCCTTTCACCTGAACATTATTCCCATACATTATCAAAAAAAAAAAAATGTTTTTCTTTCGTACTCCCATTTTTATAGAAACTGTGCCCGAATTCTTTTTATCCGAAACAACTAAAATCACCCGGCTGAACGTATCTGGTTGAAATTTGTACAGGAACAGATTATAGTTTTGAATTACACATTACATTTTAATACTTGAAATATCGTGGGTTGTGGGAGCTGGATCAGATTTCCATACGAACAAACATGACATTCGTTACTGGTAATTAGAGATCTAAAAATCTGACACCCAGATGCTCTCTAGCTGGAATATTTCGATATGATTTTTTTTATTGATTACTTATATACATAGTGTAGTGACCTAAATAAAAATCTTAACTTAGCTGTGTAGAATTTGGTGCCATACATCCATAGTTCCCAAGGGCCCACCCACCATCATCACTGGAGCCCACACCGACGCGACTCCACCGTAATATTTTCAAGTTATGCTAAGTAGTCGACTAATTTTAAGTCGCTTTAATATTTATTGCATATGTTACCGGCAATGTGTATAATGCAGGCATTCTGTACTATGCCTAGGCGATGTTTGTTAATATATAGAATGCCTGCTGTTCCACCGGCAATGTGTGAAATAAATAGGTTATGGACTATATCTGCGGATGGTTCTGCGAAAATTATATTTTGGAATTGTTATAAAAAAAAACCACGAAGACTAACGCGGGAGCTTCGCTCTGCTCCTCTCCGTCTTCTAACCTAATGTATCCAAGTCAAAATGCGCGCTATGGACACTGCGCCCGGACCTGGATATATGTACATAATATAGGTTAGAAGAATGAGGAAGCAGCGGAGCTCCAGCATTAACGTGATTGTATTTTTATAACCACCATCAATATTCTTTGATACAATTTCATACATTGCCTGCTTCGCACTCGGCATTCTATAAAATACCGGATTATACACATTGCAGGTAACACATACAAGTCATACAAACAGCATGTGATACGCTTTAAATTGGTGCTATATGCTATCGGAATGATAGTGCCAATCGCATCAAAATACGTTGGTTAGTTCTGGCGTACATAAGTACACAGATGTAAGAGACTTAATAATTATATGTACAATGTAAATATTGTCATGTCACGGTAATTAACTGTGTATTAACGCTTATATTGACGGTATGTCTGACCAGAATATAAAAATAGCTAGGTAGATATATTACAAGTACTCTTTCATACTTGGAATTTGACTCATCGTTTATTGAAGATCAATACCTACCTAATTGTAGTTATTACATAATATACCAAAGGTTATTTTAAGGTTAATTCTGTTCAAATGAATTGCTAAAGGCACGTACACCTAAACACTTTATGCTTATTCCATAACTAGGGTCCCATTTCATTTTATATGTACGTATTCGACTTATTTTGGCTGGCAACCCTGAGTAGAAGCTTGTGCCGGAACCTCGTCCAATAAAATTATTGTCATACCAAGACCATACTGCAAATATTATTTAATTTTAGACCTTAAAGTAATGCCGTTAAAGTCTAACAATATGTGATTTTTGTAGAGTGGATGAAAAAGTGTAATAAACTTTTCATTTAATTTTGGACTTTAAGCCTAGTAGGCCAACTATTAGGTAACCTGTGGTAGTAGTCTCAAAATCCATAGTAAAATTATAAATGTGAAAGGAACTCTGTCTGTCTGTATGTTACACTTTCACGACTAAATCACTGAACCGATTTAGTTGAAATTTGGCATAGGGGTAGATTAGTCCTTGAGAAAGGACATAGGCTACGTTTGGTCGCGATAAACGACATCCACGCGGGCGGAGCCGCATGCAAAAGCTAGTTTAGTAAAAAAAAACTGTCTCTCTGTTGTATGACTGGTTTTGCTTTAGGAAAATCGACGGCCGGTTTACCAGTTAGGAGGTGAGGTTGGCTACGAAGATGATAATCTAGGATTCCATAAGCCCAGTGGAAAAAACATATAATTCTTCTAATAAAAATCATTTTACCAAAATTCTATTACAAAAATTTCCATCTTTCGTAAACTAGGCACCTAACTACCTCCACATATTACACTGACGGACTCATAAACTGCATCAAAGTTCAGGTTTACTCTAAAAGGATTTTTTATAATAAGTATGCAAACTTTTTAGATTAAATTATATAAATATGGAAAGACTGGCTCTTAATCTTAAAAAAAAAATTAAATTTAAAAATAGAACTGCAGTAAAACAAATGAATATAGCCGGGAAAAGAAAATTTACTTGTAGTATCAGATTTGCGTGTTATTTATAGCAAAGTTTTAAATTGATTCTCATTGATTTTTTTTGTTTTGTCAATTGAATTATTGTTACCAGCATAATTGTTGGGTTAGTTTTTTAACACATCGAGAGTTTTTGAACCATAATATGGATACTTCGTCCGAACAAGCGGCACAAATTGTAGCATTGGTGCGGGAGGGCTTGGATCAACGAACGATTGGTAGAAATTTAAATTTAAACCAGTCTACGGTTTCTAGAATATACAGAAGGTTTGTAGAGACAGGTTCTTACAGGAGGAGACGTGGTACAGGCAGAACTCGAGCAACCACAGGTCGTGATGACCGATTTATTGTTATAACTTCCCTGCGAAATCGTTTCCTCACGTCAGTTAACATCAAAACCGAGCTTAATGAAGTGCGTGGAGTAAACGTGTGTGCACGAACAATAAGAAGAAGGTTAAAGGAAGCGGATATCACCCCTTTTAGACCAGCAAATGGTCCAAAGTTGTCTACAGCTCACAGACAAGATCGCTTAAGATTTGCGCGTCATCACCTGAATTGGACAGAAGAGCAGTGGGCCTCTGTATTGTTCACGGACGAGTGTAGGACATGTTTATATGGTGCAGATGGTCGCAGAAGAGTCTATCGTCGACGTGGGGAGCGATATGCTCAAAGTTGCATTGAGGAGCGTGTTCCTTTTGGAGGCGGTTCATGTATGGTCTGGGGTGGCATATCGATGAACGGGCGAACAGAACTTGTGTTCATAGACATGGTCCGTCAAAACGGTAATAGAGGGGGTTTGACAGCACATCGCTACATAACAGAGATATTAGAAGATCACGTGGTGCCTTACATGGGATTCATAGGCGAAAATTTTACTTTAATGCAGGATAATGCCCGGCCGCATGCAGCTGCACAAGTTCAACATTATTGCGAAGAGGTTGGGATACGTACAATGAATTGGCCAGCACGCAGCCCGGATCTTAATCCCATCGAGCATGTTTGGGACAATTTAAAAAGAGCTGTATATGCGAGAAACCCTTCGCCCACGACAGTGGCAGCACTAAGAACAGCACTTTCAGAAGAATGGGACAATATTCCGCAAGATCTTTTAAAAACCCTTATAAAATCTATGCGGAACCGATTAGAATCCGTAATAAGGGCACGTGGGGGTAATACACCTTATTAAAACACAAATAAACCCTTGCATAAAGTTTGTGTCTATTGTTAAAACCAATTTTTTAATTAAACCAATTTTTCTTAAATTTCTGTTTTTTCTTCAAAAAAAGTCTTAAGGTCCTTTCCAGTACATAAACTTAAACTTAAAGATATGACCCTACGCTGTTTTAAAGTTCACGAACCAATCTAGAGGTTTCAATTTAAATCTGTATAGAAAGTATGCATACTTGGTTAAAATATTTATTTCAAAGTCGTCTATTACTTTGATGCAGTTTATGAGTCCGTCAGTGTATATCATTTGTTCCAATGTGAACGGAAAATTAATATACAATAATAGATTTCAATTACTGTGAGAGTCACCAGACTGCCGGAGTTTGATTGATTGCAATATTTACATTAAATGTTCGTATTACGCGTTCAAAAACTAATTAACAGTAATTAAAAAGCTAGTAGTAATTAAATTTTGATCCTTTTGTACCACTGAGATAGCAAATAAGCACAAGGTCCTCTTGATGTTAATCAGTTGGTCAACCAGTTGATAGACTAGTTCCTAGAAGCTTACAACACCGGAGTTTCACACACTTTCTTGTCCCCCTTTCCCAAGGAGTTCTGTCTTCCTCCGCACCATAAACAGCACCCATCAATAAAAGTAGCTAGCTATACCTGCACAGTTCATCAAATGGACTTGGCTCTATTTCACCGCATGTAATTGCCTGCCTGTCGCGTCTTTTTTACCATTGCTAGGCTCCTAAGTGTCGTGTCGTGATGTTAATAGCCTTCAAACTTCCCCAAAGCATGGGTTATCAAATATAAAACTATAGAACACCTATAAAACAACTAGCTTTTGCCCGCGACTCCGCCCACGTGGGTGTCGGTTATCGCGACCAAACATGGCCTATGTCCTTTCTCATGGTTTAATCTACCCCTATACCAACTTTTAGCAAAATATTCAGTGGTTTAGGCGTGAAAGTGTAACATACAGACAAACAGACAGACAGAGTTACTTTAGCATTTAAAATATTAGTATGGATTTTCCAAATTGCGGATGTAGGTCTGGAGATTTGCGCGTTCAAATACATAAACTTTTCAACTTTATTCAGTGTATACCTAGTTAATGTATAGCGGGTTGGGGACGTGTCGCATTCCGTTTTCAATTCGTGTAGTTTCCACTCTAGGACCCTTTAGTTCCGACGGCTATCGATCTTTTACAGGCCAGACCGTTGCCACTCTAGCTTGCTTATTCTGTGAGCTATGGCGATAACCATAGTTATTTGTCACAATGGCCTAATATCGAATTTTATCCTCTTATCCATAGCATAGTTTGTAATATGTGCTCTAGAATGCTGATAACATACTTAAATACATTCGTTGTGAATAAAAAGGTTTAGATACTTAGTAGCAAAAGCTTCAAGTCTCAAATAACAGTTATTATACATAACCAATCTGTGTTACCATTGATGACTTACGGATCTGAAACGTGGTCCCTCACTAGAGGTCTCCTTAAAAAGCTCAGTCGCTCAACGAGCTATGGAGCGGGCTATGCTCGGTATTTCCCTATGTGATCGCGTCAGAAATGATATCCGTGGGAGAATAAAAGTAATCGGCGTAGCCCAGCGGATTAACTCGTTGAAGTGGCAGTAGGCGGGACACATAGCGCGCAGAACAGATGGCCGAGCGATGGCGATGGAGCAAAAAAGTTCTGGAATGGCGATCGCGTACGGGCAAGCGTAGTATAGGACGCCCAACGGCCAGGTGGAAGGAAGCCCTCATCAAGGTCGCCGAGAAGCGCTGGATGCGGGCTGTTTTAAATCGGTCATTCTGGAAGTCTATGGGAGAGGCATATGTTCAGCAGTGGTTTATGTGTGGCTGATATGATGAAGTGGAAATCGAACGTGTACTGTACTGTCGACGACGTAGCACTCCAACGCTCTACCCTTCACCTCTCCACGTCACAGAGGTCGTCACAGAGGTCACAGAGTCGTGTATTACATTCGCCGTTGACTATACGATTGATTGAAACTGAAGTGCTACGCAGCATGTCATAAGACCCGCCCCTTCTGCAGTACTAGTACTTCAACATTGAATTATTAACCAAGCATCGATCTAATGCAGGTGCTGGTATTCGTATCCCTAGTTAAAGTATAATAAGACAGCGTCATAATATTTATTTTATATAAGTAAACAGCTCAGTAGGAATTATTTAGGTCACCCAGGTCGGCAGCGCGATGCGCACCCCTCTTTCTGCGGCAAGATGGGAACACTGGTTCCCAAACCCGAGAGACTAGTCATCCCGAAACTGAAGATGGCCCAGGTTCAGCCGAGTTGAGAGAGGAATGCCTTATTGGGTCACCTCCCCGGCAATTGAGACATGACAGACGGTGTGCGATTTTAGTCGGTTCGAAAACGACATAACCGCTCCCGCTGCCTGTCGTGGGGGGTATCTGTGGGATTTCCGTACGACAAAAGGTATTATTTAGGTAGTAAATATTGTGTGATAGATTAACACATGGCAATTGGCATTGGCATGGGATTGTATTCCCCTTCGGCCGTCTACGAAACCAGAGCCACGTAACTAGTTACTAACTAAACATATTTCGTCCTTGTACGATACCAGTTACGTAAACAGACGTTTTTTTACTTTAACGTTACTTGGTATAGTGACTAGTTACGTAGCTCTGGTTTCTTAGACGTCCGAAGGGTTGTTTTCCCCGTACACTCATCAAACAATGACAATGTTTGTGATTACAAGCAAATATTAAATATATTTTTAAAAGTGTAGCAGTTTACACAGGCAGATAGACAAAAACAGATACATACACACATCAAAAAAAGTTTGCGATCACTTTGAAAAACTGAAATCTTTTTTGTTACTGTAGATTATATTATGATTTTTTCTTCTTTTTAGATTCTTTATTTAAAAATAAAGAATTAGAACACAAAACAATGACACCGTTCAATTGTTTTTTCTTACAAAAAGGCTTTCAGTCCTAGCTTACGCTCATTCAGAAATCTGATTTAGTGAATTATAACCGATTCAAGATATTTTTCGCGGAAAGTAGTGATTGAAAAAATGCCAAGAGGATTATCAGAGGTTTTACGAGCTAAAATAGTAACTTTGAGGGAAGAAGGATACACCACGAGAGTAATAGCACGCATACTTGCTATATCCCAATCCTGTGTCGTGGCTACGTTGCAGAGGTACCACGGAATGGAGAATTTAGCTGACCGACCCCGCAGCGGTCGCCCAACTGTTTTGACAGCTGCCCAAAAGCGCTATATTAGATTGCTGGCAGCCCGTGATCCCACAATCAACGCCACAAAAATAAAAGCAGAAGTCAGGGCCGCCTCTGGGCTTGAAGTTAGCACGCAGACCGTTCGCAATTGCTTGCACCAGGCTGGATTACGAGCACGGAGGTCATGGCGAGCTCCGCTCAATTCCCGGCAACGTCAACAACGAAGATTGCAGTGGGCTAGACTTCGGCAAAATGAAGAAGGTGAGGAAGAAAACATTTGGCAAAACTGTCTCTTCGTTGATGAATCCCGAATCTCCACTCATCCAGATAACCGACGTGTCCGTGTCTGGAGAAGACCAGGCGACCGTGAAAGACAAAGAACTGCCACTGGAACAGTTCAGCAAGGCGGAAAATCGGTGTCTTTTTGGGGTGGCATTATGATTGGAGCTAGAACGCCTTTGATCCCGTATCGGGGCTTCATGACAGCAGACATGTACAAAGCAGTTGCATTATGATTAATGGCTCAATTTTTTAAAATAAATAATAAAAAATAGTTTTATATATTAATTTCAAACAGGGTATTCCTATTTAAAGAAAGCATGCAACATAGATTTTTTCTTGATAAAGTTAAATTTAAAGAATTCTAAGAGCTTATGCCATTGATCGCAAACTTTTTTTGATGTGTGTAGATGTAGGCATTTTAACAGGTCAAACTTCGAAACTACATTTTGTGTCAGAGGTAAATTTAAAGAATTCTAAGAGCTTATGCCATTGATCGCAAACTTTTTTTGATGTGTGTAGATGTAGGCATTTTAACAGGTCAAACTTCGAAACTACATTTTGTGAAACATGTAATATGCAAAAGAAGTAGCTAATAATAATATACTAACAATAGTTGTAATGAAATTGTACAACACGCAGTGTGTATTATTGTCTAAATATCACTATAATCAGTATGATCAATAGTTAATTCCACTGGGTAGTGTTATTAATTACACACTCACATTACGTATCATTAAACACGAAACTATTAATAGTTAGGGCATGAATCGAGTGCGATCCAACAAGTCAGATAACAAATTGAAATCGTAAGATTGGGTTGACCCCTACTTATGTATATCCTACTAGCTTTTGCCCGCGGCTCCGCCCGCGTGGATGTCGGTTATCACGACCAAACATAGCCTATGTCCTTTCTCATGGTCTAATCTACCCCTATACCAAATTTCATAAAAATCGGTTCAGTGGTTTAGGCGTGAAAGCGTAACATACAGACAGACAGACAGACAGACAGAGTTGCTTTCGCATTTATAATATTAGTATGGATTAAAGGAAAATGAGTATTACGATCTTACGTCAGCTATTTGTGTAGTTAGTTCCTGCCGATTTGAGAGAGATATTTGTGATTTGCCAATCGATTGAGAATAAAGTTCATTGACCCCAAAAACAAGCTCAAAATAAAAGTTTACTAAAACAAATTTGAAAAAAAAAATTAAATAAATTCTACATAACATAACATAAACTCACGCCTGTATTCCCCGAAGGGGTAGGCAGAGGTGCTAGCACCCATATTTCGCCAGTTACAATATTAGGTACATACTAGCTTTTGCCCGCGGCTCCGCCCGCGTGGATGTCGGTTATCGCGACAAAACATAGCCTATGTCCTTTCTAAAATGCTTTAGAGAATCGAGGGCCAGGTGTTACACACAGCTCATGGCCGCAAGTCATCTTTTATGAATAATAACTTAGCTGCCTTTTTACTCTGCAGAAACTAATAAATGCTCTTCAGCGTAATTACTGTAGTCCTACTAAATTATTCACACTGGTGCTACTAAGTAGGGCGATGTGATTAGACTGTCATTATTGGGAACATATTATCTAGACTCCAGTCCCCTTAGCACTATAATAACAAGACTAGATATAAATCACTGTTTCATTATTTTGGGATAATTTAAACCTAGGCTTCGGTTCGGTAACATTTTGTAAATAAGGGGATTCGTATCTAATGTATGTCTACTCATAAGGATGTGATGATGACCAAGCGAAGTGGAGGAGAAAGAGCAGGAAAGTGATTGCTGGGGTCGAAGGTTTGAAGGGTAATAGTTATTTTGTTTAATAATGAAATCTATCTTATAATATCAAAATGTTAAGTAGGCTTGTGTACGCTTTAACAACTCTAGAAGTTCTACATAGATTAATGTTAAATTTTAACACTCTCACGTTCTGTGCTAATTTTTCGCATCGGTAGATAGCGCTGCAATGTCCTTATAAGATTTTTATGACTATGATATGATGTGATGTCTGAAACAGGCATCAAGTAGCAGGCATTCCTCGGTTCCCGCGAATATCCTGCCGTGTCTGAACAGCACCTAATGCACTCGTGAGGACTGAGGAGATGTCTATGTTATCTTTTTCGGTGGAGATTTAGGAGTGGCAGTGACAGTAGCTTGCTTTTTGAATTAGTCGATTTGTCTTTGTGACCCTCTGATTAAGCGACAATAAGCGAGATCCCCAGGACTCCAGGAGAGGCATACGGTTGCGTCGTTTCTGAAGATAATATGTATTTGCAATCTGACATACATGTGACTGTGTACCCCTGTTCCCTGTTCGAACGGATACGTCTCATCTCCAATTTATCCGTGCGATTAGTCGAATTTAGCTCCGTTCCGCTCGTCTCCCGTGGAAACACACCTTCATTGCACCCTTATTTACATACCGGAATGCTTCGAAAGGGGTGCTACCTCCGATCAAATTGAATGCAACGATGGCCTTGAATGTTATAGGAACATGATGTAAAGTTATAAATAAGATAGAGTACTATTTTGTGCGATAATTACTGGTATATATCGACAGATTAACTTGTAACATAGGTACCGTTTCTACAGTACCTAATGTACATATATATTTTATTTTCTTAATTTATTGGGTGGGCAGGTATCTCGGCCAAGCGCCGGTGGGGCCGGCTACCTTAACAGTCAAAATAAGTATAACAAAGAATAGATAGTGGTTCTGAGGTGAAAGCTTCAAATGCAACTGGAATCATGCTAAGATTACGATGATGTCTCTTTCTGTGTTTATAATATTGTTACGAATGTGACGTAACATGTCAAAGCATCGGAACGATAAATTCGAACTTATTGTCAATAGCAGCTGTGACTGAGCGCTTTAGACCTCGCCTGCCAAAAAGAAGGTCGACGGATCGAATCCCGGTGACACGATATGTGGTTTTTGTGATTTTCTAATTTATTTAAATCTTTATTTGGTAAAAGTAACAGAAGATTCTATATTTAAAATCTTCTAGTTATTAGCAGAAAATTCTGGAAGAATGAAAATGAGAAACGAAATGAAGATCGAAATTATAGTTTAGCTCTTCTGGGAGATCATAGAAAATTCTGGAGAAATAATAAAATGAATATCGAAAAGACGATCGAAATTCAGGGTATAAAAGGAGCTGTCAGAGCTGTGAAAGGACAGTTAAGTTTGGGAGTTCAAAGTGAACAGAAGAAGAGGAAGAAGGGAAAAGGAAGCAAAGTGAGAAAATAGTGAAAAGTGCAGTAATTGTGCAGTCGCGCTGTGAGTGTCGTCCCGTCCCGTCTCCCGTAACATTGGTGTCAGAAGTGGGATTGGAAATAAACAACTTAGTATTTGAGACCGCTTTATTTACGTACGTACGTAACAATATGCAAGTTTTTCGTTAATCCCTAAAGGGGTAGGTATTATTATCTCATTATACATATTGAGTGCTACACCAACATAAGAGCGTGTTTAGATATAAATCAAGTTAATACCCAGCATATGCAAAAACCACCAAGTCCAAGGTCACGGTAAAAGGTCGTTTATTGTCACACCTAACAGGCGTTATTGTCATGCAAAATAACCGTAATACCTACAGAGACAACGGTATTATACATTTTTGAATACACAGAGGACCCGTTTCAACTGTCACAGACATTGAAACAACCCTTTTACATGGCCACGGATTTAGCACCACGCCGAGATAAAATGATTTCGAGCATGATTAATGTTCTCTTTCATCTCCCGATAATCCATCGTTTTGACATCAGCTATAAAAAGTTTTATAACTAAAACGGTGACGAAATTAATAAATCAATGTATAAGCCACAATTTTTTATCTTTAGGTTTAGGATATTGTGATAGAACAGTTTTCTTCAGTAAAAAAAGGTTCTGTGTCGTGCCATACAAAACCTCGATATTGACTATTACATAAGCTGTAGTATTGATTTATTATACGTAAGGTAATATAGTGTGAGACCCTTCACGTTGGAAATTGTCTCGCCATTCTTTCTGAAATTGCTGAGTGAGCGCTGATGCAAAACTGCAGAGCCAAGTCTGCCAACGCATCAGTCAGGACCCGTAAGTGTTGACTGCATAGAAAAAAAACTAACACAGAGCGAGTGACGAAACCCTGACTTTTCGAGTTACTTATTGCTTATACACTCCCAAATCGTTATGTTACAACGATATCCTTTTTCTCACCTTTTCATTTTGGCATATTGCCAATTTCCAAAGAACCAGAAATATAGCTTTAATAGAAGTACTTTGCTTACCCCATAGTCTATTATACAGACGCGAGATATATACATAAATAAAAATACCATCCCAATAATAGTACAGTATTATTTTATCATCAGCACTTCAGTAGGTCAATGAACTGTTTACCTAATTCGCCCTGTTATTAGCTCACATGTCTCCTACATAATCACTTTGGACGATAAATACTTGTATTATCCTCATGACACCTGGCCTAGATTGGAAAATTGTATATAAAAAATGATACTAGTGAATAAACGTGCGTGGAAACATTTTTCAATTAAGGCCATTTCACTGCTCAAATATTCGGACTCGGACTATATCCACAGTGGTAAGCCAAAAGCTTCAAAGTAAATGTCAATAGCTTGTTGGATTTTCTCTATCTATACTTAAAGTTATTATCCATACTAATATTATAAATGCGAAAGTAACTCTGTCTGTCTGTCTGTCTGTCTGTATGTTACGCTTTCACGCCTTAAGCACTGAACCGATTTTGATGAAATTTGGTATAGGGGTAGATTAGACCATGAGAAAGGACATAGGCTATATTTGGTCGCGATAACCGACATCCACGCGGGCGAAGCCGCGGGCAAAAGCTAGTATGATATAATATCTATATCAGGGTTAGTCGTAGAAATTTGTAATCAAATAAAATTATAGCAATATAAAATTCCTTTAAATTTCTAAGAATGATTATTTTAGTCAACGCATCGTAACACTTTCCCCTCGGATACCTCCCTTGCCGTAGCCGGAAGGGGAGGTTATTTCGGACTCAAACCGACTAAAAGCGCACGCCGACTGAAGATCGTGGTGCTAGGCCGGAGTCGAGGTTGTCTTCGACATATCCCTCGCACTCTAGCGCAACCCTTACGGTCTGGCCCTCCTCGGACGAAACGTATCTCAGCGCAACGCACATGTGAGGCCTCAGCCTAAGTTGATAAAGAGGATCTGTGAACTGGGTGCGTTATGATTTTATCTACAATATAAAAATGGTACTCGTTACTGTTTCATCCATAGACTCAACCTAATCTCAAACCATTTATATAGGTACACTGTGTATAATCCTCTAGCCGTTCATTTATTATTTCGACCGCGTGTAAGGTCACACGGACTACATAAGTGTAAAGCTTGTGCCAAGTCATCTGACATGAATAACATCCTAACAGAGCGAACGACAAAGTGAGTTACGACTCCGGTGGAAAATATTACTTATTCTTCCAAATCTATTCGCAGCAAATGACAAATTATTTATTCGTTCATGAAACATTAAGCAATATTTTTGACTTTAACCCTCGTCACTTCCGTCGCCTTTGACGTCGGACGCAACTTAACGGTTAACAGCAAATATTTGACTTTATTCTCCTTCAAGTACATTGCCAAAATACGTTTAGACTTGAGTGATTGCAATTTTGTCTGCCCTGTTATTCATTATACACAGTTTGGAACATCATGTATTTGTTAATCACTTCGCTTCCATAAAATACCCATCTTGTTTCGGTCTTGACGACTCGTAGTAGGGTTTATGAAAATTCAGCCCTTATAATAACATAATACATTACTGGAAGGCAACATAAACTGAAACAGAATTGTGCTAGAATATCTTACTAGCGTATATACAAGAACCCTTTTCTCTCTTTCAGGTCCTAGCCCACACACTTCAAGGTCTCGGTCAAGATGAGGGCATGTACCAGCAGTACATTCCCCTGGCGCTACACCTTGCCGATGACTTCTTCCTATCACATCCCTCCAGAGATGTACAGCTGCTCATCGCGTGCTGCATCGCTGATGTGCTCAGGGTTTACGCCCCTGAAGCGCCATACAAAGATCAGGAACAGGTATATAACATTCTTAAATAAAGCATACTCCATAAAAATATTTTGTGTAAATTTAGATTTAATTCGATTCGTCCGTCGTCGAATCTTGATGAGCAAGATGTCTTTGTCCCGCCTGATGAAAAACTGCATGTGTTATTAATGTATGACGCAATAAAATACGGACCTTTATAGTAGCACTAATACTGAGATGATTTTTTAATGCCCTGTTAAAAGAATCCTGGATTATAGGAAGCAATAACTGAAGTTATACTAAGGAAGGATCAACGAAGTATTAGCTAGCAGTCCATTGCCGGATATAATACCCCCACTACGCGATCCTTCGCTTTCTGCATCAAGGCTGTCCCACACCCCCGGCCAAGGCCACCTTTTCAGAGCCAAGGATTTTATTCAATTTACAATCATTTTAGCGTTAAGCTAAAAAGATTTTCTTTAAGAAAAATACTGTACTTTGGTCTGTAATCAATCAATTGTTGGTGAACTTCGCATGAATAATTAATGTTTTGATGTCTATAAAGTATCAAGAATATAAAACAATTGGTCACAAATTGTTATTTCTGAACATCCTGATTATTCCTCTTACATTTACGTAACATGTTCTAAACACTGCCATAAAACCACATAATAAAAACACGAAGTAAACAGGGAATCATATTCGTTTTGCTAAATAATTTCTGAGCGTCATAAAGTTATACACAATTTCGCAAAGAGATTAAAAGCTTTTGATGCTTATTGCATGTTTATGATGATATAAGCGTGAAACTTGGGTAATCTGGGACTGACGGGAATACTTGCCAAGTTTAATTGGTTGGCGCAAGTTAGTGCACTCGATAAACTTCACAAGGGTTCTCAGGTCATTTTACACTATTGCAGGATATTTTGTATGATTGCTTTTTAATATATAATAATACTAGATTTTGCCCGCGGCTCCGTCCGCGTGGATGTCGGTTATCGCGACCTAACATAGCCTATGTCCTTTCTCATGGTCTAATCTACCCCTATACCAAATTTCATCAAAATCGGTTCTGTGGTTTAGACGTGAAAGCGTAACATACAGACAGACAGACAGAGTTACTTTTGCATTTATAATATTATTATGGATAATCATACCTTTATCCCTGGAGGGTTAGGCAGAGGTGAATGGAACACCCTCATTTCTCCAATCATTGGATTCGGTAAGGGGTGAGTCTGTTGCCACCTTCCGGGCCACTATTGTTGACTCAAGCCGTGCATTCGAGGCTGAGTCTGGGCTATTATATTGTTCTGATGTTAAACAGCCCCATCGTCTTGTACGACACCGCATGGGAAGAGATGAGTGGATCAAATTCTACTCTGCCGGGAACCAGTATTGGATAGGGGACTCTTTTTGTCCGCACTTAGCCTCTCTCTTGGGCCATTGGGCGTAGAACCAAAATAAGATAAGAATTTTAAAATAGAATAGGTAGTAGGTAGGTAGGCTCTGAAAGGCTATTGTCACTATTGTAGTTAAAAGGCTAGTAAAGTTTAATTATGACTTAAAATGTTGCCGTTTTCTTAATAACTCTTTCTGTGTATTTATTCTCGTTCTTGCCTTGATAAAACATCCGTGCAGTCCGAAGATTTCGTGCGACTGCATCGAACTCTGACTAGATAATTATAATCTAATTCATTCTTTAGGCTCGATAGAACTAATTAGATCTATGTTGGACTTCGATAAAGTCGTAAAAGATCGAATTCTTCCCATCATCAGTCATGTTCTAAATTACTCAATAATCTGCGGTGTCTTTCCAGAGGCCTGGAAGGATGCTCAGATTACTCCTATTGCCAAAAAGAACAACCCTTCCTCCTTCTCTGACTATCGCCCGATCTCTATCTTACCATTTCTCTCCAAAGTTCTCGAGCGACTAGTTCACACTCAACTCACTCATTTCCTCTCTAAAAACTCACTATTAAACTTCTTCCAGTCCGGGTTCCGTGCCGGACACAGTACTACTACCACTTTAGTCCATGTTACAGAAGACATCAGAGCTGGTATGGAGAACGGTGAGCTGACAGTTCTTGCTCTATTGGACTTCAGCAATGCGTTTAACACCGTGGACTTCGACATCCTACTAGGCATACTACGCTCTCTTAACATATCTCCAACAGCGATTGACTGGTTTCACAGTTACCTGTTTGGTCGCCGGCAGCGTATTAATATCGAGGATACTCTCTCGTCCTGGTGTACTACAACTGCCGGCGTGCCACAGGGAGGCGTTTTATCTCCCTTACTCTTCGCTGTTTTCATAAACACAATCACAACAAATTTAACTTCTTCCTACCACCTGTACGCAGACGATCTCCAAATATACTCGCAAGCTCCACTGAACGAACTGAACAACGCAATCGACACCGTCAACGCTGACCTCAACTCTATCTGCAAATGGAGCGTATCGTACGGTCTAAAGGTGAACCCGAGCAAGACTCAGGTCATCCTTGTTGGCAGCCCTTGGATGGTCGGAAGAATAGAGTGGTCAACGCTCCCGCGGGTTACGTGTAACGGTACAAGTGTTGCATACAGTGACAAGGTTAAAAACCTAGGGATATATATGGACAGTTGTTTAACCTGGGCTCCTCAGTTACAAGAGCTAAGTCGTAAAATGTTCGCGGCCGCAGGCTCTATGCGTAGGCTACGTAATTTTCTACCTATTGCCACCAAAGTTGCGCTAGTAAAGTCTCTTCTCTTTCCCATCCTCGATTATGCAGATGCCAGTTATCTAGATCTCACTGAAGACCAACTGAATAAGCTTGAGAGACTCCAAAACTTCTGCATAAGATTCATATTCGGTCTACGCAAATACGATCACGTTTCTGATTACCGAAAAAAGCTCAAGTGGTTACCTATCCGTCTTCGCCGGAACGCTCACATACTCTCATTATTGTACAGTATACTTTTTAATCCTGCCACCCCCTTTTACCTTAAACAACGATTTGAGTTCCTGGACGCTACACATTCCAGGTCTCTGAGATCGGCAGAGAATTTGAAATTAAAAATGCCGGGGCACTCCACAAAGTACACAGACAAATCCTTTTCCGTCCAAGCTGTTCGTCTGTGGAATGCTCTACCGGTAAGTATTAGACGCGCCCAATCCATAACAGCATTTAAAAATTCCGTCAATGATCACTACCTGCGGGACATCGGCTACATTTAGTTTATTTTTAATTTTTTCCCCACTCCGTAAACGACAAGATAGGTCATTTTATATTAAGTGTATATGTGTATGTATCATATTGCATGGTGTATGCATGTATATCTTGTATATATGTATGTGTGTATATATATAAGTATATTGTGTAAATTGTATGTAGGTATATTCAGGTATGTATATATATATTATAAGTACTCGTGTACCAAAAACTGACTTTGTACACCATACTGCCCAAAGATAGACTCGAACACTCTTCTCCATCCAAAGGTTGCCTGTAAGAGATTGCCACTAGGTGATAAGGCCGCCTATTGTTAATACCCACGATGTACGACTAAATAACACATGTTTATATCCTTGGTGTGCACAATAAAGATATACTATACTATACTATACTATACTATTTATACCGAATATTTCGTTACCTTTAATTTGTTTATTTCAGGTAAAAACCATATTCCTGTTCCTGATCAACCAGCTCCAAGGTCTTCGGGACCCGAAGGACCCGGCGTTCAAACGCTACTTCTATCTACTTGAAAACTTGGCTTACGTTAAGTCATTCAACATGTGCTTCGAGTTGGAGGATTGCCAGGAGATCTTCTGTGCCCTTTTCTCCCTCATGTTCAAGATAGTCAAGTGAGTTGGAGGTTTTAGTTGACTATGGTTCATTTTTAACTCATTATTGATGAGCTAGGTTAATTTAATACAAATTATAAATGGGAAAATGTAGGCAAGTCGAAGCGGTAATTTCGACTTTAGTCACATAATTTTATTATTAGTACGTAAAGTAAAACCAACGAAGCGAGAGACAAAAAAGGTGACAAAAGTTTCAGCGGTTCCAAATATTTTTATTTGAAAATAATTATGTAATTTGAAAATTATTAAAGGAATGAAATTGCTCATAAGATGGCGGATCTGACAGTTTAGAACCGCTGTGCTGATATCTTTCCTCTACTACAAAACATGCAACGACAGCTGTCGCTCGGCGTTTGGCGCGTACGTGTGACATGTGCGAAAAGGACATAAAAATAAACGGCTAGTTATCGCAACGTAACTCAGTTATGTTCGCTTTGTTTACCTTTTTTCTCTCGTCTCGTTTACTTTAGATAGTACTATTCCGTTTTAAAGGGAGGTAAAGCCGGTAAGCGGGTAGAAGCTTCGTATGTGAGAGGGACTCGATGCAAGAGTAACCTTCCTTAGTCCACTGCCTCATTAGGACGCCATGGCCACGTAGACTGCCAGGTATTCAAGCAGTTTGTATTCAAATGTACTGTGGCCAAGCCGTCGCCAAGTGAGTGAGGTGCCATACATGTCAATACTAACTGCTTGGATTAGTGGTTGGGGACGTGGCCATAGCGTTTTAGTGAGAATGAATGCTCCGAGGCAATGTTCGCATAGATCCCCGTCGCACAGTGGGCTCAAATTTCAAAGTTGGGTCTTAAGGGCTAAAATATGGATTTTCGGTATCTAGGCATATATTTGAAACGTTTTTATTCTGACATTTTTAAATTAAACACGTAGTTTCGTTGATATAGCCATTTCAACTTTGAATGAAAATACTCATATTTTTAGAATAATAATCCATTAAAATGGATTACATAAATATACAAATGAACTGAAACGGTAATACTGTTTATACTGGAGATTGATGGCGCTTGGTGGAATCTGCTACACATATTGAATAACACACTTGTACTTTTCCACTGACTTAACCTGCAAGTCAGTGGAAAAGTACAAGTGTGTTATTCAATATGAAACGGTAATAACTTACACAAAACTGAATTTCTGAACTACATTACGATAGCAAAAAAGCTACTTGACTGATTTTGACGGAGTAAATCTGTATCTAACATCTGTTTTGTCAGCTAAATCATACAAATAGATTTTTAAATACTTCATATTTCATTTCATTATAAACTAAAATTAGTGTTCCATATTTTACACCACCCTATGACGTCATTTGTTTTGACACTTATTTCCGGGAATCAAGTGATACGGATGCGCGAGCGCAAAAACATTTTCATAAAGATTTCCGCAGGTACCGCCAACACCACTCTAGGAAATACTGCAGAAAAGCTACAAATGAAGATATCTTGAACAATTTATTGACTAGCTCTGATCCCTTAATTTCAACAAAACGCCACAAACTCTACAGAAAACATAAAACTTTGACAAGAGAAGTACAAAGTTTATTAATGATTGAGCAGGTATTTGATTTGCAGGAAAATTTCGCCTTCGTGAACGCAGATACACTTGACAGTGATTAGCAGTTACATTAATTAATTAAAGTTAAAGTGACTAGCAGTTATTGCGACTTTTTAAATTTATATTATTTTAATACTTTTTATTATTTATTTTTTACTTAATTGCTATTTTTTTAAGCATAGTCATGACTAAGTGGATTAGGCCTAAAGGGGACACCACTACAAAAAAAACGCGCCTAGTTCTTAACCTCTAGGGTGGTGTGGACTGGAGAACAAATAGTTACAGTTGCGTCCAAATCGGGAAAAATCGAAGTCTGAGTATAGTCGTTAAAATAGAACATAAATACGTTCTATACATACCTACGTGAAGTCAATTCTTTGAGAAAAATTGAGAATTCCGAGATTTTCACATTTTTCTGTTTTGCTCCATACAAAAATACCTTGGAAATATAATAACTCCGAAAATACGAAATTATCTGAAAGACCGCCATAGTAAAAGTTTCATATAATTGTTAGATCATACCAAAAAAAATATAAGACATTAAAAAAAAACTATTTTTTTTATATATGCTAAGTCCATTACCGGCCGGTTTCGTTCCATCGTGCGTCGCCTCTCTACTACCTTCAAACCTTGAAGAAAAGATCGTACTCTCTTTTAAATGAAAGGCACTGCACTTGTGACTCCTCTGGTGTCCATGGGCGGAGGTGATCGCTTACCATCAGGCGATCCGTCTGCTCGTTTGCCTCCCTATTCCATAAAAAAATAGGGATCTCGTATGCACCAAATTAATCAGAGCATATAAATGTACTATATATTTTCTAAATTCATTTTTTTTGTTTAATTTCTAGCACGGAACACTCCACAAAAGTGAAATCCTTCATGCTGGATGTCCTGTGTCCACTGATCACGGAGTCGGACGTTGTGTCCAACGAACTCTTGAACGTGATCCTGATGAACCTTGTCGAGCCTAACAAACGGGACCATAAGCATGCGTACTCACTCGCTAAGGACCTGATAGTGAAGACCAGTGAGACGCTTGAGACCTATATACAGAATGTGAGTTACTAGCAGATTATTTGTTGTACAATCAGGGTCAGAAATATCTTGACATACAAAATCATATGAAGGATACAGGCAAAGAACAGAGAATTGCACAGATTTTTTTAATATTCTACTAGCTTTTGCCCGCGGCTCCGCCCGCGTCGATGTCGGTTATCGCGACCAAACATAGCCTATGTCCTTTCTCATGGTCTAATCTACCCCTATACCAAATTTCATCTAAATCGGTTCAGTGGTTTAGGCG
This sequence comes from Eilema sororculum, assembly GCA_914829495.1. Taxonomy (NCBI): domain Eukaryota; kingdom Metazoa; phylum Arthropoda; class Insecta; order Lepidoptera; family Erebidae; genus Eilema; species Eilema sororculum. The sequence continues at coordinate 12,217,660 of OU618555.1, forward strand.
TGAAAGCGTAACATACAGACAGACAGAAAGACAAACAGAGTTACTTTCGCATTTATAATATTAGTATGGATTTAAAACAAATCTTTGTCTATAGTAGTTTAGTTCCCAATCACTAACTTTCAAAAAAAGTAAACAGATGGCGCCTAAAAGGCGTTTTTGTTTATGGCCGAAGCGAAAAGAACCAGGAATGTCCGGCAGCGAAGAAGAAGAATTGTCCAAAGTAAAAGTTGTGATTTGGACGCCGATCTCAATAAAAAAAATCACTAAACTTTTAAATGTGTTTTTCTCAAAATCTATTCATTAGAACATTCCCTGTTCTTTGCCTGTACCCTTCACATAATGATCTTAAAACGAAGGTATTAAGAGAATCAAACAGTTTCATTGATTTAAATTGTATTATTGTCCAAATTAAAGGTACCAAGTATCACAATAATCGGTCAACAGGAAGCGGGTATACCAAGGAATTAAGATAATTTTGAACACATTGCTAAACAACATCTTTCTGATGCTGATTGTGCAGACATCCTTAGAACTTAGAGGTTGCTGAATACTACCTAATTTATTAATGATCTGTACCTTTCAGGAAATTGAATGTTTAGTTTAGTTTAATATTATTTGTAACTTGTTCTTATTACTTGATGACTAACTCAAAATGTGGTTCACCATCAGCAGCTTCCCTTGCCGTCGGGAATAGTAACCTGACCAATTTCAGCATTATGCCAACATTCATCTATAAAGTCTTATTTTTTTATATAGGTCGTTAATTTGTTTGCTTTTTTCCAATATAACTGAAAATAATTGATGTTTAAATCGTTGAAATCAAATATTCATGTTACTGCGTGCGTTATTCTTATAGTTGTTTTTAATTACAGTTCTTCAATCACGTATTAATCCTCGGCAAGGAAGAAGGCAAAAGCCTCCTCATATACACTAAAGTATACGAGCTAATATACGAACTGTACCAGTGCTGTCCATCTATTTTACTTCAAACTCTCCCACAATTAGAATGCAAGCTAAAATCTGCTCAGTTCCAAGAGAGACTCAGTGGTGTTGCATTACTCGCTAGAATGTTCTCGGAACCAGGCTCAGAGCTTGCCAAGCAATACCCGACCTTATGGAGGGCGTTCCTCGGCCGTTTCAATGACATCTCGGTACCAATCAGAATCAAATGCGTTCAATATTGTATGCACTTCTTAGTTCATCATCCAGACTTGAGGAAAGATATTACAGAAACTTTAAAGCTTAGACAGCACGATGCCCACGAGCAAGTGAGGTATGAGGTAGTTATGGCTATCATAGCGACAGCACAGAGAGATTTCCAGGCCGTCGCTGAATCAGAAGATCTCCTACATTTCGTTCGGGAACGAACATTAGACAAAAAATTCAAAATCCGCAAAGAGGCTATGTCTGGTCTAGCGCTAATATACAAGAAATTCTTGACTGAAGAAAGCGTGCCAGCAGCTACGGAGAAAGCAGTACAATGGATCAAAGACAAAATACTCCACGGATATTATATGACGGCTTTAGAAGACCGTCTGCTAGTAGAAAGGCTGTTAAACACGTCTTTGGTTCCGTATACTCTACCAGCAGGGATCCGTATGAAAAAACTATTCTATTTGATGTCGAATGTCGATGATAATGCGACTAAAGCGTTCATAGAACTTCAGAAACATCAGTTAGTAGTCCGTCGTACTGTTGCCGAATGGATTGAACTACATAGGAAGCCTCCTACACCGGCAGTGCAAAAGGAAATGATAGCTAAAGTGTTACACATAAGTTCGAAATTCCTACCCGAGTCGGTGAAATCTCAGGAGTTCTTGAACAAGTTCTCACAGCATATGAAGCAAGCGCCTGAGTTGCTGCAAGGAATGGAAACTATCTTGAATCCTAATGTCAGCTGTGAAGTTTGCGTTCGCACGACTGTGAGTATAAATATATAAGTCTTTCTCTTTCTCATTTTCTTTAATACAGCTTTTTCAACGGTTTTAATTTAGTACCAATAAGGAAAATCGCTGCTTAAAATATAATTTCTAGAGTAAAATATAGGCAGGGCCCTTAGAGGCTTATATTCAATGGCTCCGTAACTGAACAATTTCATAAATCGTCTTACCTAGTAAGCCTGCAGGACGTAAGAGTACAATGTTTTGTTGTAGTAATAAATCTCATGAGCTTTAATTTTTAAACCCCGACGCAAAACGACGTGGTGGTGCGTATGTGGCATCGTAGCACCCAAACGAATCAACCGATTTGGATTCAGTTTTTTTGTTTGAAAGGTCTATTAGTCGGGAGTGTTCTTAGCTGTTGGAAAAAAAGCCAAGATGGCCGCCGCCACAAAATATCGGTATACATATTTCTTCATAACTCCCTCAAAATGTGTATCAAATGAAAGAGCTTGACTATTAAATCAATTTAAAAAGTATAAAATAAAAATTAAATTAAGAATTAAAAAACCCCGTCACAAAGAACACCTCCAAAAAGTTGAAAAGGTACCTATATCAAAAGTTAAAAGGCAAACTTAACTTAACTTTTGATATACTTAGTAATATTTTGATTCAACGTTCCGATAATATAACGGGAGTGCTTAACCAGTGTTAGGGTCCCCTGATATTAATTACTTAATGTCTGTTATTCCAGTCAAGCGTCCTAAAGAAGCTAGGCCAGCCAGTGATGACGAACTTGTACTACAACACAGTGAAGATGTTGTTGGAGCGAGTCAGCTCAGTGATGATCGACCACGACTCGCTGATCATACTCGTGGGGTACGTGGAGGGCGCTGTGAAAGGCACCGACCCGTCCATCGCTGAGGAGTGTGGTATGTACATATTGTTAAAATAAGCCTGTATTTTAAAAGTGAAATTTTCTTTAGGTATGATGTTGTGCAGTGTTCATTGAAAATTAGGTATTGTACGACTAATCAAATTAGTTACTTTTTTCTAAACGTCTAAACGATAAGTTATAAGGTAACTTGTATGAAAAAAGATTTAGTGACGTCATAAAATTTAATAGTCAATCAGGTTGTTTTTTTTTTATCGTGCGATAAATCCCCACGGATACCACCCCCACAGAGCCGGTGGAAGTGGTTATGTCGGACTCGAACCGACTAAAACGCACGCCATCTTGGGTCCTTGGTTGCCGGAGGTGAGATTGCCAAAAGCATATCTCTCGCACTCCGACAGACCCAGGACCATCTCTTTCGAGATGGCCCCCTTCGGGTTGTGGGGACCAAAATGTCCCCATCTAGCCCCGGTTACGGGGAGGCGCATTGAACGCCGCCGCGGCCTGCTTCTGCTAGGGTGACAGGCGGCTCCACCGGTCACCCCCAGGCCAGCGCTCATGGAGGACGGAGGTCGTTCTGCGACCTCCGACGTCCGGTTCGCCTTCGCTCTGCACGGGTTTCCCGGGCCCGGAGTCTGGTCCGGACCCGACCGGCCGCCTCCTTCTCGAGCATTACTTGCTCGCAGAAGGAGGCGGCATTATAGGTTGGGTGGATGATTAAAAATAAATAAAAAATATAAAATAAGAACCGACGCAATTTTTACTTCTCTTTTACCATTCTCAATTTAATAAGCTCGGTTAGATAATTTATTTTAACTAAAGGATAATACCCAATTCTCATCTCTCCGGTCCGGTGACGCTAACGTGACTATTCACAAGTTACTTACTTTTATTCTATATGTCCCGTTCACATTATTTCGGTAGCATTCCAGTCCAGCAGCAGATCATGTGCCCATTCCAGTGAGTAATCCAGTCCAGTACTAGACTGGATTGATTAGCTGGATTATTGGACTGAAATAATGTGAACTAGGCATTACGGACAGTAGTACTATTTGACCAATAGTGACTATTCACGTGGGAACACTTTTTGAAAGAAAATTTTTTAGGCGTTTTTTGTGAAATTAATGCTTCTACAGACGGTTTTCACTTCTGTCGGCATTCCTGGAATTTCGCAAAGTTTTTTTTTATATTGTGGTTTACCCCTAAAGGAATGGACTGAAGTGTATTGTACTTGTAGTGTATACTACTACTATATTCTCACATAAATTCTTGTTCCACAGGTATAGACATAAAGAAAGCGGCCGAACGCGGTCTGAAGTTACTAGTGATGTTATCGTTCGTGTTCCCCGCACATTTTCTTCACGAGGATGTACTAAACCGCCTCACATCACTACTGGAGTTAGACGATGAGACCGTAGCGCCGCATATACTAGCCGCGCTCACCTTCCTAGGGAAATATAGACCTCTGAGTAAGTCATGTTTCTTCTTACTCACTTCATCCTCCAAATCTTGACAGCCTCTGTGGCGTGGTGGTAGTGAACGCGACTGCCACGTAGGAGGCGCGGGTTCGATCCCCGCTCAGTACAAATATTTGTATGCATGAATATGGCTATTTGCATTGGTCTGGGTGTTTCTATGTTTATATGCATATATTTACAAAAAAAAGTATCTAAGTATGTTTATCCGCATTTTAGATTCCATAACACAAACTGGTTAAGCTATGCTTACCATGGGTCTAGATAGCATTGTGTAGAATGTTGTGAAATATTTATTAATTAACTCATTTTGTTCTTTTTTCCTCGAGTTTATTCTAAAAGAAAGCTTTTTTCACAGGTGAGGCTTGTCCCGGATTATTCCCCCGTTTAATCACACTATGTAAAGCTTATGCAGAAGTTGGGACACCTAAACAGGCGAAAAATGCAGTCAGGTAATTATTTTAAATTTCAGTTATGCGAAAGTTGTCAAATGAGTCTCGGTTTCGATATTCAAAACAATCAATAAATCATAAAAAAGTGTCAAACCCATTGATTAAAAAAAAACAGTATTATTTATTACACCATTTCATAGCGTCGCCGGTACAGAACACACTTAGTTTTTTCACCTTGTATCTTCGTTCCAAAGTCTCTCTAGCTATAGGCCGTGCCAGATCGAGTGAGAATAAAGTTTGCAGTAAATATCGTATCATTTTTGTGTAACAAAAATAAAAGCTCACGCGGGCGCTACGTGGCGCTGTGGTCGGTTTCACTACAGTATGAAAAATGTTTACAACCCTTAAATAACCGGTTCAAACTGATCGCAAGGTCAACTTGGTGAAAAAACTTTATTCTCATCTAGCTTTTGCCCGCGGCTCCGCCCGCGTGGATGTCGGTTATCGCGACCAAACATAGCCTATGTCCTTTCTCAAGTTATAATCTATTTCTATACCAAATTTCATCAAAATCGGTTCAGTGGTTTAGGCGTGAAAGCGTAACATACAGACAGACAGACAGAGTTACTTTCGCATTTATAATATTAGTATTGATCCATTTGGTTTTTTTGGTGGTTTATAAGTGCCCGGTTAATGGCAATAGGCTCGCCACCTATTACATTGGGACTTAACATAAACTGGCGGAATGTGGGTGCTAGCACCTCTGCCTACCCCTTCGGGGAATACAGGCATGAGTTTATGTATATGTGATCCATTTGGTTTGATGACGATGACAAGCTCACCTCCGGCCTAGCACCACGACCCACAGTCGGCGTGCGGTTTTAGTCGGTTCGAGTCCGACATAACCTCACCTTCCGGCTCCAGCATCGGGGGTATCTAAGGGGATATCCGCACAAAAAAAAAAAAAAGTGATACCATACTGACAGTTAAAGATAGATCGCATCTACGGATAAAGTGCTCGGCTGTTGAAATTCAAAACATAGTCCTATTTCACACCAATTTCGGAAGATAAAATTATACCGCGATGCACTTTCCCGCAAATAAATCAGTTACCATGTTATGAATTTAAACAGCCGATACGTCAAATTTGACTGTTGCGATCTATCTTTAACTGTAAGTATGTTATTGAGTTTTGGCGGGAAAGCGTAGAGGACGCATTGCGGTATTATTTTATTTTCCGAAATTGGTGTGAATTCGAGTTTTTATGTATAAAAATGGTGAATTTTTTGATATAACGTCTTGGACAACTCACACGCGTGTAGGAAAGTGGCATATTACAGTGAAATTGTGACTCTACGTGTTCAATCCAAATCTCCACAGCGAGCTTTTAGTAAAGTCCCCACAACTTTACTGAGGCAGCAATCATCTCATTCATCGTCATTATCATCATCATCATTAACCCATTATCATCATCGTCATCAATCATTTTAACTTTGGCACTTTAACATTGGCTAAATGCTCAGCAAGAAGCCAGAAAAACAAAAGAAAAAAAGAATTATGTTATTGGGTACGGCCGTTAGTACTGTTGAGTGAGTCACTCGGTGTTCGTATACGCAGATGCCTGTTCGTGAACGTGCCGGAGCAGCGTACGGCCATCTTCACGGAGATCCTGGAGACGCTGAAGGCGACGCTGTCGCCGCACTCGGAGCACTACCGCACCGCCATCGTCACGCTCGGCCACATCGCGCACAACCTGCCCGACAACTTCCCCGTGCACATCAAGAACATCGTCTCACGGAAGGTACCTCATGACTTCCATTTTTATATCATTTAGGTGCATGACATGACAGCCTCTGTGGCGTGGCGGTAGTGCACGCGACTGCCACGCAGGAGGCGCGGGTTCGATTCCCGCTCAGTGCAAATATTTGTATGCATGAATATGGCTATTTGCATTGGTCTGGGTGTTTCTATGTATAATATGTATGTATTTACAAAAAAAGTATATAAGTATGTTTATCCGCATTCTAGATTCCATAACACAAGCTATAAAAGCTTACCATGGGTCTAGATAGCGTTGTGTAGAATGTTGTGGAATATTATTTATTCAGAAGGTTCTAGACTAGTCTATACTGCAGAACTTTAATACCTATATTACCGTCTCTACCACGGTGAATGTTCTGATGAGCTCTTCCAATTAGTCCCACCCTCTCCATTCCTTCACAGGACGACACGTGCAGGGCTACGATGCCATCCGTATACCTGCTAGAACCAAGCGTTTCAGTGATTCATTCCTATGCCGCACCACTAAGACCTGGAACTACCTGCCAGCTCACATGTTTCCTTCTTCCTACAGTCCCGGGTCCTTTAAGCGGGGCGTGAAAAGACATCTGATGAGGCCGTCAAGCTGAGTGCCACCACTGTTAACATGGTACATGTTGACGATAGTGACCCTCTTTCTAAAACTTTGTCTCTAGCTTAACATCAGGCGAGACAAAAGTCAAAATGTCGTGTCCTTTATTTAAAAAAAAAACGCAAATTGAATGCCGTGTTGGTTCCCAGTGGAGTAGAATAGCGCCACCACATCACTTCCTGTGAGTTTCGTAGAAGGTGACTAAGGGATAGGTCTGTTCTCCACCCGACAGTAAACATACAGCCCATGAATAAGTGTCCGCTTGACGACTATAGGCTCGCCCGCTATTACGTGGGACCGAAAATTTTAGTTGGCGAAATGTGGGTGTTCGTACACCTCCGCCTACCCCTTCGGGATTATACAGGCGTGAATATGTGTATGTATGGTTATGGAGGTCTGACGGCAGTCGCTACGAAAAGGAAAACTGACTCCAACTTGGAGTTGGGGAAAAGGCTTAAAGAATGTTGATTGTAGATATGTTGTTGGTAGATAGCATACGGCCCACTTGTGTCATCAAATTAATAATTGAAGAAGTGTATAAGTATAAAAGATTTCACATTTCACTCTAATTTATACCTAATTCTTTCTTCCAACAGATAGTAAAAGAGTTGCTAGTCCGCGAAGGCGGCGGCAACAACCAAAATCCCGATGCGGCGTGGTGTCCTGAAGACCAATTGCCCGAAGAGACTCGCTGTAAGCTAGAAGGACTCAAGTGCATGGCCCGGTGGCTTTTAGGACTCAAGAAGGATGAACTATCAGCGCAGAAGACCTTCAGAATGTTGAACGCGTTTATCGTGCATAAAGGAGATTTGCTACAGGTTAATAGTGTAAATATAATTTATTACCTTTATTACATTTATTACATTTTACATTTAAGTAAAGAAATACTAGGTTTTGCCCGCGGCTCCGCCCGCGTGGATGTCGGTTATCGCGAACAAACATAGCCTATGTCCTTTCTGAAGATCTAATCTAGCCCTATGCCAATTTTCATCAAAATCGGTTCAGTGGTTTAGGCGTGAAAGCGTAGCATACAGACAAACAGACAGAGTTACTTTCGCATTTATAATAATAGTATGGATTAGGATAAATTATGCTGTTATTTAAACAAATGGAACCAAACCGACCCCAAGTCCGTATATCAGCCGGTTTCCTCTCACGGTTGGGGGGTCAGACAGCATTCTTTTTCATTAAAAACTGTATAAAGTTAGACCAAAAGGAAGAAGGAGTAAGTCCGCTTACTCTATTTCTTCCTTTTAGTATTCTTCTCGGTTGCATACCCCGAGTTCAGAGGTATGCAACCGAGATTAACGCTTAGATGATGATGATAAGACTGACGATGGTATAGTATTTTAAACCAGTTCTCACGAATAGAGACGAGAGTAAACGTTAGTGGTTTAAGTTCTAAGATGTTGTTTGATATGATGCTCACAGCTACCATTTAGGATCACAATCTGCCTCTGTGGCGTGGTGGTAGTGCACGCGACTGCCACCCAGGAGGCGCGGGTTCGATTCCCGCTCAGTGCAAATATTTGTATGCATGAATATGGCTATTTGCATTGGTCTGGGTATTTCTATGTGTAATATGCAGGGACCGGACGGGTACTCGTTGAAAGGGTTTTTGAAGGGGTTTTTTTAAGCGCTTAATGAAGAAACCCTTACGAACGGCTTACCCTTTCGAACGGGTGTAAAAAACCCATTCCGAAAGGGTTACCCTTTCAAAACCCAGTAACACTGTAACCTGGGTAAGCCGTTCCAACCTAAGACATTGAAATGTGCACTTTTTGAGAATTGTTGTATCATCTACTCGCTATAGTAACGAAGTTGCCGCTGACTTGTAAACATGGAATAATATTTCTTGTTGATATGTTAATACAGTTTAATTTTACTTAATGCACATTATTTTTCGTGTCTTTCTCATTGTTTCGTTAGTCGAATTTCATTTAAATTGGAATTTCGATACTTATTACGAAGCATCAAACACACCAGTAGGGTCAGTTCGCCAGTTTACAGCCCTTTAGCTGAGTTACTCACTTTAGTATAAAAAAATAGGCTACCTATTTCAAAAATAGCTCTTAATGACAATAAACCACAGGACTTTTTGTCTACCTATATTTTTTGATTTATAAGAGAAAAAGTGCGAAAGTAGCAAAAATGCTAGTTAAGGGCCGTTAGCACAAGCAATTTAGCTTAGTTGGAGGGGTTAGAGGGAATATTAGTAATTTCAGTTCTAATAAACAAATATAATTGACTAAAAACCGGCTAATTGCGAGTCGGCCATGAAGGGTTCCGTAGCAGCAAGTAACATAATATAAAAGTTCTTGTATTATTTGTGAGTTAATTGAATGAAAGGCGAAAATAGCTGTTTATGACGAATTAAAAAAAAACTACTCACTAGATCTCGTTCAAACCAATTTTCGTTGGACTTTGCATGTACATCATATATTTTTTCTAGATTTATCATTCTCTTACTTTAGAAATTAGAGGGCCCCCCCCTCTAATTGGGGACATTTTTCCACTTTGGAAGTGTCTCTCACTCGTGCAAACTATTCAGTTTAGAAAAAAAATGGTGTTAGAAACCTCAATAGCATTTTAGGAGACCGATCTATAGATACACCACGCGGTTTGATGAAAAAAAAAATTGATTTTACTAGAAGTTCTGTACCCCTAGCACCAACACCTATTCTAATAGTATAGTAAGCGTATTGAAGAAGGGCCAGGCCGTAAGGGACGGCCCTGGGTCAGCCGGATATGTCGAAGATAACCTCACCTCCGGCCTAGCACGATGATCCACAGCGGCGTGCGGTTTTAGTCGGTTGGAGTCTGACATAACCTTCCCCTCCGGCTCCGGCGGTGAGGTATCCAAGGGTATTTCCGCGCGAGGAAAAAAAAGTAAAGGTATTGAGGGAACGGAGCATTGCGATTGGTCGCCTGCCTACTGTGAACCTGTGTTCACATACGACGAATCGCAATGCTCGGTTCCCTTAGTACACTTGTTATACGATTATGATAGCTGTTCGTGCTAGGAATGCTGGCTTAACGTCGTGGAGAGTGAAATGCGTGCAAAAGGTCTCACTAACATGGACGCCTCAGATCGTACGAAGTGTAGGAGGAAGAGCCTAAAGGTGGACCCTGAGCTTTGAGGTCAATTCGGTCTCGGATGCAATCAGGAAAATACGTCTCCATGAAGATGATAATGAGTTCACTAGCTGTTGTCCGCGCGTCTCCGCCCGCATAGATCTTGGTTATGCCAACCAAATATAGTATATGACGTTTCCCAAGCTCTAATCAAATTGCATACAAATCGAATCAGCGGTTTGCCTTTGAAAGCGTAACTTACGCAACTTACGTAGCCCACGCGCTCGCACACCGATCTCTTTGTGAGCAAGGTGCTGAGCGATAGAACTCCCACTCCTAGGGCGACTACTAGGGCCCGTTTTGGCGTCTTCCACGTCGGGCACTTGGTCAACGTGTACAGTTTTCGTTTGCATCGCAGTGAAGTGAAGGCACTCGGACGTTGACTCCCTCGTCGTCTGACACAGATAAACCCCGAAACAACCATTCCCAGTATTCAGGTACCTGTGTCAGCGGATACGAGAAACTACCTTGTAGGCCACAAGGTAGTTTCTCGCTCTAGCCAGTCCTCCATCATTGGTCTTGTCACCGCTCTCACGGTGTACGCGTAGTCTTCCAAGTCGTTTACTTCACCAACGATGTACTGGTCGAACCGGGACTTCACGGCTTCGATTTCTCGAGGCTCGGGTACCCATTTCTGCTTCCTCGTCACCGGGCTCTCCCCTCCAGTGTCATGGTAGGGTTCCACCTAGGAGACTCACCGCCTCCGTAATGACCCTGTTGGCCAGTACCCACTGTGGTTTCTGCGGCAGTTCAGGCTTCAATTTGGGGGCCAGACTTCGGAGATGCCACCGATCACGAGCCTCAAGTATTCATTCAGGTATTCATTCTATTGGGATTTAATGCCGTGGGAATGCCACTCACTATGTTCTCGTAGGTGCCCCATGTTAGGGCTCCAGTTCTATGCAGAGCCACCTCAAAACCCAGCCACCGGATCTGCTCTGCGACTTAGGCAACCGCGCGGTCGTGGCTTTTAGGGTCGCTTCGTGGTAAGCAGCACCGCAAGCCGTCACGAGCGTGTCATCAGCATAACACGTGACAGTGGCACCATCTGCGAGCTCACTACGAAGCGCCTAATCGTAGCCGATGTTCTAAAAGAGCGGCTTGCGGAATACCGTACCGTACCGTACCGACGCTGGTCATGATTGAAAAAACGACGGCTCTCTCCGTCAAATACGGTTTCTCTATATCTTAGCCACATAGTGGCTAAGATATAGAGAGGCACTTCGTGATATACGTGCAACTCCAAGGCAAGATGTTGAACGCGTTGGCTATATCCAGGGACATCGCCAACATCATCCCGTCCTGGGCAACCAATTCCTTCGCTAGAGTTCTCACGCGCAACAGTCTGCGTGGGCTCCTCCTTCTGCGAGCAAGTAATGCTCGAGAAGAAGGCGGGGAGCGAGTCCGGAGGAGACTCAGATCTCTTCCGTTACGCAAAACGTGCTGGACGTGACTCAGGCGTTAGAGGTCGCTCATCGCTCAACGACCTCTATGAGTGCGGACCTGGGGGTGAAGATAAGTGAAACCGCCTGTCATCCTAGCAGAAGCTGGTGGTAGCACTTATCTGGGGACAAATGGGGACACTGTGGTCACATCTGAGGGGGTTAGTGTGATTTATCAATCATCATGCCAGTAGCAATTTCACCTTTAACAGCTAATGACATAGGGATAGCGTGTTACTTTAGTCGGTTTGTATCCGACATAACCACCCCCCGCCGGGAGGCAGGGTGGGAGGGGGTGTCTAAGTCGAAGTGACACCCCCCCCCCCCCCCCCATTTTAGGCTGCGGCCGCGCCTCATGAAAATTTTTGAACATGTCTTATAGATGCCATTAAGCGTCTTTTAACGCATCTTGTATGCCAATAGGTTACTTTTCATACAATAAAGGTTTATTTTCGGAAGTACTACTATATCAGCGTCCCCTCCCCATTCCGGGGGTGAGTGGGGGACACCGTTGTCCCCCCTCCTGAGGAGGGTCAGACCGTAAGGTATGGCCCTGGGTCAGCCGGGGTGCGAGGGATATGTCGATGACAACCTCACCTCTGGCCTAGCACTGCGACCCACAGTCGGCGTGCGGTTTTAGTCAGTTCGAGTCTGACATAACCTCCCCTTCCGGCTCCGGTGGAGAGGTATCCGAGGGGATTTCCGCACGAAAAAAAAATCTTTTGGTGCTTTTACCCTAATAATAAATACGTCATCAATTTTCACAATACTCACAAAACAATACTAACTTTATAGTAACTAATTTACTCACTACTATAAACAATAATTACCTACCCATATATTATTGCTCACCTAATTATTAGATCGCGCTCGCGAATGTAGTCACATAATACCTACCAAGTTGCCAAATTCGCGACAACTAACAAAAATAGTTATATATTGAGGCCCAGCTTGGGTACAAGTATGAATGCCCTGACCTTCACGATGATTGGCTAAGCCTGGGTTACCCGAAGAAAACCCTTTCGTGAAGGTAACCCCTTCAAAGGCTTAGTCAATTGAAGGGGTTACCCCTTCACTTAGATACCGCGATAAACGAGTTAAGCCACGTCGCTGGGTTTACAAGGAATACTCGATCAAGAGGTAACACTGCGATATGAGTTACCCTATCATAAGGGTTACCCTTTCAACGGCTTAACTCGTAAACGGGGTTGTCCGGTCCCTGGTAATATGTATGTATTTACAAAAAAAAGTATATAAGTATGTTTATCCGCATTCTAGATTCCATAACACAAGCTATAAAAAAAGCGTACCATGGGTCTAGATAGCGTTGTGTAGAATGTTGTTGTGGAATATTTATGAAGCAAAGAGATCCATTTGAAATAATTAGTATTATTATAAGTGAAGACTAATTGTAAATGTCTTGTTTGCAGCAAAATCGTCTATCAAAAGCAGAAATGGCGCACTTACGGTTGGCGGCCGGCGCGGCCATGCTCAAGATCTGCGAACAGAAGGGCGTAGGCGACCAGTTTACTGCTGAACAGTTCTACAACTTATCGCATCTCATGATTGTACGTATTTTTTATTAATTTTTCGATGTTTACTGCACCTCAAAATAGCTTGTTGTTTATAACATAACATAAACTCACGCCTGTATTCCCCGAACGGGTAGGCAGAGGTGCTAGCACCCACATTTCGCCAGTTTATGTTTAGGTCCCAATGTAATAGGTGGCGAGCCTATTGCCATAAACCGGGCACTTATAAACCTGCGATAAATACACACATAACTTCGAAAAGCATCGAAAAGTCATTGGTGTGTGCCGTGGTAAACCTGGGACCGAACCCGAGACTTCGTCTGAGCAGTCCATTACCCCATACCACTAGGCTAACGCAGGCTTGTTGTTTATAGCTGTTAGTAAATGTCTAGTAAAGGTATATTAAGTAATAATAGCATTGGTAAAAAGTTTTAACTATATACCTCGTGCCAAATGGATTGAGAATAAGGTTTCTTGACTTACGGCCGTTCCCAATAACATACTGACAGTTAAAGATGGATCGCATCTACGGATAAACTGCTCGGCTGTTTAAATTCAAAACATAGTAACTCCTATGTCACACCAATTTCGGAAAATAAAATTATACCGCGATGCGCTTTCCTGCAAAAAAAATCAGTTACCATGTTTTGAATTTAAACAGCCGATACGTCAAATTTGACTGTTGCGATCTATCTTTAGCTGTAAGTATGTTATTGGGAACGGCCGTGAGTTGATCTTGCGACCAGTTTGAACCGGTTACTTTTTTTTTTTTTTAAAGAATATTAGAACCGAAGTTACTAATATTCCCTCTAACCCCTCCAACTAAGCTAAAATGCTTGTGCTAGGAGTGGGTTCACGCCGGTAGTGTAATGGCCAGGATCGAACCCGGGACCTCTCGATCGTAAGGCCGACTCCTTAACCACTAAGCTACCGACGCTTGTAAACATTTTTCACACTGTATAGAATGCCACGTGGCCCGCTTGAACCATTATTTGTTTCACAAAAATCACTACGATATAAAAATAAATAAATAAATAAAAATATTAAAACCAAAAAACTATACAATTACAATGGATACGAGGGTCAAACTGAAAGTTCTTAGAAAATCAAAAACTGATTACATTAGCCAGTTATTAGTTTTATTATATCTTTTCAAAATATTGTCCATTCACGTCAATACACCGCTGCATGCGATGGAACCACTGGGAAAAGCACTTTGCCCACTCGTCCTTAGGGGTCTCTTCAATGGCATCGCGATACGCAGCCACCGCTTCTTCAGCATTCATAAACCGCTTTCCTTTAAGTTTTTCTTTAATTTTTGGAAATAAATAAAAATCACAAGGCGCGAGGTCCGGGCTATACGGCGGGTGACCCAGTAATTCAACGTTTGATGTCGCCAAATAGTCGATCGTTCGCTTGGCGGTGTGCGACGAGGCGTTGTCGTGGTGAAGGAGGATCCTACTGCGAGGTCGTTTCTCTCGAACTTTTTCCAAGACAAGTGGCAAACAATTGGTAGTGTACCATTCTGCAGAAACTGTTTTTTGATCCTCTAACACAATTGTTGCGAAATGACCTATCCTTCCAAAGAACGAGGCCACCATTTTTTTTCCCGCACTTCGATCTCTCTTCACTTTAGTTGGCAACTCCTCGAAAGGAAACACCCACTGAGCAGATTGTCTTTTGGTTTCAGGATCATAACAGTAAATCCAGCTTTCGTCACCTGTTAGTATGTCGAACATAGCATTAGAGTCACCTCCGTTAAATCTTTCAATCATTTTACGGCACCAATCCACACGATGGAGTTTTTGAGCCTCAGTCAAATTATGAGGTATCCACCGGGCGCAAAGCTTCCTGACCGCTAAATGTTCGTGGAGGATTTTGTGCACTTGACTCATACCGATGCCTAAGCTTGTCCGAATCTGCTGATAGGTCACTCTTTTGTCAGTCTCTATCATACGCCGCACAACACAGATGTTATTTTCAGTCGTCGCCGTAGAAGGCCGTCCCTCACGTAAATCATCAGTGAGATTAGCGCGACCACGTTTAAACTCATTAAACCAGTTGTAAACAGTCGCACGAGATGGGGCTTCATCGTGAAAGGCCAATCGTAGTCTATCATAACTTTCTTGTTGACTTAAATGACATCGAAAGTCATAAAAAATCATTGCACGAAAATTTTCTCGTGTTAAATTCATGTTAACGTGACACAGACAATTTTCAATTTGCCGCCAAATCGTAAAACAAATGATAAATGATTGAAATATATACTCAGTAATATTGGCAAAGAGTTCTATTTTCAAATTTTAGAATTATTTTTTTATTATATTGTTTATAAGTGGCCAGTTCTAAGAATTTTCAGTTTGACCCTCGTATAGCCGTTGACCCCACACTAGGCAAGCCTGTTGTCCTGTGGGTGTCACGACGATTGCCTTTCCCAGTTTCAGTAGCTTGGTCATCAATAGGTGTGACATAATATCACGCAGAAACTTTAAAACATACATAAAGTGTCATAAATACATAAGATTACAGATATAGTAATTATTGTGTGTATTGAATTATGTATATTTTTAAATAATTTTGTGTAGACGTGTGTAAATAAGTATGTGTGTGTGTATATAAAATATTTATTTTCAATAGATCTGTGACGGCCTATAGTTCCTTTTTTGGAGTTATGTTACATATATTAGTAACATGTTGTCTTCTTTTCAGGATGACGTTCCACAAGTCAGAGAAGCGTTTGCTACGAAACTACACAAAGGATTATCAAAGGTGATTTATTTCTTTAACTTCTGATAGAGGTCTGACAAGTTGAAGAGGTATTAGGTCTTTCAATCTGTCAGACTTCTTTCACCTGCTTACCTGGCGAAAGTTTCATCGTGCAATTTATTTAATTAGGATTGTACAGAATAGAATGCAGGTACTAAATGAGTTCCACAGCCAATTTGTGTTTAGCCAGTAGGCCATGTGATTTAAATTTGCGTAATTGTTTAGTGCACTTTTATGGAGGAGTGTACTTACTCAAATCCGTCATAAAAAACATCGCCTGTGCGTCTATTTTAAAATTCATACGCCACCTAAAAACATACAAAAATAGCTTGGTGAAGCCTTCACAGCGAAAACTCGGGTTTTAAAGTGCAAATTTAGTACGCAACTGTGATAGCACAATGAAAATGATGATGAATGGGTCTTCATAGTTCCGTGATGATGAATATAACACGTTTAGGGTCTTTTAAGGGCTCCGTAACTCAAAAGGAAAAAAAATGGGACTTCTTTATTTAACGCGTGGAAATCCATTCGTATACGCTCGCGCTGTAGCCAGCGGAGGTGGTTATATCAGACTCGAACCGACCAAAACCGCTCGATCGTCTTGGGCCATCAGTGGCCGTGGGTGAGTAGCCTCTGGCATATCCTTCGCGCACCCTGACTGACCCAGGGCCCTATTGGTTTTGGGACTACGGCATTCCCATCTTTCCCCAGAAAAAGGGAGAGGGTCGCGGATCGCGCCGCGGTTTCCGCCTGCTTCTGCTAAGATGACAGGCGGCTTCACCTGTGATCTGTCGACCTACACGTTTAGGATCTTAGAATGGTTTAGGCATTATCGTATGGGCCGGTTGTCTCACGGGTGGGTTCTATCACAGGATGGTTATCTCGCGGATTGGTAGTCTCGCGTGTAGGTTATCCCTGTACTGGATGTCACGTGGGTTGGTTGTCTAACTTCACGTGTTGGTCGTCACCCGGTTCTTTGTCCCGCCGGTTGGTTGTCACGCGTGTTGTTTGTCACGTGCGTACGTTGTCAAACGAGTTTGTTGTCACGCGGGTTTGTTGTCCCACGTTCTAGTTATCACTCGGGCTGGATGTCTCATGGGTTAGTTGTTTCGCGTGTTGGTGGACTCACGCATGCTGGTTGTCTCACTATCTGCGTGGTTGACAGGGCATCCCCAACAAGTGCCTGCCGCTGGACTTCATGGGCATGTACGCGCTGGCGGGGCGCGAGCCGGAGCGGCGCATCCGCGCGCTGGTGCGCCAGTACATGCTGGCCGACGTGGTGCGGCGCCGCGAGTACGTGCGGAACATCACCGTCGGCACCAAAGGTAACGAGCGAGGTACTGAGTGCGTGCGTGCGTGAGTGAGTGCGTGCGTGCGTACGTGATTGAGTGCGTGAGTGCGTGCGTGAGTGCATGCATGCGTGCGTACGTGGTTGAGTGCGTGAGTGCGTGCGTGAGTGAGTACGTGAGTGCGTGCGTGAGTGCGTGCGCGAGTGAGTGCGGGAGTGTGTGAGTGAGTGAATGAATGAGTGAGTGAGTGCGTGCGCGCGCGCGTGCGTGCGGAACATCACCGTCGGCACCAATGGTAACGTAGCGAGTACGTGCAACACTACGTAACTACAGAGCGCGTTCGCCTTTGTGTGATATTGCGTGCGTACGTGAATAAAGTGACTGACACTTAAGTTATTTAAAAAAAATACTTTATTTCAAGTGACAGAGTAACAGCTTTTTATTGGGATAAAACAGTAATTACTATTGACAAAATGACGCTCGACCTAGTTACAACTATCGATGTGCATCGAATATTCTAGAAGTTCCTTAACTCGTGCGTGCGTGCATGTGTGATTGCGTACGTGCTTCCGTCCGTACATACGTGCGTACTTCCGACCGTACGTACGTGCGTGCTTGCTTGTTTGCATGCGTTTTGCATTTAACATTAGTGTGATCATAGTGTATTCGACTACTACGTTGGAGGGCGCAGTTGCCGCAGAGTGTAGACGCTCAGACATTGTACTTAATTATAATTATAATATTGAAAAACCATAACCATTACTTTTGAATTCAGACACAATGTTATATTGGAGCATGTATTTCGTGGATATAACCCGAGCGTACCATGTAAAGCACTAATTATGATACGCAACAAAATTTTCTGTTAACAGCTACATAATTGGTGCTATATTCATGTATATAAATATGTCCCGATATAACCGTTGACTCTGCAGTTTATAGTACAACAACGGAGAAGATGATTTGAGGGCCGAGGCGCCATCGCCACGATAGAAGAAGAAGAAGTACAACTGAGTTATCTTGTTACAGTGGAGCGCGCAGTAAGCCAGCTGCCACACATCCTTCCAGATTATATGCTGGTGTTCGCTGTACCGATACTCACGCACGACCCCGCCTTCACTGCCTACGACAATGTTGCACAGCTTAAGGTAAGCGTAGTTATACGGTGGGAACCTGATAACAATGAATATTAACTGTAAGATTTATGAAGTGTATGCACATTAATATCTTCGGGGCCAAAACGAACCTTATATTCCAGCTGTTAGATCTGCTAACTAACTGGCTTTCCTATCGGGGTTGTAAGGTCAGACGACTATCACTCTCTTAAAAGCCAAGATAAGCGCATACCTAAGGGAGAAAATATAGCGGGCTCCGAGGTAAAAGCTAGTGTAAAAAATAAGTGAAAAGAGGAAAGATAAAGTGTAAAATTGCAAGTGGTTCATTTCTTTATGTATATATTTATACTGGAGATTGATGGCGCTTGGTGGAATCAGCTACACATATTGAATAACACACTTGTACTTTTCCACTAAGTTTATTTTACTTCTAAACCTGACCGATTTCGCCTTACGGCATTCTCAAAGGTTTACATAGGTTTAGAAATATTTACATACCTTTGAGAATGCCGTAAGGCGAGACCGGTCAGGTTTAGAAGTAAAATAAACTCAGTGGAAAAGTACAAGTGTGTTATGCAATATCTTTATGTATATCTATAAATATTGTTATATTAATCTCGATCGATTGGGTATTATCCTATAGTTAAAATAAATTATCTAACCAAGCTTATTAAATTAAGAATGGTAAAAGAGCGGTAAAAACTGCGTCAGTTCTTATTTTAAAGTTTTTATTTATTTTTAATCATCCACCCAACCTGTAAAAGTAATTAATTTGACTATTAAATTTTATGACGTCATTAAATCTTTCTTCATACAAGTTACCCTAACTTATCGTTTTGACGTTCAAATTTGACTAGTCAGTAGAATACCCCATTGTGGCTTAACTTAACAAGTGTCCTACGATATTTGTTTCAGGTGGTAAAGAACTGCCTATGGTTCATCCTGGAGCCTCTGATCACACGCAACGACTTCTACTGCTACGGCTTCTACAAGAGTCTGGTGGAGCGAATGAAACTGCATAAAGACGCGCTCAATGATTCAGATGACGCTCTTAATTATGTGAGTATTTTAATATACTTTTGAATGAATTTTACAGCGTTAAGTATGCTAACTATACAAAAAACAAACCGTCGCCTTAAAGACGTATAAGAAGGGAAATTTAATACACATCGGGCGTGTCTCGGTAGCCGAATTGGTCAAGGCATTCCCCCTGTAATGGAAAGACTGCGGCTTCGAGTCCCGCCCGAGAAGATTCATTTTCCCTATGTATTGAAATATACTGTTTGTTATTTGTGAAATAGTGTTTGTTTATGGGATTTTAGGTCAAATTGCCTTTATAGTTGAGGCGACATTTGCCATCTAAGTAGATACTAGCTTGAACGGACCTAAACCGATTATATCTCCTGGCCTACATGAAGGTGACATATAAAATTGTTAAAAAGCTACCCGGGTTCTTGCCTGCCATACCTCTGCCAGGATATTACGGTCTAAATACACAAAGCAACTGTAACGTAATCGTATACTACTATATACGCCGAACCGCGTAAGTGTAACAGTGTGAATGGTAAAAGTTTGAGACTATAAAACAAGTAATTGTGTTGTGAAGACATGTTTATGTCTTCTAGAATTTTTGTAACAAACAAGCTTACAACATGCTTCTTGGGGAAAACGAGGGGTAACGAATAGACGTGTGTACTAAACGCGACTAATTTACTTACGAAACGTCTTACAGATCTTACCAATCGAGTGCAGAGTAAGTTTTACGATCAGCACACTGGTTTCATTGTCTTTAGTTATACTAACATAACATAACATAACATAAACTCACGCCTGTATTCCCCGAAGAAGGTGCTAGCACCCACATTTCGACAATTTATGTATAGCTCCCAATGTAATAGGTGGCGAGTCTATTGCCATTAACCGGGCACTTGTAAACCTGCGATAAATACACACATATCTTCGAAAAGTCATTGGTGTGTGCCATGGTAAACCTGGGATCGAACCCGATACCTCGTCTCAGCAGTCCATTACCCATACCACTATGCTACGGCAGATAAATCTTTAGTTATACTATGCAGAAGGAACAATTCCATAAACCTACCTATATGTTGTACCAGAAATTGTGGGCGGTATGCGACCTGGCGATGTCCGTTATCTGGGCACGATCTCAAAGCTTCGAGCTACGAGACTTCCCATCAGACGCAAGAATCCCCACGATGTACTTCACGCCGCAGTCGGAGTACTTCGCTAACACACGCGTGTTCTTGCCGCCGGAGCTACAGGTATGTACTTAGATCTTACAGACGAACATACACTGGCCCCGTAGATAAGTGGTAATTCTTTGACCGGTGTATCGTGGAACAGAATGACAAATGTATGGGATTCTTAGAGTATATCAAGAGGTGCCATACCTACGAAAAAAAACTGCCTACCTAAACTTGGATTTTATGAATGAATGGAAAGCAGTATGGCGGCCTAGTAGGGAATCCAGTAAACTGTCGATAACTACTTATCGATATAAAAAGGGCACAGACTAAAAATTTATACATTTGAAAGAAAAAATTAAGTGATTAGCTTAAGTGGATGCCGATTATTTGTATTCTCAGGTTGCAGTGTGCTTATGGCTTTCTGTCAGACTTTCCTTGTGATAGCCGGAGTTTCGAATAATTCGCCCAGAAGGACGTTGAATCTACAAAGATTCTTTACAGTCTTTGAGTAACGATATATACATATATATATATATATATATATATATATATATATATATATATATATATATATATAAATCGCGAAGGACTTCTTGCGTCTTTACAAACTACCACCCTGCGGCGTCCACTGAATGTAGTGAGATTTTTAATGTTTTCAATGCGTATGTAAGATGTTTTCATCAGTATCATATCAGTAGTCGACGTCAAATTTAATTTAAACATTAAATGGTGATATTCAAATTAAATATTTCTAGCTGAATTTGTGCGTCCGTTCACTCTTAAATTTTTCTTGCACACTGAATACCTGCGTATACCTACTAAACACTGCATGCACATTCCCGCCTCCATCCGAATGTATGTTTAAATCAATTCCGTATAATGCTCTGCATATATCATAATGATTATAATAACTAAATGACATCCATCTACTATTGAATACAGATTGGTTCCGAATACTGTTTTTGAATAATTGTATCCAGCTTATCAGCCAAGAGGCTTCCACCTATATAAGGGTTTATAATGACTCCAGGCATAGATAATAAATATAATTAATAGTTAGCATACAAAAGTGACAATGTATAGCGTAGGTATTTTCACTTTGGTGGTCAACAAAATCTTAAAAAGCAATATAATCATTTTTGACGAGTTTTTGTTTTATGAAGGCACTGTCTACGTCGTCGGTTGAGTTACCCCACAGTAATATGCCATAATTTAAGATTGAGCCAACATGACTGTGGTACGCCATAAGAGCTGTTTTTTCGCAAGTTGTATTCCTAAGCTGGCGTAGAGCAAACACGAATCTATTTACTCTCTTGCATACTGTACCTACATGCAGATTCCAGTTACAGTGTTCATCTAATATGAGACCCAGAAAGCGAATATGACTGTCCCTGCTTATTGCAACACCATTCAACGCTAGCTCGAAGTTTTGTAGGTTCTGCTTATGCGTAGAGCAGATCGCAGCTGCCGGTGAGGGTCTGGCCACCCAGATGGCAAAACAGGCGAGGAGGGAGGCTGAGGCACAGCGGCGGGAGGCCGAGTCCCGACGCCAACTCCAAAAAGTTACGGCGGAGCTGGAGGCCCTCAAGAGAAAGGACCGAGTTGCTGGGAGTGGCGACTCGGTCAATGCGGAAGGCGCAGCCGGAGCGGTCGGCGCACCCTGCTCTGGCGGGGCGGCCGATGCAGCCGGAGCGGCCAGCGCAAACAGCGCAACTGGTAAAGCCGCCAATTCGACCAGCAGAGCCAGAATCGTGGGTCGCGCTCAGGGCAAGGATAAGGGGAAGGGCAACCCCGGACCCCGGCCCGGCTCTGGGTGAATCCCCGAGCCCCCGTAAGGGGGCTGGGAGGTAGCTGGAGCCGCCAAGCAGAGACGGAACGCCGCCAAAAAGGCAGCAAAAATGGCCAGAAGGGCCAAGGCTGCCGCGATGGCAACAGCGCCGAGGAAGCTCCGCGCCCCACGATTGACGGCCGTCGTCATTACGTTGACGGCGGAGGCGTCGGAGAGCCCCATCGCGGCAGCCCCAAAGGTTGCCGATGGGCGGGGCCTGCTTATTGGCGGCTTCCAGATGGTGCAGGTACGGCTCCTGCAGGCCCGACCAGCACGGTGCTTCCGGTGCCTGTCGGTGAGCCACGTGGGGGTGCAGTGCACGGTGGAGGCCAGTTTCCGAAGGTAACGGTCGGTGACCGTTGCTTCCGCTGTAGCCAACCCGATCATAAGGCCGGTAGTTGCGAAGCTCCGTTGCACTGCTTCAGGTGTGCAGCAGAGGGCAAGCCGGCCGACCATAGGGCTGGTGCCAAGGCCTGCACCGCGGGGAGGCCGAAGCCGGTTGGCAGTTCCATAATGGATCCTCAGCTCCGCGTCCTGCAGACGAATGCGAACCACTGTGTTGATGCTCAGGCACTTTTGCTCCAGAGCATGGCACAGTGAGGCATTAATGTCGCCGCTGTCGCCAAGCCGTACACTCACCGGTTTATCGGGCCTGCCTGGGAAACCGAACTGGACGAATCGGTGGCACTGGTGCACAACGCCGCTGCCAGCAGCCCCCCCCCCCCCCCCCTTGTTGTACCCAAATGCGACCGGGCTCGGTCGGCGAGAGATGTCGTGCGGGGATCGGTCCTGGGACCGCTACTGTGGAACATCAGTTACTACTGGGTTCTTCGCGGTGAGCTCGCGGACGGTGCCGCCGTCACGTGTTATGCGGATGACACGCTGGTGACGGCGTGCGGGGCTACATACCGCGAAGCGACCATGAAGGCCACGACCGCGGTTGCCCAAGTCGTGGAGCGGATCCGGCGGCTGGGTCTGGAGGTGGCTCCGTATAAAACCGAGGCCATGTTCTTTCATGGGCCTCGGCGCGTGCCACCGGACGATTCCAGCCTCATAGTGAGAGACATTTCCATCGGCATCAAGCCCCAGATGAACTATCTGGGGCTCGTGCTCGACGGCCGGTGGATCTTCGGGGAGCATCGCCGAAGGGGTGTATTCACTGCTAAGAAAACCCCATATATTGTAGCGCCGCAATTCCTGGGCACACGGCTTACCATTGCCCCGAGTATCGGGATCCTAGGCGTCGACATTTCAAGTGACGTCCAGTACCGCAGTCATTTAGAGGACAAGGTTCAGCTGGCATCAAAGAAACTTGGAGTTCTTAACAGGGCGAAGCAGTACTTCACTGTGGGGCAGCGACTCCTTCTTTATAAGGCACAGGTTCGACCCCACATGGGGTACTGCTGTCATCTTTTTGCCGGAGCGCCCGCACGCCAGCTTAACCCTTTCGACTCGGTACAAAGACGTACGTTGAGGCTCGTCGACAGTCCCATACTCGCAGGCGATGTGGAACCTCTCAGCCTCAGGAGGGACTTTGCCTCACTGTGTGTTTTCTACCGCCTATATAATGGTTTGTGCTCAGATGAATTATTTGACATGATGCCCACAGCTACATTCTATCATCGCACCGCTCGCCATAGACAGGGAATTCATCCCCACACATTGCATCCGAATACGGTGCGCACCGTGCGGTATGAAAGGAACTCCCTGCCACGGTTTTCCCAAGCGACTACAATATGGGGTTCTTCAAGAGGGGCATTAGAAGGTTTCTTCAGGGTAGGCAGCGCGAGTGTAAAGCCTCTGGTGTTGCATACGTCCATAGGCCACGGTAACCACTTTCCATCAGGTGGGCCGTGTGCTTGTCTGCCATCTAAGTGGTATAAAAAAAAGGGGGCCGGATGACTTTTGCAGGAGACTCTACGCAGGAGTCCTGCGGTCCATTGCCCTATATGGGTGCCCGATATGGGCGGAGACCCTGACGATCCACAATGCGCGTCTGCTGCGTGGGCCGCAGCGTGCAATGGCCAGCAGGGACATTATGGGGTACCGCACGATATCCTTGGAGGCGGCGAATCTCCTTGCCGGATCTCTACCGTGGAACTTGGATGCGAGAACCCTTTCGGTACCGAAAGGAGGCGCGGGAGCCGAGCCGGGAACCCGAGCCTGAAGAAATTCGGGTCGTGAGGTCCCATCTCCACCCTGAGTGGGAGCTACGACTTGGGTGACCAAGCGCAGGGCACGCCGTAATAGCAGCGGTTAAACTCATCATGGAGGAATAGCTAGAGATGCCATACGGCAGCCTCTCGTACCGGCTGACGCAGGTGATTACCGGACACGGGTGTTTCGGGAGCTACCTGTGTCGGATGCGGAAGGAGCCAACGTGCGAGTGCCATCACTGTGATGCGAGCGAGGACGCAGAGCTGCACACGCTGACCGAGTGCCCGGCACGGCGGCCCAGGCAGGTCCTAGTGGCGGCTCTGGGGGTGGGAGTCCTCACACTCGCTACATTGCTCACAGCGATGGTACGATGCGCAAACGCTTGGGGTGCGGCCGCCTCCTTCTGCGAGCAATTAATGCTCGAGAAGGAGGCGGCCGGCCGGGTACGGACTAGACTACGGGCCCGGGAAGCCCACGAAGAGCGAAGGCGAACCGGTCGTCGCGGAACGACCTCCGTCCTCCATGAGCGCTGGCCTAGGGGTGAACAGCGGAGTCTCCTGTCACCCTAGCAGAAGCAGGCCGCGGCGGTGCCGCCAAGTGCGCCTCCCCGTACCCGGGGCTAGATGGGGACACCGAGGTCCCCACAGCCCGAAGTGTCTGCCGGGGTGCGAGAGATATGCTTTCGGCAATCTCACCTCCGGCAACCAAGGACCCAAGACGGCGTGCGTTTTAGTCGGGGGGGTCTCCGTGGGGGTGGTATCCGTGGAGATTTAGCGCACTATAAAAAAAATGTATAAACCGGTAAGCTCAGAGGCACAGGCTGGTGTGAACAGATAAGCTTACATCACGGCCGGCACATGTCTGTTGGTTTACAAACTTCGGTACGCGAGCGCGCTAAAGCCTGCCGCTCCGCGCCCCGCGCCATGCGTCCCTCGTGAACCCCGAGGAGGCCCCTCAGACACCGTACCTAGTGCCCGTTTAAGGATGTTTAAGGGACGCAAGATTGTTGTCACGAAAACATGATAAAAACTTTACAAATACGATATTCAATGGACACGATAAGATCGGTGAACTGAACTCAAAGTATACGTGGTAAATTATACGCTGAACACTAGTGTCCTCCAAATTTCAGTCGGACGATGGCGGAACTATATTATACGCTAAAAGGCATTGTAGTGATGGAATTACGTCCATGCCAATTTTTCGCCATTGCATTCTAAGGATCATAAGGGACCATTGGGCTAAAAATGAGGGTCGGTCAATCTTGCGTCCGTATTCCGGACGCACAAAGTCAGTCGGACGCAGCATCATCGGTAAATAACGCCATGTAGGACGCAACATGTCCTTCAAGATGTATATATATATATATATATATATATATATATATTTAGTAGTACTCCAGGTACATAACACATTGGCACAAAAATAAAATCGATTTGGACAAAAAAAAAATCGAATTATTGTTTAATATTTTTGTTTTTTTTTTGTACAAAATGTTTTAGTATCTATTCATCAGTAATACCAGTACCATTATGCGATAGAATAATAAAAAGTCAACGGCATTTCAAAAGTCATTCACTATGTATGGGAAGTGGTCTTCGTTCTTTAAATATTTGGGAAAATATCGATAATTAAAATTCTATCACCGCATCACTAGCAATTTTATTTGACCAATCAGGTGCTACTACATCCCCACTACGTTGGAAAGCAAGATGGAGAATTGGCGGTCTCCTAATATGATTTTATGAATGAATTTCGTAGTAGCTTCACGTCTGTATATTTATGTCTATGATGGGATTTGACTTATATGACAGTATTGACAGTCGTCTACGAATGTCATAAACGTCAAATCTTTTTTTTTTTTTTTAATTGGTCCGTCAACATTCCTAATTCTACTGGGTGATTTTATAGTCGTTTCGGATAAAACACAGTTTCGATGGCAAAATCATCTGAAAGTATTAGTCTAGCGAAAGAAAAAAAAAATTTGATAAAGTATCGGAATAATGTTCAGGTAATAGAAAAAATTTATGGGGGTTTAAAAAAAATTCTTTTGCCGAATTAATACTTCCAGATGATTTTGCTTTCGAAACTGTGCCCAAATTATTTTTATCCGAAACGACTATAAAATCACCCAGTATGTAACCGTACACCGGCCAACAAAATGCCAGTTATCTAACGGCCGTTCCCAATAACATACTTACAGCTAAAGATAGATCGTAACAGTCAAATTTGACGTATCGCCTGTTTAAATTGAAAACATGGTAACTGATTCTTTGCGGTATAATTTTATTTTCCGAAATTGGTGTGAAATAGGAGTTACTACAGTCCATCAAATCTAAGAGGTACCGTTTGACGTTTCATATTTTTCAAACCGAAACAACTTTGTTCATACGTACATTATTCAGTTTCGATAACCTTTTTCATAAAACCATGAATTTAGAAAGATTTCATTATTGTATCTAAAAATGTACAATTCTTAATATCTAAATGTAATTGAAAACTTTCAAACAAAGCAAAATAACACATATTTACACAGTAAATAATTTCTAATAGTTATATTCTTGACCTCATTACAAAGTTACGTAGTTAGGTCACTGCACGTAGTGTTGCGACTCTTCGGATACACTTGTATGCAAAAAAATCGTTTACATATACGAAAAATCGAATGTATTATTTACAAATTACACTTGACAACCAAACAAATATTTTTTCATGTGAATGGGATTTATCTCACATATTACGATTACATAACTAAATAGTTATGTAATCGTAAAATATGAGATAAAACCCATTCACCAAAAATACGTATTTATAAATCAAATATATTTGCTTCTTTAAAAAGTTGTCGAAAGCGATTTGTCGATTTTTGATTTTCGCGCCCAAATAAGTCGGGGTTTCTCGCGCTAACGCTGTCGAAATAGTAAATGGAGTCAGGGATAGTGTTTTTTACATTTATTTTTGTGTATGATAGTATGGGTTTGCATATTACAGAGAAATAAACAAATTTTTAACAAGCACATCCATTGATTTTACAATTACAATTTTTTCTTCTAAGTCTTATTTCTACGTCTAAAACTAATAAAAATAAGGTATGTAGAACCCATTCACAAAAATGTTGTTGCCTGATGTTATAAATTAACGACGTTACTGCGCGACCGCATAATGCACTGAATACACAGATACCCTAAAATAAATTAATTTAATTATTTTTAGGTCAATAGGCAAAATCGCAGGTGTCCAAGTCTCTACAATTTTTTTTTTCTGGCAACACTGCCAACTACAAGCGCACGCGGTCCGCTCGGTCGGTTCGGCGTCAGCAGTCTCTCGCCATCTTGGAAGCTGACTGTGCGCGTACTTGCTTTCTCGTTTGTGTTTTACAATTTGTGACTTGGCTATTACTTTTCTGGACTGATCATTCTTTATCCGTTTACCTTGGCAATATTTATACTGGACTCCGAACTAAGCAAGTGTTTATTAATAATGTCGAAAAGAGGACGTACTTTGAACAGCCAGGCTCGTGAATTGGTGGTGAAATTACACGAGTATTTTGAGCGTGAATCTCAAAATGGTGGACTTCTACTGCCAGTTACACAAGTTCGGGATCGCGTCGGTGAAGCTCTCGGTATTGGTAGCCGCACCGTTGGCAAAATATTAAGTGAAAAATATGGGCCTTCGGGGAGTGACAGTAACGTACTTCACACACCGAAAAAACGAAAAAGAAATAAACCTGTGACAGGCATCGATGAATTCGATAGTCATGCTATTAGAAACCATATATACGGGTATTTTACAAGAGGCGAATTTCCAACATTGGCAAAGTTATGTGCAACTTTAAAAGATGCCGGGCTGTATAAGGGAAGCATAGAGTCGTTGAGAACGGTAATAACAGGAATTGGCTTCAGATACAAAAAAGTTGACAAACGAAAAATTGTTATGGAGCGACATGACATAATTATGCAGCGACTAACATTCCTGCGCGAAGTTAAACAAATTATAAACTGGGATAATGTAATATTTTTGGACGAAACTTGGCTAAATTCCAACCATTCTGTGCCGAAAACATGGACTGATGATTCTGAAGCTTCGTGCTCGAAGGTGCCGATAGGAAAAGGTGGACGCCTCATAATATGCCATGCTGGGTCAGCGTCTACAGGCTTCGTGGAAAACTCTTTATTAGCTTTCCAATCCAAAAGCACTAAAGAGTATCATGAAGAAATGGACGCAGTAAGGTTCCGAGAGTGGTTCTTAAATTTATTACAGAATATCCCTCCTAACAGCACAATTATAATGGATAATGCCCCATACCACTCTGTGCAAATTGATAAAGCACCTACGTCAGCCAATAAGAAAGCAGATTTGGTGGCATGGCTGCAAAGAAAAGGAGTGGATGCCGACATGTCACTATTAAAAGCTGAATTATTACAGTTAGTGAAATTGCATAAACCACCAAAACCGACATATGTAATTGACCAATTGGCCGAAGAGCACGGGCACAAAGTGATACGACTTCCTCCGTACCATTGCCAATATAATGCCATTGAACTGATTTGGGCCCAAGTTAAAGGTAATATTTTATAATATTATAATAATAACACGAGTACTTCTAACATTTATAATTTAAACAATGGTTTTCGTCTGCTATCAAATAGTTACATTATTGTTTTACAGGTTATGCAGCAAGACACAACACAAAACCACCCTTCAGTGTCAAGAAAATGGAAGGTTTATTAAAGGAAGCATGTGCCCAAGTTACACAGGAAGATTGGAGTAAAGTAGTACAAAAAACAAAGAAAATAATAATGGACGACTTCGAAAGAGACGTACACTTTGATAATGTAATGGACAATCAACTGGTCATTAATTTAAATGACGATGATGACGAAGACGACGATACTAGTACTAGTAGTGAATAAAAAAATATCCTAAACATTTCTTTTATTTAATTATAACAATTGATTTCTTAAAATTCGGATATTATAGTAATCGATCTCTTAAAGTTCGGATATTATAGTAATCGATTTTTTCATCCCATCCCTATCATTCAATTGTCAGAACTGTCAAACGGTACTTCTTAGATTTGACGGACTGTATGTTTTGAATTTAAACAGCCGAGCACTTTATCTGTAGATGCGATCTATTTTTAACTGTAAGTATGTTATTGGGAACGGCCGTAAGCGGGCTGTATACGCATACACAAATATACATTATGCTTATGTCTTTTTTCTGCTAGAGTAGCAGAGTTCACGAGCTTTCAGGAGTCATTCAATATATTATCACGCAAACCATATCTTCGATTTGAATAGTTTAAACTTACTTTAATTACTACCTGCCACTTACAATTTTTGCCATCTTCCTGTATTTGATTTCTATATTTACAATGCTGCAATCATTACTGCTCTAGTTCCATTGGGTATAAAACTTGCATTTTGATATTGGGGTTGTAACAGGCGTACAAACGTTCTGACAACGAGTTCCAACATTAGGCCCGTATTCTAGAATGACACTGAGCCTGAATCTCGATTTATCTGAGGACAGATTGTACAGACAAAATGTCAAACTATCAACCTGTCTATACAATCTGTCCTCAGATAAATCGCGATTCACGCGGGTTTCGTACATTACACCGAAAGTTAAATGATCGAACAACAATAGGTCGACAACGTTTGGTCGGACGATCAAATCGTCGCTGGTACGTTAGGTCTAAACGTTAATACGTAGAGGTATTATTACGTGGAAAATGCAATAGGTCGAGAGATCAAATTGGTGTTGGTGTATTAGGTCGAAATATTAATACGTCGACGTATTACAACGTAAAAATGCAAACGGTCTTTTGTCCCCTCCTCATAAAGTTGAAATTTTCAAAACGGCACATACGTTGGAATAAGTTGTTAGACAAACAGAAATGAGGATTATAACAAACCATTAAACTTTTACAAAATGAACAAGCTACAAACCAGAAGTAGGTATACTTATAACATAGGTTTATTTCATAGATTCCGCAAAGGCAGGCCTTTTGAAAATTCAACTTTATGGGGAGGGGACAATAGACCGTTTGCATTTTTATAATACATCTACGTATTAATATTTCGACCTAATATACCAGCGACAATTTGATCTTTCGACCTATTGCATTTTCCACGTAATAATACCTCGACGTATTAACGTTTCGACCTAACGTACCAGCGACGATTTGATTGTCCGACCAAACGTTGTCGACCTATTGTTGTTCGATCATTTCACTTTCGGTATAATGTACGAAACCCGATTCAGGCAGAGTGTCATTCTAGAAAACGAGCCTAAAATTTTCAAGAAGATTCCATATACTAATCATTTTTTTTTAGATCAGAACTTGAAACGCAACCCTGCTTAGGAACTGAAGCCATAATTGCACTCACTTCTTCATCCTAGTGTTAATCCCACTCTCATCCGAAGTCCCCCCTCTGGGGGTCCGCTTTTTGCACTCTAATTTCGATTTGCCTGCGATATTTTCCGTGAAGCGATTCTGATCTCCTCCATTAACACATTCTAATGAAATGTAAACATAAAGAATTAGTTAAAAACATTATCTTCTTTCAGTACCAGCCAAAGAGGCAAGGGACTACAGAAGCAGTCCCCCGAGGCAAGAAGCGTCCTCGACAGTTACCTGACAGAGAAAATACGAACGATGTTGAGGTAAGTACATAATACTATTGTATCGCCCGACCCATATATCTTGGACCTAAATCGCGAGAAAAAAAAGGCCCTGGTGAGCGCGGATTGTTGTGTAATAATCTATGCTTGGTGAATTTGAGTTTGTCCACCGCCTTAGCATCCCGTGTTATCTTCAAAATAACTCCAAGAAACGTGTACTGCGCGTATAGTAAATTTTGGTCCAAGATATATGGCTCAATATGATATTAATGCCTTGGTCCATTACCCTCCACCCCCTTCCTGTTAACTGATTGTTGTGATATTTGGTACACACCTTTTGTTCGGACTATAATACAATTTAAATCAAGTAGCAAATTTAAATCGGTAGCCTAGTGGTATGGGTAATGGACTGCTGAGACGAGGTCTCGAGTTCGATCCCACGTTTTCCATGGCACACACCAATGACTTTTCGATGCTTTTCGAAGCTATGTGTGTATTTATCGCAGGTTTATAAGTGCCCGGTTAATGGCAATATGCTCGCCACCTATTACATTGGGACCTAAACATAAACTGGCGAAATGTGGGTGCCAGCACCTCTGCCTACCCCTTCGGGGAATACAGGCGTGAGTTTATGTTATGTTTATGTGTAAATCAACAAAACAGTTTGATTTGCTCTGAATATTTTGGTATTACGATAATTTTGAGACTTGTCAAGATCGTTCTGAAGCTGACTGTACCACATATTGTGAACTTTATGCTAATTATCTTATAGTTATATATATATTTCGTAGTTTTTGTATTTGTATATATGTAAGTTAATGCATCTAACACTAACAGATTATACAAATTACCTCTGTTTCTCATACGTATGTCGGCTAATACTAAATACTCAACGCTAATTGGTTGCCTGTTAATCATCCATTATCTTTAACCAATGAACATACGAGAAAGCGGGGTTCTATGGCACGAAACATGGGGTAACTTTGACGATATGTTTAATGTTGCTATAAGTGTACTATACTGTTGATTCATTTATCATCCTCCTGAAGTATATCTTGGCTAAATCTACCCATGCCCTAGGATCCGCTTACCAGCTTTTTCTTTTCCAATTCACACGATATTCACACCCATTTAGGGTTACCAGGTCGCATAACCTAAAATCCGGACACGCCAGCTAGTTTACCCGGATATTCGTGTAAAAAGGCAAGATACCGTACATCAATGAAGATTTTGTGTCTCAGTATTAATGCATACATCAATATCAACGTTTTTTACCAGCTTTTTACACTTGCACTGATGGAGGTTATGTATTCAGGTGGTAGGACAAACTTTTGAAATAAAATTGATCAAGCAAGTCTTATAATGTAAAAGCCGTCATTTTGGCAGGACAGCCTTCATTTTGGCCTGACACGCAATCAAAAAGCCTAAATATCATACCTCAGTGTCCGCAGTAGTACAAACCTCCAATTCCATTCCAGTTTGATAAGTAACACATTGCTATATTTCGTATAGTATGTCTGATTACTGTAGGTTTGCTTTCTTAACTTCTCAATCCATTTTAAGGAGGCTAGCTCACGTGTTTCCCTCTTCCTACAGTCCCGGGTCCTTTAAGCGGGGCGTGAAAAGGCATCTAATGAGGCCGTCAAGCTGAGTGCCACCACTGTTAACATGTTTCCGATGGTGACCCTCTTTCCGAGACTTCGCCTTTAGCTTAACATCAGGCGAGGTGAAGTCAAATTGACGTGTCCTATATATAAAAAAAAAAAAAAAACAATCAATTGACAGTGGTCCAGGAGTGGACTGCAAACGGCTAATTGATTGATTGATGTGGTTGATGGCTCGGCCAGTCCCAATGTTTCTGCCTCGCACAACTAAACTGTGGAATGAACTGTCACCAGCGGTATTTCCGAACCAATACGACCTTCAAACCTTCAAGAAAAGAGCGTACTCTCTTTTAAAAGGAAGGCAACGCACTTGTGACTCCGCTGGTGGTGTCCATGGGCGGCGGTGATCGCTTACCATCAGGCGATCCGTGGGCTGGTTTGCCTCCTTATTCCATAAAAAATTTTAGCTTTTGGTCTACTGTTTCATGCTAACCCAGGCGGGTTGGTAAAGTTTTTATATCGAGTTTTCCTTTTCTCGCAGTTATAGTCCACATATTTTTCCATTGGTCACCTCATAAGACGACATCCTTCGGATGAGATGGGATGGTTATGCTATAAGGTACAGATTCGATACAAATTTCAGTCGCGACTGGACACATTTGGTCCAAAAATATAGTCAAAGTTACCCTAGAACTACGAGTACCAAACATTGGTAATCGTGTGTGTATATTTATTTGTAAAATGTTCCAAGCTTACCGTTGGGCGCTCTGGAAGTATTGATGCTAAGGTAAACACAGTAGAAAGTTTTTATCGATATGAATAATTTGATTTTGTCATAAACATTTTGATTTTCGATCTAAAGAGAACAGATATTCATATGTATATACTTTTTTATTGTGTTTATTTTTATATGTTAGCAACAATCGAATAGATTTTGTTATTTTCTGAACGTGTTAGAATGGCTTTAAAATCTATATTGTAGATCACTTGTTCCAAATTATACTAGATAATATATGTATTTTATTATCTGTGTAATTAATTTCCTAGCCATATGGTTGAATTAACTACTGCTGATGAACGAATGGACACTATTATTATTTTATACAAAGAGATAAATATTGCCAGGTAATATAGTGCCAGAAAGGCTATTATAAAATCCAAGAATATTTAGATGATAAACAAGCTTGGAAATGAGCTGTTCGCTCAGCTATGCTACTCAAGCAAAGCACTGTATCTAGACCATAAGTATTAGACTAAGTAAATGTTTGTAAATAGACCAAAAAAAATGCCCGCTGAGTTTCTTGCCAGTCTTCTCAGGTTTGGGCCGCGTTTCGAACCGGTGTCGTCCATTTGCTAAACTAGTGTTTAATATTTGTTTTGTGTTGACGTTTTGTAAGTTGCGATTTAATGGTCTATGCAGAATAAATGATTTTTGACTTTTGACTAAATCATAACATCAGATCTAATTTAGTATAAAGTATAAAATAATAATAAGTACTGTTTCATACCACAATGACTACAATGACGTCAGCATTTGGTTAAATGTTTCGCTCAACGACTTGGCTAGTTCTTTAGCCATTTGATTGAACGCTAGTTGAATTAACTGGCTAATTTAACCACATGGAAAATAGTTAGCCGTTACTGAAAGTTTGCGCATCTAAGGCTAGATTTTACACATTTTTATAAACACATTCCAAAAAAATATTACCCTCCTTCCTTCGGCAGTAATACAGCAATAAAACAAATTTTTGTTGGTGAAATCTAGCCTTTATGATTTCTTTATTGAAAATATTTTTTTATACAGGCGCTTCTTTATTTTGAATAACAAAATGCTGGTAAATCGCAAACATAAGTACTTTTACATATTTCTACAACTTACGAACAATATTACCTTAATAGTACTTTAATAGTACCTTAATTAATCCTTCAACCGAATATTACACAAGTATAATACCACGTCTGTATTTCAACAGCCATCAGAAGCATCAGACACACAGATCCAACTGCCCGGCCTAGAGAACCCTCCGGAAACAGACATCGACGAACCACAGGCGAAGCGTACAGTCAGCGACTGAGATTCGGCCGCGGACACTACGCCGCCGAGTGAACACTCGCAAATTAGTAAGTGTCCCAACATACAGATAGAAAACCGACACGGATAAATGTCGTATTTGTATGACAAACAAATCATTGTGTATAAATTATTCTGACAAATATATGCCCATAAGGGTATGTTATATAATAATGATATAAATTGTATGGCATACGACAGTTAAGTTCTTACAATTTTGAGAGTTGTCATATTTTGTAAGACATTACACAAAATGTCTAGACCACATGGCATTTGTAAAGAAATTTACTCGTAAACAGTCGTATTTGTACGACAGAGTTGTCATGTCTACGATAGCATATTGTTGTCGTAATTGATATATTACAGAAAAGTTTAAGACTTTTTCTGTCACCTCGGACCTATTGTAAAAAATAATCTTGTCGCATTTATATAAAGCAGTATTTTAAGTCACTTCAGGTATTTATGTATATTACTGTCGATGTATTTTTGTCGTGTAAAAGGAACAGTCTAAAAGGCTTTGATACCCATGGTAAAATTTAAAATTGTTTATTTTTCCATGTTCATTTTAGCAATATTGCAATTCACTGATAATCATGTAATACAAGTTAGGCTTTGTGCTAAATATTTTGTTCAAGATTATGCTCCTGATTGTGCACTGTCGGTTATATTTTTTTTATTTTTTTTATTTTCTTTTTTTTTCTCTTTTTTCTATGTATAATATGTATATATTTACAAAAAAAAAGTATCTAAGTATGTTTATCCGCATTCTAGATTCCATAACACAAGCTAATTAAGCTTACCATGGGTCTAGATAGCGTTGTGTAGAATGATGTGGAATATTTATTTATTTATTTATTTATTTATATCCCTATTTGAATTTAAAATACATACTCTCGCACTATACAGTTATTGTTTGTGTACTAACATGTATATTCTTTACAAATGTACAACATTGGAAGAATTACGGGCTTTTTTGAATTGCAACGATTATAATGTTATGGTTATTTTCATATGATATGTCACGATTATCTAGTTAACGATAATCTAGGGAACTTGTACCATTTACCTGCCAATGCCACTATGATCCAAACTTCATAATGGGCCATCGTTATTAGCATGCGCTGGCAAACTTTCAGCTTTTATAAAAATGACGAAGGTCTGGCGTTCACGGGCTCTTAGTCTATATAATTGATTTGCCTCATTCTAGGAAAATGCTTTTGAACGCGCCACTTTCAATAGTACTAAAAAAATTACACCATAAGAATGGAATAATTTTAATGCGATTATAATTGGTACACTAAATTGTCTCACATTTAGGAAATTTATATATATACAATAATTATAACGGGTATTAACCGGTCATTCGGCTCGAGGGACTGTAGTCCCTGGTTGGTCATTGGCTCATTCGCGAGTATTTCGCGCGGCGCGGGACTGTGGTCCCTTTGGCGTGATCTCGTGGCACGCTCGTGGAACGCTCGTGGAAATATATTTATTTCTTTTCAACAAGTGAACTAGTATCGATTTTTGTCATTCTAATCGATTAAATACACATCACTTCGGCCTAAAAAAAACGATACACTGTACTCTATGGTCGACTCCA
Source organism: Eilema sororculum (assembly GCA_914829495.1). NCBI lineage: Eukaryota > Metazoa > Arthropoda > Insecta > Lepidoptera > Erebidae > Eilema > Eilema sororculum. The sequence continues at coordinate 12,254,088 of OU618555.1, forward strand.
TTAAAAAACAGATAAAAAAGTAGTTGATGTTTACGTGTTGTGTGATTGTTTACATTAGTGTCGTGTTCGCGCCGAAAATAAAAGTTATATGTGATTGTGATGTGTTATTTTGCAATAAAAATATGTTTAAAGTGGTTATTATAACATTTACAACATAATTAAAGCGTGTGATAAAAGTTTTTAACCCTAATGGTAAGTGTGTGTCTATTTTTATGTGATGTTTTTTCTTTACGTAAGTGGTAATAACCTACAATATATCACATTTTTATTTGTAAAAGAAAAACTTATCGTACAAGCAACCAGGCTTGCTTTTTACATTTTATTTTACAATATTACACTAGCTTTCAGGTAGTAATCATATTTTTAGATTACATAGGACGATAAAATTCTAATAAATTCTATAATATGTGGCCTACAAATTGTTCACCGCCAAACGAAAGTCTCGTCATAGTCATAGGTCTGTAAATAAATATTTTTGTACTATTCATATGTTTTTATTTTATTTTATCGTATGGAGTAAGAGTCTGTAGACTATTTAAAATTATAATATACATAGCTTATCGATTTACTTTTGTAAATAAACACACCTAAAGTGCCAACAGTATCGTTTTCAACTATGTTCAATGTTTACAGTAGCATACAATAAATCAAAACACGATTGTAAACACGATTCTTACACGAGTAGAAAGAATGACTCATAACCTTTCAAACAAATAACACTTGAGCTTCGTATCCCACTTGATAAAGTCGTCAGAATGTTTTTTGTTATCGCCCCGGCTCGGGTTACGCGCGGCGACGATAAATGACGTCACGCCGAGCAGCCACGAGCAACGAAGCATATAGGTACCTACACGACTAATAGCGCCTGACCTGTCACCAACCGGTTAACACGATTATGGTATAGGTACATTACCTTTGATTTACCTATACCATGATCGCGTTAATTACCGTTATAATTATTGTATATCATGGAACGCGAGACTTTAAAAGTAAACGCGACTATGTTATCAAGTGCAGGCACAACATGTTTAAAATCACTGGTAAAATTTCATTCAATCGTGAGACGAGTTCGAAGTTCGTTTTCAAAAAATATCCTTGATAATTATGAATAGCAATAATGAGAGTTATTATTTTAATAATAATGAGAGTAAAAAGGCGCTACTGTCTCCTACAAATCAATGGAAATGGATAGTTAAAATCTAAAATGACGTACTTGAATATGAATTTATAAAGCACGGTGATTTCATCAAATCTACTAATACAGATATATAATTTGTTGCTATTAAGTATTTATAATTTTAGTAGATATCAGAGGAAAATAACGAACGAGTTTGAGCTGTCTCTAACGTTGTTTCTTAAAAAAAAAGTTGGTCCCCCTGTTTTTTAAGAGTAACTTCGTTCGAACTTGTTCATATACATTTGTTTAATATACTTGATTTGTCATTCTTTAAATAAAATACAAGTTTCTGATAGACATTATTATTGAATATTTTGATTATCATAACACATTAATAGTACCTGTTATCCATATTATAAAATGTGAAAGGAACTCTGTCTGTCTGTTATACTTTCATGCCTAAAGAACTAAACCGATTTTGATGAAATTTGGTATAGGGGTTGATTAGACCTTGAGAAAGGACATAGGCTGTGTTTGATCGAACCGACATCCACGTAGGCGGAGCCACGGGCAACAGTTAGCTTATACTGATAGCAACAAATTGGAATATAAATCGGACTTAAATATCTGTTGTACACATAATCGTGATTAAAATCGAATAACAAAAATTATGTTACACATTATGTTACACATATAGATTATGTAACATTTATTAAGAAGCACTGAATAAATTGATTGTATAATAAATTAATAAAATAATTTATTGCCATATACATAATATAAATTTTACTCGATTGACAAGATTTCAAATACACAATTAAAAATCTACTAAATTTGTAACTATTATGATTACTCTGAACTTGGCTTGGCTGATCCAATATCATGAACCAGTATAGGAACCAATTCAACCGACAGCGTTTGATGTGCAGCAATATTATTGATGTGTATACAAACGCGATCCTACACTCATCATGATAATGGATCGCAATATTCGTTGCACATTGGTGCCAATTCTGTTGTGTTTAAACTAACTAAAATACACTAAAAATCTCTAAAATTTATTATACACCCAGATTGCATAGTCTTTTCGTAGAAAAATATTATTATAGTGTGTGGCCGATTCCGGTCAGCGCAAACAGATTTTGGCCGGACAGTACAAGCAAACGAATACTCAATGAGTCGGCCGGCTGACTAGTGCAAGCAATTTTCGACCTTATTGACATCACAAAAAACAGAGTATTTTTTCTTATATTCGTGATAAAAAATAAAGTAAATTCGCAAAATGATATGTAATTAAGAAAATGTCATTAAGGTCGAAAATCGTTTTTCTGTTCTTAGTAGTCGGTTCGAGTCCCACGTAACATGCCCAACTAACGATTTTGCTATCGAAACTGTGTCTAAAATCTTTTCTTACGAAACGACTATACAATCTGGGTGTATAATACCATTTTAGAGATTTTTAGCGTATTTTAGTTTGTTTTGACAACACAGAATTGGCATCATTGAGTGTTCAGAGTGGTAAACTTTATCTAATAGTATACCTAAGTATCTATTTACATTACTTATGTTGATTCAGTGATTATTTTATTGACAATCTAATAAATAATGTATTATTTCAATTATTTTTATTTCTAATTTTAGTTTCAATTTACGTAATTATGACAATATTATATCGCGGTATTATCAACCTAAAAATTGCTTGATAGTTCTGAGAGCTTTTTCTTTATAGCAACCCTGATAAATAATTATGTAGGTAAGCAATGTGGACTATTTAGATCATGTTTTTTTATCATAATTTTAAATAGATGCTTAGGTATACAAGACAGGCCTTAGCCATTGGCTTCTTCTAAACAGGCTGTTAGAAAAAAATATATGTTGTAGTAAATACTAGGTTGAATTAATTATGATGGCTGTTTGCCTTTTTGCAGTGTTATCTGCGGTCTGATAGTTGCTAAAAGACTAATTTATTTGTTCCTTTCAGCCAGTTTAGTACTAGACTCTGGGCGCCAAATTTGAAAAGGCCAACAGGTTGCAACACTGACTAGACTCTGGCCAAGTACCATAATAGGCTAATTTTCATGCATGCCTAATAGGAAAAAGATTCTAGTATCGACTCCGTTAGTTCGGTGTATATTCAGTGCTGCAACTTGTTGATTTTTTTAATCTGGCGCCATCTTTCGTTGGCCAGAGTCTATAGTAGAAGTCATTGGTCGTAGCGGTAAATATTCGTGAAGCAAGAGTCATGCCTATGCTGTTTTGCTGTAAAAAAACATTTAGTTTCAATACATTAACTAAAAATATTGTATCGCTTTTTGGATCAAATTGATGTGATTGTTTTCAATATCAATGTCTGTAATTAACTTTATTATTTTAGTTAATTTGTTGACACCACGCACCAGCCCCCTAGACAATTCGTAGGACGACTTATTGTAGAATAAAATGATGAATGAGATTGACAAGTATTTTGACGTTAATGACGTTTATGACAGTAGTAGGGGAGATTCGAGTATACAGTACTGCCTTTTAAATCGTACCATTTCTAGATTTCTCATTGTGTGACAGTTATTTTCTACACTGGCAATACGTTAGCTGTCAATTTAAAATGGTAGGTAAGTTGGAGACGACACGAAAGCATAATTTGGTGTTGTTGGCAGTGTAGAAAACTGTGATTTAATAAAAAAAATCTTTGGTGCGATTTAAAAGGCGGTATAATATACTCGACTCTTCCCTATGTCAATCTCATACATTGATTAATATATTCTATGCTATGAACGTCTGGCCATTTAACTAGAGAGGCAGGCCTGACCAGGACTTGAGAAAATATGGCCTTGAAAAATTAAATGTTTGATCCCAAACATTCTCGGAAATGAAACGATCTAAAAATAGAGATAATGAGTCTGTATTATAGATTATAATCGATAAGTTTTAATATCTTAATGTTTGTTGTTTTTAGTTTTAATTCCTTTTCGGCTGGTCGATAAGTTTTCAGTTTTTTTTTTCTATTGTATAGTTCGGACCTCTGTATTGAGGACGACACGAATGTTGACTGCAAATCGTTTGAACTTGGACATATTTGGTTAGTCTGTGGTCATCGCAGCGGATTTATTTAAGCTTATAATGTATGTTCTACACGTCACTGAGATATCGCCGTAGAATATTCTAAAGTTATTCATACGAACTAAAATAAATATTTGCAGAATACTATTCATACTTTTTAGTATAAAAAAAAATAATTTGCTTTAAAAATCTATGGTGTGTATTTCAGAGACCGCAATTCTAAACCTACCCGTCAATTTAAATAATTTAATTTCTCGTGATATTATTCTAAATATCAGTAGGATTTCATCAGGGTTTTACCCTATAGTTCACAAGCACATAGAATGTTCAACGCAAAGTTGGATTTAAAGGTCACAGTTTGTTTTAGTGCTGTGTAATCTGACGTTATATATATTGTAAGGTTATAAATTTATTATAAGTGATATCACCTGTTTCTTCAGTAATATAATTAGTTTAGTATCACCTACCCGCTCCGATGCCCATTATGTTCAAGACCAGCGTTAAGTAAGAACCTTTTTTATTGATAACTTTGTTTAAGGTGTACCAAAAAAAGAATAAAACGATTTTGCGACACTGCGCTCGATGGTGTCGCAGTGATTCTCTGTAGTTATATATTAAAAATAAATAATAAACACGTGATTCTGTTGTTTTAATTCTATATTAGGTATATCCTGTTGACAACGAAAATACTCTGATATTTACAAAAAGGTCATCATTTACTTGTTTAAATGTTAATCCATACGAATATTATAAATGCGAAAGTATCTCTGTCTGTCTGTCTGTCTGTATGTTACGCTTTCACGCCTAAACCACTGAACCGATTTTGATGAAATTTGGTATAGGGGTAGATTAGACCTTGAGAAAGGACATAGGCTATGTTTTGTCGCGATAACCGACATCCACGCGGGCGGAGCCGCGGGCAAAAGCTAGTGTGAATATATTTTTAAACTTGTAATTCTTCAACTACTTTTATCGCTGAGTTTATGCGATGGACGGCTTATGTGAAGAGTAGGTGCTGTTGTTGAGACTGGTCTCGTGGTGAGGTGACAACACAGATTTCTAATAAGGTCACAATCAGGAATTAATTTCTTGTTTGTCGCTGCAAACAATACAACTTTTATCACGTACCTTATCTCATCCATCGATATTCCATGATGACATTTAATTAATTTTATGCAAAGTGGTTGTCTAGCCATGTAGTCTTATTGTGTTTTTTATTATTTGATATTCTCAGTATAATAATATCATAATTCGCAATTGGCGTCCTACTACAATTAAAAATATTACACAGTTTGAAATGGCCGTATTGTCGAGTTAAAACACTTTTTCCCCACTATGATTAGGATAATTGTTATCAAAGTGTTATCATTACTTACGGGTAATTGGAATTCAAATAAGTTTGAGCTGGAAACTAACCTTAAACCTCAACTGAGTTAGGATAAGGTACGGTGGATGATGATGCTGCATTAGCTTACCATCAGGCGAGGTGAAGTCCAATTGACGTGTATAGTTGTAAAAGAAATTGAGCGGCTATAGGCTTTAACTCCCTTTATTTTGAGTTACTCGTATTTAATTTTGGCCCTACCATCCCCAAGCATGGCGACAATATTTAAGCATTGAGTCGGTCTGTAATAATTCTTAAACCATAATATTAGGTCCTTACATATGAAATTGGCGTTTTGTATGGGAGGAACAAAAAGTCGAATATTTTTAAATATTGATCCCTTTACAAAAAAAAACCAGTCGGACGGGAATCAATAAAATCTGTGAAGGCAATTTGGACTGCCCCATCAGAGTTGAATTTTTTCCCTTGCAAGAAGTTGACCAAATTTCGAAAAAAATCGTAATCTGTTGGAGCAAGGTCCGGGGAGTACGGAGGATGTCTTAGACATTCCAATTGAAGCTCTTCTAATTTGGTAGCCGTCTGTTGTGCGGTGTGTGGTCTAGCGTTGTCGTGAAGCAGCAGTGGCGTGGAGCGATTGACCAGCCTAGGTTGTTTAGCCGCTAGCTTTCCCATCATTGTTTGCAATTGCTGACAATAGACATCAGCCGTAATAGTCTGGCCAGATTTGAGAAAACTGTAATGAACAATACCGGCACTAGTCCACCAAACGCTCACAAGTAACTTTTTTGGGGTTAATTTGGTTAATTTGGGGCAGGATTTGGCTGGCTGGCCAGGATCCAACCATTGCGCTGAGCGCTTCCGATTATCGTAAAGAATCCATTTTTCATCACAGATTCACAGGTAATGATTCGGTTTAAAATACCTTCATTATTGTGCCGGTTCAGTAATGTAACGCAGCAGTCGACGCGCGTTTGCCGGTTTGCTTCAGTCAATTCGTGAGGTACCCACCTTTCAAGCTTTTTAATCTTCCCAATTTGCTTCAAGTGAATTAAAACAGTTTTATCACTAACACCGCAGCCTGCAGCTAACTCGGACGTGGTTTGCGATGGATCCGCTTCCACAATAGCCTTCAATACTTCATTATCAACTTGGGTCTCAGGCCGTCCACGGGGCTTGTTCTGCAGGTCGAAATTTCCAGAACGAAAACGTTGGAACCAAAAACGAACTGTGTTTTCTTTTGCACCATGACCGCCATAAACATCATTCACTCTTCGAGTCGTTTCCGCAGCACTAGTGCCACGGCGCGGCGGAACTCGTATTCGTAAATAATACGATATTTTAAGTTTTCCATTTTGTAAAATGAGTGACGCAAACAGAAAAAAACAAGAAAAAAACAAATGAATGACGGTCATCGAAGCACAAATACATGAGTAAATAGCTGTACAAATTTGAATTTGGAATTCCTTACCAAAGAGGAGAAAATCGTGATTAAAGTGGCCAGTACGAAAAACGCCAATTTCATATGTAAGGACCTAATATGTATCATACCATGCTTGTAAATCATCGAGGGGGTAGATAGAGGTGTATTAATACCCACATTTCGACAACTATTTTTTCGGTCTCGTAATAAGGGGCGAGCTTTCGCGAAGCAGGCACTTTTACCCGACTTCAGTGAAGCCAAAGGAGAAAGAAGGGTTTTTAGGTAGGTATGTGGTGTTCACTACTTTACACAATAAAACACTGTTATTTAGTGAGTAGGTAGTTACACAGTTCACAGCACGTCTGCACGCATCGGAAGACTCTCTCCGACTGCCCGGACGTCACTGTCAACTGTCACTACTTTTATTTATGTATGGCACAAGGTACTATCGAGGGCACACTGGGTAAACCAAATATGAAGCGATATGCCGTCGACTCGATAGAAGACTGTACTTACTTACTTATTAAAAAAGTAGTATATGTCACAGTTTTAGACAAAATAAGACAGAAAGATGACCAAGATTCCAGTTTCACTTTATTCTTAGATCTTCAAACGAGTATTTGCACCTATTAATTACCCTGCAACAGGTTTAGCTTGTGTTTTTGTTTTGACCTTTTCAGTGGCATTCGGGTTTGTTGTTTTTTTGATCATTCATTTTAACTTTTTAGTTATGATATGACGTATACCATATGCTCGAATATATTACCCTCGCTAGCGCAGCCCGGCAAAAAGACATTGGGGTAAGATGATCCACGGATCATCTTGTACAGAAGCAGACGAATCATCTTGCCCCAGAGCTCACTTTTTATTTGAAATTCTCTAACCTTACCTACAAATATCCTACAGTCACCGCAATACGTTTTTATAACAAATTAACATATTTAGAGGCTACTAATATAATAGTTATTGCATAAAATCGATTAACACTAATTATTATTATATTAGATTAACGATACCTTAGATTAACACTGTACAATTTAAAAAAAAATCACAAGACACAGCGTTCGTCCTTCACGCAGCCATGACGGTTTGACTGCAGTCGGTGGGGGTGGAAACCTACGCTTTTCTCGTAAAAACAACTAGATGGCATGCATAGTATCATCACAATCGAAAAGGGTCGTCTTACCTTAGTGGATCATCTTGTACACCTTTCCCTTAAAGCCTTGAGAATGCCGTAAGGAGAAACCGGTCAGGTTTAGAATTAAAATAAACTCAGTGGAAAAGTACAAGTGTGTTATTCAATATGTGTAGCTGATTCCACCAAGTGCCATCAATCTCCAGTATAAACATTATTCCCATGCATTATTAAAAAAAAACTTTCTGTTTGCCAAATACTTAACTACTTCCAATTTTCTTTTATTCGAAACGACTATAAAATCACGGTCTTCAAAAGAAAACAATAGATACTTTTAATATAGTTTCGATTTATTTAACCGTATTTACAATATTTCTTGCACATGACATGCAGTATGTTTATTTACAATGTTGCTCCGTAAGTAAACATACTGAATGTGCTATTTACATTATAATCTCGAGTCGCAGCCGTGACAGATAGGTGTCTGCATCGGTGATGTATTCGCCCATAAATACTACACGACTAATTACCCGCCCTACATTTATAGCGATATCTGCCGATCATTTCTGGGCGCCTGGTACTCGCGAGTTCAAAGCGCGACCTTGAGTTCCCATAGACTAAATACTTAGGCAGGTATAGTATAAATTAAAGTTATGTGATCTGGTGCATCGCTGCTGAAAAGAAGCTGAATCGTGGGGCTAAGTGTAAATAATAAAATAATACCAATTAAATCGTGATACACTTTAACAAAGTGATTTTATTTCGTTGAGCGATATTCGTGTTACCTGCCGACAGTACCTATCACTCATTATGTTAATGAAAAATATCAGTCAAAGTTTTTTCAAATCTCGAATCGCACCAAGACCTACAGGAAAATTCCGAATGTACAGGACGTGTCCAGGTAGGCCCCCTATTCATAGACAATGGCAATTCGTTGGCCGTAGTATTGTAGAATAGAATGACGAATGTATGGGATTTGACATTTGTTGACGACTGTCCTACCTAATGCTGTCATGTCATATCTATACGTAATTTTTTTTTATATAGGACACGTCAATTTGACTTCACCTCGCCTGATGTTAAGCTAAAGGCAAAGTCTCAGAAAGAGGGTCACCATCGTAAACATGTACCATGTTAACAGTGGTTGCACTCATCTTGACGGCCTCATCAGATGCCTTTTCACGCCCCGCTTAAAGGACCCGGTACAGTAGGAAGAAGGAAACACGTGAGCTGGCAGGGAGTTTCAGGTCTTAGTGGTGCGGTAGTTTAAGTACGAGTACCTACAGGAAAATTCCGAATATCCAGGACGTGTCCAGGTAGGCCCCCTAGTCATAGACAATGGCAATTCGTTGGCCGTAGTATTGTAGAATAGAATGACGAATGTATGGGATTTGACATATTTGACATTTGTTGAAGACTGTCATAATGCTGTCATGTCATATCTATACGTGAAATCTCTTCCACGATACGCCGGGCCAGCAAATGGCCATTTGTCTAGGGGCACAGTTGTTCATAATATTTCCCATAACAAGGGTCTGGTTCAAGTCCCGTCCTAGATATTGAGTTTTTCCGACTCAAATATTTATTTATATTTTTTAATTTATTTTAATCAGACAAAAACAGGTTTATTCTTCTTCCAGTACTTCTGTATTTCTTCTAGACTCTTGCCTTTAGTTTCTGGCACCCACAGCACAGTGTACACCACGCCAAAGAGGGTGACAGCGGCAAAACTGTAGAACACTACGTAAGCGCCGAACTTGTTTGCCACGGGGGTGAAGAAGAGGACTGTCATTGAACTACAGAAGAAAGAGAACGCCATGGATGCACCCGCCATACGGGCTCGGACCTGTCGGTAAAGATAGACTTTTGTATATTTAATTATAAAATAAATAAATATTCCACAACATTCTACACAACGCTATCTAAACCCATGGTAAAGCTTAACAAAGCTTGTGTTATGGAATCTAGAATGCTGATAAACATACTTAAATATATTTTTTTTGTAAATACATACATATTATACATAGACACCCAGACCAATGCAAACAGCCATATTTGCACTGAGCGGGAATCGAACCAGCGCCTCCTACCGCCACGCCACAGAGGCTATCGTTTATTAAATTTCATTACCAGCTTTTGCTCGCGCCTTCGCCCGCATGGATGTTGGTAATCGCGACCAAACATAGCCTATGTCCTTTCGCAAGGTCTAATCTAACCCTGTACCAAATTTCATCAAAATCGGTTCAGTGGTTTAGGTGTGAAAGCGTAACATACAGACAGACAGACAGACAGAGTTACTTTCGCATATAATATTAGTATGAATTATAATATATAAGTAAATACAATAATTTATATGCACTACATTAGTCTAAATTATAAGAATAACATAGACTTAATGCATAGAACTGTCATATGAATCTTCCGAATCTGAAAGTAATTAATTAGGTAATAGTACCTAAAATAGTACCATTTCGTTTGAAATGTGGTTCAACTTTGATATTATATATGTACCAAAATCTCATGGCAAATAGGAAGTCATCATCATCATCATTTAAATCTAAATGGAGACGTATTGACCTAATTGCATCCGAGTTCAGGAGCTCCGTGCTCGGAGTTCAGGGCCCGCCTTCCGACTTTTCCTTGTCCACTTTGCACGATCTTAGCTGTCCATGGTAGTGAGACCATTCAACACGCATATCACCCTCCACGACGTCAAGCCCGGACCTACCCCATCTACCTGGACCCGGCGGGGGTGCCATTGCCAGGCGTTTGTTTCCCACGTAGCCTGGTGGCTGCCGCAGTTTCCTTAGTAATTCACACTCAATATAGAATAGCTTTAACTTATCTTATGCTCACCTGGAAAGTGAACACCTCAGCCATTATCACCATGGGCACTGGAGCCAGCCCAGCTCCATAGGCAAGAATGCAGACGCAGACAGCGGTCACGGGGAGCCAGCTGACGACGCCTTTGCCGAGCAGGAAGCAAGTCGCGAGGGTCGCCATGCACAGTGAGACTATCAGTGAACTGCATGCCAGGGGTATCTAAAGTGAAATGAAAGGCAGGAAGGTAGTTCAGAAGTAAGTTCTCTTTAATAAGTTAAGTAAATCGAAAACATCGGAAAAAAGAATCTTCTCGGGCGGTACTCGAACCCGCAATCTTTCCTTTACAGGGGGAATGCCTTGACCAACTCTTAGGCTACAGAGACACACCCGATGTGATTCAAATTTCCCTTCTATATTAATCCGTCTTTATGGCGACGGTGGAGTAATCTACCGATGTTCTTACGAACTATGTATGAAGATAAATAAATAAAGGGAAATTTGAATCACATCGGGCGTGTCTCGGTAGCCTAGTTGGTTAAGTCATTCCCCATTGAAAGATCGCGGGCTCGAGTCCCGCCCGAGAAGATCATCTTTTTTCGATATTTGCGATTGTATGTTTAGCATACTAATGCTCAAAAAAATTAATTCAAAAGTTAAGAAAAACAAAAATATCGAAGATCAGGTCAAATCGCAGACAGGTCAAATAGACTGGAACAAGCGTATCCTAGACTCCCAGGAGAAAGCTTCAAATACGACTGGGAAGAAGAAGAGAAATAAAACATTGTGGTACAGTAGATGGCACACAACGAAGTAATCATAAATTGTAGGTATAATTGTTATGTAACTTTTTTTTCATGCGCAAATCCCCCGGACATCACACCCGTCGGCCTTTGGGAGGGTTATGTCGGACTCCGACCGACTAAAAGCGGCACGGCCTGTCGGGTCGCAATATTCTCAATTACTGAATAAATAAATGTCTGTTTATTGGGAGAGGCCTATGTGTCAGTAGGGGACTGCGAGAGGCTAATTGTTTTTCATCAATGTAAACCTTTGAGAATGCCTTAAGACGAAACCGGTCAGGTTTAGAAATAAAATAAACTCTGTGGAAAAGTAGATGCCATCAATCTCCAGTATAAACAGTCTAATTGATTTGATTGATTTGTTTTATTTGGAGACACTAATTGATACGCATAATTTTAGAAGTCTTCGAAAATATTTATACCAAGAAAAGATGCAATCTACTTCTACTGGAGCTAATTTCCATTCACATCCAAATATTTTGTCAACGTATGTTATTTTGATTTACATTTGACGAATCATCGTATCAGACACGGTCGTCTAATACAAAAAGATACCCGGTGTCTATTCTAAATGGCCGTGAATATGTGCAGACATGAATAACAAAGCAAATTGTAAATATATTTACTAAATGTTGCTGGTGGCTCCGCTCGCGTTGAAGTCGGTTATGATACCGACCAAACATAGCCTGTGTCTTTTCCGAAGGTATAAGTAATCTACCTTATTCTGTACCAAATTTCGACCAAATCTGTTCAGTGGTTTACTTAGTCAGGAAAGCGTAACAGACAGACAGAGTTAGGTACTTCCGCATCTATAATATAAAACATGGATGGTATTGATTTGTAAAGATACCACGAATATACCCACATTATTTCAGAATTTTGTGTTTCTAGGCCAGTGTTTGGTGAGAAATGGAAACTTATCTGAAATTGGGCAACAGTGGAAGTATGTATCATTTGCTATATTGGCAAAACCTATCGAGAAACGTGTGCCCAAGAAACGTGTGTTGCAAGTACAAGAAAAGTATATTTTGAGCACATTATTGGTCCAAGATATATGTCATGAGCAATACCTATTCTTTATACCTACTTGACGATGACGACCTCTGTGGTGTAGCGGTCGATTACCGCTCTGTGAAAATATTTAAGTGAATTTTTATTCTGGGTGTTTGTATTGTATAATAATTTTATGAATACCTATTAGGTATATAAAAAAATATCAAAGTATGTTCAACTACATTCTAGAAGTCATTACAAATGATAGTTTAGCTATACTTAATTAGGGTCTAGATAGCGATCTGTGGAATTTCGTATAATTTTTAAATGGGATAAAAGTCTTTTAACTTTTAACATTTCATACTTACTACGAGTATCCATACTAATATTATAAATGCGAAAGTAACTCTGTCTGTCTGTCTGTCTGTCTGTCTGTATGTTACGCTTTCACGCCTAAACCACTGAACCGATTTTGATGAAATTTGGTATAGGGGTAGATTAGACCTTGAGGAAGGACATAGGCTATGTTTTGTCGCGATAACCGACATCCACGCGAGCGGAGCCGCGGGCAAAAGCTAGTCATCAATAAACAAAACAATACCATTCGTGGCCCTTGCATAAGTGTATGAATTAATAAAAATGGTCCAAGTATTGAACCTTGTGGAACACCTATTGAAACCACCGATCCAACTGAACGTGTATTATTTACTGTTAACATCGACCAGAGGGTTCTTCTACCTTCATATTGCCGTGCTTCATAATACGTGATAAATGTGATAATGTAATTTTCTGAATCATAGTGGGTTTTTTTTTATCGTGCGAAAAATCCCCACGGATACCACCCCCACGGAGCCGGTGAAGGCGGTTATGTCGGACTCGAACCGACTAAAACGCACGCCGTCTTGGGTCTTTGGTTGCCGGAGGTGAGATTGCCAAAAGTATATCTCTCGCACCCCGGCAGACCCAGGAACATCTCCTTCGAGATGGCCCCCTTCGGGTTGTGGGGACCACTGTGTCCCCATCTTGCCCCGGTTACGGGGAGACGCATTTTGCGCCGCCGCCGCGGCCTGCTTCTGCTAGGGTGACAGGCGGCTCCACCGGTCACCCCCAGGCCAGCGCTCATGGAGGACGGAGGTCGTTCTGCGACCTCCGACGTCCGGTTCGCCTTCGCTCTGCGCGGGCTTCTCGGGCCCGGAGTCTAGTCCGAACCCGACCGGCCGCCTCCTTCTCGAGCATTACTTGCTCGCAGAAGGAGGCAGCCGCACCCCAAGCGTTTGCGCATCTTACCATCGCTGTGAGCAACGTGGCGAGTGTGAGGACTCCCACCCCCAGAGCCGCCACTAGGACCCGCCTCGGCGTGTCCCACGCCGGGCACTCGGTCAGCGTGTGCAGCTCTGTGTCCTCGCTCGCATCACAGTGATGGCACTCGGACGTTGGCTCCTTCCGGATCCGACACAGGTAACTCCCGAAACATCCGTGTCCGGCAATCACCTGCGTCAGCCGGTACGAGAGGCTGCCGTGTGGCCTCTCTAGCCACTCCTCCATGATGGGTCTTACCGCCGCTATTACGGCGTGCCTTGAATCATAGTGGGTGAAGGCTCTGGATAGATCACAGAAGGAAGAGCGACTGTTGTCTTAAACTTCTTCTTGCAGGTGACGTTATTGTGAGTCCTGAAGATCTTGGCGTGGCCTCGTACACCGAATGGCAGTTTTAGAGATTAGCCAGCACTTATAAAATGGATACCCATGAGAAGGTAATTGCATCTAGCAATGACTTTATTTGGTTAGCTTGATATCTTAGTCTTATCAGAATTTTTTTATAGGTGAAAGACAAGCACGCGACCCATCTAAGGTAAAATGGCAACCATGACCTATATTATAAAAATAACTTTATTGATGCCACATTCCTTATACAAACATGTCTTATTGGTATACACAATACAATGTAGTTAAGGTAATACAAAACCTATGGACGTGTGAAGCGTGGGAGTCACACTAGTGCTGCCGACTATGTAAGAACAGACTTTTGTGCAGTTAGTGCAGCAGTCATAGCAGGATAAACCTTTGGTCCCATTGTCAGAACAAAAGCTCTCCAGTAACATCTGACTACCTTACTCACCGACGGGAACACAACAGGAGCTTATATGGCCGTATAGGGTACAGGTACTTCCCCAGTCTGACTGCTCAATTGGGACGGATATACCGTTGTGTTCTACTTCCATTATGATGATCAGATGATCTTTAACTAGTTCACGGTTAGGTAAATTTATTTACATTGGATAGTCATGTCTGATATATTGACCCAGACTACCCAACATTATGTACCTACCTACTTATTGTAATATACTTTAAAAATAGTATCTATTTCAGAGACACCACAACTGCGTACCTATTGTAATTTAAATCAAGAACTGTGCGTGTATAATCCATACTCATAGAGTGTTCCGGCACGGCAGCTTGTTTTTACTTTAAAAAGCCCTGTGTTAATGTATTTTTCTCTGTGAGCAAATAAAAATGAATCTACATTGTTTATTATTACTTCTAACTGTTTGTATATGCAAAGGGAGCAATACAAATAATCTAAAATTGAAGCAAGTAGTAATATTTAGCAGACATAATATTCGAACGCCTATGGGAACCGAACTGCAAAGATATACACCAAAAAAATTACCGTATCTCCTTGAGAAACCGGGACGTTTAACGCGAAAAGGAGCTTTACTCGAAGGCTACATGGGTGAATATTTTTCAGAATGGTTTAAAAGTGAACAGTTATTAACAGAAAAATGTCCAAGTGCAGATACGGTGTACGTTTATGCAAATTCTCTGAATCGTACTTTAGTAACAGCGAAAGCCTTCGTTAAATCAGCATTTAAAGGGTGCAACGTGACGGTGAATCACAAAATCACCAATAGCGATGAAGAAAGTGATCCTGATTTTGATCAAATAATTTCTAATAACACTGACGCTTTTAAAACCATGGTGCTTGAAGAAATCTTTTGTTCACTTGAGAATAAAAACCTAAGTGCAAGTTTAGCGGTATTAAATAAAATATTGGACTTTAAGCATTCAGAAATTTGTCAAACGAAATCAATTTGTGATTTGACCGATAGTACTAAAAATGGTTTTACATTTGAAAATGGTAGCTTACGTTTGATGGAGGGTGGTCCAGTGCACATAGGGCTAACAATTACAGACTTATTCATAATGAGATATTATGATGGCTTACCGATGGAAGATATTGCATTGAGTCTTGTAAGAGAGCCAGCCACGTGGAAACTTATAAACGAAATAGCGGTGTTCTATAAGTACATAATATACGGTGTATTGTCTAAATATATAAAATTACCATTATTACAACTATTAACTTCTACCTTTAACGATATCATGCCAAAAGTGACGACAATTGTGGGTCATGATTTTAATCAAGAAAATCTAGTTATTGCTATGAACTTTATTGAAAAAGAATTACCGAATCAATTCGAAAAATTTCCCATTGGTGGAAAAATAGTTTTTCAGAGATGGACTGATGATAAAAATGATTACTTAAAAATAGAATACATTTATGCATCGTGGGCACAGGTGAGGAATGGAACAAAATTTACTACAGAAGATCCACCGCAAAGAGTTTTACGAGAATTAAAGCGGTGTAGTGTGGACGAGAACGGCTTTTGTCCCTGGAACGAGTTTATGAATATAATACGAGATCTAAATTAAAATTAGAAGATGCTGTAATGATTAATCATAATTATATTATGGATTTAAGAATTTTAACTTTGCCTCACAGTTCAGTGCTGTAGTCAGTCTGTTGTCCAACTGCCCACTATGTATCCTATAAGTCCAGATACTCAGAAGTCTAGCGTGAAAACATAAATGATCCGTCCTTAAAATGGCACAAATGTTTACCTAGTTCATAAGAGTAGTTATTTAATAAATATATTTATATTGTTTTATAATAAGAGTTATAACACAAAATTTCATACACTCAAGATTTTTCTACCGTTATCTACTATATAAAAATAAGTCGGGTTTGCCTTCCTGACGCTATAACTCCAGAACGCACGAACCGATTTGGCTAATTTTGGTCTTGAATTATTTGTGGAAGTCCAGGGAAGGTTTGTACGTTGAGAAAAATTGAATAATTGCCGGAAACCGACATCCACGCGAGCGGAGCCGCGGGCAAAAGCTAGTGATCCATAAATGTGCCAGGGCGTACAATGCGATAGGTTTGTATTCAGCCATGAACTGCATTTAGCTAATTGATATTGTATACCTTTCCATACCAGCGCAAAACTTTCGAAAGACTGCATCAAATTAATTAATTCTTTTTGTTTTGTGTTCGTTATTGTAACGTTAAGAAAAATAAAAATTGAACAGAAGGTGCAGCGGGAATGGGAGCAAAATCCACGAAGGCGGAGCCGCAGAAATAGCGAGTTTTACGTAACTAAATATATTCAATGACGTCCGATTTTTCTTTAGAATCTTTCGTTTTTGTCATTTATTTTAAGAGAATAAAATAACCTTGTTGATCAGACATGGTCATGAAATGCAAAAGGTTCATACAAAGTTTTTTGTTTTATAAAATGATTATTTGAAAATAGAATACATTTATGCATCGTTGTCACAGTTGAGGAATGGGATCAAAACTGCAGAAGATCCACAGCAAAATGTTTAGCTAGAATTAAAGTGGTGTCTTGTGGACGAGAATGGCTTTTGTCCATGGAACGATCACTCCATTCTTCTCGTACATAAATTACGAGATTTATAAATAAAGTATTAAAATCTTATTCCTTTTGTTGTTTGGACACCTTTTTAAAATTTTGGCAATTATTTTTCTTTTGGATTGCAATTGACAACCTCTGTGGCGTAGCGGTCGATTACTGCTCCGTGCAAATATTTGTGTGAATCAATACAATTATTTTAGGTGTTTGTATAAGATGTATCAAATAATGTCCATTTACGTATTAGAATCTATAAGATAAGCTTGTTTAGCTATGCTTAATTAGGGTTTAGATGGCGCTATATAAAATGGCGTAGAATTTTTATATTTATTTATATTTCGGTCTACACGAGATAAAAATCTTTTAAGTTTCATTATGTTATATTAATTACTATCATCAACAAACAAAAATTACCATTCTTGACCCTTGTGTAGAGATCTCTTACATACATCAAAAATATAAATGGTCCAAGTATAGAACCCTGTGGAAAACCCATTAAAATCAATGATCCCACTAAACTTGTATCGTTAACTGTTAACATCGATCCTCCACATTCTGTTGTCCAAATAATATGAAGTTAGATGGTCTAAAGTCGTGTTCTTTATTTCGTAATAAAGAAAAATCCTTGAGTTATAGTGGGCGCAATCAAAGACTCTGGACAGATCAAAGGAGGAGAAGTGACTACCGTCTGAAACTTATTCTTGCAGGTGAGGTGTTCTTAAGTCTTGAAGATCTTGATGGGGCCTCTTACACTAAAGGCCTTTGTTAGTAATTACATGCAGCCATTAGTGGGGAAAACACCGTACTTTGTCAAAGATTCCCGCCATTTTGTGAACATAATCCAAGACATTAAGTTACCGGATGAATTATTTGTAAGTTTTGATGTTGAGTCATTATTTACCAATGTTCCTTTACAAGACTGTCTACGGATTATCGAAACCAAGTTGAAGGATAATGGTTTACCGGATAGTTATGCTACACTATTACAGAGTTGCCTCGAAGGGAACTACTTCCTTTACCATGGCCAACACTACTTCCAGATAAACGGCGTTGCTATGGGCAGCCCTTTGGCACCGGTCGTGGCAAATATTTGGATCGAACATATTAAAGAAGGGGTAGCTCAGAACGCGCATACCCAGATCAGGCTATGTAAAAGGTATGTAGATGACATATTCTGTATATCTAAAGGCAACAGAGAGCAGGTGGTCCGCTTTACTGAGTATCTCAACTCATTACATGTGAAGACACAGTTTAAGTATGAGATTGAGAACAACAGAACATTATCCTTCCTAGACATCAAGTTGATGGTAAGAACCAATGGCTCCTTGGCCCATACTGTGTATCGAAAACCCACTCACACTGATAGATACTTGCACGCCTCCTCGCATCATCACCCACTTAATTTGAACTCAGTAAGCTCGACTCTCATCAAGCGAGCTAATGATTTGTGTGACCCTGAGCACCTACAGCAGGAGTTAGACTACGTTCAGGAGGTGCTTAAGTGAATGGGTATGTTACGGGTTGTAGAAAGCCACGACGTGTTGACCGCCAACCGGCGTTCATGCCGTATGTGAAAGGGATAACGGATAAGATCGGATCTTGTTTACGGAAGCTTTCTATCAAGACCATATTTATACCATCCGCCAAAGTAGCGAAGTACGTACGAACACCGCAGGACGTCATACCTCTGCAAACACCTGGTGTCTACAAAGTGGATTGCAGCTGCGGTAGTTCCTACATAGGCCAAACCAAGCGTACCATTGCGAAGAGAGTCAAAGAACATATCGCAGCTGTGAAAAACCGTCAGTTCAACAAATCGGTAGTTGCAGAACACCTCGAATCCGGTACCAATCACTGGATTGAACTTCATCAACCCAAAGTCCTCTCCACTGATCGCCACTACCTTCCACGGATTGTGCGTGAAGCTATTGAAATTAAAAAATATAAAAATTTCAATAGGGAAGATGGATTCAAATTATCTGGGACCTGGATTCCAGTGATCAAAAAGTGAAACCCAAGAACACAGTGCCGATGCCGTCTAAAACTGACATAGTGAGTGTGGTGTGTCGCCAGCCTTACATTCAATATTAAAGTAATAGAGGGTAGGCGCACAAAAAATGTCTCCTGAACACCGCGCGACGCTCGCAGGCCAGTCAAGTCGTGACCACAGGTGCTGTAACGCACCCGAATCGTCGGCAAAAGTAAGTTTTTCCAACATATATCGCGTGAAGTTCCGGCCATTATAAACTATGAATTACATGAAGGTAATTACATCATAGTTTTTATAATAGTTTGGGACTTATCGCGATTACTTTATGGAACTTACTTTTGCCGACATTTCGGATGCGTAGCAGCACCCGTGGTCACAATTAGATTGGCCGGCGAGCGAGTAGGTACTTGGGTTGGTGAAATTTACACCGCGGTAGTCTAAAAATAAAAAAGTTAATTACAATTAAACCTACCAATGACTTTATTTTGTTAAGTTTTCTTGGTGTCATGTTCTTATCCGATGATCTTAATCTGGCACGCAACTAAATTTATTATGTAGTAGTATTAGTAAATTTATTTACGTTGGATAGCCGTGTCTAATATATATTTACCAAGACTAGCCTTACCTTACCCAGTTTTTATAAATACAACAATACCATGAACCTATTGTAATATACTTCAAGAATAGTGTCTATTTTTAGAGACATACAGCTATATAAATCAGACACATTTAGTGATACGGCACATAGTGTTTTTTTCCCTGTGAGAAAATAAAAATGAATCTACATTGTTTATTATTACTTCCAACTGCCATTATTTGCAAAGGAAGAAATACAAATAATCTAAAATTGAAGCAAGTTGTAATATTTAGCATACATAATATTCGAACGTCTATGGGTGCCGAACTGCAAAGATATGCAGCAAAAAAATTACCGTATCTCCTTGAGAAACCGGGACGTTTAACGCGAAAAGGAGCTTTATTGTGAATATATTTCAGAATGGTTTAAGAGTGAACAGTTATTAACAGAAAAATGTCCGAGTGCAGATGAGGTGTACGTTTATACAAATTCTCTGAACCGTTCTTTAGTAACAGTGAAAGCCTTCGTTAAATCAGCATTTAAAGGATGCAATGTTATGGTGAATCACAAAATCACCAATAGCGATGAAGAAAGGGATCCTGATTTTGATCAAATAATTTCTAATAACACTGATGCTTTTAAAACCATGGTGCTTGAAGAAATCGTTCGTTCACTTGAGAATAGAAACCTAAGTGCAAGTTTAGCGGTATTAAATAAAATATTGGACTTTAAACATTCAGAAGTTTGTCAAACGAAATCAATTTGTGATTTGACCGATAATATTAAAAGTGGTTTTTCATTTGAAAATGGTCGTTTGTGTTTGATGGAGGATGATCCAATGTACATTGTGCTAAAAATTACAGACTTATTCATAATGAGATGTTATGACGGTTTACCGATGGAAGATATTGCATGGGGACTTGTAAGAGAACATGAGACATGGAAACTTATAACTGAAACAGCGATGTTCTATATGTTTTTTACCTTTATCTTAACTTTACCATGCCAAAAGTGACGTCATGATTCTAATCAAATGAATCTTGTTCATGCTTTGGATTTCAAAATAAAAGAGCTACCGAATCAATTCGAAAATTTTCCCATTGGTGGAAAAATAGTTTTCCAAAGATGGACTGATGATAAAAATGATTACTTAAAAATAGAATACATTTATGCATCGTGGGCACAGGTAAGGAATGGAATAAAATTTACTACAGAAGATCCACCGCAAAGAATTTTACGAGAATTAAAGCGCTGTGATGTGGACGAGAACGGCTTTTGTCCCTGGAACGAGTTTATGAATATAATACGGGCTCTAAATTAGTTTAAAAACGTAAGATGCTGTAGTGATTAATCATAATCATGTAATGGATTGTCTAATATTTTGCGTGCATGAGATGCCAGATATATTTACCTAGTTAATAAGAGTAGTTTATTTAATAAATGTATTATATTTTCATAACACAATAAAATTTCGTACTGTTAAGATTTGAAGAAGGAGAGATTGTTATACACGATACGTATGCCAGTCTTTCCTTTCAAAAGACTGCACCAAACTGATTAACTCTTTTTGTTTTGAACGTGTGTACAATTCTACGCGGGCGAAGCCGCAGGTAGCAGCATTAATTAGACAGATTTTTCTTTAGAATTTTTCGCTTGTCTTTTATTTCAACCTTGTTGATCAGGCACGGTCATACAATGCAATAACCAACTGTCCACACAACCGTAAATAACTGCAAGTAATTCATAAAACTCAAATCATAAATCATTGCAGTTTCAGCACGTATGGACCGAACTTCATTTTCTTAATTTAATTGTTTTTTTTTGTTGTTTTTCAGTAGTATTTATGTGTTGCACATATTTCAATGAATAAATTGCAAATTTCCCTAGAGAAAAAAAAAAGTTAAATAAATAAAAGTGAAAAATTGTGTGTTGTATCTAACAGTGGAATAATCACAATGCATCTATATTTGATACAATTACTTTTATCTATTGTTTTGTGTCAAGGAATTCATATAAATAATCTGAAATTGAAGCAAGTTTTGATAATCAGCAGGCATAATATAAGAGCTCCAATAAAAACCGACCTGCAAAGAAATACACCAAAGAAATGGCCGAAATTATACGAAAATCCGGGATATTTGACACGAAAAGGAGCTTTACTAGAAGGGTATATGGGTGAATATTTTTCAGAATGGTTTAAAAGTATTCACCTTTTTACAGAAAAGTGTCCGAGTGAAGATGATGTGTACGTTTATGCGAACTCGGTGAATCGTACTATAGAAACAGCGAATGCCTTCGCTGAATCTGCGTTTAGAGGGTGCAATGTGACAGTGAATCACAAAATCACTAATAACAACGAAGAAATGGATCCTAATTTTAAACCAGTGGCAATTCGTAATAATACTGATGCCTTTAAAACTATGGTGTTTGATGAAATTGTTCGTACGCTGGATAGCCCAAAACTGATTGCAGGCTTGTCGGTATTAAATACAGTGTTAAGGTTTTCTCATTCAGAAATATGTCAAACTAAATCCCTTTGTGACTTGACTGATAAAACTAAAAACATGTTTCATTATGAAATGGGCAGTGAGCTATTCATAGAAGGTCCTTTGGCTATAGCGTTATCAGTTACAGATACTTTTATAATGGGCTATTATGACGGATTACCGATGGAAGATATTGCATGGGGACTTGTGACAGAGCCTGAGGAATGGGGACTTATTACAGAAGTAGGACGAAAATGCACATATATAAAACACGGTATATTGGCTAAATACATCGTAAAATCACCGTTTACACAAATGATGGCTTCGCTCTTCCTTGAAAATGATATACCAAAAGTGACGTTAATAGTGGGCCATGATTATAATCAAATGAACATGTTTTATGAAATGGGCTTTAAAGAAATACGTTGGCCGAATCAATTCCAAGATTTTCCTATTGGTGGAAAAATAGTTTTCCAAAGATGGGCCGGTCATAAAAATGATTATTTGAAGATAGAATATATTTATGCATCGTCGTCACAGTTGAGGAATGGGACCAAATTTACCGCAGAAGAACCACCGCAAAGACTTTTACTAGAATTAAAGTGGTGTCATGTGGATGAGAATGGCTTTTGTTCCTGGTACGAATTTATAAATAAATTGCGAGATTTGAATTTATAAAATAATTGTACCCACGCGTAAACAAATTTATACACTAAACTTGTTTTATGAAATAAATGTCAATTATATGAGTTACAAAATTGTAGGCATGGTCTTGTCAATAATCAAAATAGTTACGTACTTATTATAAGTACTTAGATATGTTTTTTGATTTCTCCACCTGAGAACCTCCTGCTATACAATATGTCACCGTACGCATAGTCTCATGCAGCGCCCTTCGACCACGCCCTAGTGATAATGTTAACCTACATCAACTGCCAAAACTTCGAATTTAGGAAACACCAGTAGTTCAGGTCCCGCGTTAATGAATCACTCTAACTCCTAACACAAGACTGGATTTGGTACGGACCGAACCACCGAACCATGTACGGTGCGTTCCGCATACTGCTCTCCACGTGTGATCGAACATGGTTCGGTCCGTACCAAATCCGTTCTTCTGTTAGGACTTTTGCATATGAAATTCTGAAAAATGCATGAATTTTCATCTCCATAGCCTGGGAGATGAAAATTCAATTTAAGTACAATATCATATAATTAATATGATATTAATATATTAATATTAATATCGTACAATCAATGAATCAATTTCGTTGAACGTATAAATATATGGAACAAATTCCACATTGTTCGTACAGAATAAATTCGATACATAAGGTGGAATAAATCTAAAGGTGCTGATAGACTTAAGCATTTACTTGTAACCGAAAAGCATTTAACATTTTTATATTTAATAAATTAAACAACGGACTGAGTCAAGTATAGAGCCAAACATCGCTACGAACATTTTCGTGCATTACAGATCGCTACAGATTTAAACATTTTTTTTATACAGGACACGTCAATTTGACTTTACCTCGCCTGATGTTAAGCTAAAGGCAAAGTTTCGGAAAGAGGGTCCACCATCGTAAACGTGTACCGTGTTAACAGTGGCGGCACTCAGCTCGACGGCCTCATCCGATGCCTTTTCACGCTCCGCTTAAAGGACCCGGGACTGTAGGAAGAAGGAAACACGTGAGCTGGCAGGGAGTTCCAGGTTTTAGTGGTGCGGCACAGTAATGAATGAGTCAATAAAACGCTTGGAGAACCAAGCGTTAAATTTGCAGAGTATACCTGCTAGAAAGCAGGTATACTCTGCAAATTTGCATTTTTGTTGTAAATTGATATTATACATAGAAATACCCAAATCAGATTCTAACCGGCGCGGGGCCTCCTGTGCAACAGTGGAACTGTCTACCGTTATACCACACTATTATCGATACGGCACAAAATAGTTAGCAACACTGTACATAAGTGCGCTCATGTGTTCAAATATGTACCTACATAATTTATGATCTAGAAAGAAAGAAAGAAAATAACATTTATTAAACACGCACTCACACTAACAATGACTGTAAACATAAAAAGAAAGTAAGTAGTAGTGCGCTAAGTATTGAAAGAAATAGTGAAGCGACTAATCGACTCGTCCCCCGACCATAGGGCTGGCCTTTATCTCGCTTAAGAGTTGGTATCGCTATTCAGCGGGGTAATGCCGCCAGCCTTTTGGGCACGGTACCAGTAGAGATCGATGAGGAGGAATTCTACGATGCCTAAAATTACAGTCTCTCCACCTTATTTTTTATTTCTAATTTATTTTTAATTTTATGTATATATTGTACAGTTAATATTTGAGTTAGCATAGTTTACTATATTGTATATTATTAATTTATGATTTTATTATGCTGTTTTTATTTTTTATGCCATGTGTGATGCCGGCATTATACTTATTAAGGCGATTGGCACACTGCAACGCCCGACGCCGCGTCGCGCGGCAGGCCTCTGCCTCGAATCTTGCGGGCAGCGGGGCGGCGGCAGCGCGGCAGCGGGGCGGGCAACGCAGACCCGTTCTCGAAACCAGCGGGCAGATCGCGCGGCATTATAGCGGTGTAGTGTTGTGTTCGTGTTTGTGTCGTCGAGATATTTGTTTGAAATGTCTGAACAACGGCGACATCTTTTTGATTCAAATTTATTCCTACCCACAATAAATCGACCGATTTATTGTGGGCAAAGGAAGAAGTGAATCCCTACTTTACGGCAAAGAAAAGAAAAGGCGAGTTCGGTATTCCATATCGGCGTCCGCTCAAAAATTGCTAAAATAATTTACTCTAGCATGTCCGAGGACATTTCGACACGTCACAAAAATAAATTGCACACACAACACTGCAATGCAGACGCGCGGGCGGTCACCGCTTGACTGGAGACACTGGAGTGCAGCGCTCGTTGCCCGCCCCCGCGCCGCTGCCACGCCGCTGTATTCGAGGTTCGGTCCAGTTGATTTTACACCTTTGATCCTGTCGCTCCCGCGCCGCCGCCGCCGCCACCCCGCTGCTCGCAAGATTCGAGGCAGAGGCCTAAAATGCGGCCGACGCCGCGGCCCACACACTGAAAACGCAATCACGCGCGTTGCTGCAGAATACGCGCGTACAAGCAGAAAACGGGCGTGATGGTGCGTAAAACGCGAGGTATGGCACACTGAAATCTGCTATCACGCGCGTGATTTTCGAGGGATTTTGGTCCGAGAGCTGTTAGAAATTTCTGTGTAGGTGTTTGAGAGGAATTAAAATAAACGCGCCCGAAGGCGCCTCCCGCGTAAAACGCGCGTAGGCCGCGTTTTGCGTGCGACGCGGCGTTGGGCGTTGCAGCGTGCCAATCGCCTTAGGCTAACATATCAGAGGAAATCATTAAGACAAAATTATTCACAGTAGGTAACTATATTGTTTTAGATATGATCCGGTTTGCCTTGATATTTTTTTATTGAATTCATGTATTTATTAAAAAAAACTGGATTTTAATTAACTTCAACACCTTTGAGTTTTATCCATAGTAGTATTAATTTATATTTGGCCGCGAATAGTTCTGTAACAAAAAAGAAAACTCAATTTGGTGTTTACAAATTGTAATCGAACGCTATGAAAACATTCAACATGGACCTGAATTTACTACTGTTGCTTTTATCAGTATATGTATGCAGTGGAATCGAAATAAAGAGTCTAAGATTAAAACAAATTTTAATACTCAGTAGGCATAACGTTCGTACACCTTTGGGAATATATGTATCTACATATACACCAAAAAAAGTGCCGGAATTTCACAATAAGCCGGGCTATTTAACGCGTAAAGGAGCTTTACTAGAAGGAAATATGGGTGACTATTTCTCTGAATGGTTTAATAGCGAACAATTTTTAACAGAAATGTGTCCTAGTGAAGATGAGGTGTACGTTTATGCGAACTCTGTGAATCGTACTATAGAAACAGCGAAAGCTTTCGTTGAATCAGCATTTAGAGGGTGCAACGTGAAGGTGAATCATAAAATCACTAAAAACGAAGAAGAAATGGATCCTAATTTTGACCCGGTAATTCACAACAACACTGACGCTTTTAAAACCATAGTGATTAACGAAGTTAATCGCAAAATTACAAACAATCGCAAATTAATGGCAGGTCTATCGGCACTAAACAAAATATTGGATATTGAGCATTCAGAAGTATGCCAAACTCAATCAATATGCGACTTGACAGATATGAGTAAAAACAACATATCACTAAAAATCAATCAAGAATTTTGGGTGTATGGTCCTTTGTTTATTGGAAACACAGTAGCAGATTACATTAAAATGAGTTACTACGATGGTTTGCCGATAGAGGACGTGGCATGGGGACTTGTGAAGACACCATTACAATGGCATACCATAACAGAGTTCGAGCACCAAAATATGGATATAATATACGGAACTGTGGTTAAAGATATTGGAGCACGACTTTTACAACTGCTGATCTCAACTTTTCTCGAATTCGATAATAAACCAAAATTAACTTTAATAGTCGGCCATGATTTTAATCAGTTTGCTTTTGCGGAAAATATAGGGCTAAAAGAATTACGTTTGCCATATCAGTTCGAATTATTCCCTATTGGCGGGAAATTAGTTTTTCAGAGATGGACAGATGATGAAAATGATTATTTGAAAATAGAACACATTTATGCATCGTGGTTACAGGTGAGAAAAGGTGCGAACCTGTCTCTGTGTGATCCACCACAAAGAGCCATACGGCAACTTAAATGGTGTAAAGTGGATAAGAATGGTTTTTGTCCATGGAGCGAATTTATAAGTAAATTAAAACATCTGGGTTGAACATGTTTTTCTTATTAACCTTTTCACCTGTCATAGACCTATCAAAACCCTCTATAAATAAGAGATCTGTCGTGTTAACCTGCATATTTTGAGAAATTGCGTAAACGCGATCGGTCATAATAAATATAGGCATCAAAATGATCCCTGCATCAATTATAATGGTTTCGCTGTAAGAGGAATCATTATCTGATCGGGATTTGATTTGACCTTTATGTGCCTTCTAAAGGACCTACTGTTGTCTGACTTCCCAATCAGAGGGAAGCCCGCACTAGAGTCTCGTCTTACAAACAATTGGTTTACTTGTGAGGATGGCTTGGCTCCGAAGATCTATTTGGTGGGGCTGCATGCATCCTATTATTATCTATAAATTTTATTGGAAAGGTAACAAGTTTTGTTCAAGGCCACAATTTGAAATCTAAACTTGATATTGAAACCTAATCAAACCAGTTCAGGATATACCTAATATTTCTTATTTCTATATTGTTATCAAAACGATAATTGCAAATAGATTGCAACTAGATTTTCCTGACTATAGCGCTCGTTATTATAAAAATTCCGCATGTTTCGGTTAGTTTTGAAATAGTGCGTGTAGAAAATTCTGAAATTTGCCCCTGCACCAACTAATGTTAAAGGAAGTGGGTGAATCAAATGTGACTCTGACCACCAGTCATAACAGTGGGAAGTCCTTGGTTACGTCAAAAGCCGGTCCTAGTGGAAGGTCAGGCTACTAACCGCTGAACTTGGAATGATAATCCGGGTAATATCTCGTTTGCAAAAAACGGGCGGTTTTGATTTTCCTACATTCTCGGTAATAATTTCGTTTCAAAGGGATTGTAATAATCAAATTATGTTTCTAGCTTTTAATAAAGAGCCTGGGCAATCCCTTTCCCAGTTTGTAGCTTTTTGCCTACTTTTCGCTGGAGTCCAGTTAAAAGTTTATCAGGCAATTATAACTAACTTCTGATATTTATAATAGAATTAAGTATTTGTTTGGCGCATAATAAAATTCTGCCTCATTATGACTTAAAACAGGTAAGTATCTTGGTGTCTATTGTAATGTCAAAACAAGCAATAAGAGCTAGTAAAATTATTAGCTAGTGCCCGAGACTCCACCAGTGTCCCTATATCCTTTCCGAATGTCTAATCTACCCCTGCACCATTTTCATGAAAATCTTGTTATGAACAATGTCTACCGAGACTCCTGGGATTTTTCTAGGGTACTCATACCTAAGGTCTGTAATAAAATGCTCCCGTGATGGGATACCGTGTGATTTTTTATGTTACCAGTCAGGGGCACTATAAGTGTGCAATTACAGTGGCGCGCGGCGGGCTGCGGATGCGGGTGGCGGGTTAGGCGGAAAACGTACATTTCAATAGACGATTACAGTGCCAGCGGGGCGTTTGAGCGGTTCGGCCTTATTGTAATAGATATTCGAAATAAAAACATTATGTCTGATTATTTTGCAGCTAGTGCTTTTATAAAGTGGGAACTTTTTTTTCTATAAGCAATACCCCGACATCAATACTGATCGATATAGAAATGGAGAATTTTATACGATATACGAAAGGTTGCGAAATCATGAAGATAAATGTTATGATTACAATTACACCCGAATGACAATAACTGCATATATTAAGTGTTATCAGCAGGCATAATAATCGAGCTCCAATGAAAACCGACTTGCAAACAAATACCCAAATCAGAATCGAACCGGCGCGGGGCCTCCTGTGCAACTGTCTACCGCTATACCACACTATTATCGACACGGCATCAAATAGTTAGCAACACTGTACATAAGTGCGCTCATGTGGTCAAATATGTACATAATTTATGATCTGCGCTATTCAAAGAAATAGCGAAGCGACGAATCGACTCTTCCCGTGACCATAGGGCTGGCCTTTATCTCGCTTAAGAGTTGGTATTACTATTCAGCGGGCTAATGCCGCCAGCCTTTTGGACACGGTACCAGTAGAGATCGATGAGGAGGAATTCTACGATGAATAAAGTTACAGTCTACCCCTTTTTTAGTTTTTGATTTTATGCATATACTAGCTTTTGCCCGCAACTCCGCCCGCGTGGATGTCGGTTATCGCGACCAAACAGCCTATGTCCTTTCTCAAGGTCTAATCCACCCTTATACTAAATTTCATCAAAATCGGTTCAGTGGTTTATGTGGGAAAGCGTAACATACAGACAGACAGAGACAGACAGAGTTACTTTCGCATTTATAATATTAGTATGGATGGATTTCTTCACTCAGCAGTTTTTGCGTATAAAATAAATAATCATCCATACATCTTTAAATACTTTTTCATCCCTTCTATTCGAAAAATGTCACTCTACTATCACGGTAGCGGGGAGCAAAATAGCTCTTTTCTGTTCAGAGCCAAGCAGCGGGCCGGCAAAGTGATTTGAATTTGGAACATTAACATTCATAGAAGTCGAATGCAAATTGTACAGTCCCACCAACTTATCTGTGAAATGCCAAAAGTAGGAACTACGGCCGCCATGTTGAAATGTCATTCGATTGTCAGTATCTACTACATTCGGGTTCTCTGTGATTTCTGTTGCTAAATTGCTATATTTACAACGTTAATTATGCCGAAAGCGATTAAAAGTGATGCTCGAAGCATTATTCTAAAGGTTAAATCCTTTTTCGAAGAAGAAGCTCGGGCGGAGGCTCCGATTAGGTATACCATTTAATCAAATATACAAACGAATTTCGGCAGCTACAGGTTAGTGTTCACAACTTTCTTTTTGTAAATTTCCCGATATTTATGAATTTGATTGATGTAAGAGTCAACTAACCCGCAACAAGAAATAGGTACATATCTACTGATATTTACTTTTAATATTGCCACTATTCATTCGTACTTACATATAGCAAACATTGTGTGTGTGACGTTAAGGGGTTGATGATGATAATGTGTTATTTATTTCAGGTGTGAGTCAAGGGCTCATATCTAAAATAGTAAAAGAAGGGCATGTAGCAGAAGAGACTGGTACAAAAATTCGGACCCCAGGCAAGGAGAGGCAGCGTAAAACGGGATTTATACATGTTGATGATGTTGACATGGGAGTTATTCGAAGAAAAGTACATGAGTTTTATTCCAATAAAAAGGAGCTACCAACTATCAAGAAGCTTCTAGAGGTCTTAAAGACAGAAATTAATTACACAGGACAAAGAGAAAGTCTTCGAAAACTGCTTCACAAGATGGGTTTTCGTTTTAAAAAAGTCTCAGGGTAACCGTAAGTTACTAATGGACCGTAATGAAGTATCAGCTTGGAGAGCAAAGTACTTGCATGCAGTGGAAAAAAATTATAAAGGTCCACAACCTCAGCCGCTAATTTATTTAGACGAGACATATATTCACTCATCGCATATATCAGGCAAATGTTGGCAAGGAGAGGGTGTAGACGGAGTATTAGAGCCTGTATCAAAAGGACAAAGGTATATTATTGTACACGCAGGAGGGGACACTGGATTTGTTAATAATGCACTTCTCGTTTTCAAGTCTAATACTAAAAGTGGTGATTATCACGATGAAATGAACAGTACTAACTTTAAAAAGTGGGTTATTGAAAAACTGGTGCCTAACTTACAGCAGCCATCAATAATTGTAATGGATAATGCTCCCTATCACCGTGTTTGCATAAATAAGGCTCCAAATACGAATTCTTTAAAAAGAGATATGCAACTATGGTTGACACAAAATAATGTTGACTTTGGAGAAGAGTTCACAAAACCTCAGCTGTTAGAAATAATAAAAAGAAACAAGCCTGAACCTGAATATGAAATTGAAAAAATATTAGAACAAAATTGACACAAATGCTTGTACTTACCTCCCTATCACTGTGATCTTAACCCCATTGAATTCATTTGGAGCACAATGAAAAGAAAAGTAGCTGAAGTAAATATTGACCATAAAAATGCTGAGATTCTCCGCCTGGTTCAAGAAGCCTTTGAAACCATTACAGTTAATGAGTGGGCACAGCATTGCAAACATGTTCACAAGTTAGAAGAAGAATATTTGAAACAAGATTCGTATTATATGACACAGAAACAGAAAGTGATAGTGATGATGATGATGGTTGCATGGAAATAGGAGGTATATTTCCTCACAGCCTGGATGAAGTTGGGCGTGCAGGTTGTTCAAAAGACCATAATTATTGTAAACCTGGTTTCAATAAATGAATTATTCTAAAACTCATGTTTTATTATATCCAGTTGCTAGGTCAGCTCCTGTATCTATCCTGTAGATATGAAACTAGCCGACCGCCAGCGACCTCGTCCACTGACATGTCTGCCCTATCCCGTCGCTCCTATTGGTCGCAACGTGATGCTATATAGCCTAAAGCCTTCCTCTAAAAATGGACTGTCCAACAGCAGCTAACATGAATTTTAGGTTACAGTTACAGGTTATCTACCCCTAATCAATTCATCTTTGCCATTTTTTCGAATATTTTTTACACACTTAATGAATGTATTAATGTATAGACATAGATAATAAAGTACTAATTATATAGATTACCTTAATAACGTATCTAATTTATTACTACGCTAAATACTAGGCAAATATGCCCAATTCTGGGAAATCTATATTAACTTGCAACACTATGTCGATGGTGTCGCCGCCACTCAGTTCACAGATAAGTTGGTGGGACTGTACGGATTACTGGCTGGTACGTGTTGGCTGGTGCTAACTAAAAAAAAACAAAGAGCGTCAATTACCTCTCTGTTCTTGTAATTAGTACATACCTATTTAAGTTGTATTTTGCAAAATAATATGAGTTCTACGTCGAGTTATAAAAGTGACAATGCATTAACTCCTGAAACAATTAGATATTATAGAAGCTAACAAAGCCGTACAAAACTTGTTACGCCCGAAATCTTGGGAGAAATATTTTCTCATAGAACGGGGATGAAAAGTAGAGTGTATAACTCGGGAGCAAATTATTTTTCCCTCGGGCGGTGTACTTTGAATCCCTCGCTGCGCTCAGGATTCTAGAATCCTTCGCTTCGCTCTTGATTCAAAGTAGCGCCCTCGCCGTAAAAATACTACTTTGCTCCCTTGTTATACAATCTACTATTATGTCCTATATATGTGTAAGTTTATGAAGGTGTTTGTTACACAATCAGGTTCAAACGGCTGAACGGATCTGTTTGGTAGGTACAAGGATAGATTTAGGAACCCTACTATCCCAATGTAAAAGTTTGTACAGATGTTTGGATGTTTGCTACGTATTATAATTCCCGGTAGAGTAGATTTTGTGGTTGTGTGGTTCCCGGCAAATTAGAATTTAGGCCACCCCATCTCTGCCCAAGCGGTGTTGTATAAGACTACTAAGGAATTGGGCTGTTTAGAATCAGACATTGATAGATAGGATTTCATATTATATTGGGCAACAAGGCGTAACATACAGACAGATAGACAGACAGAGTTACTTTCACATTTATAATATTAAGTATGGATTTTACAGTTAATATTTTCGGTAGCATAGTTTACTATATTGTATATTATTAATTTATGACTACATTACGCTGTTTTTATTGTATATGCCATGTGTGATGCCAGCATTATACTTATTAAGGCTAACATAATTATCAGAGGAAGCCATTAAGACAAAATTATTCACAGTAGGTAACTATATTGTGTTGATATGATCCGGTTTGCCCATTGATGTTTTTATATTGAATTTTATATATAAAAAAACTGGATTTTAATTAACTTCAACACCTTTGAGTTTTATCCATAGTAGTATTAATTTACATTTGGCCACGAATAGTTCTGTAACAAAAAAGAAAACTCTATTTGGTGTTCACAAATTATAATCGAACGCTACGAAAACATTCAACATGGACCTGAATTTACTACTGTTGCTTTTATCAGTATATGTGTGCAGTGGAATCGAAACAAAGAGTCTAAGATTAAAACAGGTTTTAATACTCAGTAGGCATAACGTTCGTACACCTTTGGGAATCGATGTATCTAAATACACACCAAAAAAAGTGCCGAAATTTCACAATAAGCCGGGCTATTTAACGCGTAAAGGAGCTTTACTAGAAGGAAATATGGGTGACTATTTCTCTGAATGGTTTAAAAGCGAACAATTTTTAACAGAAAGGTGTCCAAGTGAAGATGAGGTGTACGTTTATGCGAACTCTGTGAATCGTACTATAGAAACAGCGAAAGCTTTCGTTGAATCAGCATTTAGAGGGTGCAACGTGAAGGTGAATCATAAAATCACTAATAACGAAGAAGAAATGGATCCTAATTTTGACCCGGTAATTCACAACAACACTGACGCTTTTAAAACTATGGTGATTAACGAAGTTAATCGTAAAATTACAAAAAATCACGAATTGATGACAGGTCTATCGGCACTAAACAAAATATTGGATATTGAGCATTCAGAAGTATGCCAAACTCAATCAATATGCGACTTGACAGATATGAGTAAAAACAACATATCTCTAGAACTCAATCAAGAACTTTGGGTGTATGGTCCTTTGTATATGGGAAGCACAGTAGCAGATTACATTAA
Source organism: Eilema sororculum (assembly GCA_914829495.1). Lineage (NCBI taxonomy): Eukaryota > Metazoa > Arthropoda > Insecta > Lepidoptera > Erebidae > Eilema > Eilema sororculum. The sequence goes on from OU618555.1 coordinate 12,287,940, forward strand.
AATGAGTTACTACGATGGTTTGCCGATAGAGGACGTTGCATGGGGACTTGTGAAGACACCTTTACAATGGCATATCATAACAGAGGTCGAGCACATAGATATGGATATAAGATACGGAACTGTGGCTAAAGATATTGGAGCACGACTTTCAGAACTGCTGATCTCAACATTTCTTGAATTCGATAAGAAACCAAAATTAACTTTAATAGTCGGCCATGATTTTAATCAACTTGCTTTTGAGGCAAATATAGGGCTAGAAAAATTATGGTTGCCATATCAGTTCGAATTATTCCCTATTGGCGGGAAATTAGTTTTTCAGAGATGGACAGATGATGAAAATGATTATTTGAAAATAGAACACATTTATGCGTCGTGGTTACAGGTGAGAGAGGGCGAGAAACTGTCCATAGAGGATCCACCACAAAGAGCCATACGGGAACTTAAATGGTGTAAAGTGGATAAGAATGGTTTTTGTCCATGGAGCGAATTTATAAGTAAATTAAAACATCTGGGTTGAACATGCTTTTCTTATTAACCTTTTCACCTGTCATAGACCTATCATAACCATCTATAAATAAGAGATCTGTCGTGTTAACCTGCATATTTTGAAAAATTGCGTAAACGCGATAGGTTATATAGGCATCAAAAATGATCCCTGCATCAATTATAAAGGTTTCGCTGCAGGAGGAATTATTCTATTCTATCTGATTGGGATTTGATTTGACTTTTATGTGCCTTCTAAAGGAGCTACTGCTGCCTGACTTCCCAATCAGAGGGAAGCCCGCACTAGAGTCTACTGGTGAGGATGGCTTGGCTCCGAAAATCTACTTGGTGGTACCGCATGCATCCTATTATTATCTTTAAATTTTATTAGAAAGGTAACAGGTTTTGTTCAAGGCCACAATTTGAAATATAAACTTGATATTGTAACCTAATCAAACCAGTTCCGGATATACCTAATATTTCTTATTTCTATAATATTTTTATAATAGTAATTTTATATTGCAAGTATTGCAATCTATGGTTTCCTGACTATAGTGCTCGTTATTATAAAAAATCCGCATGTTTCGGTTAGTTTTTTAATAGTGCGTGTAGAAAAATCTGAAATTTGCCCTGCACCAACTAAAGTTAAAGTCATAACAGTGAGAAGTCCTTGGTTACGTCGAAAGCGGATGGCCAGGCTACTAACCGCCGCTAACTACTTGGAATGATAATCCGGATAACACCTTGTTTGCAAAACGGGTGGTTTGGAGTTTCCTACATAATGTCGGTAATAAGGGATTTTCAGTCAAATTATGTTTCTGGCTTTTAATGAAGAGCCTGGGAAATCCCTTTCTCAGTTTGTAGCTTTCGGCCTACTTTTCGCTGGAGTGCGGATAAAAGGTGGCAATTATATATAACTTCTGATATTTATAGTTTAATAATTTGTTTGTCGCATAATTCTACCTCATAATCTTGGTGTCTATTATAATATTTATAATGTATAAAAAGCAATAAGAGTTAGTAAAATTATTAGTTGTTGGCCGCGCCTCTTCCAGTGTCCCACCTGATGGAAAGTCGTTACCGACCTATGGACATGCAAAACCAGGGGAGTTTTTTTTCATAAAAGGACACGTCAATTTAACAACACCTCGCCTGATGGTAAGCTAAAGGCAAAGCCTCGGAACGTGCGACAGACCCTGTAAGAACAGAGAGTTTCTGTGCCATCAGTGTAGAAGACAAGCTTTTGGTCTTCCTACTAACAGTGTTACGTGAACACTGGTTCCGGTAATAAAAAATGAAAACATTTGAACATAGCAGTAATAAACGGTAAATACCGGTAGCTCGCGATTGCGGCGCGTACCCCCATCACTGGGTGGTGAACGCGGTCATTACCTTTTAAGGTAATGCATCGTGCTAACGCGCATATAAAATGAGTCACACGCATTGATAACCAATCAGCGCATTCCGTCAAACGGAGAATCGGCTGATGGGCCCAACACTAACCGACAACAAAGAAAAAAACACGCCCCGCGCTCGCGCCGAGGTAGACGGCAGACCTCATTCGATCGCGAGACTTCGCGGCGGTACGTGATAATCTGAACGTGAACGTCATAATCTTAAAACCTAGATAACATATAGTCTAGATTCTGCTAGTTCTATTATAAGGTTATACTAGTTACTATATTTTGTTAAGTAAGCAGTTCCCAACATAAGGGGTAAGTCTAGTGTCCTTAATAAACAGTGCGCGAGTATTAAACGATAGTCACGTAAATAATAAAGTAAAATAACATCTTCATTCGCGTGTAACATTCCTGCTTAGCCCTAGGAGCTAAGCGTGATGATAGCTCATTTTTAGTACCTGCCTACCTGCGGTCGAGAGTTCGGTAGTTACCTAGCTGTAGTTTATCCTTTGTGTAAATGTAATTAAATTAAATTTAAAGTAAACTGTGATTAACATCGTAATCGTTAAAATGTTGTAAGAAAGTTATTGTAGGAAGTGTGTCCATAATATATGTCGCGAGTATACATGTCGACAGACAGCCGAATATAGAAATTGCTTAAGAACTATTCAATTAGTTGTAATGTTTGATTGTTCGTATTCTAAGAGAAAAATCAACACGGTGTATATCTCGCCATAATTTTCTACGGATACCCACATTTTGAAAATATGTAAATTGTCGAATTTTAATCTCGTTTTAAATCCACGGTTCAGCATATATATGTATTATAGCTTAATTATTACTGAACCATTTGTTTATGGTTGATTGAACCGTGGTTAACGGGATTACAGACGTATTTACGATAAATACTTACGATTATGAATTCCGGAACAATCCAGTTTTATTATTTGTTTTATTGTGTATTTTATGTGTTATGTGTACCTACCATTGTACAGCGCCGCCGACCTTAGGGCCCATGTAGAAAATTATACGTTGGGGCCCGGCGCTGTTGCATTGGGTTCACGCACCAGTGCCTAATCGTGTGGTTGTCTCCCCAGAACTTGGTACCGGCTGGAATACCGGTGTCCAACTGCATACCGGCTGGAATAGCTTCACCGCACCGTACCGGCCCGCCTCCGAACCAGCTGAGGTTGCCTGCCCGCTCCGTACCGTCTGGAAGACGGCCTTGGCGACGACCCCGCGGACCGACCTAGCAGCTGCGAAGCCTGGTGACCTTGAGGGGAAGACAACGTCACACTCGCACGGGGCCAGCCCGGAACCCCAAGTTGAGTACATTACTCAGCCAACCGTTTATAGTGACGTGTACGCGTACCCGAACCGACACTCGACCTTGACTTAGAGTATTTTTATTATTGTATAGCAGGACCTACGGATTAAAGTTGTAGATCTCGTACCAATCGTTTTCTTCATCCTTGACCCCGTAGGGCCCCGTATCATTGGCGCCCGAACAAAAAGAGTGTCTGTAGGGTATACGTCCACGTCGATTACTGTGAGCGGTTGCGCTACTTTGTATGTGTGTAAGGGTACTGTCTTTTGTGCTCACTCCTGTACTGGGTCGGGAGAGTAAAAACAACTTAGAAAGCATCCAGTTGCCTCTCGTTGGGTTAGGCAGGTGGTAGGAGCCCACCAAAAACCAAGGGTTTTAAACAACCCACCTTCCAAATTTTTTTCTTTTTCTTTTAGAGTCCCCGAGCACAAGGGAGGGTACCCAATTATTTTGTGTTTGTCTTCCCATACAGGAATTATTTTAATATTATACTACCTTGATTGCCGAACTCGCGACCAGGTATTGAGCTATTAGTATTTTAACTATCGAATATTATGTAGATAACGAATTTTAGTATTTTAATTATAGAGGAGGGACCTATCCCAACTCAGCTACTTCGAGTAGATTTTTATTGACTATGTAGCTCACTGAAGCTTAACTTAGAATCATGGCGGACCGTAAAGTAAAGGTACGTTTACGTAAAGGACGAAATGACATCCTCATATTTTGTAATTTTTTATTTTTATTGTAGGGTAACTACGTTGTACTATGTTTATACCATCCGGCTTTCCCCATTGTTCGTTGCCAAGTACCGTAGTTTATATCCGATGCCTTAGGTTAGCTAGGAGCTACGTGGAAAGGTATACCTAGGTGAACGTTCAGTGGTTGGAGGGAAGCACAACTACGTTTTTTTATTGTTTTGTTTCTACTATCTGCAATAGTAAGATAGGTAAAAAGACATGTGGTAGAGTTTAGTGCAAAACTCGAGCTGGGTTGTAGACCACCGTCATTCCTGTTGCAGTCGTTATGCGGTCTGTAGGAATTGATGATCCAGATTAACTACGCACTTAGGGTAAGCCCGTAAGCACCGATCATCTCGTGCATATATTGGTTTATGTAGTTTATATATTAAATAATTTTGTTAATTTAGTTGATTTCAGTTCATAATTAATCATTTTGACACCGTTTTAGTGGTCTAGTACTTAGCATTGTCAACCTAGGCTTGAGGTAACCGCTGGGTTAAAAATAAGCCTTCACTGTGTATAAAAGCTTCCTTAGTGTGAAGTCTTTTTTTATCTGAGGGAGACTTATGTTCTCCCTGGGTTCTATAGCACGTCAGAGCGGTTAGTGACTCTGTTGCCGGTAGGTTAGCTTCAAGTGGTTTGCAATGTACCGTCGAGGAAAGCTGGCGCCAAACTTAACACCTCAATCGCAAGTGGTACGTCCCATCAGGTTGGATAGGGCCGGACAAGGTATGTGTGGGTCGTCTTCCTACCTCCGCGGGAGGAAGACTTGGTGTGATAGGTGTATGTTAGGTGGTGTGTCTGTGTTTCTGTATGGTTGTATGAAAGGGTTTTGCTTGCATTGAAGCCAATGACCTCGTTCCAGAGGGTTTGTTTCAGGCGGATTTTCACTGTTCCCCCAGTGAAAATCCTTCTCCCAGTTCGTCGGGTATTGTTACGTGAACACTGGTTCCGGTAATAAAAAATGAAAACATTTGAACATAGCAGTAATAAACGGTAAATACCGGTAGCTCGCGATTGCGGCGCGTACCCCCATCACTGGGTGGTGAACGCGGTCATTACCTTTTAAGGTAATGCATCGTGCTAACGCGCATATAAAATGAGTCACACGCATTGATAACCAATCAGCGCATTCCGTCAAACGGAGAATCGGCTGATGGGCCCAACACTAACCGACAACAAAGAAAAAAACACGCCCCGCGCTCGCGCCGAGGTAGACGGCAGACCTCATTCGATCGCGAGACTTCGCGGCGGTACGTGATAATCTGAACGTGAACGTCATAATCTTAAAACCTAGATAACATATAGTCTAGATTCTGCTAGTTCTATTATAAGGTTATACTAGTTACTATATTTTGTTAAGTAAGCAGTTCCCAACATAAGGGGTAAGTCTAGTGTCCTTAATAAACAGTGCGCGAGTATTAAACGATAGTCACGTAAATAATAAAGTAAAATAACATCTTCATTCGCGTGTAACATTCCTGCTTAGCCCTAGGAGCTAAGCGTGATGATAGCTCATTTTTAGTACCTGCCTACCTGCGGTCGAGAGTTCGGTAGTTACCTAGCTGTAGTTTATCCTTTGTGTAAATGTAATTAAATTAAATTTAAAGTAAACTGTGATTAACATCGTAATCGTTAAAATGTTGTAAGAAAGTTATTGTAGGAAGTGTGTCCATAATATATGTCGCGAGTATACATGTCGACAGACAGCCGAATATAGAAATTGCTTAAGAACTATTCAATTAGTTGTAATGTTTGATTGTTCGTATTCTAAGAGAAAAATCAACACGGTGTATATCTCGCCATAATTTTCTACGGATACCCACATTTTGAAAATATGTAAATTGTCGAATTTTAATCTCGTTTTAAATCCACGGTTCAGCATATATATGTATTATAGCTTAATTATTACTGAACCATTTGTTTATGGTTGATTGAACCGTGGTTAACGGGATTACAGACGTATTTACGATAAATACTTACGATTATGAATTCCGGAACAATCCAGTTTTATTATTTGTTTTATTGTGTATTTTATGTGTTATGTGTACCTACCATTGTACAGCGCCGCCGACCTTAGGGCCCATGTAGAAAATTATACGTTGGGGCCCGGCGCTGTTGCATTGGGTTCACGCACCAGTGCCTAATCGTGTGGTTGTCTCCCCAGAACTTGGTACCGGCTGGAATACCGGTGTCCAACTGCATACCGGCTGGAATAGCTTCACCGCACCGTACCGGCCCGCCTCCGAACCAGCTGAGGTTGCCTGCCCGCTCCGTACCGTCTGGAAGACGGCCTTGGCGACGACCCCGCGGACCGACCTAGCAGCTGCGAAGCCTGGTGACCTTGAGGGGAAGACAACGTCACACTCGCACGGGGCCAGCCCGGAACCCCAAGTTGAGTACATTACTCAGCCAACCGTTTATAGTGACGTGTACGCGTACCCGAACCGACACTCGACCTTGACTTAGAGTATTTTTATTATTGTATAGCAGGACCTACGGATTAAAGTTGTAGATCTCGTACCAATCGTTTTCTTCATCCTTGACCCCGTAGGGCCCCGTATCAACAGCACAAAAAGTCTAGATAGGCCTGGATAATGGCACTAAGCCCTTCGTGCGCGAGTCCGACTCGCACTTGGCCGTTTTTTTGAAGGTATTAGTTCATTGATATCTTCGCAAATTCTCAACCAACTGTTACCGGTGAGAGGCACTATAAGAACAGGCCTGAGTGTATGTATCCTAGACCTTGCCTCTCTGTGCTCCTTCTACCGCCTATACAATGGCGTGTATTTAGAATTTTTTTTAGCCATTCTATCATCACGCCGCTCGCCACACAAGTAGAAAATTAATCCTCATACGTTACTGGAAACGGTGGGTACAGTGAGGTATAAAAGAGGCTTCATTCTGCATACGCTTTGCATAAACTCCCTGCGGTGGTTTTCCCAAGTGACTACAATATGCGGAACTTCAAGAAGGATCTCAGAAGGTCCTTACAGGGCTGGCGACCCTGAAGCGACCGGTAATAAAAATTATAGCTCCCAACCCAGAACCTACGCATGTGATGCCACTGGTGTTGCACATGTCCATGAGTGGCCAAACCATTTTCCATCAGATGGACCGTGGGCTTGTCCGCCACCTAAGTAACAAGAAACTTACTGCTAATATAAAAATGTAGGTACCTTTCTACCAAACTTTTCAATGGAGACAGTCGTGAAGAAGGACCCGGCCAGTTGCAAGGATCCCATGAAGAGCGCCAGCGTGTTAGGGCTCCACTCGGTGCCGGCTCGCTGAAACACGTCGGCCGCGTAGTTCATGAGGGCAAAGCACCCTGAGAGCGTCTGCATCGCCATCAGCACTAGCGTCATCCGGAGCGCCGAGAATGTTGTACCGTCTTGGACTGGACGAGAGAATTTCGTTGATAATGGCAGTACACTTTTCAACATATTCTTATCAAATGCATGTAATAATAAATAAGAATCGTCGGTAGCTTAGTGGTTATGGAGTCGGCTTTAGGATCGAGAGGTCCCGGGTTCGAAACCGGACCATTACACAATTAAGCTTTGTTGGAGGGGTCAGAGGAAATATTAGTAGGATAAGGGACTCTTTTTTTCCGCACTCAGCCTCTCTTCTTGGGCCATTGTACGTGACGGAAATATTAGTAATTTTGGTTGCTTATATTCTCAAAACAAATATTGAGGCAATTGCAATGATATTACATAAAAATTGGGCAATTGTATGCTGATTTCGATCGGAAAAAGTGAGTATCCAAGACGGGATTTGAACCAGCGAATGGGACTTCCAAGGTGATTTTTAGTTCACGATATCGATTCATTTACCCACAATGTATTAATGAATGAATGAGGTAATAAAATATTTATTTTGGATCATGTTTAGGTACAGTGCTAAGGTTTTTGGTACAGTGCTAAGGTTTTTGGTACCGTAGAGCACTTGTGTCTATATTAATTAAGTAATACAGAGGAAAGATTTGTTTGTTTGTAATCGGTTAAACTCTGAAACTACTGGACCGAATTCAATTTTTTCACTTTTTATTCCGATATTCCCACATTTCGCACGGGTGTAACCGTACTGGAGCGATGCTATAAATTAAAAGCGCCTGCACAGATTATTTTAGCAGAAACCCGTAAATACGTTAGGATTGCTATTGGGTGCGCTGCAACATCGAGGGATTATACTTTACTAGCTGTTACCCGCGGCTTTTCCCGCGTGGATATCGGTTATTGCGACCAAACAGTCCTTCTCAAGCTCTAATATTATGTTTGTACTAAATTTCATAAAAAAATCAGTGGTTTACGCATGACAGCGTACAGTCAGCTTTAGATCGATCATAATGAACAAAATGTTCAAAATGATCTTAATACCTTTTTTTGCTTTGGTTTTTTTTTATTGTCCCCCTTCCCGTTGACTGATTGTTCTGATATTTATTTAGTACTTACACCTTTAGTTAGGACAGTAATACAATTTAAATAAATAAAACAGATTGATTTGATATTAATTATTACTTGGTTTAAGATCTTTTGAGACTATGTGTCAAGTTCGTGCTGACGCTTCTTCTTATCAGTGCCTATCCCTAGGCTTAGGACGAAAAACTAAACGGAGCATTGCGATTGGCTGGTTTCACACACACACACAGGTTCACAGTAGGCAGTCTGCCAATCGCAATGCGTGCTTTATGTGCTGTAGTATTTATTATTATAAAGCTACGTGAGCTGTTCGTACTTTACCAACACTGCGGAGCGTGACGTGCGGCATCTCATCGTACTGTCTCTGTTCCTCTCGCAGCTTGTGCAGCTCTTCCGTCACTGTCTTGTGGCTCTTGGCCAGGCCTCGGAGCCAGGCTATCGTTCTCGCAGCTTTCTTAAAAAAGTTATTCGTGGTTAGGCATATAATAAAAATAATATTAGCAACCGAAACTACTAATATTCCCTCTAACCCCAGCTAAGTTTGCTTATGGTAGGAGTGAGTTCACGTCGGTAGTGTAATTCGAACTTAAATCTGCCAAGATTCGAACTCAGAACCTCTCAATCGTGACACCGGCTCCTTAGGGCCAGCGCCCAGTGCCGGCATCGGCAAGCATGAGGATTTGTATTTGTCGAATAACAATAGATCTTATTGATATAGATATAAGGTTGAACTTTAATTGGTAACCATAACGCTGCAGAATGCCGATCGATGCCGACAATAGTCGACGATCGTCATTGAAAGGACAACCCCTAACTCTCATACAATCTTGGGCCCGCATGTACAGGGTTGAAAATTAGGCAATATTTAGACCATCTAAGGACATTTTGTTTGCCTAATTTTTACGACGATTCGCAATGGCCAAGTTTGTTAAATCGAGCATTGTTCATAGGTTTTTAGGTTATGTTGTAATACATAATGCGGTCAAACAGCGTCTTATGTTGTGTTGTGTGTGATAGCTACACAAGTTATTCGCGTATCGCTTTTATTTGTAAGTAGGTTAGCAGGTTTTATTAGTATAGAAAAGGGCAGGTCATTAATATTTTTAGTCATTAATGTGGAATGGTCAACTATATATGCTAAATAATAAAACTGATATGTCCAAGCAAAGACATGCTTTAGCTACTTTCTTGTTGCACGATATTAAACCTTATAGTTTTATGATATGCAACTGACATTTACTCTAAAGGTGGTAAAGCAATCCTTCCCTACCCTCACTTCAGACGGCAACATCTGAGTGACATCCTTTTGCTACGGTTACCACTTTCCACAAGGCTGTATACATACTTGTTTGCTGTAGTAATATAGAATTCATTATATGAGTAGGTAATAAAATAAAACAACATTATTTTAAAGATTACTATATTTTAAAAAAAGTATTTTAATCTCTATCCCGGGTATCTTCCTATTTGGCTTTAGAAGTGCTTTCACTAGGACTTAGGTCTTTCCTCCCCTTTTTAAGCATCATCATAGTTTATTAAAATATTGTCAAGAAACTGTGCAGGAGGTGTTATATTGTCTTGGAACCGTGCCCAACCGAGATACCATATTACACTCATTATGTGGGCACAGCACCCGACTGTTCTCTTACCTATAATACAATTACAGCAATGCTGTAATATAGCATTCCTACCGCTCAAAGAACTGTCAACTAATATATATACGTAATAAGTTCTACTACTTATATTCCTGGACTTTATTTTTCCTCTTAATAACCAAGTCGTTTGAGATATTGACAGTTCTTGTAGGAGGTCTCTATCCACCTCTCTGCACAATTCAATGACATACAGAATACACACTTGTCTGTGCCCCACTGGTGATTGTGCTGGTCTGTTCTCATCCAAACATGCACATTGAGCTTGAATCCAGCAAGATTCGCAAATGATTGCATTCACCTTAAACAGAGATCATGTTATAAGCACTGAATATTCCATTAGTCATATAGGCTAGTTTTTCATGAACGTTACACAATCAGTCAAAATAAATTGTCATATACAAAAGTTGACATAATTTTCTACGGGATTAGGTAGACTCGTAGTAATTTTTATTCTATAGCAGCTATCACACAGCTTGTTAACGTTAATTATAATAACAATTTCAAAAGAGCGAGAAATAACGAATAGATACTTACTATTTGTGGTGCGACCCATTCACGTATACAAGCTAGTATCACTGCATCGTTCAATAAATGTCTGCCTATAATATTGCACCGATCGGTAGCGATTCCAAAATTCACACAGAGACTCATTGTGATAGCTTTCAGCCGATGTGGTAAAGTCTAGTCCAGTTTTAAAGCCAAGGTCAACAAGTGTAGCAAATAACGGTGTCCGGTAATCAAGCAAGGGTCAATTAGTTCGAAAATCATATACAATTCACAGAGTAAAAGCAGCAAAACACAATGATCTCAGGGAGCCGAAGGAAAGCGAATGCGACATTTTCAATGACAGGTATGAAAATCAGTGAAAATGACATTTATGATGTTACAGATTATTATGAATTCTAAATGATCGATTATTTACATAGACATTGAATACACTACGATTATTTACAATCGATATTTTGACTTCCATTATGAAGGAGACAGGTGTCTTTTTCTGATTAGTGAACTGAATAACGAAAATAAAGATGCTACATAGATATTTTGAAATCATTTAATAATTTCGATTCGATTTCATAATCGAATCGATAAAGCAAGTATAATCATAGCGCATTTACGAAGATCGGATTAAGTATTACATTCAACGTTTACGAAGCTTGTTGATTAATGAAAATCACATTTTTAAACTTTTGTCGCACTTGGCCATTGCTGATTGTAATGAAGTCTTAACAAAATTATAACACAAAATAGACGAATTTTTTGAGGTAGGTTTGATGTCTGTGCACTCGGGCCCAAAATGGGGTATCTCCTTTAAATTTTATGATGATAGTGATAAGATCTATAATGCTTGGCCAAAAAAAAAATCCTGAAGCTCGCCGATGCCGATAATGGGCCCCGGCCCTTAATCAATGAGCTTCCAAATTATGTCAAACAAGCCTTACTTCTTTTCAGAGACCAACAGAGAAATGTTAAGTCATTTATATCAAATTTATCTGACTTTATGCACTATCTAGACCCAAACTAAGCATAGTTTAATTAGTTTTAGTTTGTACCGTGGCATGGTGTTAGTGAACGCGACTGCCACGCAGGAGGCGCGGGTTCGATTCCCGCTCAGTGCAAATATTTGGATGCATGAATATGGCTATTTGCATTGGTCTGGGTGTTTCTATGTATAATATGTATATATTTACAAAAAATATATATTTAAGTAAGTATGTTTATCCGCATTCTAGATTCCATAACACAAGCTAGTTAAGCTAATTATGGGTTCACCCCATCCCATCACATCCGAAGGGTGTCGCAAGAGGCAGACACCCAGACGCTATCACTACGGGAGAAAGCAAATTTGAAATAAAACCCTGTACCAACTCGTCTGGCTAACAAGGAAACAGTAGGCCAATGCCACCCAACATTGGGAGAAGCCATGTCCAATGTCCAGCAGTGGACTGCGATAGGCTATTTAATAGATAGATTGATGGGTTCTAGAATGTGTACACCTACACCTGCGTAGATATAGTTTTTTTTCGTAAATACTTAAGTATCAAACATAGACCAATGCATATTTATGCAAAAACTGAGTTAACAGTCGGACTCTCTCTACGCTACAGAGATTGTCCAGTAACAAGATATTATGGAAATTTTCTGCTTTAAATTTTACTTCTTCACGACCTCTCCCTAAGTTGGGAGCTTTGCTTCCACGCGCTGCTGGCCGGACGAGTTGGAACAGGGTGTAATTCCGAGATTTCCTTCTCTCGCAGTGATATCGTTTGCGTATTTTTCCATTAGTCACCTCTTACGATACCCTTCGGATGAGATGCGCTGGTGATACTTGGAGTCTTTCTCTGTTATCATACTGATAGTACCAAATTATACAATAATAAGAATATAACCTAAACAAATCACACGTACTAACCTTCTCCTTACCAATTTTGAGCAAATAATTCGGCGATTCAGGCATGAAACAGAACATGATCACATGCACAGCGGACACAGCCAGATACACAGCCTGGTTCGTCTTATAAGATACTGTCATTCCAACAGCATACACGAAGATCACCCCCAGCTTGCACACAGTCATCACCAAAGACCCCAGAGCTCCTCTGAGTCCGTCTTCGGATATTTCCTTGACATATACAGGTACTACCACGAAACAACCGCCGGCGGCGAGACCGGCTATAACCCTCGCGATTATGAGAGTAACTGGCATTATTGCTGTTAGTTTTAGCGTCCAGGATATCTGAAATTGGAAAGGTAATAATGTTTAATGCTGTTATTTTGACTAAGAATACTAACTGATACCCGCGGCTTCGTCTGCGAGGATGTCGGTTATCGCGACTTAGGTCATATCTCTGTTCTACTTTTGATGGATTTGGGATAGCTGCTCTTATATATTTAGCTGGTTCAGTTGTCAACTTTACAATCGTGAGGTCCCGCATTTGAATTCTGGCCGTTACACTACCGACGTGAACCTCTCCTAATATGTACAAGCAATTTAGCTTTGCATGGTTAGGGGAATACGAGTACCTACTAGCAATTTGACATTATAAAAATAGACATTTTAGAACGCGGCTTGTTGTATTATGTAATCAAACATAGCAATTATTCGGCTTGACCAACCCGAACGTAACCCCGCGCAGTGGTTTACAGTTTGCATCAAACGAGCGAATGCTTATTCTATGCGCTTTCTGCTGCTTATTCTTTAAGTGTGAACAGTGATAGAACATTTGTTCGTTGTTCTTTCTTTGAAAACAAGATTCGTTTCTTCGTTCGTTCTAGCTCTAGTTTGTTTGGTGTAAATCAACCATTAGCCGACACATTTAAGTTAGTTTAGTTTCATACTAATTGTATTTTCTATGTTAACAACTGAAATCTACCGTCTACTCACGTTACGACCGCGTTTAAAACTATTGTCAAGTATAATAATCCCCTGGTTGTTAAATACATGCTATGTACACATAGTTAAATAGCTGTGCTTACTGTCGCGTAAAACAAATATTGCGATGTAATTTGCTGTTTCTGAATAAACTAATTAAGTATGTTAACTAATTCACGGAGTTTTGTTCAGAATTCTTGAATCCGTGAATGTCGGTTATCGCGACAAAACATAGCCTATGTCCTTTCTCAAGGTCTAGTCTACTCCTATACCAAATTTCATCAAAATCGGTTCAGTGGTTTAGGTGTGAAAGAGTAACATACAGACAGATAGACAGACAGACAGATTTCCTTTGCATTTATAATATTAGTATGGAGTATGGATACTCCTTGTCAAAAATCACTATATGTAGGTACTATTATCGAGAAAGGTATAATGTATTTAAGTAATACTTACACAAGATAGTAAAGAAACTAATATCACACAGATTTTCCGCCCAAATCTGTCTGAAGCGAAACTGAAGAACGGGATCCCGCAGATCCCGGCGAGCGGTAGTGCGGCCGCCATCCACGAGATGTCGTTGTCTGTTAACGGCGCTTGCGCAGGTGTGGAGGACGACTTGAGCAGCAGGCCCATGGGGGACAGCCAGCCGATTTGTATACCGTAGGTAAAGGTGGGTATTGTCGCTGGAATGGCAAAGATGATATGGTAATTACACGTTATTAAAAAGTTAGCCTATAGGAAACGGCCGAACTTTGATTTTTTCCCTGAAGCAGCTGTCCTCTGAGCTTCTCAAATTACCGTGCCAGATTGATTGAGAATAATGTTTATAGTAAAGTTTTGACAGCAAAAACAAATTCATAGTTTGAAAAAAATGTAAGACTGCAGCGGTTTCGCTACAGTTTGAAAAATGTTTACAACCCAGGCCAAACTAGTCGCAAGGTCTATTCGGTCAACGAACTTTATTCTCAATCCATTTGGCACAAACTATAACGATGCCGATAGGTCTGTTTAGTTAAAACAGTTTTTTTTTATCGTGCGTTAAATCCTCATGGATACCACCCCCACGGAGCCGGTGAAGGTGGTCATGTCGGACTCGAACAGACTAAAACGCACGCCGTCTTGGGTCCTTGGTTGCCGGAGGTGAGATTGCACATAGCATATCTCTTGCACCCCGGCTGACCCAGGACCATTTCTTTCGAGATGTGGGTTCCTTCGGGTTGTGGGGACCACAGTGTCCCCTTCTAGCCCCGGTTACGCGGCCTGCTTCTGCTAGAGTGACAGGCGGCTCCACCGGTCACCCCCAGGCCAGCGCTCATGGAGGGCGGAGGTCGTTCTGCGACCTCCGACGTCCGGTTCGCCTTCGCTCTGCGCAGGCTTCCCAGGCCCGGAGTCTAGTCCGGACCCAACCGGCCGCCTCCTTCTTCGGCCGCACCCCAAGCGTTCGCGCATCGTAACATCGCTGTGAGCAATGTGGCGAGTAGAGAGGACTCCCACCCCCAGAGCCACCACTAGGACCCGCCTCGGTCCACACTCGGTCATCGTGTGCAGCTCTGTGTCCTCCGTCGTATCACAGTGATGGCACTCGGACGTTGGCTCCTTCCGGATCCAACACAGGTAACTCCCGAAACACCCGTGTCCGGTAATCACCTGCATCAGCCGGTACGAGAGACTGCCGTGAGGCCTCTCTAGCCACTCTTCCATGATGGGTCTTACCGCCGCAGTTAAAACAGGTTGTGGAATATTTCAGGGCTTGAAACGTATCTCTCTTCCATACCCATAACGAATGACACAGATTTTTGTGGCAAGAGCATGCAGCAGGGCACACGACTTTTTGTGCTCTCCGAGGCGCAGTAGAGTCACCATCAATGATAACGGGCATATGCTGTATCGTGCTATCGTGCATTTTGTCACAATATAGGTAGGCACCTTCCTATAAGTCGCCATTTTGAAGTTGCTGACGTTGTCTCGGACCCTAGAGTTGTTAATGGGTGAATTTCAACATCTATGAATTTTTAGCTAATTTTGGTGATTTTTTTTATTTCTAGGTATTTAGGTAATCTCTTTCAATATTTAGCTAGAAATACATATTTTATGCCTATTATGTTTGAATAGTCTAATTAGCCCTGGGAATTACTTGTTTATTTTATACACCTGAATTTTCAATACATCGAAATTGGTGTCTAACACCAAAATTGCATATCAACTTATTTTTATTTTTTATTTATTATTACTTATACTATTTCTTTGTTTTTTTTCTAGAATTTGGCACTTAATAGTTACATATAACCCTTAATTTTTACCCTTTTATCACCAACTTCATTTTTATATGGCAAAACCACTTTAGTTGTTAGTAGTATCAGTATAAAAGCAAAACAATTGATTGTTCTATCTATCCTTGCTTCTAGCAAGGATTATATTTTACTCTAATGGCGCCAATATTATCGACGAACTTATTCAAGATTGCTGGGAAAAGATTTAGGCAGTTATTCTCAAAGTGGGAGAGGTGGTACTCGGTATGCCTAAGGGTGGACGGAAGATGGTAGTGTGATGTCTTTTCCTGAACTTACAGGAATCCTTCAACTAAGTTTCTCACGCGGTGAGCTGATGGGCATTGCGGTTCAAAAGGGTTCCAGAGGTTTACACCATCCGAGACATGTACCACGATTCTGATTCCGTTGTTCGAACCGCTGTTGGCAATATGAGAATCTTCCTTATCACTGTCTCTGTGATCTGTGATCTGTCCTTAGTCCATTCCCAATCAGCGTGGTATTTTGGTCGGATAGCATCAGACAATCACTCCATAACTGCCCATGTATGCTGTTAATATCGGTGGTGGACGCCGATAGATTGGTGCAACATGTGAGGATGTGGATGTAGGAGCTTGAGGACGGTAGAGGTCAGAAGCCTTCTGTGGAGAAGATTGAGTACCTTTTACACGATAGCAAAGTGCTAGCTGCTGGAGCAACATAAGCAGGAGTTGCGTGTCACCTACATCTTCGACTTCATCGCTTTGTTGCGTGGAGTCACGTGCAAAAGATTGCATGAGGCACTCTTGCATCCACGGTAGCTTTCATGTAAGTGAGAAAGCAGAGGAAGAAAAGCCAAATGATGTTGACAGTGGAGAGGAGGGAAGAAGGGTGGGCAGGTTTTAAAGGCGTAGGCTTAGTAGTAAAGAGTGAGGCCGCCTTTCACGCCAGTAGAAGCAGGTGACGGAAAGAGCGCACGATGCTCCACCACACCGGCCTGTCCCTACTGCGGCATCAGCTGACTTCACCCAACTACTCGCCCGTCTTTTGTATGGGTAGTTCATATGCTAATGGTTAATCTGAGAGAAAATTAGGAAAGCTTCCGAACAACCCTCAACTGCCAACAACCTCTTTCCCACCTAGGGAGAGAGGTGGTGCTTTCTCCATTGCCCAGGGTATACTACATAGAGGTCACCTGACCTAGTAGCCCGTCGGACTACGTAGGAGCTTAATCAAATAACTATGAAAACAAATTTTGGTGTAAATATACAATTTTGATGATTAGTAAAACCCCACCAAATTCACCAAAATTGCTCCACCAAAATTAGTTTCACGTCTAAAAAAATAATTTATAAAAATACTATTTAGAATATAGTGGTTACATTACCAAAATTTAATACACCTACTGAACCTGTACACTATACTTAAATATTAAAACATACAATGAGAATAAACCGTTTTAAATAATCAACACAAAAATTACAATATTTTTGTCCGATGCTTATAAAACGACCTACTTACGTGTTTGGCAGAAAAACGAAACGGGACTGGGGACAACTGGCACTGGTGCTCATTAACACCCAACTGAACGTTTCCAATGATGATAGTGTCGTCCTTATAGGTACTTTCAATACGACTCCTTCGATGATTTTATAAATCCCACCAAAATTTTACATTTGCCGCGGACGCAATTTATAAATTATTTTTAAGATAAAGTATAGTACTAAATACTACGAATGACAGTATCAAAGATAGCTAAAATAATGCCGAATCGAATTATTAATAAGTTTTAATTATTAAAAAGTTTGAGAACCACTGGTTTACTGAGTATACTTTACTCAGTAGTAAAGTAATGAAGTTTTGATTAAACTGTGATCATTCCCAAGAAAACAGGTTGTGGACGCGCCACCAAGCTTAGAATTTAGGTGAAAAGACATTTTTTACACACTCACAAAAAATACAAAAAATAATCATTACTATATGTTACCTTTAAGGTATGATTTTCAGTCACGCCGCGAAAATTTTACGTTTGAGAAATTCACCCTAATACGTGAATAAGGCCCTGTTCACGCGGGCCTCAGCTGGTCTCAAAAGCATACGTTTGCCAATTGAATCGAGCGTGTAGTGCTATGTGTAATTCACGATGCTTTGTCAATCATCGTATTTTAGATTCGAATTAAATTTTATATGCGTTATAAAACTTCTAGAATTAGATACGGTCGGGATAGACAAACCGAGTATACGTAGGGAATTACGCGAATTTATTTGCCGCCTATGACTAATACATACGTTATCTGACATTGTAGAATATGACTGATGCAAATTCTCATATTGTTATGCTGCACTCGCAGTAATGTGCGAACTGATTGATTATAATCAAAGTAAATGACATCACTGCTATAGTTATAGTTTTTAGCAATATGTTTTTAGCCTCAGCATATAGAACTAACAAGTGAAGCTACAAAAAGGAATACTACAGTAGTGCCTTCTCGCTCGCACTCTTTGTGAGCACGCACGAGCGCGAGCGAGATGTCATAACATAACATAACATAAACTCACGCCTGTATTCCCCGAAGGGGTAGGCAGAGGTGCTTGCACCCACATTTAGCCAGTTTATGTTTAGGTCCCAATGTAATAGGTGGCGAGCTTATTGCCATTAACCGGGCACTTATAAACCTGCGATAAATACACACATAACTTCGAAAAGCATCGAAAAGTCATCGGTGTGTGCTATGGTAAACCTGGGATGGAACCCGAGACCTCGTCTCAGCACTCCATTACCCATACCACTAGGTTACCGCAGATACCTACTTTAGTATTCCTTTTTGCGGTTTGACTTGCTACTTCTATATGCTTCGTCTATGTTATTTTTTTAGTCTGAGTTTTTAACATACACACAGTCACGCAAGTCACTCTCCCGGTTGGGTATGCAGTTTTCATTTGCTATGAATGTCTTGGCATATACTTGCTTCTTCTTCGACATCATAATTTCGTCCGCAAAGACAGTTCTGGGTTCTCAAGCTCAAGGCACACCTACTTCTCAAGACTTAGGTCGGTATTCCAGAACGATCCTCAATCCTGAATTTCGATTTATAATTCACTAGCTTTTGCCCGCGGCTCCGCCCGCGTAGATGTCGGTTATCGCGACCAAACATAGCCTATGTGCTTTCTCATGGTCTAATCTACCCCTATACCAAATATGATCAAAATTGGTTCAGTGGCTTAGGTGTGAAAGCGTAACATACAGACAAACAGACAGACAGAGTTACTTTCGCATTTATAATATTAGTATGGATACTGAGAACAGATTGTCATTGACAGTGAGTTTATCGAGATTCTGGATGGCTCTTAATTTCGCTAACGAGACTGTGTTACGTTGAGAGAGATTTCAATTTCTTCGAACCACAATCCATTCGTCTTCTATTGGTTTTCGAACACCGCGTAGCAGTGAGTTATGAATTTTACATTTAATATTAATTTATGTTTGACCAAAAATTTCTAATCCGAACGTTATTTATGTGCAGACAGAATAAAGATTGGATTGGTGTTTTTGATATTTCCAACGGGTTATTTTGTACATGCAATTAAAATCTTATAATTAGATAGTTTTCTTATTTATCTGAGTGTCAGTCTTTGTAACAGACATTTTGTAGGTTTCATTTTGAAGCTCGGAGTGTATTATCTTAATTTAATTTTCGAATTTTAATTTCCGCGTGGTTCTCGGCAGAGTAGAATTTGGTCCACCCCAGCTCTTCCCATGCGGTGTCGTACAAGGCGACTAGGGGATAGGGCTGTTTAACATCAGACAAATATATACAACCCAGGCTCAGCCTCAGATGCGGGGTTCGAGTCAAAATAGTGCCCGGAATACAGCAATAGGCTCTCACCTATTACGCGGGACCGAATAAAATTATTGGTGAAATGTAGGTGTTAATTCAACTCTGCCTCTGTAATTTTCGGATTTACGGAAGGGACTATCAAGGAAAACATGCACCTGCAGTTCGTTCGTCAATTAGCAACAGAACTTGAAGTTCTTCGTAGAGGACTATACACTATTATGTAGGTACTTATTTGGTCTTATAAAATACTGTTTCACAGCCACGTTGGTTCCCAATGGATTAAATAGGGCCACTTCATCTGATCCCGTAGATGTCGTAGAAGGCGACTTAGGAATAGGACTGTACTCCATCCGACAGCAAACATGTGACGGCAATTAATAGGCTCACCTAGTATTATGTGGGACCAAATATCATATGGGTGTATTATTCCTCTGCCTACACCTTCGGGTGCGTGAATATACCTATTATGTATGTATGTCCAATAGTTTTCTCTTTACATTTAGTATTCGTCTAGCAGTTATACAACTCGCAGTTTCTCTTCGATCTATATTCACATCAAAGCTACTGTCTGCCCAGTGAGTACTGATCCATCATTATTTATATATATAATGGTTTGTGCTCAGATGAATTATTTGAAAAGCTACATTCTATCATCGCACCGCTCGCCATAGACAGGGAATTCATCCCCACACATTGCATCCGAATACGGTGCGTACCATGCGGTATGAAAGGAACTTCATCCCACGTACGCTCAAGCTGTGGAATGAACTCCCTGCCATGGTTTTCCCAAGCGACTACAATATGGGGTTCTTCAAGAGGGGCATTAGAAGGTTTCTTCAGGGTAGGCAGCGCGAGTGTAACGCCCCTGGTGTTGCATACGTCCATAGGCCGCGGTAACCACTTTCCCTCAGGTGGGCCGTGTGCTTGTCTGCCACCTAAGTGGTATAAAAAAAATATATGCACCCTGCATTTTCTTATCTACTCAATCGACCATTTTACTGGCATGTTGATATCCATAAAAAATATCTATATTCGAAAGTTTACACAAATGAACAGTCTATTTAATGCTATGTTTTTTTTTCCGTGCGGTCATCCCCTCGGATCCCTCCCCCGCCGGAGCCGGAAGGGTAGGTTATGTTGGACTTGAACCGACTAAAACCGCACGCCGACTGAGAGTCGTATTGCTAGGCCGAAGGTGAGGTTGTGTTCGACATATATTCCTCGCAACCCAGCTGACCCAGCGCCATAGCACTAATAGTAACTGCGATTAAGGGGATCGAAACTGCATTGTATGCAATAAATTAATGCAATGCAATGCATAAAAAAAAATATTAAAAAATAACCATAGTTTTATTTATTTCTATAAAATACCAGTGTTGTTAGAATCCATAGAGTTGATTTTCCTGGTAGGAACCGTTTCCCGCTCCGAGTTCTATATTTGGGTTAATCCAAATATATGAATACTTTTAATTAGTAGATGTTGTAGTACCAGGCTTTAAGCAATAGGTAGATAGGTACCATAAAAATGTACAAACTGACTGTTTTAAGTCATAAGTTTATAAATTAGCGACGTGATTACTATTGTAGTCACGAATATAGATATGTCAGGCTCTCCGTGATAGTCATAATACTTAAGTGAAATTAAAAATTGTAAACAAAAGAACCTACATAATCAAATCACCGTACCTAGTTATACTCGTAATAGATCTTATATCATCTCTAAAACTAAATAAATTGATACAACATCACTGGAAAAGTGTACTTACCAATAAGCGCGGTAAATATTTGTCTTCTAGCATTACTTTCATTTTTCCGCCGGTCCATGTTGAGTGCACCGTGATTCGAAATTCGAATAGCCAATTTAAAAAAAGAAACTTTTAGGTTATTTTTTATCACGACATCGACAACACCATATTCATCAAAGAGAACACTATTATTTCGTCACTTTTTATAACTGGCTGTTTACGTTTTTATTTTTAAATTGAGAATTTCTTGATTTTTATTTCTGTGCCTGCGTTTCGACTGACATCTGTCAAACGACTACTTTTTATAACCTATAATCACAAGTTTGTGTAATACTAGCTAACTGTTATACAAACGCAACGTGTCTATAGGGAAACTGAGCTCTATTTTAATACCCGGAAAGTTTAAACTAAATGATAAGAATTTAATCAGCTGCACATTTGCGAAGCACTCGTGCCGGTTGGTGGATTCCAATGACCGTTCATTAGTTGACTGGTAATCAAAAAAGGACTTTATTCTGTGGGCATAAATGCTATCTTAAGTTCGTGAACGATTGAATTAGGTTGGTGGCCATACTGGCCATGTGTGTAATAGTGGGTTTCCCTACAAATTCGAAGAAAGTGTGAATGAGTACGCGGTACAAGAATGGAGGACTGACGTTATACAATGTCTTGGCTTGGATCAATGAGGAATTTTTGTAGGCAGTAGGGCCTACAATTTATAGGAATCAATTGGTTGATACTTCTATTGTTCTCTCGCGAATAGCTCTTCAATAAATAAAGATCATCATTGTTGAATGACTTAAAACACTGAACTAGGTACCTACTTAGTTATATAGCGTACATTTTCTTCAGTAACGTACAGTCAGCAACAAAAGTCATTACAAAAATTTATCCACGTTAGCAGAAGTAATATTCAACCTAATACTTAACTGCGGAGGAATTCCACGACGCATTATGTATTTGTCTTTATTTTCTTTAGTTTATTTTATATCTGTCTATCATACTTAACCTAATACTCCACCTAATACGCCACCTATGTAAATATTGGTGCTAATATACCTCTACCTACCCCTTCGAGGATTTATAATCGTGAGTGTATGTTTTTTTTAAAGTATATTACAACCGAAGCTACTAATATTCCCTCTAACCCCTCCAGCTAAGCTAAATTGCTTGTGCCAGGAGTGGGTTCTTAACCTAAAACTGTTAGGTAGGTAGATTATTTTATTGGTACTACATGTGAATACCATATAGTTTGAAAAAAAAAAACTGGAAAGATTTTAGTGAATTTATTCTTATTTTAGGGTATAAAATTATTGCCCATTGTCTTTTAAACCAACTTTTGTTGTTGACTGTACCTCCGTAGTGTGAACGCAAGCCCAATGTTTTTAAAATATTGCACAACATCGTTCAATTGCGAATGTCATGACCTACTGTTAACTAACTGTGCTAATATTTGCTCCCTGGCGTGGTGTGTTTGGCAGCCACGTCAGAAGTCACGAACTCCCAGTTACATTACGTTTTGAAAACGTATGATTTCAAAACCACTATAAAAAAAACTTTGATAATCCGTACTATCTGTCAAAGCAAAACCTATTTGAATTAATTTTTTATAGCATTTATTATGCTAACTTTTAAGTTCGAAAAACATTGGAAAAAATGAAATGCTCAAGTGAGACTCGAACTCACGACCTTTCCCTTACAGGGGGAGTGCTCAATAGCTCAGTTGGTAGAGCAATCCCCCCAAAACCTATTTTTTAATGTTCATAAGCCTTTCAGAATCATTCATAGTTTGATTCGGTTTAGTTATTGAAATTTTAATTTTATAACGAATAAGGCACGAAATCTTCTCCAAACAGTCTGCGTACCGCGCCTGGGTGCGGGCGCGCGTCACACGCGATCCCAACGTGGGTCACTTCAAGGCGGCGTACAACAGAGCCACAAAGGTTTGCAAGAGGACCAACGTCAGGGCGGATGCCCAGCGCGTAGCACGGCTGGGCCAAGAGCTAGTGGCGCATCCCACGGGTAGCCGTGGCTACTGGCGACTGGCCAAAGCCGTGCAAGCCAACTTCTGCCAGCACTCGCTGCCCCCACTGAGCAATCCCGATGGATCTCTGGCCCATGAGCCGCAAGAGAAAGCAAATTTGCTGGTCAATCTCTTCGCGGCCAACTCCCGAGTCGATGATTGTGATATGCAACCACGGACAATGCCTACTGGTGACCACGCAATGCCTGATATCCGTATTAGCAACGCGATGTCCGTGCAGTACTGCAATCACTCGATGTCCGGAAAGCCAGTGGTCCTGCTGGTATTCCAGCGGTTGTACTTAAAAAATGTGCAGCGGAATTATCTCCTATGCTAACGCGGCTGTACCGACTGTCCTACAGTTCGGGTACAGTGCCTTCGGCTTGGAAGGAGGCGAATGCCCAGTCGATCCCCAAGAAGGGGGATCGCTCGGACCCAGCCAACTATAGACCCATAGCCGTCACCTCAGTGCTGTGCAAGGTGTTCGAGCACATCATTAACACACAGCTCATGCGCCACCTAGAGGATCACTCCTTGCTTAGTGACCGGCTATACGGCTTCAGACCGAAACGGTCAACGGGTGATCTTCTGGCGTACGTGACCCACCTTTGGGGTGAGGCTATGGAAAAGCACGGTGAGTCACTGGCAATTAGTCTTGACATCGCCAAAGCTTTCGATAGGGTATGGCACAAATCGCTTCTTTCCAAGCTACCAGCCTTTGGCCTGCCTCCTAGACTGTGTAACTGGGTTGCAAGCTTCCTACAGGGGCGCCGTATTCGCGTCCTTTGTGATGGACGAGCTTCGGAGTTCTTGCAGGTAAATGCTGGCGTGCCGCAGAGTTCCGTCTTATCTCCGACTCTCTTTCTTCTGCATATCAATGACATGCTCTGTAACGGAAACATTCACTGCTATGCAGACGACAGCACCTTACACGGGAGTTATTACGCACATCCTGCGGCCAAGCAGTCTGATATCGCGGGAAAAAGGCAGCTTCTTGTCACTGAGCTGGACCGGATCCTGGACCATTTCTCAATGGGGCTCTAGGAACCAGGTCGAGTTCAATGCCAAGAAGACCCAGGCATGTGCGTTTACAGCAAAGGTATCTCCTTTCCTTCCCCTTCCCACTCTTCAGAGCACACCACTGCCACTGCAGGATCACCTCACTATCCTCGGTATGGATGTTCGCTGCAAACTGAATAACAAAAACTATATCGAGAGTATCATCAAATCAGCTTCGCGTAAACTCGGAGTCCTGAACAGACCGAGACGTTTTTTCACGCCGGAGCAGCGGTGTCTTCTATACAAGACCCAAATTCGTTCCTGCGTGGAATACTGCTCACATCTCTGGGACGGCTCCGCAAAGTACTTACTAGATGCTCTCGACAGGTTGCAGCGACGTGCGGTCCGCATTATTGGGAATCCTGAGGTCACGAACACCCTCGAGCCTTTGCAGATGCGTAGAGATGTTGCGTCTTTGGCAGTTTTCTACCGTCTGTACCATGGTGAATGTTCTGACGAGCTCTTCCAATTAGTCCCACCGGACGACACGTGCAGGGCTAAGATGCCATCCATTTACGGTGCAGAGTATACCTGCTAGAACCAGGTGTTTCAGTGACTCATTCCTATGCCGCACCACTAAGACCTGGAACTCCCAGACAGCTCACGTGTTTCCTTCTTCCTACAGTCCCAGGTCCTTTAAGCGGGGCGTGAAAAGGCATCTAATGAGGCCGTCAAGCTGAGTGCCACCACTGTTAACATGGTAAATGTTTACGATGGTGACCCTCTTTCCGAGACATTGCCTTTAGCTTAACATCAGGCGAGGTGAAGTCAATTTGACGTGCCCTGTATAAAAAAAAAATGGTTTTGTAATCTCACATTTTTAAAACGGATCCGGATCAAGTAACTACTATAATAATATATGCATGAATTTCTACGTCTATTTGCAATGGCATGGGTATTTACGTGTGTAATATGCATGTATTCACAAGAAATAGGTATCTATCTAAGAATGTTTATCCGTATTTTAGAACTCGTCGTACAAAGTATTATGTATAGATTACGTCTAGACATATTTTTGAGAATATAAAAATAAATAAAATGGATTCGAAAAACATCGGAAAAAATTAAATGCTCAATGATGAGGGTGACAGCGATGCTGAGGAAATCATGCTGGATCTCTGCCTACCCCAACACGAAAGAGGTGTGACAATAATATGTAATTATGTACTTTAGTGTTAGTATGTTTGTAGAAAAAAAAACCAGGGTATTTTTAATAACAAAAATAACATACGTAAAACGTTTTAAATATTGCAATTAAAATTAATTAAGATCCGTTTACTTCATAATTTTATGACCACTATTGCAATTATAATAAACTAATTAGTAGATTATAATCTAATGTTTACTATGTTGTCGTAACGATAACCTGTGTCTATGAATAAACAAAAACATAATTTAGCTTTAATCTCATTATCTCGGGGCATTGTTAAACTATAATATATTTACTAAAAAGCAAATGTATACAGCGACATTATTATGGCAATGGCAACCAAGAAAATTAGATTACGAAGATAAAAGTAGAATAATGCAAGGAAAGTGAAATCCATCGTTATCAACATAGCTTATCCTCAAGGCTTGAAAGCCTCAAACCATAGGTAACGAGGTGACTCTCATTAAAGTCTAAAATTTATTGCCGTTTTTGCAGTGGCTGTGGCTTGACTGTGGGTTTGCTTTAGTAAAGTCGAGGCTCAGGTCATTCAGACCACCACCACCAAAGAAGCATTCATCAAGCACGCAGTAAATTGCCTCACATTTAGGCAAAAAATGCTTCTTGATAGCTGCTCTATTTAAGGTGCATAATGTAGGTTTTTGCAATTTTCTGCATTCTGCTATGATCGATAGCTTATCATATGTAGCCAAAAACTATTTCCCAATTGAAAATAAATAAAGACATAAAAGTAACCAATCATATTTATCCATTACATATACAATATACATGTTATTATTGTTACATATGCACTAACAAGTCGTATTCGCGACTAGGTTTTCAATTTTTTTTTTACTAAAATGTTGATATTATACACGTTAATATGGACACTCACTATCTTATCAGAGAGTATGGGTAAACGAAGAAGAAATTCAGCGTCTGTAGGTAAGACCAGAAGGGTTACCTTGAAATATTACAGACTCTGGGTTCGCACAAAACACGTAGCATTTAGCCTTGTAGGTACCATGAAGTCGTCTCCCTTTTGGGATTCAAGATGGGGACACCTTGATTTCCACACTGGAGATCAGAGATGGCCTTGGGTTACCCGAAGATCGGGGTCGGTTATCTGAAGATCGGAAACGACGTGACAGCGTTAGTCGGCTTGAGTCCGACACCGGGGCGACATGGGGTAGTGAGAGGGTACCCGAGGGGATTTCTGCACCAAAAAAAGGTATCATGAAGTCACTTCGGTTTTCTTACCAGTTGGGTTTCTAATCGAAGTATCACGTACTTCTTCGGGGACTATTTCGGGATAAATGTGCTCCAAGGAACCAATTTCCCGAAACTCAGATCTGTAACTGCGGTAGACCTACAGAAATGTGATAAAGGCATTTATGGACCTTGGACATTGGGATGGACATTGGGATGACATCTAACGAAAATGTAGTGCAATGATCTCCCTGCTGTGTTTTTCTAAGCGACTACAATATGCGGTTCTTCAAAAAGGGCATTTGGAGGTTTTTACAGGAACTGTAGCACGAGTATGACGCCCCTGGTGTTTGCATACGTCCATAGGTCACGAAACCGGGAAAGCCATCAGCTGGCTCGTTTACTTGTCTCCACTTAAGTAGTATAAAAAAATTGGTTCTTTTACTTAAATTTCTAGATTATTTCGGACCTGGGTTCAACCAACCGGCCTTCCGACGACGACATTCCGATCCCCAGTACCTTCGCATGAAGAACAGAGATCCCGTATTCATTGCGCAGAAAAATTTGAGAAATCGAGGTGGCAACATTACTGATTCGAAAAATTTCCCTTACATGGCGGCCGTTATACCGTTAAAGTGTCCCCATCGTGGATCCCAAAAGAGATTTTGGGATCCATGATGGGGACACTTTGATTTCCACACAGGAGACCAGATATGGCCTTGGCTTACCCTGGCATCTGAAGATCGGAAACGGCGTGACTGCGTTAGACGGTTTGAGTCCGACACCGGGGCAACATGGGGTAGTAAGAGGGTACCTGAGGCGATTTCTGCACCAAAAAAGGTATCATGAAGTC
The DNA here is from genome assembly GCA_914829495.1 of Eilema sororculum. Lineage (NCBI taxonomy): Eukaryota > Metazoa > Arthropoda > Insecta > Lepidoptera > Erebidae > Eilema > Eilema sororculum. Next base: position 12,315,466 of record OU618555.1, read on the forward strand.
ACTTCGGTTTTCTTACCAGTGGGGTTCCTAACCGGAGTATCACGTACATCTTCGGGGACTATTTCGGGATAAATGTGCTCCAAGGAACCAATTTCCCGAAACTCAGATCTTTAACTGCGGTAGACCTACAGAAATGTGATAAAGGCATTTATGGACCCATTGGGATGACATCTAACGAAAATGTAGTGCAATGATCTCCCTGCTGTGTTTTTCTAAGCGACTACAATATGCGGTTCTTCAAAAAGGGCATTTGGAGGTTTTTACAGGAACTGTAGCACGAGTATGACACCCCTGGTGTTTGCATACGTCCATAGGTCACGAAAACTGGGAAGGCCATCAGCTGGCTCGTTTACTTGTCTCCACTTAAGTAATATAAAAAAATTGGTTCTTTTACTTAAATTTCTAGATAATTTCGGACCTGGGTTCAACCAACCGGCCTTCCGACGACGACATTCCGATCCCCAGTACCTTCGCATGAAGAACAGAGATCCCGTATTCATTGCGCAGAAATCTTTGAGAATTCGAGGTGGCAACATTACTGATTCGAAAAATTTTCCTTACATGGCGGCCGTTATAATAAATGGAAGGTTATGGTGTGCTGGAGCGCTTGTAGACATCAACTGGGTAGTTACTGCTGCTCACTGTTTGAACTAGTAAGTATAGAAGTTAGGGTATATACGGCAGTGATACCCATCATGGGGGACTGGCTAGAGAGGCGACAAAGAGGCATCTCGTACCGGCTGAAGCAGGTAATCTCCGGAAAAGGATGTTTCGGGGACAATCTGTTTCGAATTAGGAAGAAGCCAACATCTGAGTGCCATCACTGTGATGTGAGCGAGGACTCGGGGCTGTATACACTGGCCGATACAGGCCCTTGTGGCGGCCCTAGGATTTGGAATCGTCTCCAATCAGCGCCTTGCTCACAGTTATGGTGCGGTGTGTGAGGGCATGGGCTGCCGCCACCTCTTCTGCAAGCAAATAATACTCAAGAAGGAGACGGTGGAGCGGCCCCAGAAGTTCATTAATCGAACTGGTGTTGACCTACTACTATAATTCCCTATCTGTACCACAGTGTTATCCACGTATCTCCACTCAAAAGTTTGGGTAAATATGTGAAAGTACGAGTAGGCAGCTCCCGTGCCCACGATGGCGGCAAGGTGCTTGACGTGGTGGGTGCGGTCAGACATCCTAAGTTCGAGGAGGAGCCGGTACCACATTCTGACGTCGCGTTATTGAAGCTGTCGGAAAATGTCCGTAAGTATCGGTAATGGAAAAGGTAGGTTTTTATCAGACTTAGGAAACAGCTGATTTGTTCGTTTTGATTTGCTCTTCATATGATTGTGTGATCATCATCTTAGCGTTGATTTCGGTGGCTTATTAATGTTTTAAATGATTGATTGCCGTCTGAGCTTCCAGCTCCGAGAGGAAGTCTACTTTAAAAACCTAGACTACTAAAAAGAAGTCTACTTTAATGACCTACTCTTAAATAGACGCTTCGTTGCTACAAGTTTCGAGCCTTTTTGCTAGTCAGTTGGGTCACTTTCAACCTAATTACGATACTGTGTACCTTCAATATTTTCCACAAAACATCTGCCGTTTGAAATCCACAACACATTGACGATATTTAAGTTAATTAACAATTAATGCTTATGATATTTTCTAAAGTTTACGCGAATGTCACTAAAGCTAGGTTTGTTCTGTATGTTGTTAGACTGCACACACCGCTATCATGGCTGCTAAAAGCAGCCGAAATGTCGGTTTAAAAGTAAATAATAACAAATATATCGCGATAGAATCCGTAAAAAGTGGTTTTATTTCAATAATTAATGCATAAAGGATTATATTTGGATTGATACAAATGTTACAGATGGCATAGCGTGCTCTCTGAGGCACGGCTTCGTCACTAGTCCAGTTAAAATTACTATCTGTTTTCAGCCATGACCGAGATCAGCAATGTTATCAAGATATACGAAGGTAATCAAGCCACGGACAAGCCCTACGCCCAGAGTTTCGTCGTGGTATCAGGCTGGGGTGCTTCCAGGGTAATAATTACTGAATCCTACCATCCTGTTCTACATGATACTAATATTTGAAAGTTTATGAAGATGTTTGAATGTTTGGTAATTTAATACAGGGATAGAACATTTTTTATACCTGTATTTATACCTGTTTGCTCATACAAATATTTGCACTGGGCGGGGATCGAACCTGTACTTCGTGATTTATTCCCAACGGACCCCGAGTATCTGTCCCCTCACGGGGTCCGTTGGGAAATGAAGATAATTTCATGTCCAAGGGACCCCCTTGCCAAGTACGTGGGGTCCGTTGGGAAAAAGAATTCCCTACGGACCCCCACTCTCCTCCTCCGTTAGTAAAAAAAACGAAAACAGAAACAAACAAACAAAACAATCTTACAAAAAAAGATTTGTTTCATCAAAATTTGTTGTAAGTTTGTAAAATTCGCGCCTTCTAGACTTTAAACTGATACTGTTTATTTATAGTCATTTTTTTTTTTGTAAATATTCCTAATATTTTTCTCAACATTCTACACAACGCTATCTAGACCCACGGTAAGCATAGCTTAACTAGCTTGTGTTTTGGATCTAAAATGCGGATAAACATACTTAAATACTTTTTTTTTTTGTAAATACATACATATTATACATAGAAACACCCAGACCAATGCAAATAGCCATATTCATGCATACAAATATTTGCACTGAGCGGGAATCGAACCCGCGCCTCCTGCGTGGCAGTCGCGTTCACTACCGCCACGCCACGGAGTCATTGCACCTCTTTATAAAATAAAGACGTTTTTGTTGATGTGTTTTCTGTGGTACAAAATGGAGTGTTTAGTTTAGATAGTTAAAATTAAAAATTGAGGGTAGTTTTGTTTTTTTTTATACTGCCAATGCATTATATAGTCAATTATTTTGTGTGATATCTTACCTATGCAGTGTCTATTAGTTAAAACCTGGTAATTGCGTGTTATAGTGTTTATAACTAATTTTCCTTGTTTTCATTTGTTTATTACGTTAAAACAGGGTGCTCAGTAAAATGTAAGTATTTGTTTTATTTTCTAAGGACAAACTGTTATTTTATTGTGACGTGTAAGTTTCCACATCTTATTTCTCCTATTGGTTATTTTCAGAAAGTCTAAATGGGTGAATTTCTCAAACGTAAAATTTTCGCGGCGCGACTGAAAAGCATACCTTAAAGTTAACATATAGTAATGATTATTTTTTGTAAGAAAGATATCGTTTTTCTCTATATGCACTTATAAATTATATTATTGAAACTATTTTTGTGAGTGTGTAAAAAATGTCTTTTCACCTAAATTCTAAGCTTGGTGGCGCGTCCACAACCTGTATTCTTGGGAATGATCACAGTTTAATCACAACTTCATTAGTTTACTGAGTATACTTAATAATAATTCGATTCGGCATTATTTTAGCTATCTTCGATACTGTCATTCGTAGTATTTAGTACTATACTTTATCTTAAAAATAATTTATAAGATGCGTCCGTGGCAAATGTAAAATTTTGGTGGGATTTATAAAATCATCGATGGAGTCGTATTGAAAGTACCTATAAGGACGACACTATCATCATTGGAAACGTTCAGTTGGGTGTTAATGAGCACCAGTGCCAGTCGTCCCCAGTCCCGTTTCGTTTTTCTGCCAAACACGTAAGTAGGTCGTTTCATAAGCCTCGGACAAAAATATTGTAATTTTTGTGTTGATTATTTAAAACGGTTTATTCGCATTGTATGTTTTATTATTTAAGTATAGTGTACAGGTTCAGTATGTGTATTAAATTTTGGTAATGTAACCACTATATTCTAAATAGTATTTTTATAAATAATTTTTTTAGACGTGAAACTAATTTTGGTGGAGAAATTTTGGTGAATTTGGTGGGGTTTTACTAATCATCAAAATTGTATATTTACACCAAAATTTGTTTTCATAGTTATTTGATTAAGCTCCTACGTAGTCCGACGGGCTACTAGGTCAGGTGACCTCTACGTAGTATACCCTGGGCAATGGAGAAAGCACCGCCTCTCTCACTAGGTGGGAAAGAGGTTGTTGGCTGTTGAGGGTTGTTCGGAAGCTTTCCTAATTTTCTCTCAGATTAACCATTAGCATATGAACTACCCATACAAAAGACGGGCGAGTAGTTGGGTGAAGTCAGCTGATGCCGCAGTAGGGACAGTCCGGTGTGGTGGAGCATCGTGCGCTCTTTCCGTCACCTGCTTCTACTGGCGTGAAAGGCGGCCTCACTCTTTACTACTAAGCCTACGCCGTTAAAACCTGCCCACCCTTCTTCCCTCCTCTCCACTGTCAACATCATTTGGCTATTCTTCCTCTGCTTTCTCACTTACATGAAAGCTACCGTGGATGCAAGAGTGCCTCATGCAATCTTTTGCAAGTGACTCCACGCAACAAAGCGATGAAGTCGAAGATGTAGGTGACACGCAACTCCTGCTTATGTTGCTCCAGCAGCTAGCACTTTGCTATCGTGTAAAAGGTACTCAATCTTCTCCACAGAAGGCTCTGACCTCTACCGTCCTCAAGCTCCTACATCCACATCCTCACATGTTGCACCAATCTATCGGCGTCCACCATCGATATTAACAGCATACATGGGCAGTTATGGAGTGATTGTCTGATGCTATCCGACCAAAATACCACGCTGATTGGGAATGGACTAAGGACAGATTACAGATCACAGAGACAGTGATAAGGAAGATTCTCATATTGCCAACAGCGGTTCGAACAACGGAATCAGAATCGTGGTACATGTCTCGGATGGTGTAAACCTCTGGAACCCTTTTGAACCGCAATGCCCATCAGCTCACCGCGTGAGAAACTTAGTTGAAGGACTCCTGTAAGTTCAGAAATAGACATCACACTACCAACTTGTCTTGCCACTACCAAGTGTCCATGGCATATCTTCCGTCCACCCTTAGGCTTACCGAGTACCACCTCTCCCACTTTGAGAATAACTGCCTAAATCTTTTCCCAGCAATCTTGAATAATTTCGTCGATAATATTGGCGCCATTAGAGTAAAATATAATCCTTGCTAGAAGCAAGGATAGATAGAACAATCAAATGTTTTGCTTTTATACTGATACTACTAACAACTAAAGTGGTTCTGCCATATAAAAATGAAGTTGGTGATAAAAGGGTAAAAATTAAGGGTTATATGTAACTATTAAGTGCCAAATTATAGAACAAAAACAAAGAAATAGTATAAGTAATAATAAATAAAAAATAAAAATAAGTTGATATGCAATTTTGGTGTTAGTCACCAATTTCGGTGTATTGAAAATTCAGGTGATTAAAATAAACAAGTAATTCCCAGGGCTAATAAGACTATTCAAACATAATAGGCATAAAATATGTATTTCTAGCTAAATATTGAAAGAGATTACCTAAATACGTAGAAATAAAAAAAATCACCAAAATTAGCTAAAAATTCATAGATGTTGAAATTCACCCAAATAATGATTGTGTTGCTCAAAGTTCAACTTATAATGATCCAGATTATTAGATTATGAAAAAAAATGGTGGAGAAATAAGACTGCAGGCTGGGCATCGTTACGTAAAAAAAAAGGAAATTTAAGGATGACTCATGGCAATGGGAGTGTGTAAATAGAAGAAAACGTAAATGCTATGGATCTATAACAATAAAAGTAGGTATACATAGATATAATTAATGTGTCCCGCGGTATCACCTGCGTTCCTTTGAGAAAAAAAACCGACTACAACCCCCCTTCCCTCCTTATGAAAGGTTTTTTTTATTTTAATGTACTGAACCTTATAATTAATACGTTTCGTGAATTCTAGTTCGAAAGAAGGTTTAATTTCTTTTTTTATAGGATCAAACAGTAACGAAGGAAAAATCTCATATTTGCATCAAAAATCTCATATCTGTTTTCGTTTTTTTTACTAACGGAGGAGGAGAGTGGGGGTCCGTAGGGAATTCTTTTTCCCAACGGACCCCACGTCTTGGTAAGGGGGTCCCTTGGACATGAAATTATCTTCATTTCCCAACGGACCCCGTGAGGGGACAGATACTCGGGGTCCGTTGGGAATAAATCTACTTCGTCGCGTACGCCACAGAAACTGACATTTTAATCTGTTGCTAAAATATTACAAGCGCACTTTGCTTTGTGACGCAGGGTAGTGAGACAAGCTTCAGAGATCACACTTCAGATCTCATGCAGGCTAGGCTGAAGGTGCGGACACAAAATTACTGCAGAGATGCCTACCAGCTGGTGAATGGATTACGGATCACGAATGATTTCTTCTGTGCGTCACTCAGGAATGGCACCAGGGATGCTTGTTTGGTAAGAATTTTAGGGCAGTACAATATAGGTAATATATAGCATTAAAATTTTTAAGACGACGTTGGATTAAGTATTGGTTAAGGAGTTCGCTATGCGATCGAGAGATTACTAGTTCACTCCTAACACAAGCATTATCGTTACTGAAGAAATCGATGTCACTGGAAGTCAATAAGAAAATGAAGTGACAGGAAGGCTATTTAATGTTTTATTGCCATACAATTATTTCCCTATTTATTATATATACTATTCAGAAAAATATTTTTTGGTATGTCCACTACATACCAAAAAATATTTTTCTTAAATCGATCTTAAATCGATATGGATTCTCATAACGTGGTATTTTTATTTTAAGTTAAAAGACCGCCTATAGTAAAAATTGTTGCAAAGAATTCCGCGATATCTACAGGAATGAACTGCAAGGCGCTAAGTTTCGACACTTACATGTATTTTGAAACACATGTATCTATAAATTAAAATTTGCAATAATACAACAATCAGGTGGGACTTGAATCTTTTCATAGTTTCCTTTGAATAATCTCCTTTGACCTCTCCCCTATTTCCGATCGAAATTCCTGCGCCTACACAGGATAAAATATACTTGCTAATCCTGAAGTTTGGAATCCACTGTAATGGCATGTAAAAAATTGCTCCTAGTTCGATGCAGGCGCTCCAGCAGTTCAAGAGAACCGACTGATGGGCATCATGAGTTTCGGGCCTGATCGCTGTGGACACGAGTACCAACCAGCGGTGTTCATTAAAGCTGGTTACTTCAGGTAATATTGATTAGTCCTTGCGTTAACCCTGGTTGCATCGGAGGTTTTAACCTTGGAGTCCGGGGTCCGCTTCCTACATGGACTGGTGACACAGGTACCAGGTTGTTTTCATTAATCTTTCTGAGTAAAAGTTCAAAGGTCCAAAACCAACAACATTGAAATACAAGGTAACCTCACCTGCTAAGCACATGCATTCTGAGTTAATGAGTCGTTACGGGTAGTTGGATCAGGTAGAAGGGGTAGAAGGGAAGTGCTGGCTTGGTGTTGTGAAGGCTGACATGCGTGCAAACGGTCTCACTACCTTGGACGCTCAAGATCGTGCGAAGTGAAGGAGGAAGAGCCGGAAGGCGGTTCCTGAGCTCCGAGAGCACCATGGCCTCGGACGCAATCAGGACTAACATCTTTATGTAGATGATTCTTGATTCTAACTACTGTTCGTATCGCTAATTATTGGTTAATTGGAGGTCAGTCACTTCACGGGCAATATCGAAGCTCAGCCACATCATAGTTATACTGTAAAATCGATTCAAACATAGTTGGAAAAAAACTCAGAATGATGAGTAACCTATCCAAACAAACTTTTATATATGAAGGTTATGGCATTACAGGGACTTTGTGAAAGCAACGATATCTTCGTACAAAACTAACGACGAGTTTATGGAGGCGCTGGCAGAAGCAAATAATGATGTTCCCAAAATCGATTCGTTATTAGGTGCAGTGAATCCAGAAGAAGAAGCTACCAACACGCTAGTATAAATAAATGATGTTGTTAACCTATTTCCGTTAGTTTAATTCAATTGAAGTTCACTCTCAAGACGCGCAAATTTTAGTAATATGTTCATTAAGGGTCTGTCATGCCTGAGTCTGTTTTCGGAAAGCTATAGCCTGCTTCTAGAGTGATTGAGTTGCTACTAGGTAAGTATACTTCATCTATAACCATATCTTGATATACCTACTATTTCCTCTCTTCAGTATCCTTGAAGTGTCTCCTGTTTTCATATATTTAGGTATTTGTCATTGAGGGAGATCATTCTCAACACCCTATGCTTCGGTAGTAAGTGTCCTCCATTTTCAATCACATCATCTAAAAACAGGTGACATAGTTTATATTGTGGCCCATGTTCTCAATGTCCTTCACATATCTTTTTTTAAAGCCTTCATCTATTTAGGTATTTACATCAAGGGAAACCATTCATAAGTAATAAACAGTCTATAGAATAAGAAACCATTCATAAGTAATAAGCAGTCTATAGAAACGTTGCCAGAGTGTTATTTTTTTAAAGAATATTAGAACCGTAGTTACTAATATTTCCTCTAAGCCCTCCAACTAAGCTTGTAGTTTTAAGCTAATTAAGGTTGTAGCAGTTACTCGATTTTGAAAGATAGGAAGCATAGAGAAAATACCCAGCCTTTTGAACTGAGTTTTAAGAGCCTCAGAAGATTAGAAAGAATTATTAGAGTGTAGGTAATGTTAATACAAAGAGCAGATCAGAATTGGAATAAATAATTACAAACTCGTAGGTAATGTACGGGAGAACTTCATTGCGCGATTCAAGATCATCATTATTATTGATAATGTTAGTACTATAGGAGTTTGAATTCAGTTCGCTAGATGGCATTAGTTGCATATAAACAATCTTGAACTCATATTCATTCTTCATCGAGTGCTACACAACAATTTCACAATTTAAATATTAACAACGCATAAAAGTAAGCCAACACAATTCACATAACCATAAAAGTGGACCTACGTTAAACAAGCGATTTTTTTTAAATAAATTATTCAAGTAATTCTTTTGGGAAAATGTTGAGATATACTGCGGTGATATCGTTACTATGGGTTCCTAGTGTTGTATCATTTGTAATGAGTCAACTTAATAGTAATATCTCTATAAAACTAGAAGATGGTTTCGGTCAGATAGTCGATAGTGATATATCAGATTTCGGTACGAGTTCATATCTATTGATAATAATCTATATTTTTAGCTATATTCTTCATAAAAATAACTGAACGGCTGAGGCATAGCGTTATTTAGTAACTAGCCTAAACTAGTATCAAATACAGTGAACTTTTTATTTCTTGTTTATTTTAAGTCGTTTTTGATCTACTTTTGTTATAACCGTTCTTAATAGAATTACAAACAATTAATACCAATCTGTCTATTCATATTTATATTGTAATCTTTATCAGTCAAAGATGTGACCAATGTTTTCAATACATTTAACATTTCCAATAAAAAATCAAATACAAAAGTTATTGACGATAAATTCCAATGCTATAAAAATATAACTTTATTCGAAACAAATTCGAATAAGTACTTAGTACAAAATATATTATTAAGAAGAATATGTGGGGGACTGTTGCTGCGGTGGCAGTAATATGGATCGTGAAGGTAGAATCAGAGGAGTCCAGTGCAATGGATAGTAGTATTTCTTTCCTGGCAGATGATAACGCGTCAGAGAGTGACGTGTCTTCCTTAGGTAAGGTAATAAAACTACTGATTGACAGTAGGATTAGATGTTTGTATGTTTTTTAAGCATCCTCTGATGACATTTTATGGTAGGAACTGCGTTTAAGATAAACTAAACTGCGTTATTCCAAGAGACTTTGAAAGTTAAATGTATGAATTCTCTGGTTATTTAAACATGTGGGCGGCCGGCGTCTCCTTCAGCGAGCAGGTAATGGTCATGAAGGAGACGGCGGAACGGGAGCGGCGGCACGAGCGAGAGAGATACGTTGATGTAGCGAACGAAAGAATAGTACAGGTTGGTGATCGTTATTATAAGAGCCTACCATCGTCAGGTAGACATAAGTACGTTAATTAAAAAAGGTTACAAGTAGTGGGATAGTGGACCCCACGCCCCGAAGCGGAAGCTTTGGAGGCAACCGGGACAGCACTAGGAAGAAGAAAAGATTTTTAATTATTTCCAAAATTTCAGATATCCACATGGGCACCCAAAATGAAGTCGAGCCTCAAAAAATAAACTTTCATTTGGAACCCCCAGACGAAAACAATGCACAAAAAATAGGGTTCCACTTTGAAAGTCCAACCAAAAGCACAACCCAAACAACTGAGGAACCTGTACTCCCAGATGGAAGACGAAGAAATGCCTTACGATCTATTAACAAGTACCCACAGGTAATTTCTAAAGGCAACATGAGAATCAAAATGGGGAATGCGACTGATACGAAAAATTTCCCGTACATGGCTGCCATTATTATAAATGGGAGATTGTGGTGCGCAGGAGCGCTTGTTGACGAAAACTGGGTCTTAACTGCTGCTCATTGTCTGAATTTGTAAGTATTTTAATGAAGTACTTAAGTATTGCTGTTTTTAACAAACTTCAATAAGAATTCGACCGCATACTTAACACGTTCGCGCGCGGTAATTTTACTCAATACTACACAGAAAATCACTAAAAAATTCCATACATTTTAGAAGCGCTGTTATAGCCGTATTGTTGAAACACAATGTACAAAAATGTCATCCTGAGCTCAGTACGGGTATAACCGTTTACGGCTAGTACAAACGCAACGGTGACAGCCGTAGTTCATCTCGTGCAGACCCACATGGTACGGGAGCTAGCAACGTTTTCGAGAAAGAATTTCAGGTCAGCTGATTTTGTGATATGCTGTCCTTCTTGCTCTTTCGGTTAGAGTCTGGGCTATCTGGCTGGCGGGAGCGGTTGCGTTCATTACTGCGCATCCTACCTGTCCAGGTGATAATCCTGGATTTTCAAAACATTTTAAGAGGCGTAATTTTTAATTTTTTGTTTTTAAATAAGACTACCTGACATACTTTTTTTATTGCCAGACATTTCTGACATTGCTAATTATGTGCCATACGCGATTCTTTTAATTTTTTTTATAAAAATTTAAAAGTATTTTATAATGTCTGTAATTTTAACATTATGTTATTTAAGATAAGAAAAGCTTAAAATTAATTTGCCAGACATTAATTCGATTGTTAAACCTTGAATTAAAATAAAAAAGGCATGAAAAGTATTGCAGTATGATGCTAGTAGTTCGAAAGAGACAGTTGCAGAATAAGCTGAGAATAAGACAGAGAACCATTGCAAATACCATGCGGATACCATCCCCATGTAGCCTGGGTAATGGACTGCTGAGACGAGGTCTCGGGTTCGATCCCAGGTTTACCATGGCACACACCAATGACTTTTAGATGCTTTTCGAAGTTATGTGTGTATTTATCGCAGGTTTATAAGTGCCTGGTTAATGGCAATAGGCTCGCCACCTATTACATTGGGACCCAAACATAAACTGGCGAAATGTGGGTGCTAGCACCTCTACCTACCCCTTCGGGGAATACAGGCGTAAGTTTATGCTATCGAGTCAGGGTCGTTGCCAATTTTTATGACCACTGGTGTTACCCACCTGCTCCATAAGACAGGAAGTACCTCGAACCCCAGTAACTATAGACCGATCACGTGTTTACCATCGGTCTATAAACTTCTTACATCTATTCTGAGAGATAAAATAACAAAGCACATCTCTACAAACACTGTTATGAGTGCCTCTCAGAATGGATGTAGGAGTGGGGCCCGTGGTACTAAGGAGCTCCTCCTCATTGATATGGCCATTAGTCAACAAGTTCGCCGTAGCCGTAAGAATCTATCGACATGCTGGATAGACTATAAGAAAGCGTTCGACTCTGTGCCCCATACATGGCTCCTGAGGGTGCTAGAGTTGTATAAAGTAGATACAACTCTGTGCATCTTCTTGGCGTCATGTATGAGGCAATGGAGAACAGTTCTTAGCTATCCAGGATGTCGAGGGGTGTGCAGTAACGGCGAACCAATAAATATTGAGCGAGGCATTTTCCAAGGTGTCAGTTTGAGTCCCCTTTGGTTCTGCTTAGCACTGAATCCTCTCAGTACCTTACTGAGGAATTCAGGGCTAGGCTACAGGTTACGAGGAGGAGGTCAGATAATATCAATGGTATATTTGCAATGGTTCTCTGCCTTATTCTCAGCTTATTCTGTAACTGTCTCTTTCGAACTACTAGCATCATACTGCAATACTTTTCATGCCTTTTTTATTTTAATTCAAGGTTTAACAATCGAATTAATGTCTGGCAAATTAATTTTAAGCTTTTCTTATCTTAAATAACATAATGTTAAAATTACAGACATTATAAAATACTTTTAAATTTTTATAAAAAAAATTAAAAGAATCGCGTATGGCACATAATTAGCAATGTCAGAAATGTCTGGTAATAAAAAAAGTATGTCAGGTAGTCTTATTTAAGAACAAAAAATTAAAAATTACGCGTCTTAAAATATTTTTAAAATCCAGGATTATTACCTGGACAGGTAGGATGCGCAGTAATGAACGCAACCACTACCGCCAGCCAGATAGCCCAGACTCTAACCGAAAGAGCAAGAAGGATGGCATATCACAAAATCAGCTGACCTAAAATTCTCACTTTCAAAACGTTGCTAGCTCCTATACTAACACATAGGTATCACATACCGGTCACGGTTCAATCCCGCCTAGCGCATTGCATTTTAATAGTACGCTTGTCCATCCCTCATACAGAATGCCAGTGGAAATGTGTTGAATAAATATCTTATTGAAATTTAACTGCTTAAGCCGTGCTGAACATACGAAGAATTTGAAAACTAACGGCAATAACCGTACTGTCAATATTCGAAATGAAAAAAAAAATGGTCATAACCGTTACCGCGCGCGAACGTGTTATCTAAGTATATTTTGAATGTGTGTTCGTTTTACTTTGGCATCGAATTTAATGGAATAAGGTCAATAGGGGCAAGAACGACAGTGGGGTAAGATAATCAATCCCACATCTGTTTCAGTGTGCTTTTTGCACATCACGTGAGATTGTTATGAGGTAGAAGATGGAATGTTTATTATTATTTTAGCTTGTGGGTACAGAACGGAAGAACTCCGCCATGTCCTTACGTCCCTCACCTCGGTCAGTGTTTGTCGCTGGGAGCGAGTGGTTGTGCGCAGTGAGCCAATTTTGGCGCCACAATATTTTTGCAAAATATTCGAGTTTTTCGATCTAACCCCATGATCTGTATTTTTCATAAAATGGTAGATACGAGTGTTTTGTTGCAATATCTAGTTATTATTTTTAATTCTCAGACATTCCATTGAACATGAATATAGCTATTGTGTAATAGTTTAGAATTTATTAATACTTTCCGTCTTAATCAAAATTTACGGGGGTAGGTAGGATGCACACACAAAAGTTCTAATCGAACTCAAAGTATTTATTCAAAATTGTGTAGCACTACTAGAGGTATTGACGTCAAATTCTGCTTAAAATTAAGTTTACTGCCGCTTCCTAGGCACCAGTGGAGAAGAAACGGCGCAACAAACTCCACTGTAGCGTTTTACAGACGTCAATTTTCAAAAAGTGATTTCTTAAAACTAAATATGGACGAATATACATTTGTCTCGTGTCAAGTTAATTTAAGTATAAAAAAAATCTTATAATAAAATAACTAAACTAATAGCCCTTATAGACAGATATAAAGAGAAGGAAAATTTGGAATGATTCAAGAGTGGCTCAATAGCTCAGTTGGAAGAGCAGTCCCCCTGTAAGGGAAAGGTCGTGAGTTCGAGTCTCACTTGAGCATTTCATTTTTTCCAATGTTTTTCGAACTTAAAAGTTAGCATAATAAATGCTATAAAAAATTCATTCAAACTAACTAAACTAAGTTACAGTTATGGTTTTAGGGTAGCAAAAAAAGATAAATACATCCATACCTCATAATATAAATGCGAAAGTAACTCTGTCGGTCTGTATGTAACGCTTTCACGCCTAAAACACTGAACCGATTTTGATGAAATTTGATATAAGGATAGATTAGACCTTGAGTAAGGACATAGGCTATGTTTGGTCGCGATAACCGACATTCACGCCGGCGGACCCGCTGGCAAAAGCTAGTATTGGACATTTATGTTTATCTTTTTAGACGTGTCTAACTAAACACATGTTGGACTAGTGTGTAATTATTTTTTGTAGTAAGAGGGTTAAAGTTTAAAGTCCACTGTTTGCTTTCTCCTCAGTGTCCTCCACGTGTCTCCCCTGAAGTCTTTAGGTAATTACGTGAAGGTGCGACTTGGTAGTGCCCTCGCCCACGAAGGCGGCAGACTACTTGACGTGGTCGGAGCTGTGAGGCATCCCAAGTTTGAAGAAGAACCAGTACCTCACGCTGATATCGCACTGTTAAAGCTATCGGAGAATCTGCAAAGATGTTAGTATTTTGAAAAGAAACTTTAAGTGGCGTTTAAAATATTATGATGTGTCGTGTCGTGACACAACAGAAAGGTATCTTTTTTTCTATTAAAGGACACGTCAATTTTTATGGAAACTATTGCCGGTTGACCCTCGGGCGCCAAGAAAGCTAGGTATTTTTATTGGACACATCAATTTAAGTTCATCTCGCCTGATGGTTAGCTGAAGGCAATGTCTCGGAAAGGCGGTCACCATTATAAACATGATGTTAACAATGATGGCACTCAGCTTGACGGTTTCATTAGATGCTTTTTCATGTCCCGTTTATAGGTTATTCCTGTTTCGGTTGCATATATTTCATACTCGTTCACGTTTTTCTGATGCAGTATGTTGTAATGGTTTGTGTTGTACTGCATCAGAAGCTAATAAAGCGACAGAGATTTTTCATTTCAAGACTGTCACCGCCGCAGCTGTAACCAATATCACAGATTACCTAATTGTTGAGTTGAGTGCCAATACCTCTCCCGAAGCTGAAAGCCTGTAGCAGTACTCCAGGTACATAACATATAGTTTTCAGCTTTGGGAGCGTTACCCTTACACCTGGTATACTACTTTGTAAATAGAAGAAGCGATCTCTGTCTACTTACCCCAATGGCAAAGACTATTATAAAAAAAATACCAATTTTTTTTTGTATTTCAGCATTTGACAGGCGTTTGAACATAATAAAGATATACCAGGGCATCCGGGAACCGTATGCGCAGAGTTTTGTCGCGGTCTCCGGCTGGGGAGCAAACAGGGTAAATATCTATGACTAACTGTTGCCTACGGCTTCACCCGCGTGGATGTCGGTTATCGCGACCAAACATAGCCTAATTATATCCTGTTTTATGGTCGAATCTACCCCTACACCAAATATGATTACACCAAAAGCATTTTTCTTTTATTTCAGGGTACAGATACCGCATTCAGAGACCATACCCCTGATATGGGTTTTGCTCGCCTCAAGGTACGCTCTCAGTCGTACTGCATGGACGCATACCAGCTCGTCAATGGCTTTCGATTTACAGACGACTTCTTTTGTGCTTCACTCAGAAATGGGTCCAGGGATCTCTGCTTGGTAAGTTGCTCCGTTTTTTTTTGCTTCTGGATTTCCAAAAACTATTCGCATACATATGCTGTCCCTAGAATGAAGATTCTTTCTTACGGGCTTGACAGATATCTTTTCACGCGTCTCTCAAAGAACCTGGGACTTTAGAAAGAAGGAAACACGTATGCTGGCAAAGAGCTGCAAGACTTTATGGTGCGACAACGAAAAGAGTTTTTGAAGTCCGGACTCCGCACTTCTGCACTACATTTTACTGTTTAATCCAAAAAGAAATGGTAGTTTAAAAGTTGATCCTTGGTTATAAAGGGTCCGCCAGGCCCCGGTAGGAAGGGTAGACCCAAAAGCTGATAGCATGGCGTCGTGGAGAGAGATATGCGTTCCAATAATCTTCCGGGAACAGGGATGTCCAAGACCATGCGAAGTGGAGAAGTAAATGCTGGAAAGCGGACTCCGGACTCCAAGGTGAAAACCTCGGATGCCATTGGGACTAACGCAATAATCATAGATGATTTTTCATGCTAATATGAAGAAGGAGGTTTACATACATTAAGCCAGTTCAGCGTCAAGCTGGGACGAACGGTTTATGATAGGTATCTAGCCTAAATCTGGAACTCACCTTAAAAAAAGATGAACTACTCTATTACCCTTTTTTTCTACACTTCACATCCCTTCATTACCTAACTTCTTCTCTGCTACTCAAAGGTTTGCTGGAAGAGAACTCATAATGAGTTAAGCTCGCCTTTGTACATGTTCTTGCAATTATCTTTTATATAAACCTCTGTATTTTGTGAAATGAATGAGGCGAGACGGTGCAGCCATCTACCAACATTCTTACGAACTGTTGGAAACAATGAATGATTTTTCAACCTTTGAAATAAAAAATTCATTCTAATATTTGGGCGCAGTCATCAAAATTCAATGTTTAAACATGGTTGAAAAATCATTAATTGTTTCCAACAGTTCGTAAGAGTAAGTTTATATGTTAAGTAAAAATGGTTGAAAAATCATTCATTGTTTCCAACAGTTCGTAAGAATGTTGGTAGATATATAGGCTGCACCGTCGCCCTTATAGACGGATATAAAGAGAAGGAAAATTTGAAATGATTCAGGTGTGGATCAATAGCTCAGTTGGAAGAGCATTCCCCCTTTAAGGAAAGGTCGTGAATTCAAGTCTCACTTGAGCGTTTCATTTTTTCCGATGTTTTTCGAACTTAAAAGTTAGCATAATAAATGCTATAAAAAATTCATTCAAATATTTGGGCGCAGTCATCAAAATTCAATGTTTAAAAATGGTTGAAAAATCATTCATTGTTTCCAACAGTTCGTAAAAATTTTGGTAGATGGCTGCACCGTCCCCCTTATAGACGGATATAAAGAGAAGGAAAATTTGAAATGATTCAGGTGTGGCTCAATAGCTCAGTTGGAAGAGCATTCCCCCTTTATGGAAAGGTTGTGAGTTCAAGTCTCACTTGAGCGTTTCATTTTTTCCGATGTTTTTCGAACTTAAAAGTTAGCATAATAAATGCTATAAAAATTCATTAAAAAAAAGGTGAATTAATATCGTGTGTTAATTTTAGTTCGACGCAGGTGCTCCAGCGGTCCAACAGAACAGGCTGGTGGGTATCATGAGCTTCGGGCCCGAACGCTGCGGACATGAGTTTCAACCTGCTGTGTTTATCAAGGCGTTTTATTTTAGGTAATCTATATACTTAACTGAATAATTTTGTAAAGAATTTTATATGAAATAGGGTGACAGAACATTCAAATAGGTACATAATAAGCAAAACTGTGTGGCAATATCCAGCAACGCCAGTTGGCGACTCGAGTCAACTAATGTAAGAAGGGGTTAGGACCTAGTTGATAATCACAGTGCAGTTATTTAGACTCTTATTCCTGTGTTTGCTTTGTGCGTATGACATATTTCCACAACTAATCTTTTGCCTTCAGGGATTTCGTAAAACAGACAATAGCATCCTACAAAACGACAGAGGAACTGATAGAGGCCATGGCAGTCGCTCACCCTGAAGTGCAAATGAAACACCACGGGCACCATTCACAATCCCTTGAGGATACGATGCCAGGCCAGGACTTGGAGGTGACAGCACCTGATGCATTGCACGACTAAATATCTCATGCTATTTAAGATAATCGTTCGTAAATATAAATTGGAATGTAATTTGATCCTTTAATTCCTTCTAAACCACGATTTAGAGTAACATGTAAAATGCTTATTTCTCAAAACGATGACTTCTAAAATATTGAATTTGTATACCGTTGCGGTTCTTATACGGACGGCCAGACCCCCATAATGTTGGTTTGCAAAATGGTGAATTCCGGGAGGTAATTAACCGATTTGAAAAAATCAAAGAGGTTATCGGTTCGGTGTGGCTTCTTCAAAAGGTAGGTCTTCCAAGACAGGTCACGAGGTTTGAAGTGCCCACCAAAGGAGGTAGTGGCGGATCCACGAATCCACACTACCGTCTACTTTTGGGAAGTGATTTGATTTACCTGTTAAGGAGTCAAAACACCGGAGATCACATCTCACGACCTTCATGATGTCTTCACTACAGTACTAGACTACCGTATAAATACATATTCTTTTAGCGAAGGGAGAAAACTGATGAGAATTTGAGTATGTAATTACTTACAGAAATAAAAAGAAAGGCAAGAGACATGTTTAAATTATTATTTTAACGTCATTTTGACATCTTATACTAGTAATACCATAATACTATACAATAATAATTCGTCAGTAGTATCACAATCGGTTTTGAGGCGAGTACAGGTTGGAATCACATATACGTGAATTAAGATTGCTTAATTGACATATACATGGTTTCAATACATTGTTACCGAAACTTATTGGGTTATATAAAAATATACATCCTCGCTTTGCCATCTAGAACGATGTAGTTAAATGATAGTGATATTTTCACGAAATGACCCCATTTTTGGCGAAATGCAGACAGATGTAACTGTGCTCTATTCCTTATAGCTTGGCAAAATAGTTACAAAGAATACTAAAAGATAATTTGTTGAAAAAATGTGATCTACCATATAAGCGTAGTTTTTTAAAAACCAGTTTAGTAAGCTATGGCAACACCGTAGTCCCAAAACGATTAAATAGCAGTATTTCCTGTAGGTGAAGCCGTTGAGAATAGCAACAATCTTAACTCAGATGATAACCGCAGTAGGTACTGTAGAGATAGTATTATAGGTACTAAAGAGATGTAATTCAAGCAACGAATGTACAACTGTCAATTATTTCTTAGTTAAATAAATAAATAAATTAACATAACCCGACAAGTTTCGAAACAAAACATTTCTTATAATTCAATTGTTTCTTTTCCATGTTCGGGATCCTCTTTCCTCTTCTCCTTCTTTCTATTATCTTCTAGAAGAGCGTACACTTCTTGTACTGTTTTGTCTTTTGTTTCTGGCACCCAAAAGATGGTGTAAAAGGTACCAACAAAGCAAACACTGGAGAACATTATGAAGACCCAGTGGATTCCTAATAACTTCAGGACAGGATCGTAGGCCTTCGTTTGGAGGAAGTCACTGAGAGCACATACAGTACTGGCAAAAGAGGTTACCATGCCGCGGTGCTGGAAAAGAAAAAACGTAATAATAACAAATATATCACGATAGAATCCGCATAAAGTGGTTTTATTTCAAAGAAAAAAAAAATAGAAAAATGATAAAAATAAGAAAAAATAATGTCAGTTTAATGTCATTATTTTATTCCTAGCCTGGTTTCCGATGACACCTGAAGCTTTCACCTTGGAACCCGGAGTCCGCGTTTATTTGGCTTATGCGAGTGACTATCTTCTATAATAACGAGAGGTTAGCCTACGCTAGAGCTTTATCCGTCTAATAGCGCAGTTGTTCCGGCTTGTAGGTCTCGAAGGACTTGATACCGTCGCAAATAGGCTTTTCATATTGATATATTAATATTAGCTTGAAATCTGCGGTAGCCTACTGGTATGGGTAATGGACTCGAACCCGAGACCTCATCTCAGCACGACGAGGTCTCGGGTTCGATTCCAGGTTTACCATGGCACACGCCAATGACTTTTTGATGCTTTTCGAAGTTATGTGTGTATTAATCGCAGGTTTATAAGTTCCCGGTTAATGGCAATAGGCTCACCACCTATTACATTTGGACCTAAACATAAACTGGCGAAATGTGGGTGCTAGCCTACCCCTTCGGGGAATACAGGCGTGAGTTTATGTTATGTTATATTATGTTAGCTTAAAATCTATAAAAATCTGACATTGATCTCTACCTGAAAACTGAACAGCTCCGATGTTATAATGTAAGGCACAGGTTGGTACCCTGCAGCATCCGCAAAGATACACAGGCACATAGCGGCGACAGGCAGCCAGCCTGGCAGCCAAATGTTGTTTGAGGTTATGAGGAACCAGAGTCCAAGTGTCAGCATTGATAGGCCTGTCACCAACGATGTTGCAGCTAGAAGCCACTGAAAGTAAAGTTGTGGTTCAGGGATGTGCTTTCCATAAAAAACATATAAATACTGCTTTCGATGGGTGTTCCGCAGGGTATGATACTTGGACCAATTTTGTTTTTATGTACTATGTAAGGGACAAACACATACAACTACATATTTTTCATTACATAGAACTCAACTTAAACATAGGTCTCAGACGTAACTTCCCATGGCGTTTTACGGTAGCGAATGTAACGAAACCAATAATTGGAGTTGACTTCTTATGTCACTACAATTTAAAATATTTTTGATTTTTAACACGGAGATAGATTACAGCTTGCAATGTAACACTAAGGCTACTTTTTTATCCCAGCCTTTACCGCAAACCATAAATTTTTTTGTTAACAAATGTATTTCAGAATAGAAAAAAATCGAAACACGCTACTAACGTTCTGTATATCTCTAATCAATTTTATTTCTCAAGTTTCACCAGAAAATACACACAGGTATTGAATTCTTACCTTTCTACCAGTCTTTTCCACGATGCAACTCGCAAGAATCGACCCCAGCATCTGTATTACTCCGACCACGATCGTCTGCTTGTTGGGGCTGAGCTTCAAGCTGATTGACTCAGAGGCCTGCTCGAAGATCGACCCAGCGTACATGAGGACCACCAAATAGCCACATGTCTCTTGGGATAACATCACGTTCGTGGATATTCGGAGAGCTTTGAAGGTAGTCTTGTTTCTAACTGGAAAGAAAATCATGGTTTATATTAAGGTTTGAGCGTGAAATATGGATCTCATTGATGGAGTTGGTGGACAGTTGGAGTTTCAATAAGTTACTTAAGTGGTTAGTCGATACAATAGCTAAATGTATGAGATAGACATGTATTTTGACGTTCATGACAGTAGTCAACGTATATAATTCCCATACATTGATTAATCTATTCTAGAGGGACAGATTTGGATGAATTTGGCATACAAATGTAACCTGAAGCTTATCCATCCTGCTCTGTCCTCTGCATTAATGGCACAGAAACTTTCTGTTCATACAGGGTCGCCAGCACAAGTGTGACTCCCCTGGTGTTGCACACGTGCATAGGCGATGGTAAACACTTTCCATCAGGTGGGCCTGTGCTTGTCTGCCATCTAAGTCGTACAATTTAAATTCAAAATTAAATAACATATATATTCCATTTCACTCTGGGCCCAGATGACGACGCAGCCGAAATTGGTACCGAATTAAATAGGTAATACGTAAGCAGAGAGGTTAATCAGGGTCAAATTCAGTGAATCAATGGCACTTAAACAAATTTCCATTGAAAAACACCATTTGAATATATTTATTTAAGAAATTATACTTGCGAACAAGTTAAACTAATTTCACAGAGGTACACTTTTCTGGACAAAATTTAAATAAAACGTTATAATGAAGTTTCATTCCTTTTTTTTTTTAATCGAATTTTATACTTAGTTATGTTGTATTAAAAATATGTTTAACTGGATTGGGTTCATGGAGCAAATTGTGACCTCAAATTTCAACTTTAAATTAATATCCGTTAGATATGCTAATAGACACATACATATTATATTCGCATCTATAAAATGAGTAGGAACTGCAAGTCGTGAAAGTAGAAAAACAATTTCTTATCGATATTCTTGAATCATTGGAATTTGCTACAGGGAAAGCCCCAACTGCTTGTAACCGTTGGACCTATTTATATCCTCCTTCAATTATATCATTAGGTATATGTAGGTACGATAACATTATTTCTACTTGTCCTGACAGATTCATCAAGAGCCTTTTTTTTTTTTTTCGTGCGGAAATCCCCTCGGATACCCCCCTGCCGGAGCCGGAAGGGGAGGTTATGTCGGACTCGAACCGACTAAAACCGCACGCCGAAAAAATGTTTACTGCAGCGCCCCCTGTTAAGTTGTCATTGTAACACCTATCTAAGAACATGCTCCAATTAAAGCCGAACCCATAACTGAAAACTGCATCAAAATTGGATTGGTAGTTTCGGAGAAAATGGCACATGGATTTGCACAACAAACACACAAACATCCTCTCACCCCAAACGCATATACCGTCTCTGTTCCGTCGCGGGTAAATAACAACAAAATTGTATTTTTAGTTTTTATAATTAAAAGCCTTTCTTGACTTACGAATTGTATTATACATCCCATATTGTACTGTTAAATGTAAACGGCTACGTTTAGTCAAACACTGTTAAACCTGTTTGCTATAACCAGTTGCAAGTCCTATATACTTTATTTACATCGTTGACATGAAAAATTATACCCGGCGGGAGATATATCGCTCAAATTTCACTTTACAATGTAACGTTTTATCGTTAAGGATGTTTGTTTAGTTTCACCATTTCCATTATTCAAGAATAAAATTATTATAGGGTGTATGCCGTGTCTAGGACGGGCATCTTCAATGTTTTACATTTGATTAATATGATCGAATACCGTTTGGGTGTCGGTACGAGTCCGAAGTACCCACTTCATCATAAGCATTGAACGTGTATGTGGCGACACAAACATCTTTGAGGGCCCAAGTTTTACCAGAAGTTGGCATATCTACCTGCTCTGTAATAGACGAAGCAATGGATTTGGCAGTTGGGGGTTCTATAGTATTCGATTGTGAAAAGCAGACATTATGGGAAACAGACTCTTTAGAAAGAAGAAAGAAAGAAAATACATTTATTTCTCGCAGCTGCAGCACATACACATAAAAGATACCAAGTAGTTCGTTAAATAAATAATTCCAACAACTAATCATACTTTTTCTATAACGGCAACACTGCCCACCATTGTTGATCTCCTTCAGCCCATAGATTATGTCATGACCATGACTATGATTTTATAAATTATCTGTAGGTACTTGTGTATTATGTCATACAGTTTATCCTGACTTAATAAATAATAATGACATAATCTATGGAACTGGCTTTATGATGTAAACTGACGCGATGACGTCAACATGTTAATAAAATAACTTCAACAACAAATAAAAGAAATAAAAGTGCGGTGGCCTAACTAATGTTGTAGTTAATCATTAATCTAGTGTTAAAACAATAATGATATAAAGGATAATATGCGCTGCAGCCACCAAAATTGGCCGCTTCTCAGTTTTTTGCTGTGATGTAAGTAAAGTTCTGTTTAGAACTGTCTACACCAAGCACTGATTTTCGTTCACGGCCATTTTTTTTTTGTGGAGTGACGCAACAATATAATAACTATGCAATTAATGCGCCATCCTATCCTACGGTTGGTTGGGACAACAGGTACACAATAAGATTGAATTTTATCTACTCACGACTACAAAAATATAAAAGTTTCTCAATACATACGAACAAATACAGACAAATAGATCGATTACAGTTATTTTACAAGTAACAGTAGGTACAAACATTACATTATAATTTCGCCAGACAAGGTATCAACCTTCAAAGTTATGTGCATATCAGGTAGGTGCCCATCCCAAACATACATTTATTGCATCCGAACAGGACGCCATTTGTGACGCTCACGCACGCATCCATCTGGCAAGAACATCTTGATGTATCAGCATGTGCTCAAAAAACCTGCCAGGTGCCAAGACTAAACATCCCCACTATACAACGGATAAGCGTGTAGTTAACAATTTACATTGCCTTTACATCTCCCGCCCCCAGACATTCGCAGTCCCAGTCATAACAACAAAAATATACTAAGGCAAAGCAAACTGGAACAAATGGTGACCACTAGCAGTGCACCCCTCCGTTGGTGACCCGGCTCCACAACAAATAAGATAAATAAAGTGGCCCACATTACACCAGCAACATGTATATACCCTAAGGTGAGGAAGATAATTAATTTATTATATTGTACACATGTTTCTGACAATCTACCCATTACTAACTTAAACATATAACAGCCCATCTAGTCTGTGACATGGGGCCCAGAGTGCGGATGCACATCTCACCTCACAAATTGTATGATTATATAACAACAACTTGTATGACTTTAGGTAACGGTAATTTTGAAATGTGTAATTTGGGTAGTTATTTTGGGAAGTTGTCATTGTGAGCATAAAGGGTTCCAGCAATAAACCAATATCTGGTAATGAGGAATAAGAGAGCGGAACCCGGACTGCTAAGTATAAATCTTGGATGCACCCGGGATTATTCCCAAGCCCGCCCCGTCCTGGGTATTGAGTTTATCCGAAAAAAAAAAATATAACTATAGTATTTGTCTGGTCAAGTCTTCTGTCTTAAAAATTTTGCTATGATAAACTTATAGTAAGTTTGGTCTTGACCTTTCACATTGTTGACGGAGTTTTAAATCAGTGTTGGTATGGAATGATCTCCATTTGTATCGAAATCTGAGAAGGTTCGCGTTACCTACGCGCAAATATCTCAATAAGGTTGTGAGTAACCCTGGACATATATACTTAACAAGTATGTTTTACAGTCCAAAAAAATTGAATTTTGCCTGTTTCTTTGGAATGGACGTAAAAAGTACTGAACGGATTTTGATGCAAGCTTTTTTTAAAGAGACTTAAGGGTAAACTGCTCTATGTTTGATTACAAATATGGTTGAGTAGAACCGGAGATAAGACCACAAGTGATAACCGATATTCACGCAGGTGAAGGCACGGGTATCACCTAGTATAAATATATAGTTGGTTGTGTGGCAACCCTAATTACAGGTAAAGTAAATACGCAGTTGCCAGAGGAAGCGAGCTTGTGGGAACATTTCTCGGAAACGAGGTACATTCTCTCAGGTCATTTGATACGTCAGCCTTTAAATATGCGCAGATACACATAGAACTCTCACGTTATCTTAGTTATTTCAAATACTAACTGTTAAATAGAATGTTTATCACTTTTGTTTCATTGGATAAACGATAAACATCTTATAAGTGTGGTAAGGATTTTTCTCCATCTACAATTAGAGACTCATTTAAAAGAAGATAATTACCGTCATGCCTATTTTGTCTTAGGGTCAATCATTTTCACTGGAGGGTGTTAGGTGGAGCTGCCCGTCATCCAAGCAGAAGCAGGTCAAGCGGCGGCTGCGAGTGTGTTAACCACTTTTCGGGGGGCAAGATACAGGACGCCGTGGTTCATACTCCCGAGGAAGTCATCTTGAGAGCTATCTAGAGCATTTAGAGCTTCTTTAAGGGATACAATTCGTAATGAGTTCATTCGACAAATATACAATGTTAACTAGTTAAGTTTGCAACATAGGCAAGCTCAAATGGCATTCTGCCGAAGGATTGAAGATTGTTGGAAGAAACGAGTCCGAGAAACGAGAGAATGTAGACCATGAATCGGTAAACGATATGTGAACGATCTAGTTTAGGAAATTATCCATGAAAAAGTGAAAGTCGTAATCCTCTGAAATGTTACAGAAGAAATAAATATCAAAGTATGAATTTGTATGAAAATATTCTTACTTATACTCATCCAAGTAGCTTTTTTCATACTTCTAACAAGTTCTTCCTCTCTCTCTAGCTGCTGTATAGCTTCCTGAAGGTCTTTGTTTTCTACCGAGGTATTCCTGAGCCATGCCAGTGCTTTACGGGCCTCCTGGAAAGAGTATTATAATAGGTTCCATAAGAAATTACTTTTTAGATGATCATGTTCCCTGTGACTACCCCCCCCCCCCCCCTCGGAGGACCAGGGATGGTCATTGCACCTGGTCCTCCACCTGTGGTAATTAGGAAAATGCCAAAAGTCCACCCATTCAAACTTTCCAAATTTGTAGCTTTTTCTTTTTTTTATTGAAGTATTAAAGTGGACTCTGTACTGATGAATCAGTTTGTACGGACAAGATATTATAATGTTATTTAAAATAGATAGACCGAGATAATATAACCTCAAAGGTCACGAAATATTCCGTGAAAACGATAACATTTCATCCAACTTCAATAAGATTTCCAGCGTCTGGTAGAAAATTCAATTAAGATAAAGCAATTGAACACTTCTCATTAAAATTTCCAAGAAATTGTATACGTCAATAGTAAAATGGTCGTTACGTATTACGGTATGACGACAATCGTCAACGAGTCACGCAACAAAACACAGAAACTCACACAAATCATACAAAGAAAAACACAAAATCATAGAAAACCCTAGGTGTTATAATGTAATATCTGGTTTAGTTATACATAAACTAATAACTATCTACATCTGAACTTTCTAGAATTACGGGCAAGTACTCAAGTATCCACCAATAACGACGTCAGAAATACCGCTAAGCTTAATATTTGCATCAGTCTCCGTGAAACCAGTTGGAGGATAAACAGACGAGACAATGACATACAAACTGATGAATACTGACTTTCTTTTGAGATATTGAGTTCAAGAAATAAGTTTTTTTATTAGTCCTCCAATTGCAGTCAAATAACGGACTAATAAAATAACTTATTTTTTATTGCATTATTTTTTATACTGCATGGACAGCGATGGAAAGTAAAAATCAATGATGAAATTTAGAAGATATGGCTACCATTCCAGCTATTGAACTTGAGGCCAATGACGGCGATGCTTGAGGCTTCGATATAATGCACGTAGGTACTAGAGTCCTGCCCTGAAGGTCTTGGTGAGGCCCTATACACCCATTGACAGCCTCCGTGGCGTGGTGGTAGTGAACGCGACTGCTACGTAGGAGGCGGGTTCGATTCCCGCTCAGTGCAAATATATGTATGCATGAATATGGCTAATTTGCGTCTGGATGTTTCTATGTATGTATTTACAAAAAAAAGTATCTAAGTATGTTTACTCTAGATTCCATAACACAAGCTAGTTAAGCTATGCTTACCATATCTATTCTGTGCCGTTGTTGTGTGCGTTTGTGTGGAATGTTGTGGAATATTTATTTATTTATTGATCCTTTAAGTGAAAACGATTCTTGAGAAGTCTGGGTGAAACAAGGATTCCTACCTGAATCTTTCCCTGTTTAACCAAG
The DNA here is from genome assembly GCA_914829495.1 of Eilema sororculum. Taxonomy (NCBI): domain Eukaryota; kingdom Metazoa; phylum Arthropoda; class Insecta; order Lepidoptera; family Erebidae; genus Eilema; species Eilema sororculum. Next base: position 12,342,340 of record OU618555.1, read on the forward strand.
AAAACTGGAGTCTCAGGCATGGCGATGAATCCCAACATGAACACAGCTGGTACCGCAGTGCAGATCCATAGCACTGTGTCGAATGACAGCAGGTCTCCGGCAACATAGACCACCAGGTAGCCCAGGTTTTGAGACAGGATGAAGAGGGAGCCGAGAGCGCCACGGATGTTGTCTGACGCTATCTGGAAAGAAAACAATATTTGGAATATCAGGTAGAACACGTTTATGTTAGTGTGTGGCTAGGCAAGGCACATGGACAAAGTGATTCAAAGTGGGTGAATTTGAACAGGTTTTATCTTTTACCTTTACTAACATTAGGGCCAGTGTTAAACTTGCCGAAAAATCCGTCATGTTCTTTTGCAATGATCAAGCACTAGAGCTACTTATCTTCAATATATTGTACCTTTGTATTTTTATGCATAACATAGGTAAATTGGCATCCCAAAGCGGAAGATTCACGACAGAATTTGCGTCAAGTGCAGCGTATGAGTAAATACAAAAGCAACAATCTTGACATTTCATAAGTAACTTTATGCTATTTTTTGAGATCCGAATGAACAAATATATCAGGTATCACGTTGATTCAACAAGCGATAGTTATAAAATAAAAGCGAATTATGTCTGGCCGGAACCACGGTGTGTGATTCCTGAATTTGATACATTTATATATCCTGTTTATATAGAAATTGGCTATTCAACATTCAAAGGTTAAATTATAAACGAGATAAACCTTTTGTCTTATTTCGACAATTTAATGAAATGAGCAAACATAATAAAAGGACTAACGGAAATGCAATATTTGCATAATCCTTTGATTTGAGCGACAAAAACATAGTAACCTTGAGTTAAAAACATAGATAGATTTAACCAAAGCCATTAATGTCACTTTGTAAAACTGGTTTATTGTACAAAGTCCTAACTGTCGCATATTTAAATTAATTAACTTACAAATTTCCATCTCAAATTTATAAAGCATGATAATGTTAGGTGTAAAGTAATTTAAAATTAAAACAATACATGCAACATTAATTAAGTCTTCAAAACATTTAATTCGTTCAGTCATTTCATTTGTATTGTTGTTTACCTCTGTAACCACAGAACTACGAATATAGTAATTAAAAATCTGAATAAACGTCATTGGTATTTTACCTGAGATGATGTTTCACCACTTTTATGAATTCTGAGTAATCTCACATCACAGGCTAGTGACAAAGATTTTTAACCCAATGTAATATTTTTGAGAAATTATGAGTAATACCTACTGCATCGTAAATGTCATCAACGTGACGACACACTGAGGACCTTATTCTAAAATGACACTCAGCCTGAATCTCGATTAATCTGAGGACAGATTGTATAGCCAAAATATCAAACTATCAAGCTGTCTATACAATCTGTCCTCGGATAAATCGCGATTCAGACCGAGTGTCATTCTAGAATACGAGCCTGAGTTAACTAATAACTCAAGTGATGAAAATCCATTGTCCACTAAAATAGCGATTGTCAGTAAATCTACTCGTATTTACTGTCAGTAGATCTATTTACTGTCAGTACATCTATTCACTGTCAGTAAATCTATTTATTGTCAGTATATAACTTCACTGTCAGCTGATCTATTCACTATTAGTAGATCTGTCAGTAATACACACAGGCAGAAACGCTCGATGATAGGTGGTTTTAAGATAACCCTAGTGTTACTATGTTGATTAATGATCAAAGTTAAAGTTAAGTTAAGTCGAAAAAAGCAAAGTCAGTCAGTCGTGAGAGATAGAATATGAATTGCGTTGAGCGGGGTTAATTTATGAATGAATAATGATCAATCAAATAAGGACTAGGAAAGCAACTAACAATCAAAAAGAATATTTATGAATAAATAAATAATACACGGTAATGAAAATAATCCTTCCTGCTCTTTGTCCTCTATTTTGTAACAATAGGATCTAGAGAAAAAGTGCATACATTCATAATTAAAATACAAAATATTGTACAATACCTCTTTCAGGTACAGTGGTATAACGACATAGCAACCGGCGCAGGCCAGCCCAGAGACAGCTCGAGACGCGATGAGGGCCCACGGACGGAGTGAGATCAGGATGATAGTCCAACTTATCTGAGAAAAAAAACATTCATTATATCATTATGTACCTATTTATTATGTATACTTTTAGGAAATCTTATTTAGAACTAGCTTTTGCCCGCGGCTCCACCCGCGTGGATGTCGGTTATCGCGACCAAACATAGCCTATGTCCTTTCTCATGGTCTAATCTACCCCTACACCAAATTTCGTCAAAATCGGTTCAGTGGTTTAGGCGTGAAAGCGTAACATACAGACAGACAGACAGACAGACAGACAGACAGTTACTTTCGCATTTATAATATTAGTATGGATTAACTGATGCCTGCGACTCCGCCTGGCGTTAATGGTGGATATCATGACTTTTGATCCTTTTTCTCTGATCCTACTACCTTAAGTTACCCTCAACCTAACCTACTTAACTTGCAATCAAACATATGGCAGCTTTTAGTCTGACCAAGAAAGATCTTTCTAATATAAAAAAACCTTTTCCTCGAAGCTAATTTTCACATTATTTTACAGCAAATGTTGTACTTAAGTTCAATTCATCAATGTGTAATACAAAGTGCTATTTTCCTTTAACTAGGTACTTCTAATGTCACTGGGATAATTTGCAAGGGTGAGTCTTTAAACAACTTCTTAGGCATTCAATTTATAGGCTCCCAGTTGGTCACTGTAGTTGGTTAGAGACATACATGACCAATATAAGACCCTAATCCAATGGTGGTGCCCTTAATACAAGGTTATCCTATCAATGGACGTCAATTGATCTTGTTTCATAATAACAATAACTCCATTGCAGGCAATTATCTATGACAGAGTTTCTCAATGTTAAAGATCCATGTACCCCTTTAAAAATATAAGTAGGAATATAGATAGATAAATAAGACATTTTCACAAAGAAATTTTAAAGAAAGAAGAAAAATAAAAGTTCTTTAATGAATTATTTTAATTGAACTGAATTACTGAACGAAAGAGTTTCGTTCCTGTATTAGTCCTATAAATAGTTAGATGTGAAAATTTCAACATTTTCGAGCATTTGTGTTACTGCCTATTAAAAATGAAATATAAACGATCGCCATCTCTTTAAAATTGTCGTAAACCCCTATGACCAAATGGTAGCGTACCGCAAGTGGTACTTATACTCCACTTTGAGAAACTCTGATTTAAGACAAGTAGTTTCATGATATAGCCGCTCATACTAATAAACGCAATTAACGTTCCGGACGCAACTGCAATATAGTTAATTCTTTGGGAGATTTGAGGAGCATAACTACCTAAAATAAAAAGAAATAGGATTGGATTTGGTGCTCTATTTACAGTCCTGGAAGTCCTCTCGGAAGAAGTACCCAGTTCAGTAGAAATTTACTACTATAATTAAGTTGTAGTATTTGTAGAAGCGCACCAAGAGATCTACTACACCAAAAAAAACCTCTCCTGCAACCGGCGTGGGCGTACCTGCCGAATGACGTATGAAGTTCTTGCATGGGGTTTCCTCTCGCAGTTGGAAGATGAATCGCACTCCAAAAAGTCAAAGAGGAGAAGAAACAAGCGGGTTCTAAGTTTCATGGTGAAAGCCTCTGATGCAACCGATATTACCGTTGAGACATTAAATACGATGGACATCGAATCGACATCTACTGGATACTGGATAAGATGACAATGATAATAATATGTCCCTTGTATACTTCTTCACTGGAAACCAGATGAAATATTTTCAACATCATCATTTCGTATGCTCGAGTCCTCATATGTCGAATTCTAGTTGGCAAAGCTAGTCTATTGCTGCCGGTGTGAGATCATAAAGCTCACGCATTCCTCCAGGGAAACGACGGAGTGGACACTCTTCTGCTATATGCATCGTTGTTTGCTTTGGAGCTCCATAATCACAGTCCGGCGCTTCTTTATGACATATTGTAGGTACTCACCACAAGCATGGATGCTGTCAGCATAGTAGCAAACTTCCTTCCCCATCTGTCCACCATTTTTCCAACCATGAAGCCGCAGAACACCGGTGGTAGGAACGTAATAGCTGCCATCCAAGAGATGATTTCGTCAGAGATAGGCTCTGGAGCTGGTCCATCGGGAGACTGCAGGATCGGAGTCATGGGAGACTGCCAACCCATCAGCATGCCGAAATTTAGGGCCGGAATTGTGACTGTAACAAGAGAAAATGAATTATTATCCGACTACGACAAAGGAGGGTTATGATTTTGACAGGCTATGTATATATGTGTACTTAGCCATGGTAGTTCCCTTTTTTTTCGTGCGGAAGTACCCTCGGATCCTTCCCCTGCCGCAGCCGGAAGGGGAGGCTATGTCGGACTCGAACCGACTAAAACCACACGCCGACTGGGCCGTGGTGCTCAATGGTGCTCGTGGAGATGAGGTTGTCATCGACATATCCCTCGCACGCCGGCTGACCCAGGCCCATCCCTTACGGTCAGGCCCTCCTCGGGAGGGGGGACAACGGTGTTCCCGACTCGCCCCCGGAATGGGGGGCGCGCTTTTCAGCGCGCCGTCGCCGTGGCCTGCTTCTGCTGGGGTGACAGGCGGCTTCACCCGTTATACACAGGCCCGCGCTCGATTCACGTGGGTGATAGCATCAGAGACAGATATGCCTCGGGATCGGGACATATATCTTGGACTTGTAAACTGCTCAAAATGTACATTGAGTTTAGCACGGGGTGCTATGGCGGTGGACGAGCTCAAATTCTTCACATATTGTATTACTACATTTTTTTACAAAATTTATTGGAAAACAATCCGCACGCTCCAATGCCTCGTATGCCTTACGATGTGGGTCCAAGATAAATGCCCTGAGGAATATCACGGTCACCCTACACAGGTGACATAACGATGTCACATTGACAATGTGACAATGACATGTAACGCTTCGTTCAAAAGTTAATTAATGGACAATAAAATATTGACGTCTTATTTTAATAATATAAAGTGGCATTATCTTTTATATACAATAGCATTATCTTTATTATATAATAGTATACAATAGCATTATTTTTCAAACTAAGCGAAACCATATAAGTGTTCCATTATACGCATCACAGTAAATATTGATGTAAAATTATATGACTATTTACGAAAATAAAGTACAATAGGTACATTATTATTATTTATTACGATTGGTCACCCTAGTTAATACTCTCAACATTTTATGAACTTTGTTAAAGTTGAATAAAGAATATTCTCGGGTGGGACTCGAACCCGCAGTCTTTCCCTTACAGGGGGAATGCCTTGACCAATTCGGCAACCGAGACACGCCCGATGTGATTCAAATTTCCCATCTTATACGTCTTTAAGGCGGTGGTGGAGTCATCTACCGATTTTATTACGAACTATCGGAATCAATGAATGATCCGTTTCAATCATTTTTAAACATTGATTTTTGATAACTCCGCCCAAATAATTGAATGAATTTGTTACTGCATTAATACTCTCAACATTTTATGAATTTTGTTAAAGTTGGTTGGAGCCCTTTTTTTTTTTTTTTTTTTTTTTTACCGTGGGGGAAAATCCTTCATGGATGTTATGCCGGACTCCTACCGACTAAAAACCCCCACGGTAACGCCCAGAAGCCTATGGATGGGAGCCCCAGGTAAGCCCTCGGAAGGATGTCCCAGGACTCCCATCAGACCTACGGCTACAATTGCGGCCTCGTCTCCGGGGTGGTTTGGGTGCTATCCCGCGTCTATGGGGGGGGTTTTCGGGTGTTACCCCGCTTCTTAGGGGGGGGGGGGGGGCGGGCGGGAATCCCTCACGTCACGCTGCCGTCATGGGCCTTCTGTAAAGACGGTGAGCAGCCAACTCACCGTCCTCAGGCCCCCGGTCATGGAGGCCGATGGTCTTCGGCGAAGACACGTCGGCGGTGCCCCCGCCGCCTCTTTCACGAGCATGACCTGCTCACAGAAAGAGGCGGCGCAGTCCCACTTACTCCCGCTGGAGACCATGGCTCGCACCATGGTCTCAAGCGAGAGGGTGCCCACGCCCAGACCCACCACGAGGACCTGGCGCTGTTGCACCCACGCCGTGCACTCCACCAGCGTGTGGAGCGCTGTGTCATCGCTGCGGTCCTCGCAGTGCTGACACTCGGCCGTGGTTTCCCGGTGTCTTCGCCACAGATACCTACCGAAGCTACCATGCCCGGTAAGTATCTGTGACAACCGGTAGGAGAGAGCACCGTGTCTCCTCTCCAGCCACTCGTCCATGACCGGTCTGACGGCCGCAATTGTGGCGAATCCCCCCTTTGGTTGCTCAAGTCGCACCTTCCATGTCTCCACGGTTTCCTGGTAGAGCTGGGACCGCTGGGCCTCGATTTCTCGAGACGCAGGCCATTGGCCCCGCTCCAGCGCCTCCTTGCGCCATATAAATAGGGACGCAAGGGCTCTCGCTTCCAGGTCCCATGGAGGGGTCCCGGCTAGGAGGCATGCCGCCTCACCTGAGATCGTGCGGTATCCCCTTATCACCCTGACGGCCATCGCCCTCTGTGGGCTCAGCAATCTAGCCACATTACTGGCCGTCAGGTTCTCTGCCCATACGGGGGCCCCGTATAGGGCCATACTTCGCACGATCCCCAGGTACAGTCTCCTGCAGGGGGCGTTGGGTCCCCTGATATTGGGCATCAGCCGCGCGAGTGCAGCTGACGCCCCCCTTAGTTTTGGGACCAAACTTCGGAAGTGATGTCCGAAGTTCCACCGGCTATCGAGCACGAGTCCCAGATACTTCATCGAGGGCTCGATGCCGATGCTGACGCCCCCTACCTGTAGGCTGGATCCCGCAGGTGGCCCCATCCGAGGTCCGTGGAAGCACAGAGCCTCGGACTTGTGAAGGGTGACCTCGAGACCCAGCCGCCGTATCCGACCCACGACTTGAGCAACCCCTGCCGTGGCCTTTAGTGCTGCATCTCGGTGCGTTGCTCCCCGTGCCGTAACGAGGGTGTCATCGGCGTAACACGTTACGGTGACCCCTCTGAGCAACGGACCACGCAGCACCCAATCGTAGCCGATGTTCCACAGGAGTGGCCCTAATACCGATCCCTGTGGAACACCGCACGACACATCCCGCCGACCCGGCCCTAGCCAACTCGGGTAAGTAATGGCCCTCTCGGAGAGATAGGCCCCGACAATTCGACGGAGGTAGGGAGGCACTCCATGGTAGATAAGCGCCTCCCTAATGCAACTCTAGGGCAGGGTGTTGAAGGCGTTGGCGATGTCAAGAGACACCGCCACCACCACCTCACCCTGTGAGACTGCGTCTACGGTGGAGCGCCCCTGACGGAAGCCAAACTGGCTATCCGACAGATCAGGCCCCACGCGTATGAGATGCTTGACGAGGCGTTGTGCAATAATGCGCTCAAAGAGCTTGCACACCTCGTCGAGCAACACGATCGGCCGGTACCCTGATGGGGAATTTGCCGGCCGCCCCGCCTTTCGGATTAAGACCAGTTTCCCTGTCTTCCAGACCTTGGGGAACTGGCCTTTTTCGAGGCATGCGCTAAAGAGCCCTATAAGTCGAGGCCCAAGTTCTTCGAGAGCCAGGACCCATGCTCGGCTTGGAATGCCGTCGGGTCCAGGGGCGGAGTTTCTGCGGGATTTAAGCCGCAGTACAGCCGCCCCTAGCTCACCCTCTGTGACTACGGGCACGTCGTTCTCGCTGCGGCACGTCTGCCGTTGTGCGAGGGATATGTCAGTGACAATTTCACCTCCGGCTCTTTTTTTTTACGCGCGGAAAATTCCCGCCAGTGGGGGAGGTTATGTCATCTCCAGCATCTGAAGATCAAAGATGGCGTTAGATTTAAATCGGTTCGAGTCCGACATAATAATTACCTATCATTCTTTTTAATGACCATTTACACACAAGGAAAATAAGTCCCTCTATTGGGTACCTATTATTTTATTATATTATATTTATATTATAATTCTAAGCATTTTATATTAACTTCTGAGTAAGTACTAACTTATATTTCTAAGGAACTGTCTGTATAATTATTTTATCGGGCAGCGCAGTTGATAAATTATTGTAAAATAAACATAAAGTTTATAAAAACTCACGTTCACCTTCAAGCGTATTACAACTGTTTCTGATTTCGTTTGGGAAAATACACACAAGCCTCCCTAGACAATTGGCAATTAATTGGCCAGCGTATCGTAGAATAGAATGCCGAATGTATGCGATTTGACGTTTATGTTATGCGTTGACGATTGACTTATACGTCAAATCCTTACATTTGTTATTATATTCCACGATACGCCAGCAAATAAATTGCCACTTGTCTAGAGGGGCAAATCTAATTTTCGAATACATCGGGAAAAATGAAATGTGCAAGTGGGACTTGAACCTTCCAACTGAGCTACTGAGCCACACCTGAATCACTTCAAATTCTTTAAGGGCGAGGTATAAAAATGCTACGAAGACACGTCGGCGGTGCCCCCGCCGCCTCTTTCACGAGCATGACCTGCTCACAGAAAGAGGCGGCGCAGTCCCACTTACTCCCGCTGGAGACCATGGCTCGCACCATGGTCTCAAGCGAGAGGGTGCCCACGCCCAGACCCACCACGAGGACCTGGCGCTGTTGCACCCACGCCGTGCACTCCACCAGCGTGTGGAGCGCTGTGTCATCGCTGCGGTCCTCGCAGTGCTGACACTCGGCCGTGGTTTCCCGGTGTCTTCGCCACAGATACCTACCGAAGCTACCATGCCCGGTAAGTATCTGTGACAACCGGTAGGAGAGAGCACCGTGTCTCCTCTCCAGCCACTCGTCCATGACCGGTCTGACGGCCGCAATTGTGGCGAATCCCCCCTTTGGTTGCTCAAGTCGCACCTTCCATGTCTCCACGGTTTCCTGGTAGAGCTGGGACCGCTGGGCCTCGATTTCTCGAGACGCAGGCCATTGGCCCCGCTCCAGCGCCTCCTTGCGCCATATAAATAGGGACGCAAGGGCTCTCGCTTCCAGGTCCCATGGAGGGGTCCCGGCTAGGAGGCATGCCGCCTCACCTGAGATCGTGCGGTATCCCCTTATCACCCTGACGGCCATCGCCCTCTGTGGGCTCAGCAATCTAGCCACATTACTGGCCGTCAGGTTCTCTGCCCATACGGGGGCCCCGTATAGGGCCATACTTCGCACGATCCCCAGGTACAGTCTCCTGCAGGGGGCGTTGGGTCCCCTGATATTGGGCATCAGCCGCGCGAGTGCAGCTGACGCCCCCCTTAGTTTTGGGACCAAACTTCGGAAGTGATGTCCGAAGTTCCACCGGCTATCGAGCACGAGTCCCAGATACTTCATCGAGGGCTCGATGCCGATGCTGACGCCCCCTACCTGTAGGCTGGATCCCGCAGGTGGCCCCATCCGAGGTCCGTGGAAGCACAGAGCCTCGGACTTGTGAAGGGTGACCTCGAGACCCAGCCGCCGTATCCGACCCACGACTTGAGCAACCCCTGCCGTGGCCTTTAGTGCTGCATCTCGGTGCGTTGCTCCCCGTGCCGTAACGAGGGTGTCATCGGCGTAACACGTTACGGTGACCCCTCTGAGCAACGGACCACGCAGCACCCAATCGTAGCCGATGTTCCACAGGAGTGGCCCTAATACCGATCCCTGTGGAACACCGCACGACACATCCCGCCGACCCGGCCCTAGCCAACTCGGGTAAGTAATGGCCCTCTCGGAGAGATAGGCCCCGACAATTCGACGGAGGTAGGGAGGCACTCCATGGTAGATAAGCGCCTCCCTAATGCAACTCTAGGGCAGGGTGTTGAAGGCGTTGGCGATGTCAAGAGACACCGCCACCACCACCTCACCCTGTGAGACTGCGTCTACGGTGGAGCGCCCCTGACGGAAGCCAAACTGGCTATCCGACAGATCAGGCCCCACGCGTATGAGATGCTTGACGAGGCGTTGTGCAATAATGCGCTCAAAGAGCTTGCACACCTCGTCGAGCAACACGATCGGCCGGTACCCTGATGGGGAATTTGCCGGCCGCCCCGCCTTTCGGATTAAGACCAGTTTCCCTGTCTTCCAGACCTTGGGGAACTGGCCTTTTTCGAGGCATGCGCTAAAGAGCCCTATAAGTCGAGGCCCAAGTTCTTCGAGAGCCAGGACCCATGCTCGGCTTGGAATGCCGTCGGGTCCAGGGGCGGAGTTTCTGCGGGATTTAAGCCGCAGTACAGCCGCCCCTAGCTCACCCTCTGTGACTACGGGCACGTCGTTCTCGCTGCGGCACGTCTGCCGTTGTGCGAGGGATATGTCAGTGACAATTTCACCTCCGGCTCTTTTTTTTTACGCGCGGAAAATTCCCGCCAGTGGGGGAGGTTATGTCATCTCCAGCATCTGAAGATCAAAGATGGCGTTAGATTTAAATCGGTTCGAGTCCGACATAATAATTACCTATCATTCTTTTTAATGACCATTTACACACAAGGAAAATAAGTCCCTCTATTGGGTACCTATTATTTTATTATATTATATTTATATTATAATTCTAAGCATTTTATATTAACTTCTGAGTAAGTACTAACTTATATTTCTAAGGAACTGTCTGTATAATTATTTTATCGGGCAGCGCAGTTGATAAATTATTGTAAAATAAACATAAAGTTTATAAAAACTCACGTTCACCTTCAAGCGTATTACAACTGTTTCTGATTTCGTTTGGGAAAATACACACAAGCCTCCCTAGACAATTGGCAATTAATTGGCCAGCGTATCGTAGAATAGAATGCCGAATGTATGCGATTTGACGTTTATGTTATGCGTTGACGATTGACTTATACGTCAAATCCTTACATTTGTTATTATATTCCACGATACGCCAGCAAATAAATTGCCACTTGTCTAGAGGGGCAAATCTAATTTTCGAATACATCGGGAAAAATGAAATGTGCAAGTGGGACTTGAACCTTCCAACTGAGCTACTGAGCCACACCTGAATCACTTCAAATTCTTTAAGGGCGAGGTATAAAAATGCTATAAAATTCCTTTAAAAAAAGGCTAATTTTGTATTATATAATAACCATCACAATACACACAAAATTACATATTCTTACTTAGAAAACGAAGGATTTTCATTATTCTCTTATTTGAACAATCTTGATACTTGTGTAATGTGTGCCTTTAATTAAAGTAGGTAGGTACCTAACCAGCAGAACATCTATCGTCAGAAATATTTCCAGCCGTTGTGGTGAAAGATTGGTCAGCGTAGACCCTGCGTTACTGGGTCTAGCTGCTTCCAGTTGCGCCTTCTTTACTTCTTTACTTATGTTGTGTGTGTGTATGTGTGTTTTGTTTTTTCTTTTTTCTTTTGTTTCTGAATCTCGTATGTTCATGTTTGAATAAATGAATATTTTCTTTCTTTCTTTTAGCCAGATGAAGTATAAAAACCAATTCAGTTGCTGCTCTTTCAATGGAAATTGAACCTAATAGCCACATTTCGTCAACCATCTGATTACGACATTCATATTTCGAAAGGGGTCATTGGGTATCGGGGCCTGATTCACAATGTTATAATAACATAAATCACCTGTTTCAACAAACATGCATACTGCACGAGACCAAGTACTTACTACAATAACAAAACACGATAAGCAAGGCTTTCTAATATTATTGAACGGCTGATTTATTTCTATGCTAATGTGGCGGTAGTGAACGCGACTATTTGGGTCAGCCGGGGTGCGAGGGATATGTCGAAGACAACCTCACCTCCGGCCTAGCACCACGACCCACAGTCGGCGTGCGGCTTTAGTCGGTTCGAGTCCGACATAAACTCCCGTTCCGTCCGGCTCTGACAGGGGAGGTATTCGAGGGGATTTCCGCACGAAAAAAGAAAAAAAGAAGGCACGTGTTCTATCACCGCTCAGTGCAAATATTTGTATGCATGAATATGGGTATTTGCATTGGTGTTTTTATGTATAGTATGTATTTACAAAAAAGTATCTAAGTATGTTCATCCGCATTCTAGAATCCACAACACAAAAAAAAAAAAACATTTTATTAGTTAAGACATGCTCACCATGGGTTTAGATAGCGTTGTGTAGGATGTTGTGAAATATCTATTTATTATATGTTATTTTATTATAAGCTAATGTCCGCAGATCTGCCTGCGTGGATGGCGGTTATCACAACTTATGATCTTAACTCTATTTCTCAACGAGAGCTATGAGAGCCCTTCTTAAAAAAATATTTTATACTGTATTTAGTGTCTGTGAAAATCTCAGCTTTCTAGCTATCACGGTTCATGAAATACCTGGTGACAGACAGACGGACAGATTAGTGCCAGTAATAGAGTTCCGTTTTTACCTTTTATGGTAAGGTCCCAAAACCCACATCAATATACTTTCGTAGTTTTTGTGTCCATTTTCTTTTCCATGTGGAAATCCCATCGGATACCTCTCCCGCCGGAGCTGGAGAGGGAGTTCACACTAAATTGTGTGAACCAACAATTTGGTCGTGGACTGCTCGTGCTACAACTGCTTACAATATTTAAATTTAACAATTTAATTAAAATAAGGAATCGGTACCTACTGTCCATTACATAAGTTCGTTACTCAACAATAGAATATTTTAAAAATCTCAGTGCGAGCGAGTTTATGTCAATAGTGTAATTAATGGCCCGGATTCGAACCTAGAACCCCTCAATCGTAAGGTCAACTACTTCCCACTACAGAACTTTCGGTGAAGTTTTTAGTGTTATCTATTGCAGTCCACTGCTGGACACAGACCTGTCCGAATGTTGGGAGGCTTTAGCCTACTGTTTCCACGCTGGCCAGACGGTTTGGCACAGGGTTGTAACTCGAGTTTTCCTTCACTCGCAGTGGTATCTCTGTATGGTTATCTTTCCGTTAGTCGCCTCGTACGACACCCTTCTGATGATCTTTCTCCGTCACCACATAATAATGTTGCATAATTAATTTAATTATGGGATGTTATTTTTAAGCTATCGCGGTGTAAACCCATTGTTATTTTATGCCAGTTCGGGACTTCACGCGATAAAAACTTTCACTTACTTTTGGCCGACGTTTCGGGTGCAATGCTGCACCCGTGGTCACGACTTGAATGGCCGGCGGGGGTCGCGTGGTATGTGCGGAATATTTTTTGTGCGTCTACCCTCCGTTACTTTCAGAATGAAAGTAAGGCTGGCGACACCCTACACTCACTACGTCAGTTTTGGACAGCACAATGTTGTTGGGTTTTAGTGTTTTTATCACTGGATTCCACGTCCCGAATAGTTTGAATCCATCTTCCCTATTGAATTTTTTACACTTTTTAATTTCAATCGCTTCACGGTCACGCACATAGACACAACCCGAAACGTCGGCAAAAAGTAAGTGAAAGTTATTATCGCGTGAAGTCCCGAACTGGCATAAAATAATAATTAATTATGGGATGATTGCCATCGTCACTATAGTATATAATGTAGGTAGGCAGATAGGAATGGGTTGCTCCGTATGGTAAGTATGACGTTACAGACACATAAAATGCTCATAAAATTTAACGAGATTTTTATCAATATGCACAGCTAACAAAACAACTAGTATTGTATAGCCAAATTCGTTACCTACCTACTATGATTGCAATGCAAGGAATGCAATTATTCCTTGCATTGCGAGTTTAAATTACCGCACCGGCTGCAGCTCCATAAATACGCAACTTTTTTGGTAATGTCTTCTGTTGTTGTCATGACCAGCCTCTCTAGACAAGTGGTACTTCGTTTGCTAAATGTATGGATTTTGACGTATATGACAGTCATCAACGTACATACGTCAAATCCCATACATTTGTTATTCTATTCTAAAATATACCGGCCAACGAATTGCCACTTGTCTAAAGTAAAGCCAACGAGATGAGAGAAAAAGGTAAACAGCGACCATTACTGAATTATGTTGCGATAACTAGCGATTATTTTCTCTGTCCTTGCGCACATATCACGCGTACGCGACAATAGCCGAGCGATAGCTGTCGTTGCGTGTTTCGTAGTACAGGAAAGCTGTCAGCACAGCAGCGGTTCTAAACTGTGAGATCCGCTATCTTACGAGCAATTTCATTCCTGTCTGGAACGCACTTGAAGTGATACGTAATCATTTTCAAATAAAAAAGTTTGGAACAGCTGAAACATTGTTTACCTTTCTTCTCTAGCTTCGTTGGCTTTACTTTAGAGGGGCAGATGGGTTAGTGTAATTCACTGCTGATCAGCTCGTGCTCCACAAAGATTAGCATGTGATTAATTCACCGATCACATTCAGATTCAAGTCACGTCAATGCATACGAAACTTCATTAGTATTCTGTGGTGGGGCCCGGATGGATACTCTGCACTGTCTATCGCTATTAGTTGTAATTGTTTAGTTTATAGAATTAAAATTATTCTGCAATAAAGTTTACAAAAATTGGAGTTATGATAAGTGGTGGTAGATAATAGTAGCTCGCAGCTGATTAATAGACCTACACTTACCTATTGAATCCTACTTTGATACTGACACCACTGATTTAGATATTATTGTCTATTGTGATCATTCGCCTGGTCGGAGGCTGGACGCCAGGGTTAAAGCCTTGATCAGAAATAGAGGTTGGCATGATAGCAGAAGATATTCTAGCTCCATATACCCTGCTAGGAACCGTCCTATGAAAATAAGCCCAAACAAAAGGCCAGTCTGTATACTTAGACGTTAAAAATGTAGGTAAGTACATATAAATCAAACTTATGTTGTTAATACAAGAACAGTGTGTAAAAAGGTTTACATAAGCAGCTTGGCCCAACATGTTTGCTTAGCGTCGAGGTTGTAGATGACATTTTGTCGCGATTAAGAAGATAATGCGTAACGACAAAGTAAATATTTGTGTAGTCAATTCAGAGAAGTTTATTGCTTCCGACATGCCGCGTGAACCGCAGGCAAAACTGCGAACTAAAACATAGTTTGCCCTTCGGCCGCGTACCAAACTGTAGGGTCGTAATCATTTCATATTTTGTCTTGCCTTTTCGTCCAGCTTCTTTAAAACGCAAGCCAACGGGCGTAGAACGTACTTTGATCATGGAACATTCATCCGTAACCTTTCCCAAAGTTACCGACATAGCTTGCCGAATAAGCCAGATGAAGTGGCAGTAGGCTAGCCAGAGCCACATCTGTTGAAGGACCGATGGCCTTTTTACCAAACGATTCCTAGAGTAGAGACCGCGAGAAGGCAAACGGAAGGTGGGACCCCCTCTAGCCAGATGGACTGACGACCTGATAAAGGTGACTGGGAGAGACTGGATGAATGACAGGGCGGAGAATAAGGAGCAAATTGCGCAGATTGGGAGATTTTGTTTACTAAATGTAAATCTAAGATAGTTGATTGATTGATCGCCTTATAATATGTCGTCACCTAACCAGTTAACGGCAGTTGAGTGATATGCGCTCGCATCAATAAAACATGGACAGTGGCTGGTTATATCGAGATATGCAAGGTCACGCAGATTTGTTCCGTTTTGATACTGCTTAATTGCAGTATACCGGCGTTGTGAAACCAAAATCTGATATATGCATTTTTTATAATTTGGAGGATTTTGACAATTGCGACTGGTAAATGACCCAATCTATTGTATGAAGAACTGCTATGTGCTTTTAAGTACTCTACGACGCACTATGGCAACATAATTATAATAAAACTAGCTTTGGCCCGCGGCTCTGCCCGCGAGGAGTCGGTTATCGCGATCAAATAACGCCTATGTCCTTCCTTAAGGTCTACTCTACCCCTATACCAAATTTCATCAAAATCGGTCCAGTAGTTTAGACGTGAAAGCGTAACATAAAGACAGACAGACAGACTTTCGCAGAGTTACTTTCGCATTTATAATATTACTAGCTTTTGCCCGCGGCTCCGCCCGCGTGGATGTCGGTTATCGCGACCAAACATAGCCTATGTCCTTTCTCATGGTCTAATCTATCCCTATACCAAATTTCATCAAAATCGGTTCAGTGGTTTAGGCGTGAAAGCGTAACATACAGACAGACAGACAGACAGACAGACAGAGTTACTTTCGCATTTATAATATTAGTATGGATATTAGTGTGGATATGTTTTGTGGAGCAGCTAGAATATTGCCAAATAAAATCTGGTAAGTGCAAAATGTACATAGCAGATTTTGGTCTGACAACGACGATACATTAAACAACATTACTATCGCACCCTATTTCTATGGGCCAGGCAGACCACATATTTCTACTAGTTACGTAGTACCTAGCTCTTCGTCTTCTTCTTCATCCTAGCTTTAATCTCAGTTGCATCCGAAGCTTCCACCTCGGAGTCTCGGGCCCGCTTTTTGTAGTCTAACTGTGGTTGATCTTCGATATTTTCCGTTAAATAACTGCCTTTTCACCTCCACAACTCATTGGCGAAATCGATGTATTGCAGTTAGACCACGTGTATTATTCATTCATTGCAAGCGTCGGTAGCTTACTGGTTAAGGAGTCGGCCTTACGATCGAGAGGTCCCGGGTTCGATCCTGGCCATTACACTACCGACGTGAACCCACTCCTAGCACAAGCAATTTAGCTTAGTTGGAGTTAGAGGGAATATTAGTAACTTCGGTTCTAATATTCTTTAAAAAAAATCTTCAAAGATATTTTACAGTTGTTTCCAGTACTTTGAAGTCTTTATAGGTATCAGATCTCTGGCTATCTTTAATCCATAGCACATGTTTTTGTAATATCACCTTTACGACAGCTACAAAAATTGTTTGTTACTGGTCAAGTAGTGGTCTTTAAAACATACTATATTTTTCATTACCTATAGCTAGTAGGTAGTATGTATTATCGTCATTTCATCTTATAGGTATTTTATTTTCCTTATAAGGAAGGTTATAGAATATGCTATGGCTTCCGTTTAGTTGAAGAAGTAAACATCAATAAACAAATTTGTATAAGCAAGACCAGGATAATCCTAGGTGTTTAACATTCTATAGTAGTAGCACTGTCTGGCCTTTTTATGAACGTAGTTCCCAGTTACGTCCGAGGTCTCACGGCCTAACCTCAGAACCCGGGATCCACGTACTCCATTTTCACCATTTAATTTGATTTATGCGGTTCATAAGGAAACTATTGCCGTTCGAGCCTCGGGCGCCATGAAAGCTAGGTTTTTTTTATATTGGACACATCAATTTGACTAGACCTCAGCTGATGGTAAACTAAAGGCAAAGTTTCAGGAAAGAGGGTTACCATTACAGACACGTAACATATTACAATGGTGGCACTCAGCTCGATGGCTTTATGAGATGCTTTTTTACACCCCGTTTAAAGAACCCGGAAAGATTGTAGAAAGAAGGAAACACGTGAGCTGGTAAGGAATTCCAGGTCTTTAATGATGCGGCAAAGGAAAGAGTCACTGAACCGCGTGGTTCTTGAAGGAATATTCTGCACCGTATACAGGTGACATCTAAGCCCTGTACGTGTTGTCCTGTGTTGGAAGGAGAAGGCGGAACAAATTGGAAGAGCTCGCCATGGTAGAAATAGTAAAATACTGCCGAGCCTAGTCTCTCTTTACCGGCACTTCTTGGTGTACCCACGATATTTTTTCTTCCGAGGAAAGTCGCGAAGAACAGCCAGTATTTTACATAAAGTTGCGCAAGATCAGATAGTAGTGAAATAAAACGTAATTTACTTCTGAGATCAGTGACGCATCGTCAACGTTATTATTAGGGGTTATCAACACCGCTGCGAGCCAGCTTAAACATGTCGCACATCTGTTCCGGCAAGTTATCTTGACGGTGAGCTTAGCAACTTACATCACAAGATAAATTTGTTTGGTTATGTTGTACAAAGGATTCACTCAGGATTTGTCAGATTAGCTGGCGGCAGATACGAATTAGTGTAGATCGATTTATATCGATATCGATCGATTTGTATTAAGTTAGATTTATTGAGTGGCAGAAGTAGGGTATATAGTTTGTATACTTCGCCGTCCCCGGAGAATAAAATGATAACTGCAAAAACACAACTTTTCAAGAAAAATAAAAACATGTTTTCAAGGATTACTCCGGAATTACTGGGAATAAATGCGTGATAGTTAGGTTTTTAAAAACGTAATTTTTCTTAATTTGAATCGTTTTAGTCTAATTTGCCTAACACCTGTCAAAATTAAGATATTTAAAGAATAAAAAGTTAGTGTAATATATGAATCATCATCAAAGTTGTTTAATGTCAATTATCATCAAGATGGTAGAATGGTAGTTATCATTTTATTGCCCGGGGACGGCGACTTAGTCAATTGATTTCTATTTTGTATTTTATAAGAAAGATTTAATGGGAAATTTTATACTTGTTCTGAACTGTACCTAGGCGTAACATCTATTATCTATTCCCAATTGCTACAGTGCTACTGTTTACTAGAGGCTACTACTAATACGGTAATCCCTTTATCTGACGTGAGCCGAATCTGTCTTTAAGTGAATCTATCATGAGGAGATCAAACCGTCACCGCTCACAAGTGGCAGAAAATAAAACTATAATAGATAAACTATAACTATATATAACTATAATATATACTCTATACAAATAAATAAAATTGGAGTGTCTGTTTGTAATATTAAAATAACCGCTTTCTACTACATGCATATGAATGTATATACGGTACACATACCAAAATATATATTTTTAAATTTTTTGTCTGTCTGTCTGTCTGTCTGTCTGTCTGTCTGTCTGTCTGTTTGTTATGGCTAATCTCTGGAACGGCTGGACCGATTTGGACGGGACTTTCACTGGTAGATAGCTTATGTAATAAGGAGTAACTTAGGCTAAAAAAAAACTGATTTTTTTTATTAAGTACATTCCACGCGGACGAAGTCGCGGGCACAGCTAGTATGTACATATAAATCAAACTTGTGTTGTTAATACAAGAACAGTGTGTAAAAAGGTTTACATAAGCAGCTTGGCCCAACATGTTTGCTTAGCGTCGAGGTTGTAGATGACATTTTGTCGCGATTAAAAAGATAGTGCGTAACGACAAAGTAAATATTTGTGTAGTCAATTCAGAGAAGTTTATTGCTTCCGACATGCCGCGTGAACCGCAGGCAATACTACGAACTAAAACATAGTTTGCCCTTCGGCCGCGTACCAAACTGTAGGGTCGTAATCATTTCATATTTTGTCTTACCTTTACCTCCAGTTTCTTTAAAGCGCAAACCAACGGGCGTAGAACGTACTTTGATCATGGAACATTCATCCGTAACCTTTCCCAAAGTTACCGACATAGCTTGCCGAATAAGCCAGATGAAGTGGCAGTAGGCTAGCCAGAGCCACATCTGTTGAAGGACCGATGGCCTTTTTACCAAACGATTCCTAGAGTAGAGACCGCGAGAAGGCAAACGGAAGGTGGGACCCCCTCTAGCCAGATGGACTGACGACCTGATAAAGGTGACTGGGAGAGACTGGATGAATGACAGGGCGGAGAATAAGGAGCAAATTGCGCAGATTGGGAGATTTTGTTTACTAAATGTAAATCTAAGATAGTTGATTGATTGATCGCCTTATAATATGTCGTCACCTAACCAGTTAACGGCAGTTGAGTGATATGCGCTCGCATCAATAAAACATGGACAGTGGCTGGTTATATCGAGATATGCAAGGTCACGCAGATTTGTTCCGTTTTGATACTGCTTAATTGCAGTATACCGGCGTTGTGAAACCAAAATCTGATATATGCATTTTTTATAATTTGGAGGATTTTGACAATTGCGACTGGTAAATGACCCAATCTATTGTATGAAGAACTGCTATGTGCTTTTAAGTACTCTACGACGCACTATGGCAACATAATTATAATAAAACTAGCTTTGGCCCGCGGCTCTGCCCGCGAGGAGTCGGTTATCGCGATCAAATAACGCCTATGTCCTTCCTTAAGGTCTACTCTACCCCTATACCAAATTTCATCAAAATCGGTCCAGTAGTTTAGACGTGAAAGCGTAACATAAAGACAGACAGACAGACTTTCGCAGAGTTACTTTCGCATTTATAATATTACTAGCTTTTGCCCGCGGCTCCGCCCGCGTGGATGTCGGTTATCGCGACCAAACATAGCCTATGTCCTTTCTCATGGTCTAATCTATCCCTATACCAAATTTCATCAAAATCGGTTCAGTGGTTTAGGCGTGAAAGCGTAACATACAGACAGACAGACAGACAGACAGACAGAGTTACTTTCGCATTTATAATATTAGTATGGATATTAGTGTGGATATGTTTTGTGGAGCAGCTAGAATATTGCCAAATAAAATCTGGTAAGTGCAAAATGTACATAGCAGATTTTGGTCTGACAACGACGATACATTAAACAACATTACTATCGCACCCTATTTCTATGGGCCAGGCAGACCACATATTTCTACTAGTTACGTAGTACCTAGCTCTTCGTCTTCTTCTTCATCCTAGCTTTAATCTCAGTTGCATCCGAAGCTTCCACCTCGGAGTCTCGGGCCCGCTTTTTGTAGTCTAACTGTGGTTGATCTTCGATATTTTCCGTTAAATAACTGCCTTTTCACCTCCACAACTCATTGGCGAAATCGATGTATTGCAGTTAGACCACGTGTATTATTCATTCATTGCAAGCGTCGGTAGCTTACTGGTTAAGGAGTCGGCCTTACGATCGAGAGGTCCCGGGTTCGATCCTGGCCATTACACTACCGACGTGAACCCACTCCTAGCACAAGCAATTTAGCTTAGTTGGAGTTAGAGGGAATATTAGTAACTTCGGTTCTAATATTCTTTAAAAAAAATCTTCAAAGATATTTTACAGTTGTTTCCAGTACTTTGAAGTCTTTATAGGTATCAGATCTCTGGCTATCTTTAATCCATAGCACATGTTTTTGTAATATCACCTTTACGACAGCTACAAAAATTGTTTGTTACTGGTCAAGTAGTGGTCTTTAAAACATACTATATTTTTCATTACCTATAGCTAGTAGGTAGTATGTATTATCGTCATTTCATCTTATAGGTATTTTATTTTCCTTATAAGGAAGGTTATAGAATATGCTATGGCTTCCGTTTAGTTGAAGAAGTAAACATCAATAAACAAATTTGTATAAGCAAGACCAGGATAATCCTAGGTGTTTAACATTCTATAGTAGTAGCACTGTCTGGCCTTTTTATGAACGTAGTTCCCAGTTACGTCCGAGGTCTCACGGCCTAACCTCAGAACCCGGGATCCACGTACTCCATTTTCACCATTTAATTTGATTTATGCGGTTCATAAGGAAACTATTGCCGTTCGAGCCTCGGGCGCCATGAAAGCTAGGTTTTTTTTATATTGGACACATCAATTTGACTAGACCTCAGCTGATGGTAAACTAAAGGCAAAGTTT
The DNA here is from genome assembly GCA_914829495.1 of Eilema sororculum. NCBI lineage: Eukaryota > Metazoa > Arthropoda > Insecta > Lepidoptera > Erebidae > Eilema > Eilema sororculum. The sequence goes on from OU618555.1 coordinate 12,363,753, forward strand.
CAGGAAAGAGGGTTACCATTACAGACACGTAACATATTACAATGGTGGCACTCAGCTCGATGGCTTTATGAGATGCTTTTTTACACCCCGTTTAAAGAACCCGGAAAGATTGTAGAAAGAAGGAAACACGTGAGCTGGTAAGGAATTCCAGGTCTTTAATGATGCGGCAAAGGAAAGAGTCACTGAACCGCGTGGTTCTTGAAGGAATATTCTGCACCGTATACAGGTGACATCTAAGCCCTGTACGTGTTGTCCTGTGTTGGAAGGAGAAGGCGGAACAAATTGGAAGAGCTCGCCATGGTAGAAATAGTAAAATACTGCCGAGCCTAGTCTCTCTTTACCGGCACTTCTTGGTGTACCCACGATATTTTTTCTTCCGAGGAAAGTCGCGAAGAACAGCCAGTATTTTACATAAAGTTGCGCAAGATCAGATAGTAGTGAAATAAAACGTAATTTACTTCTGAGATCAGTGACGCATCGTCAACGTTATTATTAGGGGTTATCAACACCGCTGCGAGCCAGCTTAAACATGTCGCACATCTGTTCCGGCAAGTTATCTTGACGGTGAGCTTAGCAACTTACATCACAAGATAAATTTGTTTGGTTATGTTGTACAAAGGATTCACTCAGGATTTGTCAGATTAGCTGGCGGCAGATACGAATTAGTGTAGATCGATTTATATCGATATCGATCGATTTGTATTAAGTTAGATTTATTGAGTGGCAGAAGTAGGGTATATAGTTTGTATACTTCGCCGTCCCCGGAGAATAAAATGATAACTGCAAAAACACAACTTTTCAAGAAAAATAAAAACATGTTTTCAAGGATTACTCCGGAATTACTGGGAATAAATGCGTGATAGTTAGGTTTTTAAAAACGTAATTTTTCTTAATTTGAATCGTTTTAGTCTAATTTGCCTAACACCTGTCAAAATTAAGATATTTAAAGAATAAAAAGTTAGTGTAATATATGAATCATCATCAAAGTTGTTTAATGTCAATTATCATCAAGATGGTAGAATGGTAGTTATCATTTTATTGCCCGGGGACGGCGACTTAGTCAATTGATTTCTATTTTGTATTTTATAAGAAAGATTTAATGGGAAATTTTATACTTGTTCTGAACTGTACCTAGGCGTAACATCTATTATCTATTCCCAATTGCTACAGTGCTACTGTTTACTAGAGGCTACTACTAATACGGTAATCCCTTTATCTGACGTGAGCCGAATCTGTCTTTAAGTGAATCTATCATGAGGAGATCAAACCGTCACCGCTCACAAGTGGCAGAAAATAAAACTATCATTGCAGTCATCTTATATCACAAATAGCTGTTGATAACCGCGGCTCTTCGGTTCTATTCAAGTGATTGTATGTATTCTACGATTGATGAATGTACCTTCGGTAGATATTAAGTTTGACCCAGACCTTCCTATAAAACCCGCATCAAAATCTGTTCACTAGATTTGCGTCAACGGCGGAAAAACAGACAAGAATTCCTTAATGCGGTTTGTTGATGCAATTGTTTGAGTAGAACTGGAGAATGATCAAAAATAAAATCATCGAGTCAAAATATCATACTGAATCATCAAGGTTGGATTTCGTTGCGATCATTATCTGATTACTTTTGGTTGCACCGACATCCACAGGAGTGGAGATGCGTGTATCAGTAAGTGGGTATTATTATAAGATTATATGATTGTAGAAAATGTGTCTCTGAAATAAATGTCATCATAAGTCCAAGTCTTCATCTCGGATCGTGTCACAAGATCGCGTCTTATCTACGACAAGCGGAACATTTGATTAGAGCATGCTCTGGCGCATTTATTAATTGATTTTACTTTGAACACAACGTGTTTTATCATGTTTTACCCGACTGCCAACAACGGTAATGCTTATGCAGGATACAATCTATATGACTTCACCTGTCTGACAGTAAGCTTAAAAAAGTCTCTGGAAAGAGAATCACTATAGCAGACACCAACAATGTCACAATGGTGGCTCTCAGCTTGACGGCCTCATGTTTTCCCACGCTCCGCTTAAAGGATCCGAGAGTATAGGAAGAAGGAAATACATGTGCTGCTAAAGAATTCCATCCATGAATCCAACCAAGGATGAAACTAAGAAATCCAAAAGAATTTTAACGTACTATTACATAACATAAACTCACGCCTGTATTCCCCGAAGGGGTAGGCAAAGGTGCTAGCACCCACATTTCGCCAGTTTATGTTTAGGTTCCAATGTAATAGGTGGCGAGCCTATTGCCATTAACCGGGCACTTATAAACCTGCGATAAATACACACATAACTTCGAAAAGCATCGAAAAGTCATTGGTGTGGGCCATGGTAAACCTGGGATCGAACCCGAGACCTCGTCTCAGCAGTCCATTACCCATACCACTAGGCTACAGCAGATACTATTACACCGTACACGTACTATTAGCATACAGAATTACATATTTATAACCTTACTGTGTATGGGATTTTTAACGACGCATGACTACTCACTATTTTGAGTATGTAATGTACCTAGTTTCGTATATTTGTTATAGTTAGTTTTACTTTAGTTACTAGGTAAGTAATATCCCATTGTTTATTACCGAGGGACGGGTCTCTATTGTATTAACAGATGTGGCCAACGCCGGCGCACCGTAATTAAGGCGTGGGTGCGTGCGCGGTGCGAGGGGGTTGTTTTGATGATGGCCTGAGACCCGCTCCTCGGCAGTCTTGTACAGGGATTCTTCCAAAAAAACTAGGGCCGAATATAACGTCATCATGACTTGCAGATGACTATATTTGGCCCCGGTTTTTTTTACACACATGCTGATGAGAAAAGGCTCTGACGCAGAAGATGAGAAGCGAGACAAGTCACTTCAGCAAAGCAAAATGAGGAGAAGTATATTTGGCCCCAGGCTCAAAAGTGCTAGCTTTAAACGCAACTTATATAACCACCCTTTTTAAATGTCGGTTAATTAAGGTTATAAATAAATGACTGTGAATATTCAGTTCTTTAAATCCAGCAACATTGAAATTTATCTCATTATTTTTTATCGGATGCGTGTGAACTAAGATCGTGTCACAAGAGCATCCGTTATCTCGCCGACTGCCGACACAGATGATTAGAACATACGCCGGCAGATAATAATTAATATCTATCAGTTCCATTAAAAATACTCACTGTATTGTGAAGAATTTATAAAATTGTAAAGAAGAGATAAAATTATCTAAAGGTAACTTTAATTGTGAAGTGTAGTGTAAAAATACTTATTAAAAATAGTTTTTTTTTATAGCAATGATCAAAAAAATGGTTCCTGATTACATAGGTAAATACTAAATACGGTTCCTTTTTTTGGAATACAGACTTTAGACTCCAACAAGATCTCTTTTCTCGTGCTAATGAAAACATTGACGAATCAATCCAATATAAAAAAAAATATTATAGGCAAAATACAACAGTAGACCTATCAGATGACATAAATATCTTGCTGGATATTTATTTAAGTTCAAGGACGAGGAAGACAGACTCCGCTGTAAAAAGACTACATCGGTATCGTGAATGGGTTTTGATGACGTCATTTGCGGGAATCCAATAATAATAACAAACAACTTCCTAGAACCTGAACATATGCGATGAACGTGGAGATAGTAAAAATATATATGATTCTATAACTTAGATTATATATATTATGTATACCTACTATAATAGCTGTGGCTGTTTAGTATTTATTGTGGCTGTAGCCTAATCCATATCCATACTAATATTATAAATGCGAAAGTAACTCTGTCTGTCTGTCTGTATGTTACGCTTTCACGCCTTAACCACTGAACCGATTTTGATGAAATTTGGTATAGGGGTAGATTAGACCATGAAAAAGGACATATGCTATGTTTGGTCGCGATAACCGACATCCACGCGGGCGGAGCCGCGGGCAAAAGCTAGTAATATTATAAATGTGAAAGTTTGTAAGTATGGATGGATGAATGGATGGATGGATGGATGTTTGTTACTCTTTCACTAAACAGCTGGAGCGATTTTAATATTGGTATGGACATCTGACATCCTGTATTAACACATTAGGCTATGTTCGCGATAACCGACTTCCACGCGGGCGGAGCCCCGGTCAAAGGCCACAAAAATCACACGCTGTATTTTTATCGCTTCAGTCGATAGTGGCAATCATAAGAATCAAATTAGTCTAACAAAAATGGAAATGAAAGGAAATAGATAATAGGTAATTTAAATATGGAATACGATATCAGATCTGTACTACGGTGTAATGTTTAAATAGGAACGCGAACTTCTTTATTTTTTATTTTTATTAACTTAGGTTAATTATTGTATTATAAGTTTTTTTTATATACTTTAATTATCTTAACACGAGACATATGTACATTCGGACCTACTTATGCAAACGGGAACCAATCCACACAAATGCCAAAATTGAGTTAAGTACACGGAAACTCTCAAAATTCAACCTTCTATCGACCCTAGAAATTTCAAATTGATCTGACAATTTTGACAGAACAAAACATTTCTGTGACAAAGTTATCAACCAACATTACATTAGTTGTTCATTAAAGTAAAAAGAATCAAGCTTCATAGTCACCCAAGAATTCTAAAATAATATTGATTTTGTTTTTTTCTTAAGGAACCATACCACATGATCCCTTGCTATTTTTACTATTTATTCAAATAACTAGAACCATGCGGGTTGGTTCTTGTTTGCAAATCTAAAAAAATATTGAATTAGTTTTTTTCATAAGAAACCATACCACATGATCCCTTGCTATCTTTACTTTTTATTCAAATAACTTTTTTTTTTTTTTTTTTTTTTGTTTTTATTCAATATATATGGTATACATTTGCATTTTTTTCAAGTACCAGTAAACCGAAAGGGTTTGTATCGGTACCCAATTACATTCTTTCATGTAACTAATAATAGTGCTTCTAATTCACAAAATCATTCACAAGTTTTATTTCGCAAGCATCTATTCGTCGGCTAATCTCATTTGTGTTCAATAGTGTGCCAACGTCATCGCACCCGTGCGTGCCTACTTAATATAATATACGGTTTATGCGTTAGGAAGCGGGAATGGGAGTCGACGCCTTATACAGGTTGTTTCTCATTATAGAAATATTTTTTATATTTCACTTTAAAATTTTGATTATTAAATTCTTTTAAATATTCGTGATTTATGTCGTTCATGAGCTTAGGAACCAAAAATTCTATAGTTCGTCGCCCGTAGAAATTTTTGAATCTCGGTATTTCTAACTTGTTATTGGCGATTTTTCTAGTTATAATTTTGTTGCGGGTTGGTTCTTGTTTGCAAATTAAACTAAGCCTTATCCTACATGTTCACAAAGATTCACCTTGCTTGGCCCCTTATAGATATAAGTTTTTTAAAGCACCTATTTTATTTCAAAGAGGGCTATTTGAATCTCAGTAGGTAAACAGACCACTCGGGTGGACAATTTTTGTCCTTTGAATATGGCAACTCTTCGTAAACTAAATAGTAAGTAATTTTAGTATTTCCAATGGCAACCCCGTGTCTAAAAAATAAAGCACTCGGTACGTTGAGTGATTTGAACAAATTTGTAAGTTGATTCACTGTTAAAAAAATTAAGAGAGTACCTGTAAGCTTAGAATCACATTGTACAATACAAGAAATTGTGCAAATTGATAATAAGATGGCTTCTATTTTACAGTCTGATATAATCTCATTTCATCGAGGGGATGTCCGCACGAAAAAAAAAAGTCTGATATAATCTCTGATAGTGGTAATGCCAATAATGGTAGGTCTGACGCAGGAGCTTTTCCTGTTTATGAAATTGAATCATTAATAACTGAGAAACAGCCGATGGTAAGGCCAAAAAAAGGTAGAAAGTCAGCATGTGGTGGGTTATCATGGGAAGAAAGGAAGAAACGAAAATAACCGAGAGCCGAAACAAACTTGTGTCTGAAATTGAAACCTCTTTAGATAAAGTTTGAATTTGGGGTAGACTTAATTTGGTCCGATTCAACCCCACAAAGACACAAGTTTATGCGTTTACCGCTAAAAAACAGCCGTTGGTCGTATTCCCTCGTTTTGAGAGCACCCCTCAACTGTCTCAGTCGATATTGGAATACTTCGTGTTGACATATCGAGCGAAGTCCAGTTTCGCGGTCATTTAGAGGGTAAAGCTAAATTAGCCTCGAAGAAGCTTGGCGAGCTCAATAGATCGAGACAGTATTTCACTTCGGCTCACCGCCTACAACTTTATAAGGCGCAAGAACGGCCACATATGGAATACTGTTCTCAACTTCTTTCTCCCTCTGGACCGCATCCAACTGATAGCGACTCGAATCGTCAACTGCCAGGATGTTTGGAATCTGCTATAATCTTTGGCACTGCGTAGAGATAGAGATGTGGCTTCGCTCTGCATGTTCTATCGCCTATACTATGGGGAGTGCTCCGAGGAATTGTTCGGATTAATCCCCGCCACCTCTTTCCGCCATCGTTCCACGCGATAGCAGTTCCACACTCACCATCTAGACAGCTGGCGGTCCACAACTGTGCGTTTCTTGAGAAACTTTCTGCCTCGCACAACTATACTGTGGAATAATTTCGTCCATATACTTTTTTGTAAATTGACGTCCATAAAATGCTACAGTGGAGTTTGTTGCGCCGTTTCTTCTCTACTGGTGCCTAGGAAGCGGTGGTAAACTTAGTTTTAAGCAGAATTTGAAGTCAAAAAGCTGTAGGTAGTAGTGCTACACAATTTTGAATAAATACCTTGAATTTGAGTTTGAGTTTGATGGACGTTTGAACTAAAGTACTGTATTTTGTCAAATTTAATTTATAAGTTTAGACTACAGGGATTTCCTTTCATTTAATTTACCATGTTTGTTAGACAGATTTGATCCTTATTATTGCCACTATCGATTGAAGCCTTAAAAATACAGGATGTGATTTTTTTTGGGTTTTAGTCGGTTCGATTACCGGATGTGTCGAGCGAGTTTTCGAAAATCTTTGAATGCAGTTTTGTTTCTTTTTAAAAATGAAGCAATGTTTCCTTTGAGTGAAAGTCTCTATCTGCAATATTTTAAGTACTTCCCGACCAAGGGGCATGAAAGTCTTCCACCCTGTATAAAAGCTGATAAAATAAGTCAGCAATGAACAGTTTGTATTCATATAATCTCAATTGACGCTGTGTACTTACAAGATCTAAACCCGTTTGAAAGCTATAAGCGAATATCAATGACTCACGCGCAGGTTTTGCAGCCATTATACAGCATTGTACAGTCAGTGCCAACTCGATCTTGATAAATAAAGTGCTCAAAATGATCTTAATTGCTTGGTTTTCCTCATTTCTTATAGGCGGATTGTTCGAATATTTCGTACAAACCTTTAATTCGAACAATAATACAGTTTAATTCAATAAAACAGTTTGATTTGCTTGTAATACCTTAGTTTTGAGATCATTTTGAGTCTTTGTAGTCAAGATATTTCTGACGCTGACTGTACATGTAACTGTTTGTATTTATAATCTTGGTTCATTAATATTTATTTTTAGGACAGTATCAGTTTTTATCTAAATATAGCGAAATTAAATACAATACATATAAAACACGTAGTCTAACTATAGATATTCCATTTTCATGATTTCTGTTACAAATTTCATGTTTGATTTCCAATGGACTTACCTAACATTACAGTAAAGCTCTTCTATAAAATATGTAATTTCATTATCATTAGCGTACTATTAACCCTATCACCAACGTCAATCAGCTGAATGGATTTAGTAATAATACTAGAAACGATAAAGTAACTCAAAAATAACGAAAGTGAACCTTCTCATTTGAGAGTGAACGAAATCATAGAGAATTTAATTTAAAAAAGAAATGAAATAATCTGAAGGAAATTTTAATCATTTAGTACTTAAAATATGCCTTTTTATAGAGGGGGGATGGGAATAAGGAAGGACAGTTACAGGTAACTTCCTTTTTACGTGTGGAAAGCTTCTCGGATACCCCCGTTACGTCGGAACCGAACCCGAATCGAATAAAACCACCCGCCGTCGTCTTGGTTCGTCAGTTGGGGTGTAAGATTGCCTGAGACAGGGTGCGCTTCATGGAATACTTTAGGTGCGCTTCGTGGAATAGGAAATTAATTATTTTAAATTAAACCTATGGGTGCGCTTCGTGGCATACTATAAGTGCGCTTCGTGTGGGTGCGGTTCGTTTGGGTGCGCTTCGTGGAATAGCTCATAATATGAGGTCTTTAACCCCGGACCCTGGGCCATCTTCGCAGCTCCAGTTTCAAGATGGGGGCCATCTTATGCCCCCATCTAGAGGACGGTGTAGGTCCCTGATAAGAATAACGTGGCCACCATTTTTACCTCCCAACTTGACCCCTTATGTCATCGTATACACAGTTAATTAACGTTATCATTATCGTGACAGGGTAAATGTCAGTGATTTTGTCGTCATTGGTGTAATGTAACGCAATTACAGTTTTGAATTACAAAGTCAACCAACCTTACGTAATGTTATAATCTTTCTTTTCTATTTATAGTGCGTAGGTATGCGTTGTGAATGTTCTACTTTTGTGGAGCATATACATTACTGGATTTACTTAACTGTAGTGGTAGCAGATATAGTCAATGACAGAGCGAAAATATGTAGTATATAATTCTGTATAGACCAACATAATAAACGTAAAAGAATTATTTTAGACTAATGTTTATCAAATGGACTATCCCGAGAAAATCCCGACAAGGAAATTAGCGAGCCTTTCCTTGTTTACTTTATTTCAATACAATGTTTCATTTGACTACTACAATATAGTAAACAATTCATTTCCAAGCTTATTTTATCGTCTAAATTCTTGAAAGTTATCATGGCCTTTTTTTTCAAATTTCAGTTTTGATTAGATACCTAAGAATTTATTGTCTATAGTAGTAAGAGGTATGTTACTTAATCTGATGCTGTAGGCCTACCCCACGGAGAAGGAAATGATAGCGGAGTTGTTGCAAGGCAATCGAGTCGCGTGCCATCCAAACGTCAAATGGACTCTATTGTCGGTGACGTCACCAGATGAACGTCAAGTAAACGTCCTTGCGAGCGGTTGTCCTTTTTGAACAAAAGTTCAGCAATAAAAATTGCTTAAACGTGGTTTAAGAATAAAGTGTGCGGTGCAAGGGTGTACTAATTATACAGATAAGCAATTAAAGCATTTTAGTGATATAAAATTTCATCAGTAAGTCCGCTATATTTTTATTTTGATTATTAGAAAAAATATCTTGACAGATCCATCTAGTATAGAATAGAAATATGTAACTTTGTCGTACATATAAAAGAGTTGTAATAATATTTCAATCCATTTCATGAACATTTCACTACAATAATTTCACCCGAGGTCATTAGTAATTCCAAACATGTTATTTTATTTAAAAAATAGTATATTTCGCTAAAATTCAATATAAAAACATTGGGCCATCTGTTGGTGTAAGGCCAAATCATTTAAGTTTTACAAATGATTTTGCCATAATCCGAGAGATGGCCTTATTTAAAAAAATATCATGCCCATTTCAAATTAATATTGTTCATCATTATAGCGAGACCACTATATTCAAATTATTTTAAAGTATTTATTATATATATATATATATATTCCCGGCAATCCAGAAATTAAAAATGCGTAGGTTCGTATTTTAAATAAATCTACAAGCTGGTACCCCACAAAATACACTAAAATATGTTCTAAGCACTTTAGTGAAGACGATTTTTACAAGACAAAAATGGGTTATAAAAAATTGCCGCAAGGTTTATTACCTAAATACCGATCAAATTGGTCCAGGTGTTGTTGAGTTGAGGTATTCCTCGAAGCGCCACAGTTTTGAGGCGCACCAAATGAGGCGCACCATTTTTATTCTTCGGAGCGCACCATTTAGCTACTAAATGGTGCGCTCCGAAGAACAATTAAAGTTGAGTTATGTGCTTACCAACACATTAAGGTATTAATTTTTATATTATAGATTTAATATTTTCAGTACCGAGTATTCATAAATTCACTTTGATTGTAAACAAGCTACCCTGATTATTTTGATTAAATAAAATATACAAAACGTGCATTTCTTCATTTCCTTTAGTTAACAATATTAACATCTATAAACTATATATGTATATTAAGTACTAATTTTTATTGTTGTAAGGTTTTTATAATTATCATGAACATTATTATTCCCTTTATTCATTAAAGTACGTATAAATCGTATTTTTAAAAATATCTAAAACGATAACTCCATTGAGTTTAACCCAAGATGTAATAATTACCTAAGAAATTTCTTATATCCTTAAAGGTATATGAATTCAAGCGGACGGAGCCGCGGGTAACAGCTAGTACAAAATAGAAGTGTTCAATAGGTAAATCAGTGGTCCCGCACTCCCGCTTGTCATTACATACATAGATTATTTTAGAATTCTGTGCAGCGCTTAGTGGCGAGTTGTCGAACTACAATGATAATTGTTTAAGCTCTGTTTTTGTTCGGTTTCGCTATGCCACACTAGATGGAGGTCATGAACTCCCCCCTCCCCGGCTACTTCCCACCCGAATTGGGCGACGCGCTTTTGTTAAGAGAAATATCAATGGGGCATCTCCGTTACTTCTCTCCTCCGTGGCCTACCCTAACTGCATCACTAAGACCCCATAGTGACGTTGCCGGCTACGTATTCAAGCAGTTATTATTAAAATGTATAGTTGCCAAGCTGTCGCCAAGTGAGTTGCGTACCGTAGATCTCAATACTACCTACCTGCTTGGATACTACTTAGCAGGTGACGTCACTACAGCGTCCTAAAGAAGCATAGGTATGCTCACACTTCATGCTTTTTATTGATACAAGATTAAGGTAGGTAATAAGAAAGAAAATTTGACGGTACTCACCCATAGTGGCCATAAAGAATTGATTCATATAACCCCCATCCCTGAGCCGCGCCACCCATCGCACCGGAAGTGTGTCGAACATCTTGCGCACGCGCCGCTGCGTCGCTTCCGGTTATGCTTGAGTGCGCGTCTCAGTGACGCATGGCGTATACCAGGGAGTGATTCTGAAACAAAACATATAGCTGTACTAACGCTGGAATTGTTGGACGGACTCTGAGGTCCAAGTTACCTTGGCCTCGGATGCAATCAAGAAAATATATCTCCATGATGATGATGGAACGTTGGATTATGAAGAACTAGCTTTTGCTCGCGGCTCCGCCCGCGTGGATGTCGGTTATCGCGACCAAACATAGTCTATGTCCTTTCTCAAGGTCTAATCTATGCCTATACCAAATTTCATTAAAATCGGTTCAGTGGTTTAGGCGTGAAAGCGTAACATACAGACAGACAGACAGACAGAATTACTTTCGCATTTATAATATTAGTATGGTTATGGATTACAATGTTAGTATGGATTTGGGTTAAATTAGCCTTTGAATGTGTGGGGTTCGAAGTTAGTTCATTAAAAAGCAGAATAAAAAAGAAAGATTGGTTTTCTTGCGGACCAATCGCAATCGCATAATCGCACACATAAAAAAATCAAAAATAACCATAAAGATATGAATCACTGCTAAAGCAGGAATTGTTGTAGTGGATGGATGGAGATGGAGGATTCCTGGTTCGAGAGTTAGAACCGAGAAGTGCTGCCGATGTAGAAAATTATATGTATGGCAAATTATCTCACTATCATGGATGCTCAAAATCGGGGTAATTGGAGAAATAAAAGTTGGAAGGAGTGTCCTGAAAGGTGAGACCTTTGGATGGGACGTGGATAAACGCGAAGATGATGAAAATAATGGGAAATAGTAAAATTGAATGCAAAATTGGTGCCCGCGTGGTTCCCGGCATAGAAAAATTTGGGCCACCCCATCTCTTCGGTGCGGTGTCGTACAAGGCGACTAAGGGATAGGGCTGTTTAACATCAGACAAATCATATACAGCCCAGACTCAGCCTCAGATATATAGGCTCGAGTCAACAATAGTGCCCGGAATATTATGGCAATAAGCTCACCGCATATTACATGGGACCCACTACAAATATTGGGTAAATGTGAGTCTTAATTCACCTTTGCCTAACCCTCCGGCGATAAAGGCGTGATTATAATTATGTATGTATGTAAAACTGGTAGTGTTGTTGAAAAAGAACTTAATAACTATAATAATGATACAAATTGAACAAATTAACATTTTAATTACTCGTTTCCGCAATGTAGTGTCTAATTTCAACTAATTTGTTGCTATTCGTGAATGAGTAAGCGCTGAAATCAGTGTACTGAAAAGGTAAAGAGGCCGACTTCGTCTATCTAATATATAAAATTCTCGTGTCACAGTTTTTGTTGCCATACTCCTCCGAAACAGCTTGACCGATTTTGATGAAATTTTGTGAGCATATTGAGTAGGTCTGAGAATTGGCTAACATCTATTTTTCATCCCCCTAAATGTTAGTTAACCCCTAAATTTTTATTTTTTATTTGTTAGACAAAAATTTTAATTTCTATTTTTTTATGATACAACATACAAAAATACATACAATCCTCAATTTTCACCCTTCTACGATCAACCCTTATTTTTTAATAGCCATTTTAGTAATTTAATCATTTTTTCGTTCCGGTAGAAAAATGATCAATCGTCATTTAATTATTATCTATTTTTCATCCCCCTAAATGGTGCAGCGGGAACGGGATCTGACGCCACGAGGGTAGGAAAAAATTGGCGGTACGAAGTTCGCCGGGACAGCTAGTATACTATAACCAGAAAGTGGCCGTGTCTTTGGAGATATTAAAATAAATACTTAGGATTTGGGATACTTCCTACAATACGAGGGTCAAACTGAAAGTTCTTAGAACTGGCCACTTATAAACAATATAATAAAAAAATAATTCTTAAATTTGAAAATAGAACTCTTTGCCAATATTAATGAGTATATATTTCATTCATTTATCATTTGTTTTACGATTTGGCGGCAAATTGAAAATTGTCTGTGTCACGTTAACATGAATTTAACACGAGAAAATTTTCGTGCAATGATTTTTTATGACTTTCGATGTCATTTAAGTCAACAAGAAAGTTATGATAGACTACGATTGGCCTTTCACGATGAAGCCCCATCTCGTGCGACTGTTTACAACTGGTTTAATGAGTTTAAACGTGGTCGCACTAATCTCACTGATGATTTACGTGAGGGACGGCCTTCTACGGCGACGACTGAAAATAACATCTGTGTTGTGCGGCGTATGATAGAGACTGACAAAAGAGTGACCTATCAGCAGATTCGGACAAGCTTAGGCATCGGTATGAGTCAAGTGCACAAAATCCTCCACGAACATTTAGCGGTCAGGAAGCTTTGCGCCCGGTGGATACCTCATAATTTGACTGAGGCTCAAAAACTCCATCGTGTGGATTGGTGCCGTAAAATGATTGAAAGATTTAACGGAGGTGACTCTAATGCTGTGTTCGACATACTAACAGGTGACGAAAGCTGGATTTACTGTTATGATCCTGAAACCAAAAGACAATCTGCTCAGTGGGTGTTTCCTTTCGAGGAGTTGCCAACTAAAGTGAAGAGAGATCGAAGTGCGGGAAAAAAAATGGTGGCCTCGTTCTTTGGAAGGATAGGTCATTTCGCAACAATTGTGTTAGAGGATCAAAAAACAGTTTCTGCAGAATGCTACACTACCAATTGTTTGCCACTTGTCTTGGAAAAAGTTCGAGAGAAACGACCTCGCAGTAGGATCCTCCTTCACCACGACAACGCCTCGTCGCACACCGCCAAGCGACAATCGACTATTTGGCGACATCAAACGTTGAATTACTGGGTCACCCGCCGTATAGCCCGGACCTCGCGCCTTGTGATTTTTATTTATTTCCAAAAATTAAAGAAAAACTTAAAGGAAAGCGGTTTATGAATGCTGAAGAAGCGGTGGCTGCGTATCGCGATGACATTGAAGAGACCCCTAAGGACGAGTGGGCAAAGTGCTTTTCCCAGTGGTTCCATCGCATGCAGCGGTGTATTGACGTGAATGGACAATATTTTGAAAAGATATAATAAAACTAATAACTGGCTAATGTAATCAGTTTTTGATTTTCTAAGAACTTTCAGTTTGACCCTCGTATAATATAGGTACTTGTTATTCTAGCCAGACTTGAGACGTGGTCGTTTTTACGTGAACAAGTAACAAAAATCCTTCGATAGCCATCCATCCTCATAACTTTCACATTTACATATAGCAGATGGCTCCACCGTCGACCTTCAAGCCGGAAAGGAAAGAGAAGGGAAATTTGAAGTTATTCAGTTGTGGCTCAATAGCTCAGTCGGAAGAGCTTACACCTGTAAGGAAAAGGTCGTGGGTTTAAGTTCCACTTGAGCATTTCATTATAGAATAGAATAGAATAGAATCTTTATTTGCATGAAACACAGTGTGAAGGATGTTACATATTATGGTTTCTAAGCGTGCAGTGTGTCTCGATATCTGATATATCGACATGCAAACTTTGTCATTATACAATTGTCAAATTTTAGCTAGTCACAAAATTCTTCTCATTCTAACGTTAACATTTTTCCATAATTAGTTAACCTTTAGATCATTAGGTATTATATAATGTTTATAAGTTCTTAAGATATCACATCAAAAAAAAAATAAGAATTTAAATAAACAATAGAAAAAAGTCAATATGAAATTAATTAGAAATATAATTTTTTACACGAATTAGGCATTAATGAATTTTTTTTTCGAATTTTAAAGTTAGCATAATAAATGGTATAAAAATTCATTCTTATAAGCAGTGTTTATAATATTTGTAGTACAGGACAGGAATTACTTATCAGTTAAATTGTTAAATGTTGAACATTTTGGAGCATGTGCAATGCGGAAATGCTGGAGCAGTCGCGATAATCCCATACAAAAAAATAGTGCTAAAAGTGGGGTGACATGTTCCCGCATGTTAATTAGTCACGCAAAAATTATAAAACAGATTTTGCTGAAATTCGAATCTCAGATAAAATATAAATCGGGCAAGGACTCCGGATATTTTTATTTTGTTAACTGTTTAAACTATTCTTGACGAGGATTAGTTTTTACAGTTTCACCAACGTCTTCGGGGCTCAAGATAACCTCATTGCAAACCAATAAACCCACTGTTTGACTGACGAGTGAAGAAGTTGGCTGAGTTAGTTTTGGTGGTGGGTCTGGTGAAGCATACAGCAGCGAACGTCATCCGTCATTCAACAGGTGTACTGGTAAGTAGGTCAGGTTTGAGGCTTGAAGATATTGGTGCAACCATACAAAAATGTTAATACCTACAAAGTTTTTGTAGAAAATTAATGTCCTAGCTACCAGCAAGTAAAACAATAGTATAATGAATGACGTACAAGTAGGCGCCATTAAATATAATTACATTTTTTATATTGTATATTAAACCTGTCCGAGGAAGCAAGATGTATGACCTAAAGCCGAGACCACACTTATACTACTAGCCGCAATTTTCAAATATTTCACTAGCGTTTTTTTAAGGACCGAAAATATTAATATTCCCTCAAACCCGGGGCTATGCTAAATTGCTTGTGTTAGGAATAGGTTCACGTCGGTAATGTAATGGACGATGTTTGGCCAATAGAGTAAAGCAAATGAGAGTGAAGTGAAGGATCCTGTTTATACAGGAGTGCTAAATCAGAACATACCACGTAAATAAAAATAAAAGGAATGCAAGCTTCGGATGATTTTGGATGCAATTGGAATTAATGCTGGGATAATAATCCGCTTGCAAGTGCAGTACGTCGAACTTGTGGATACCTAATTTAGTAAAACCTATATATATTTTACTAGCTTTTGTCCCGCGGCTCCGCCCGCGTGGATGCCGGTTATCGCGACCAAACATAACCTATGTCCTTTCTCATGGTCTAATCAATTCTTTTTTTTTCGTGCGGTAATCCCCACGGATACCTCCCCTGCCGGAGCCGCAAGGGGAGGTTATGTCAGACTCGAACTGACTAAAACCGCACGCCGACTGAGGGTCGATGTGCTAAACTAGAGGTGAGATTGTTTTCGACATATCCGTCGCACCCCGGTTGACCCAGGGCCTTCCCTTATGGTCTGGTCCTTGCACGAAACATTATGGCAATAGGCTCACCCTCAACACAGCAAGGTAGATATCCCGATATCTCTAATAACTCAACCAATAATTTACAGAGGCTTGACGAGGTTGGTCTAATAGTGTGTATTCAGCTTAATAACATTCTTCTAGTTCACTTATCAAGGTTAGTACCAGCTAGTGCCTACCGCTCACTTGAAAGATTGTAATTTATATCATATCACAAAGAATTTTGTAGGTAAGCAGGTACAATCAGCATCAGAAAGATGAAAAAATGATCTTAGTTCTTTGGTTTTCCCCTGTCCCTGTTGATGTATTGTTCTGATACTTATTTGGAACACACCTTTAGTTCGGACAATAATACAATTTAAATCAATAAAACAATTAAATTTGCTCTTAATACCTTTGTTTTAAGATCATTTTGACACTTTGTAGTCAATATATTTCTGACGCTGACTGTACTTGTTTTAGAACACCTGGACGTAATATTTATGACGCTGAATTCCGCTTACAAGACCGATAAGGAATGGATATGTTGCTTTTGTATGCTTTAAGAAAATTCCAGTTTCAAAATTGGCTATTACTACAGCTTTTGGTGCAAACGAGTCCTAGAGAGCCAATTCGTAATTGGCCAACCGAAGATCCCACCGTGGGATGGGACGGTCCGTAGCTAGATGGATGGTTGGCCACTAACGTGCATCGCGGTGGAAACATTTGAAACTAGCTGATCACACATAGCTGATCAGACATCTTATTTTTTTTCCTTGCTCGCAGCCGTGCTTACCTGAAATTCTGATCCCATTCCCACTGCACCTCCAGTCTTTTTATTTCATGATAGAATAGCTTTTGCCTACAGCTACACACGTCTGGATGTTCTAGCCTGGGGGTGATCGGTGGAGCCGCCTGTCACCCCCTAGCAGAAGCAAGCCGCGGCGGCGGCGGCGCAAAGTGCGCCTCCCCGTACCCGGGGCTAGATGGGGACACTATGGTCCCCACAACCCGAAGGGGGCCATCTCGAAAAAGATGGTCCTGGGTCTGCCGGGGTGCGAGAGATATGCTTTCGGCAATCTCACCTCCGGCAACCAAAGACCCAAGACGGCGTGCGTTTTAGTCGGTTCGAGTCCGACATAACCACCTTCACCGGCAGGGGATTATTCGCACGATAAAAAAAAAACACGCGTGGATGTTAGTTATCGCGACCAAACACAGCCCATCAGCCCATGTCCTTTTTAATTTAAATTTCATCAAAATCGATTCAGTGGTTTAGGCGTGAAAGCGTAACAAACAGACGGACAGACAGAGTTAATTTCACGTTGATAATATTAGCGTATGGCGTTCTTACTTTAGGACAAATGTTCATAGCGATTTTGGACTTCGATATGCAGTACTTTCACAAAACCGAAGCAAGTCGATCTTGCCCGATTCCCTCTCTCTTTCCCAACGTTAAAGCCCCAAAAGGCGTTTTAATTAATTTCCTTGAACAAATTATGTGACCCATTTGAGTACTTGACCCATTGATATACTAAAAACATCAATGACTTGACCAAACTGTTCCAATTTATGAGCTCACTGACAGATGTACACACCGCTAAGAAATAAGTAAGTTTACATACAGACATGTACATGTAAAGGTGTATACTTATCACATTGGCCATGTGTGTATAAGTTCGTAACCCTCACAAAACAAGAAGAACAAAACAAATCATGACGCAATAAGGTAGGTACAACAAAATTATTGAGCAACACAACACGGTTACACCAACAAGTTGTTAGAGACTTTGAGAGTAAAGACGGATGACATAACATGGTGAATTGCGAAACATCATATTTCAAAACATTGGAACTATTAGAACTCGTGTCACTGTGTTTGTGTCGCATTTCTCCGAAACGGATCGATCTGTTTTTTTTTTATTTATCTGGTAAAGAGAATAGGTTGATTAGCAATAATTTATCTACTATATAAAAATAAGTCGGGTTTTCCTTCCTGACGGTATAACTCCAGAACGCCTTTACCGATTTGGCTAATTTTGGTCTTGAATTATTCGTGGAAGTCCAGGGAAGGTTTTTACGGCGAGAAAAATTCAAATAATTGCCGGGAACCGACATCCACGCGGGCGGAGCCGCGGGCAATAGCTAGTTATAGCATAGAATAAAGATTCTATTATCTAAAGGATTGTCTGAAAAGACTTTAAAGGAGTACCCAAAAAGACAAAAGAAGCGAAAGATGTATTTAAAGGACTTACCTCTGGACATAATTATATTTCTTAGACCTAAAATGTGCTTTATACGCAGTACCTATACGTCTCTTGGATGTCTTTTCTGCCTAGCATGGGGTGTTACGGCGTGGACAAACTCAAATTAAACCAGCATAAATTATTACAAATTACAAAACAAACCCCGCGTACCAGAGTCTCGTTTGTCTCGCAACTTAGGTCCAAACCAGGATCATAGCAGCTGGAATCATGTGGTTTATGCTTACCCCACTTGGAAAGACGCGTGATTGTATGTACCTCGTCATCATCATCATACAATCACGCCTTTATCCCTTAAGGGGTAGGCAGAGGTGACAGCACTCACATTTCACCAATCGTTGTATTTGTTCCCACGTTTTAATTATGGGGTCCTATTGCCGTATTCCAGGAATTATTGTTTACTTGAGCCATGCATCTGAGGCTGAGTTTTGGCTGTATATATCTGTCTGACACCGCATGGGGTGGCCCAAATTGTATTCTGCCAGGAACCACGCGGTTATGTAGGATTGTATGTACCTATGAGGGATATTTTTGTAGAATATACGTGGGATATTCAGTGCACTATTATATTAAATGTTTATACATGTAATATGAGAACTTATGACCGGGAAGGTAAAATAAAATCAAATAATAACCATCACAAATGTGCTAAATTGGATTTGTTATTATTATTTCCTTGTTCTAGGAGTCATCATCATCTGTTAAGATGACAGAACAAGGAAATAATAATTCCCAGTTGTACATGCATACGAAGCTATCAGCTATTAGGTAAGTAATCTGTGCAATCCACAGAACAGAAAAAAACTATCAGCCCGGAGCCCGCGTAACGCAAATTGTTACGACGATTAAGAACTTGTTAAATTACGATTTCCGATATTTGTTTACATACGTAGGTACTTACTTAGTCATCTCATAAGTGATGCTACTAAAACGTGTTCAATCTACAGACACAACATTCTGTCTGCAGAATTAGTCAATCAAAATAAAATGTTTTTATTACTTGTCTATTTATAGAACGTCTCGAATTGATGAACGATTCCATACAATTTAATACGAGTATAATGGTACTTTGTGATTGGTTTAGTGGATGTTGTGTTGTGATGCAGTTAGACTTATTTTGCAAGGGAAATATTAATTTAAAATAATACCTAGCAGTACTTAATCATAAATGTCAACAAATCCGGCAAATTTCCATATTGACAGTTGTACATTATTTTCGGAAATGACTAAATTACTTAGATAACTACGCTTAAGGCACGGGGTTTCGAAGTAAGTAGGCCAGGGGCGAAGCCTTGGCGGGTCGGTTAGTTTATGATATAGAAAGATATCAATGTCACCTGGGCCTGAGAATACACAGACTAAATAAAGACAGAGGAGAGGAACGCTGTCATAGATAACCAAAAATAGGTCAATTGGTTTTCCTGTTTCTTAGAATATGAGAAACTCGAATACTTAAATTATAAATAGCGAGTATTGTTCGCTTTTGAAGAATAAAAATAGTTTTGCTACATGAGCTGTCGTGTCCCATAGCAGCAGCATACCTACCGTAAGACATGACGCTGTGAAAGTAACCAAAATAAACCAGCCTTGACAATATACAATTAGACACACCAACTAATAATGTGAAAATTAAATGGCTAGCCCGAAACTTCAATTCACATCTCTATTATTGCACCCCCAGTGAAATAACGGCGTAACCTGAAACCTACTATACTTCTGATACTGTATTTCTAGTATTTCTACTATTTATACCTACTATTGATTGATGGCACTTGGTGGAATTTATTGTTACGTGTATATTGAGAACACCAGTAATTTTTCCACAGTAGTTATTTTATTGAACTTGACCCGTTTCGGCTTACGGCATTCTCAAAGGAAGAGCTAGAAGAATAGAAGAATAGAGAAACGAAGGGCTGCGACAGAGCTATCAGATTTATTGGAATGTGCTAATCTGTGGAACAATTTGGGTTATTCCAAAAATTCTTCCTGTCGATATTTCTTGGAGGGCTATTAAATAACACGTCAAGCCCAGCTGAGGAATAAGAAAAAATATCATAAAAACGCGGACTGCCAATTTCAAACACCGCGGTGGGTCTGAATGGATTTCTCCGAATATTCTTCATCGTTTCGTTGCGTTGTCCCGGCCACCTCCCAAGTTTTGGGGTTCAGAGTCCGATATCCTACTCTTCTCAACAATTTTTGCTTGGCGTAATTTGCTATTACGGCAGCAATGGTTTTTCCTCGAAAAGAAAGGCTCTGCCAGGCATTGATTTGTTGTTCAGCAGGTAAGGTTTGGTATATCCCCGAATAGAACAGGCAGGTAGTAACTAGGTATAACTAGGATAATATACATAAAATTCCATATTTACTATGCCGTGTTGGGTTCCCGGTGGAGTAAAATAGGACAACCCCAGCTATTCCATTGGGTGTCGTAAAAGGTGACTATGGGATAGGGCTGTTCTCCATATAATGCCTAAGACAAAGGGCCAGCTAAACGGCAATAGGCTCGCCCCTTTTATATCTTGGGACCGAGAATCATAATTGGCGAGACGTGGATGCTGATACGCATCTGCCTACCCCTTCGAGGATTTCCAGGCATGAGTATACGTATGTATGCTATATTTACTACGTCCTAAAAATACTTTTATCACTATACATAGCCGCTTAATGAAGCCAAACCGGTTTATGGAACTGACAATTACTTATATCCGGTGAGAACTGGCTATACAGTTTATTACGTTTTTTTTATTTTCAATTAAGTTTTTTTTATATATCTGTGGTTCAATATGGCGACTGTTTGTAACTATAAAGTGAAAGTTTTAAATTACTTATTATTTAATTGTGTAGTAGTGTTTTATAACATTGGGTAGATGGGGCCCAATGGCGTTATTCGGGATCAAATCAAGCTACCTGCTAGCCGATACCCAGGTTTTGTCGAGGTTAGAGAGAAATAAACAGGAGGTTCCCCTAACCAGACACCACAGGCTTAGATGACGATGATAAGAGATGAGAGTTTTTTTAAATTCCATACTGTAAATTAGGTAATGCAACAACAGCCGTTGGAAGATACGACTTCTAGAGTAGAAACCCTCTGGCTTGAAGACCTCAGGTAACCGTGACCCTCAAGTCGTCAAGCTTCTCCTCATAAAAATCTATTCAAAACTCAGTCTCGGTCTAATCTCAATCTTTCAAATGTCAAAAACTATCACTAAGTCATTAAAAATTGTGTTACGAGAATACCATTTTGATATTTGGGAGAAACTGAATGCCCAAGGCATGATTATCAGGTGCTATAGCGCAATGGGATTAGGAAGGAGACTGCAGGACTGAGGAAGTACAGGCCAAAATGGCGTTTGAGAAAAGAGAGCGAGTCAAACACCAATTGACCTGAACCATGCTCGTACCAACTTCCTAGCCGCTATTAAGTTTGGTTCGAGGTATAAAATAAACAAGAAGATCATACTCATTCTGTAGATAATGTGGCCAATGTAACAGCCAGATAACTTTATAATACTGTTACAAGCCACTGGTAATATTGGTATTAAATCTACAAGATTCTTTCTTCAAACTGCTATTAAAAATTTCTTAACAGAAAGACCCAATAATAAAATGTCCGACCAGAGAATTGACCCCAATTTCCCATGATTGCACGTAAACATAAGTGCAAACTCATGACATGAGATCAAAGTGATTACTAAATACGAAACAGACCTATTTCGCAAACATGCCGACGAAAATGTATGAAAATTAGGTAAGCAAAAAAAATAACAGAATTTTGATAGTAGATTTAAGGCGCAAGTTCCACACAAGTGAAGACTTGGACAGTCACATTGCTATCGGATCTGTGACTGAAATAGGTCGAATTATATAATTTTCTTGGACCTAAATGTGCTCTATAACACGCAGTACACGCTACTTGGATATATTTTTGAAGATAGCAAAGGGTGCTACTGTAGTGGATGAGCACAAATTCATCAATTATAGATTATTGCAAAACAATACGCGCCCGTTAGGGCCTTTTATATTTCGCGATTTAGGGCCAAGATATATGGCTCGCCCTATAACCACAGATATGACATAGGCTATGGATACATATCAGATACAGAAAGTACCGCACGCTGACAACCGACTGCGCGGCTGCGCCTTATCTCGCCTCGCCTTATCTCGCCTCGCCTTGGTCCGAGTCCTGTCTGTCTGAGTCCGGTTAGTCCTATACTGTCAAACTCATATCCTAATCGAGTAGTTGTCATGAGACTCGAACAGAACGGTAACGTAGGACAGTATATTTGCCTTCAACTGAAGAAATAAGCCACATTTATTTCTATTTTAAACCTTTGGTGAGCAACCATATTGTGAGCCGATGGTAAAATATGAATATGAAAATTTGAAACAAGAACTCAAACAGGATAAGATGGGTACAAAATACAAATTGTTGTTATCGTAACCTTGAGTTGAACTGTTCGTTAAACAATGTAATTTTTTGTCATTAGTTTAGTTCTCCTTCATACTCAAGAATATCGGCACAGGAAACTAGGTTAATACATTCTTCGTCGAATTAGTTTTTAATCCAAACTCAGATATCAGTAACTGACCTCCTTTTCTTTTTCTTTTTACTAAACTTTCGCATTTAAAAAAAAAGTTGCATTAAATCTGTCGCTTTCTTAGAAACCATAAACAGGTTGTGCTACATTTTTTATAGCTTGATATAGACTACGTAACTAAAAAAATTCCGTTCAGTTGGTTGAATAGTATCTACTTAATAATAACAAATATTTATTTAACAATTCATTGAATTAATTTGCATTTTTATTGCTAACGATTTGTTGTTTTTATTTTTTTATTTTTTCGTCAATTATGTATAATACAGTTATTCTAATTTGAATAACTTTGAATAATTACAATTACACACGCTTTTTCCGGCCGTATCTTCTATTAATAAATATTTTAGTAAGTATACAGTAGCTTTTAAAAACTTGCTCATGGCCTCAGGTCTTACCTATCAAGAAAAACAAATTCCAATGCCCAATTATTACTTTTTATAGACTTAAAAGGAACTATGATAGATAGCAGCTGCGTTAGTTTTTTTTTATTGAATTTGACGCGGACCTCCCGCCTTGTGTCTGCCAGATGCAATAGTAACATTCTTTCCCTTAGCAATGACTTCGTTTTAAAAGGGTGCTGTTGCTAACATTATATTTCTTTTGAAATTCGAATACCGCTTACATTCAATATTTTTTATTGAGTTGTCAAAATCTTTTAATATGACTGTTTTTATATTACAGGTATACTTCTATTCTTAAAAAAGTTATTCAAAAATGTCAAGTATTTTTGAATTTTGTTCTTCTTTTTATTTGTAACTAGCTTTTGCCCGCACCTTCTTCCGCGTTAAGTTCGGAATAGAAAGGTTTAAAACACACTGCTCCCGCGACCCAGATAAAGTTCCTTAAAATTTCTGTTAGCCTGGTAGCTACTTCATTCAAATGTACCAGGGTAACAGAAACACTGAAAACGTTGGGAAAAAGAAAAGGGCTGTTTTTAGGGTTTTCCCGGCAAATTATTCGATTTTTTCTCACCTTTTAAACCCTCCCTAGAACTCCACGAACATTTCAAGACCAAGATAAGATAAATCCGTTCAGCCGTTCTCGAGTTTTAGCGAAACTAACGAACAGCAATTGATTTATATATATATATAGATTTATTTAAGGTTTAGATTTGAAGTAGAGGGAAACCGGGCCGAGTGACTTAAGTTGTTAAGTTCTTCGTTTCTTCCACTATTTTACTTCAGAGTCAGACTTGAGTGATTATTCATTCATGCTTCATTTTGTCTTTCATTCTATGTCCGCACAGCTTGGAATAAATTATATAGAATAGAACAATGAATGCGTTTTGGGTATTAGTGTTCATAGCTGACCTCGAATGAACTTTCACTGTTCAGTTCGTTCATATCTATTTCTTCAGAGTGAGAGTGAAAGATACTAGGTGCCATTATGTTCAGACGCATCACTTTGAGTAAAATATGAAAAAAAAATGAACTCAAAATTACGTAACTATCAGGATTTCATTTTTACAGTGCTGTAACGTAAAGCTTAGAAATAATCACATGGTAGAGATGAAAACGATACGTTGATACTCGCCTGAACACGTGTCGATATCAGACACCGCGTACGATTTACGTATATGTACATAAATTTCATGGTAGACACACTGTTTTGTCTGTGGACGTTATGTTGGCGCTAGTGTCGCATAACCCGTCAATTAATCGTTTTCAGACGATCAAATTGTTGGTGTCATCGACATCGGACATTATGATCGCTATGGCCCCCAAATTCTTAAACGCCGCGGTTGCGGGCGATTCCCCGATGCTTTCGCGCGGACGCGGTGAGCGCCACGGGACCGTTAAAAACCACACCGTGAGTTCTTAGCCTTATATGGGTCTTCAATTTTATCCATAAACTTCATTCATCCTTCTATTTTGGCATTGGATTTTAAAGAGACAGCCTCAAACTAAAATAATAACATAGACGCAACGTATAGAACTAGCAAGTGAAGCCGCAAAAAGGAATACTAAAGTAGTGTCATTTCGCACGCACTCGTGCGTACTCACAAAGAGTGCGAACAAGTTCTTTCACCAAAGAAAAATTCGTCGACAAACATTATTTAGGCAACAAACCATTGTCACAAGTAATGACTATATCTTTGAGGATGATACGTTTTGAAAGGTTAAATGATACTAAACACATAACATTAAACTTTGTATTAATAGACATCATATAGTCATAGGCTAGCTTACCATTTAACTGCTTACATAATTATATGTATGAATCAAAATTAAATGCACAATGCAAATTTCACAAAACAAAAAAACCATACAATGCTAAAGATCTTTTTGCAATAATTAAAAATGAAATTTGAAAGTATGGTATCTCAACATTATTTTGAATGAATTACATGAGAAATGTGTGCCCAGCCACTTAAGTAGGATTTTATGTCCATATTATCCTTTTCTGACAAAATGCTGAATAATCCGTTCGTGATAGTTAGACCTTTTTTTCTTAAGGCTTGGCTCCGAGGAATTAATGAGTTCGATAGTGCATTCTGTATGGTTTTGTTCCTCTTTCTGGAACTCCATTATTGTTTTGAAAATGTTCCAT
Source organism: Eilema sororculum (assembly GCA_914829495.1). Lineage (NCBI taxonomy): Eukaryota > Metazoa > Arthropoda > Insecta > Lepidoptera > Erebidae > Eilema > Eilema sororculum. Next base: position 12,389,267 of record OU618555.1, read on the forward strand.
TTTCGCCGGCCTAATAAGGTATTCCACCTGTTGTGCCATGATTCTATAGCACTTTGAGATAGTGGTATATGTGAAAGTTGGCTGTCATGTACTGACCACATTCTTGGAGGAAATATTGGTGGACTTCGTTTTACTGTCATTTTGGAGCTAATGGATTTAATAATATTCGCTGATCCGCTGACATAATAATTTACAAACCATCGCAACACTTCCTTGCCTTCATCAGGTATAACTTAATTTGGTATTGGTACGGTTGTCTACACCGTTCCGGCCGTACAGTCAGCATCACACTGTTCTTGACTACAAAGTCTCAAAATGATTTATCGTCCAAACTAAATGTGTGTACCAATATCAGAAGAATCGGTCAACAGGGCGGGAGGAAAACCAAGGCATTACGATTATTTTGAGAACCTGCTTTGTTCGTCAAGATCGATATGACGCTGACTGTACATCTATAATACAAATAGATATTTGACATGTTTGGCACATCATCACGACAGATGACGTTCGCATGATAAATTTAATATTTTGGCCAAAACAAATGATGACACATTCATAGAGAAGTATGGTTTCACCATAACATGGCATCGCACGCTCTTACAGCTTAGGGCCGGCGCGCATTATCGGCGAATCAAGCTTTAATTTGTCGAATAAGATATGCCTTATCATTGGAGACTTTCGTCGAAGCCACAAAACAAAGGTAGCGATATGATTATCCTTTCAATTCCAATGTTATGGTGATAATGATGAGAACCGTACCCATATTGATAATAATATTCCACAACAATAACGTCAGAACGGCTTAACAAATCTGAAAGAAGGCACTGAGATGGATTATAGTCTGTGTACTCCTTTAATGGGATCAGTCGGTAAATCCATGTGGGTGTAGTCGTGAGTAACAGCTGGTACCTACCTACTAGAAGGTATAAAATAATTATACTTCATTCATAGCACACAATCAATTATTTTGATATAAGTTTAATAGGATTTTTTCAGACTCATTATATCTTTTTTTTTTTTTTTTTTTTTTTTTCGTGCGGAAATCCCCACGGATACCCCCCCTGCCGGAGCCGGAAGGGGAGGTTATGTCGGACTCGAACCGACTAAAACCGCACGCCGACTGTGGGTCTTGGTGCTAGGCCGGAGGTGAGGTTGTCAAAGACATATCCCTCGCACCCCGGTGACCCAGGGCCATCCCTTACGGTCTGGCCCTCCTCAGGAGGGGGGACAACGGTGTCCCCAACTCGCCCCCGGAATGGGGAGGCACGCTATTCAGCGCGCCGCCGCCGTGGCCTGAGACTCATTATATCAGATCAATATAATTGTATACGAGACAATCCGAGGTCCATCACTAGTAATTTAAGAAAGGTAATGAATGAATGATAATGTATGTAAATTAGAACGAGCCATTGTATTACAAAAAAAAAATCAAGCAGACACTTACGATTCCACTAAGGGGTCACGAAAGTTGCTCTTGTCACCACATTTGCACTAAATTTTAAGTAACCTTATTAAAAATACAATTTTAACTGGTATAAACGTACACTTTTCAAATACACTTAACAATTACTTTATACACTTTAAAACAATTTAACACTTTTATTTTGATTCTGTATAAAAAAATATTTTATGTTATTTTAAGTTAATACACTCTTGTCAATAAAATTAATTTTTAAAACACAATTATTTAAAGTTAATTCACTGTTCAATTTAATTTCTGTTTCATTATTCTCGTTTTAAAGTACGATAAACACAATAATTTTGTTATTGAGAAATACGTCCGTTCACTATGGTTATACCACATGTACTGACTCACGCGCAGGGCTTGATCGCTTTTATCGAAGCAAATAAAAAAAATGAATGAACACATGAGGTAAAGCTCATGAGCCGGTATTTTTATAAATAATTGGTTTAAACATTATGCGTAACTGGCTGATATCTCGCAGGATGTTAAAAAAGCCGTTATACTGTGGGTTGCTTTGTTTGTGATGTTACTTTTTTTTTGTTCTACCTTGCGATAGTGTTATTGTGTGGTTTCAGAATGGATTTTTCTTAGGCTTTTTAATTACGGAACTTGGGAACCACCGAAGGGTTGGGGAAGGTCGGCAGTTGTCTCACGGTAAAGGATCAAAGTTCGATTGTTTGTAGTTAAACTGAACCAACTCCAATCCTACATAACATGTTCTAACACTGTGATGGTGATTATAGGTAATGATATATTATTTTCATCAGCAGTCGTATGTCATGTACATCAATCGTTTTTTAATTGTAACTGTATTGTTAGATTACATACATTTATTCAGTTTCACTTTTAGCATAAGTTTTACATTTATTTATTACATTTTAAATTAGCTGATTATATAAGGAAAATAATTCACAACAGGTTCATTTCTTCATTTCTTAGAATTTTATACATTAAGTTATCGCAACGTCAATAACTCAGTGGTTAAGGAGTCGAGTCGGCCGTGCGTTCGTGAGGTTTCGGGTTCTAATAATGATGACTACACTATTAATTTAAATACCTTTACGTCTTACTAATAGAATAAATGTGAATTTTTAAGAAGGTGTTTGTTACACAATCAGGTTCAAACGGCTGAATGGATCTGTTTGGTAGGTACAAGGATAGATTTATGAACTCTACTATCCTAATGTGAAAGTTTGTGCAGATGTTTGGTTGTTTGTTACCTACTATAATTCCCGGTAGAGTAGATTTTGTGGTTGTGTGGTTCCCGGCATATTCGAATTTAGGCCACCCCATCTCTGCCCATGCGGTGTTGTAAAGACTACTAAGGGATGGGGCTGTTTAGCATCAGACATTGATAGATGGATTTCATATCATGTTGGGGAAGAAGGATTTGATGGACAGGGTTTCTTTATCTAAGAACTGAGTATTGCCAACCCTATCATAAGAAAGGCTACTTATCAGCAGGGTAAACCGACAATATCATACAAGATCTGCGGTAGCCTAGTGGTATGGGTAATGGAGTGCTGAGACGAGGTCTCGGGTTCGATCCCAGGTTTACCATGGCACACACCAATGACTTTTCGATGCTTTTCGAAGTTATGTGTGTATTTATCGCAGGTTTATAAGTGCCCGGTTAATGGCGATAGGCTCGCCACCTATTACATTGGGACCTAAACATAAACTGGCGAAATGTGGGTGCTAGCACCTCTGCCTACCCCTTCGGGGAATACTGGCGTGAGTTTATGTTATGTATGTATCATGCAAATAGTGCGGTTTGCAGTGGATTTACCCAGTCAGGCAATTCTACTGCAAACGATTATAAGAATTTAAGGTGGTAAAAAAATAAATAAGGCAGGAAAATATTAAAGAGATGACGTCATTAATTTATCTACTAATTAATCTTTATCCTGTAGACTAATAATAACCTCATGATAATTCCCAGTGGTGTAGTAATCTTTTTTAAAAGTGCCGTGTGGTTCCCGATAGATTAGAATTTGGGACATCCCATCTCTTCCTATGCGGTGTCGTACAAGGCGACTAAGGGATTGGAGGGGCTGTTTAACATCAGACATAATATATTACAGCCCAAACTCAGCCTCAAATGCATGGCTAGTGCCCGGAATACTTCAATAGGCTTGCATTTTTCAACTGGTAAAAATGTGGGTTAACCTCTGTCTAACCGTCTAACTGTCTAAAGGCGTGATTATGTGAATGTATATTATATGATAATTTATGAACCTTAACGTGATCTTCACAATCATTGCCACGTGACACGTGACAGGTGACGAGTTCAACCTGAGGCTATAATTACGTTAATTGACCTTAAACAGACTCGCTCAACCTTTTTGACCCAGTCCAATAAAAAAAAAAATTTGATACGAACTTAAGCAACTTTAAGAAAGAATCTAAAATCCTTCTGAAAACGTATTATTTTGATACTATTACATTCAATAATCCATATTAATATTATAAATGCGAAAGTTGTTTTAATAAATATGTTTTTAACATAAAAAAAAGAAATAAAAAAGTAACCCTGTCTATCTGTTAAGCTTTCACGCTTGAATTACTAAACCGATTTTGATACAATTTGATACAGAGATTTCGGTAACAAGTTTCGATAGGAGCCGCGGAGTGAGTTAGTTAGAAGAACCGTGACTTTTTCCTTACTAATATTATAAATGCGAAAGTAACTCTGTCTGTCTGTCTGTATGTTACGTCTTTCACGTCTAAACCACTGAACCGATTTTGATGAAATTTGGTATAGGGGTAGATTAGACCATGAAGAAGGATATAGGCTGTGTTTGGTCGCGATAACCGACATCCACGCGGCGGAGCCGCGGCCAAAAGCTAGTGTGTCATAATGTTTTCATATATGTCATTGGATTTTAATGAAATATGGAGTCAGCTGACACCCTGGATTAACACATAGGCTATGTTTGGTCGCGATAATCGACATCCACGTGGGCGGAGCCGCAGGCAGCAGCAGGCAGCAGCAGGCAGCAGTATCTTTATAAGCGAATCGATTTTCCTCTTTGTTAAAGACGTCAATGGATGCTAAACCTGTGGCTAAACTATGATTCTAATAGCTCCATTGAATTTTTTGACAAATTCGTCATAATATTTTAATGCTCTTTGTTATAATAAGTACCTATATTTTTATTCATCATTATACAAAAGCCCATGATGCATGCTCCATGACATCAAAGTACGTCAGAGTGTATAGGCAAAAATTTACTAGTTCAGTGTAGGTAAGAAGGAATTTTGAGTCACGCTGGCTGAGAGAAGCAGCAGGTAGCAGCTAATGAAATTGATTATCAATTACGTCATAGTGATTAATTTATTTGATACTTTGGGATATTAAACTAAACGTCCCGCTAGCCACTCTAGACAAGTGGCAATATATTTTGTACAATAGAGTCTACTAACGAGCGGAAAAAATTGGTGGTACGAAGTTCGCCGGATCAGCTAGTTGGTACCTATAGAATATAATGATGAATGTATAGGATTAACCGATATTTTGACCTTTCTCTTTAAATTACTCTATCTATTATAAGAAAAAACATCAAAATCCGTAGCGTAGTTTTAAAGATATAAGCATACATAGGGACAAACAGAAAAAACGAGTTTGTTTTCTAAGTACTACCTATGTAAAGATAATGAAAACGACGACCAATGAAAAGAATAAGATCACCCCAGATCTTCCTGTGGGTGTCGTAAAAGGCGACTAGGGATAGGGCTGTTCTCCATTCGACTGTAAACATACAGCCCAAGACAAAGGGTCTGCTAGATTACAATAGGCTGATGGCAAAATCATGATTGGCGAAACGTGGGTGCTAATACACTCTGCCTACCCCTTGGGGTTTTACAGACGCGAGTATAATGCATGTATGTATCTACTATGCCATAGCAAAGTCTGTCTAGCGTGCCGCTATAACGTAGCGTTCTCGGAGACGCTCATGAGGTCATTTGCCCTCTAGACCAGTGATATTTCTATGACCCGCGTTCTGTGGAATATAATGACGAATTCTTGGAATTTGACGTAAGTATGACAGTCGTTAACGCATGTCAAATCTCATACATTAGTCATTATGCAGAATTGTCACTAAGTTTACAGGCGCGAGTTGATTGTTTTTATACTATCATGGCGAGTTCCAACTCCCTCCTGAAGGTGATTGCTGACCGAGTTGACTGCTGCTATGTCAACCATTGCTGTGACCTTCATGTACTAACTAACACTAAGATTTAACTATTCTAATGTACTACTAACGAAATATGAGTATGTAATGTGCTTAATTGAAATAAATGAATAATAATAATAGGGTTCTCCCAATATTTGGAGACAAGTCTACTGTATCCACACGCTAGTCAGACGGTTTGGAACAGCGTTTTATTTCGAGTTTTCCTTCTCTTACAGTGATATCGTCAGCTATTTTTCCATTAGTCGCCTCTTACGACACCCTTCGGATGAAATAGGATGACTTGTATTCTCTCTTCGTCACCACAGGGACTTTTCAAAATAAGGAGTCAGTATTATTAGAGGACGTTAAGTACATCGGTGAACGCTGACCGAGTGCCCGGCGTGGGTCACGCCGAGGCGGGTCCTAGTGGCGGCTCTGGGGGTGGGAGTCCTCACACTCGCCACAATGCTCACAGCGATGGTACGATGCGCGAATTCTGCGAGCAAGTAATGCTCGAGAAGGAGGCGGCCGGTCGGGTCCGGACTAGACTCCGGGACCGGGAAGCCCGCGCAGAGCGAAGGCGAACCGGACGTCGGAGGTCGCAGAACGACCGTCCTCCATGAGCGCTGGCCTAGGGGTGACCGGTGGTACACGTCGCCGCTGTCGCCGATCCATACACCCACCGCCCCCCCGGGCCTGCCTGGGTGGTCGACCTGGATGGATCGGCGGCACTGGTGCGTAACGCCGCTGCGGGTGCCCCTCCCTTTGTGGTGATCGCAAGGGAGCATGGCATCGTAGCGGCGCGTGTGGGGGAGATTGCGGTCGTGGCCGTCTACTTCACGCCGGCATCACACCGACGCATAGGGCAGTATCGGCGGTCGCTGGAGCGGCTGACCGACGTCGTCAATGCCTGTCACCCTCGCCCGGTTCTTGTGCTTGGGGACTTCAATGCCTCGTCTGAGGCTTGGGGGTCCCGGCACACGAACCCGCGAGGCAGGGCTCTGGAGAGCTGGGCCGCTACTCTCGGTCTGGTTCTCCAGAATCGCGGGGCCGAAGCCACGTTCTGGGTGGCGGAGCGCGAAGCGAGTTCGATCGTCGATCTCTCGTTCGCGAGCGCTTCGCTGTCGCAACGAGTGCGGGACTGGCGTGTTGTCGTGGAGGTGGAGACACTAGCGGATCACCGATACGTTCGATTTGATGTCTCCCCTCCCGAGAGTGATGCGCCGGTCACACCGGCCCCACGCGAGCCGCGCTGGGTGCTTAGGGGACTGAATAGGGATGCTCTCCTGGAAGCCGCCTCCGTTCAGGCCTGGGCCATGGTGCCGGACAGGCCTGACGACATCGATGACGAGGCGGCGTGGTTCCGGGAGGCCATGACTGTTGTTTGCGATGCGGGTATGTCTAGGGCTCCAGCCTATAGTCCGAGGCGCCGGGTCTACTGGTGGACTGCGGAGATCGCGAGGCTGCGTCAAGCCTGCGTGATCGCGCACCGCCGGTGGGCCAGGCTCCGTAGGAGGCGTAGCCGCCCCGCAGACACAGATACCCTAGTGGCGGAGTTGCAAGAGGGATACAGGGAAGCCAGGAATGCCCTCCGAGCGGAGATCAAGCGGTCCAAGGCAGCTTCCTATAGGGAACTGCTGGAGACACTGGAGCGGGACCCATGGGGGCGGCCTTACCGCTTGGTAAGAGGAAAGCTGCGCCCCCGGGCCCCTCCCCTAACCCAGGTTCTCGAGCCGGCTCTGCTTGGAGGAGTGGTAGAATCCCTGTTCCCGGCGCGGGCGGAACACGTTCCGCCGCAGATGACTCCGCCACCTCGGTTGCCTGATGCGCCCGGCGTGGTTATTGACGACGACGTGCCCGAGGTCACTTGGGTGGAACTAGAGCTGGCGGTGCGACGGCTTAGAGCCAAGAAGAACACCGCCCCGGGACCCGACGGCATTCCAGGCCGTGCGTGGGTCCTAGCTCTAGGAGAAGACGGTCTTGAACCCCGACTGCGAGGGTTCCTCAGCGCATGCTTGGAGCGGGGCCAGTTTCCGAAGATGTGGAAGACGGGGAAGCTGGTCCTCATCCGCAAGGACGGACGCCCGGCGGACGAGCCGTCCGGGTACCGGCCCATAGTGTTGCTCGACGAGGTGGGCAAGCTCTTCGAAAGAGTGATTGCCAAGCGCCTCGTCGAGCACCTCTCTAGAGTGGGGCCGGACCTAGCGGACACGCAGTACGGCTTCCGCCGGTGGCGTTCCACTGTGCCATCATGCGCGTGAGGACTCTGGCGGAGGATGCGGTTGCCCGGGGCGAGGTGATGTTGGCGGTGTCCTTGGACATCTCCAACGCGTTCAACACCTTGCCCTGGAGTTGCATCAGGGAGGCGCTCGTGTACCACGATGTGCCTCTCTACCTCCGCCGCATAGTCGGGGCGTACCTGACGGAGAGGGCCGTCATCTACCCAAGTGCGACCGGCGTCGGTAGGCGTGAGATGTCGTGCGGTGTCCCACAGGGATCGGTCCTGGGGCCGCTCCTGTGGAACATCGGATACGACTGGGTGCTTCGCGGTGAGCTCGCGTTCGGGGCCACCGTCACGTGCTACGCGGATGACACGCTAGTGACGGTGAGTGGCGCTACACACCGCGAGGCGACCCAGAGGGCCACGACCGCTGTTGCTCAAGTCGTGGATCGGATCCGGCGGCTGGGTCTCGAGGTGGCTCTGCACAAATCCGAGGCCTTGTTCTTTCATGGTCCTCGGCGCAGGCCACCCCCGGGATCCAGCTTGACAGTAGGAGGTACTCCCATCGACATCAAGCCCCGGCTGAAATACCTGGGGCTCGTACTCGACGGTCGGTGGGACTTCGGAGAGCACTTCCGAAGTCTGCGCCCCAAACTGTTGGTGTCAGCTAACGCGCTGATGCGGCTGCTGCCCAACTTGAGGGGCCCAGAGGACTCCTGCAGGAGACTCTACGCGGGTGTCGTGCGGTCCATGGCCCTGTACGGGTGCCCCGTGTGGGCGGACGCCCTGCAGGCCAGGTTCGTGCAACTGCTGCATGCTCCGCAGCAGACGATGGCCTGCAGGGCCATTAGGGGGTACCGCACGATATCCTTTGAAGCGGCGAGTCTCCTAGCCGGATCGCCACCGTGGATCCTGGAAGCGAGATCCCTTGCGGTACTGTATCGGTTCCGTAAGGAGGCGCGGGAGCGGGGATTCGATCCCGAGCCCGAAGACATTCGGGCCGAGAAGTCCCGGCTCCACGGGATCATGGTGGCGGAGTGGGAGCGACGACTTGAGCAACGACGCGCAGGGCATGCCGTCATAGAGGCGGTAAGGCCCATCATGGGGGAATGGCTCGAGAGGCCACATGGCAGCCTCTCGTATCGACTGACGCAGATTATCACCGGGCACGGGTGCTTCGGGAGGTATCTGTGTCGGATCGAAAAGGAGCCAACGTCCGAGTGCCATCACTGCGACGCGAGCGAGGACACGGGGCTGCACACGCTCACCGAGTGTCCGGCATGGGCCGGACCGAGGCGGGAGCTAGTGGCGGCCCTGGGAGTGAGAGTTCTCACCCTCGCCACCCTGCTCACAGCAATGGTCCGCTGCGCGGACGCGTGGGCGGCCGGCGTCTCCTTCAGCGAGCAGGTAATGGTCGTGAAGGAGACGGCGGAGCGGGAGAGGCGGCGCGAGCGAGAAAGACTCGCGGATCGCGCCGCCCGCGCGCGCAGGCAACTCGGGCGTCGGAGGGCACTGACTGACCTCCGTCCCCCATGAGCGCGGGCCTGGGGGTGACGGTTGGAGCCGCCTGTCACCCCAGCAGAAGCAGGCCACGGCGGCGGCGCGCTGAACAGCGTGCCTCCCCATTCCGGGGGCGAGTTGGGGACACCGTAGTCCCCCCTCCTGAGGAGGGCCAGACCGTAAGGGATGGCCCTGGGTCAGCCGGGGTGCGAGGGATATGTCTATAACAACCTCACCTCCGGCCTAGCACCAAGACCCACAGTCGGCGTGCGGTTTTAGTCGGTTCGAGTCCGACATAACCTCCCCTTCCGGCTCCGGCAGGGGGGGTATCCGAGGGGATTTCCGCACGAAAAAAAAAAAAAAAAAAAGGGGTGACCGGTGGAGCCGCCTGTCACCCTAGCAGAAGCAGGCCGCTGCGGCGGCGCAAAGTGCGCCTCCCCGTAACCAGGGCTAGATGGGGACACTGTGGTCCCCACAACCCGAAGGGGGCCATCTCGAAAGAGATGGTCCTGGGTCTGCCGGGGTGCAAGAGATATGCTTTTGGCAATCTCACCTCCGGCAACCAAGGACCCAAGACTAGTCCGACATAACCACCTCCACCGGCTCCGTGGGGGTGGTATCCGTGGGGATATATCGCACGATAAAAAAAAGTACACCGGTGAATGAAAAATTAGGAAGCAAATCGACGCGCGACCGTCATGGTGTCTTCTTGTTTAAAAGTAAGTATAGATTTTTTCAGGGACTATTTAGTGTCGAACATAACATTACTGGATAAAGTGACGTCATTCTATTTCATTAAGTACCGGATGTGAAACGTTAGCATAACTCATGAGTCACAAATCACGCCCGTTAGTTGTTATGTAAACTTGTTTATGTCTAACTGTTTTAACGTGATTTACATCTGCTAGACGCATGGTAATTAAACGTAATTATATAAACGGTTCACTTACTTGCCCTTTTTGCTTTCAGGGTGTCCATAAATGGGTCTATAATAAAACTTTTCCTATAGGTGAAAATATCAGCTGGGTAATTCTCTAAGCAGTCTAAGCATTCAGCGTCTAGTGCAGCACTTCAATGGTAAAGTTGCGAATCTGTGTTTTAAAATTTTACAGGTAAGGTAAAAATATTTTATTATTAATTGTAAAATGGTTCTCTTAATTACTCGTACTACCTACGATATTTTTTTTGCTTGCTTGTTTCTACATTAACAACAAAAAATAACGAATTAATAAAACCATAAACCAAATATATACTAACGTAAAAAGACCAACAGTCTTCTCATTTCTGTGCTACTAAATTTAAAATGTCAGTATTGTCAGAGATAGTCAAGTGACAACGACTTGTAGTGAAGTAACATTGACTGCACTGCAATATCGATAAACAAAATTAGCGATATTATGTATTTCTTAGTATTTAACCGATTTCAAAAAAGCAGGAGGCTTGTGCCATAATATTGGGTGCCTTTTAAGAGATTTGGTATATATTCTCCATCTTAGCATCAATCTCAATCTCAGTTGCATCCCAAGCCTGGGAAAGCAAAGCCTAGGGACCGAGGTAACCTGGGGTCTGGTTTTCCAGTTTATCTCCGGGTTTGGCTGATCATTGTTTTTTGTTCTTTTTTTTAAACCAGTTAGGTGGCAGAGAAGCTCATGGCCAACCTGATGGAAAGTGGTTGCCGTGGCCTATGCACGTGATAGGGAGTCACACTCGTGCTGCCTACCCTGTAAGACCAGAGAGCTTTTATGCCGTGCAATAGCGAACCCGCGCCCTGAGGCTGTCTATAACCCCCAGTTGCTCAAAAAGTGGTCGAATACTGAACAGCCCAAGTACGCTTTATTCAAAACATCCGTGGCACCCACGTGTTCGAAATTATTATTTTTAGCACTATTGGCCAATGACTTCAATTATCTTTCAAATAAGACTTATAAATACCATTATACCATTAAAGAAAAAAATACATGCTTGGGAAAGAGAAATCATAAAAAGAGAAGAGTTAAAATAAAACCGATGAATATGTATATTGTTACTTAATATTAAGTGGCACATAGTAAGCAGTCAACACACACACACACACACACACACACACACACACACACACACACACACACACGCACACGCACACGCACACGCACACGCACACGCACACGCACACGCACACGCACACACACGCGCACACACACACACACACACACACACACACACACACACACACACACACACACACACACACATCATTATTAGTATGAATAGTTCTAAATTTATATAAAATAGTTATTTATCGAACCTCATACTCAAATGTCAACATTAAAAACGAAAAAAAAAACTTTAATGACAATCTTCACCCACAAAGTATTAAAATAAAATTAAAAACGCAACGCGCATGCGCGATCATCCTTCAAATTATTGTGCGCTCTCAAAGTTTAGCATCAAAACTTAAACCAAAGAACACTGTCGATTCCACAAAGTTCAACACTTGTCCATTGAGTTGTACATTGGTTTCCACCTGTGTTAGGCAGAGTAAATTTAATACATTTAGTTTTGTTCCCAATAAGGCAAAGATTATTTTGTTATAAACCAATGGACTACTCTTGAGATACACCATACACTTAGTCATAATTCTGGAGCGTCAGTGAAAAGTGATACATCTCGAGTTATATTACTTATTATATTTTTAATTTTTCACGGGGATAAGAGTCAAAGTCAACTCGCTCATTTTAAACCCTAGAGATACGGATCTCTAGGGTTTAAAATGAGCGAGTTGATTTGGAGCATGATGATATAACTGAACGTTTTTTTTACCATTTCAATTGTGTAAAATAATACTTTTAAAAACATATCAAATTGAACTGAACATTTTTTTTTATTTCTGTATTGTATAATGATACAAATTGAATTAACGAGTTTAACACAATGTAGATGTATAGATTAGAATTAGTGCATTGTAATATAAGTACACTTCCATTAATATACTTTTTAAATTTACTCCTACATTCGTTCGTGAAAAGTGATATATATGATTTTATAAAAAACACATAAATTTTAATAAAGTTATGTGTACAATGATACAATTCTTAGAGAATCAATTAACACCATGATATTATTACAATCGTTAAATGTGTCGAGTTATATAACTAAATTAGTATCAATATAAACACAATGTCGGTATAAGTGTCTAATAATACAATTATAGTTGTACCAAAAACACAAGCTTATTCAAATATTTTCATCACCTAAAATTTAGTGAAAAGTAATACAAATCCTCAGCGAACACCTCCCGCGATCCCCTTCCCGCGTTGAACTATGTGAACGAAATGGTAATATTATGATACAAGAAGGAATACTCAAGTGAAAGAGGAATAACGTTGTTTAGTGATGCGACCGACTCGCCAGTCTCGCTTCGACGTTCTTCACGGCGCACAATGCTTATGGTATGTAAGTTGTATCATTATGCACAAAATACTATTTTTATTGGAATTATTTTATTAGTATTTGATACAAGTTTTATGCAAATGAAAATAATAATGCAATTTAAGTAAAGTAAATGAATGTAGCATTCAAGTATAAAGATCATAAGCTTTTTTATAAGGGACACGTCAATTTGACTTCACCTCGCCTGATGGTAAGCTAAGGGCAAAGTCTCGGAAAGAGGGTCACCATCGTAACCATGTACCATGTCAACAGTAGTGGCACTCAGCTTGACGGCCTCATCAGATGCCTTTTCACGCCCCGCTTAAAGGACCCGGGACTGTAGGAAGAAGGAAGGAAGGAAGGAAACACGTGAGTTGGCAGGGAATTCCAGGTCTTAATGGTGCGGCATAGGAATGAGTTACTGAAACGCTTGGTTCTAGAAGTTATATTCTGCGCCGTATACGGATGGAATCTTAGTCCTGTTTGTGTTGTCTTGTGAAGAAAAGGAGAGGGTGGGACTAATTGGAAGAGCTCATCAGAACATTCACCATGGTATATACGGTAGAATACTGCCAAAGACGCAACATCTCTACTCATCTGCAAAGGCTCGATGGTGTTCGTTACCTCAGCATTCCCAATAATGCGGACCCACGTCGCTGCAACCCGTCGAAAGCATCTAGTAAGTTGTACTTTGCGGAGCCATCCCAAAGATGCGAGCAGTATTCCACGCAGGAAAGAATTTGAGTCTTGTACAGAAGACTCCGATGCTCCAGCGTGAAAAAATGTCTCACTCTGTTCAGGACTCCGAGTTTACGCGCGGCTGTTTTGATGATGCTCTCGATATAGCTTTCGTTATTCAGTTTGCAGCTAACATCCATACCGAGGAAATTGAGGTTATCCTGCAGTGGCAGTGGCGTGCTCTGAAACTCTTCAGAGCACGCCACTGCCACTGCAGGATAACCTCAATTTCCTCGGTATGGATGTTAGCAAAGGTATCTTCTTTCCTTCCCCTTCCCACTCGGGAAGGGGAAGGAAAGAAGATACCTTTGCTGTAAATGCACATTCTTGGCATTGAAGTCGACCAGGTTCTCAACGCCCCATTGAGAAATGTAGTTCAGGATCCGGTCCAGCTCAGTGACAAGCAGCTGCCTTTTTTCCGCGATATCTTGGCCGCAGTATGTGCGTAATAACTCCCGTGTAAAGCTGCTTTCGTCTGCATAGCAATGAATGCTACCATTAGAAAGCATGTCATTGATATGCAGAAAAAAGAGAGTGGGAGATATAACAGAACCCTGCGTCCTGCAACCTATTTGCACAGTCCGGGAGGCAGGCCAAAGGCTGGTAGCTTGGAAAGAAGGGATTTGTGCTATGTTTGTATGATTTTCCCGACGTGTCGGCCTTCAGTGGAAACTTGGATAAAACCAAGATAATTTTCAACGAACAATGTTGCACCGAAACCGATTGCCCACGAAGGGGCGACGCATGAAGTTGTGCAAAAATATGTATACCTGGGCCAGGTAATCCAGCTCGGTAATAAAAAAATAAAAAAAACCAGACTGCCACTGAAAAGATCTAAATAAGCTTGATAGCAGGCGGTACCCATTAATTTTCTTTCGGTTTATGATTGACAAATGGGTACCGCCTGCTATCAAGCTTATTTCGATCTTTCCAGTGGCAGTCGGGTTTTTTAATTTTTTAATCATTTGTTTTATTTTATATTTTTTAGTTATATTATGACATGTGCATATCTCTTTTTCTAATGTCCTTCTAATTTCCTTCATATCGATACTTGACATAAAAACTTAAATCAATTAGCGAGAATGATTGTTTTTTCAAACAACTTTAAATCGTTATATATCCTAAACTATTATTTAAAATGAAAAATGATAAAAGGAACCTATAATTGATTTTAAAATACCTATTCAACGACACCACACATGACATAGTTCATCGACTTTTTTTTTTTCATTTTGACAATATGGCGTCTGGTTGTCGCTGTGGTGAATTTTGGTTACTGTCATGTCTTTAGTGACACTCGCAAGGCTAAGACGAATCGATTGACGTAAGAATTATCAAAATCGGCCTATGCATTTGGTCTCTAGAACGCCACATATAAACAAACATACATACATACATACTTACATACTTACATACTTACATACTTACATACTTACATACTTACATACTTACATACTTACATACTTACATACTTACATACTTACATACTTACATACTTACATACTTACATACTTACATACTTACATACTTACATACTTACATACTTACATACTTACATACTTACATACTAACATACTTACATACTTACATACTTACATACTTACATACTTACATACTTACATACTTACATACTTACATACTTACATACTTACATACTTACATACTTACATACTTACATACTTACATACTTACATACTTACATACTTACATACTTACATACTTACATACTTACATACTTACATACTTACATACTTACATACTTACATACTTACATACTTACATACTTACATACTTACATACTTACATACTTACATACTTACATACTTACATACTTACATACTTACATACTTACATACTTACATACTTACATACTTACATACTTACATACTTACGTACTTACGTACTTACGTACTTACATACTTACATACTTACATACTTACATACTTACATACTTACATACTTACATACTTACATACTTACATACTTACATACTTACATACTTACATACTTACATACTTACATACTTACATACTTACATACTTACATACTTACATACTTACATACTTACATACTTACATACTTACATACTTACATACTTACATACTTACATACTTACATACTTACATACTTACATACTTACATACTTACATACTTACATACTTACATACTTACATACTTACATACTTACATACTTACATACTTACATACTTACATACTTACATACTTACATACTTACATACTTACATACTTACATACTTACATACTTACATACTTACATACTTACATACTTACATACTTACATACTTACATACTTACATACTTACATACTTACATAAATGCATACATACATACATAGACTGATAAACACATTACCCTCCTTTGCGTCGCGCAGTCGGGTAAAAACAACGTACGATTGAATTGTATAAAAGTGGTAAGATCGTTGCCGTATTGGTTTGTACTGTAAGGGTGATGTGTCTCAATATATAAAATAAATAAATAAATAAAGTAAATAAAAAATAAAAAATAAAAAAACTTCAAGAAAGAACTACCCAGAATTATCCAACTGGGTTGGGCAGCATTTCGCAAACTACGTCGAGTCTTCTCTTCTCCCCTACCGTAATGCCTGAAAACAAAGGTCTTTGACCAGTGTGTCCTACCTATTATGACTTACGGTGCCGAAACGTGGACACGTTTGTATTTTGACGGTAGGGCTAGTCTATAACCTAAAAGTCGCGCAGCGGGCAATGGAACGAACTAAGCTTGGAGTTTCTTTGAAGGATAGAATTCGAAAAGAGGTCACCCGACACAGAACCAAAGTTACCGTCATATCTTGCAGAATAAGCAAGCTCAAGTGGCAATGGGCTGGCCACATCTGTCGAAGAACCGATGGCCGTTGGAGCAGACGAGTCCTAAAGTGGAGACCGAGAGAAGGCAAACGCAAGGTAGGACACCCCCTAGCCAGATGGACTGACCACCTGAAAAAGGTGGCTGGAATAGACGTAAGTGGAAGGGGGAGGATCGGATGAAATGGCGCACATTGGGACAGGCCTATGTCCAGCAGTGGACAGCGGTGGGCTAGTTGATTGATTGATTGTACATCATTACTAGTAGCTTTCAACGACGCAACTGGGTAACATATTATTTCACTAGTAGTACTAATATCAATATACACGCTGATATGTTCAGTTGTATCATCTTAACCACACTTTGTATCAAAGTAAACATCATATTTTTACAGACTCTAGAGGTGTCTAATGATATGAATGTGTTTTTTCTGACAAATTTATTATTAAACGCTCAATACAACTCCCTATTACTTAAACGAATAATATTTATTTCAACCCTTTCTATTTTTTCATTTGTCTAGAGCACAACAATAGAATGTAAAAAACTTGTACCATTTGTCATGAAACCTATAGACAATGTGTAAAGTAAGTCAAGTTAATTTGTATTAATGGTCACAAAATTGTTTAATAAATGTTTGATGTGTTTATTGATATAACTGTATATTTTCATAAATAAAAAAAAAACTATACATATAAATCCTCAAATTCGGCCATAAAAACCTTCGCTATTATTGTGTCTATTAATCACAGTAGCATGTTTTTATTTTATTTCACTGTAAAATGAGTGACAATTTTGTAAAATTTTAAACTGGATTTTCTCAAAACTATGATTTTCGAGATAAATCACTTTTCACTGACACTCCAGAATTATATTGTTGCCTTTTAATTTTAAATATTAACGAAATATCGTCAGCAAATAAAATATTATTATCAGTGTCCCTTACGTAGCTAATAAAATAACACTATTATTGTCCTCTGAATAGGACAATTTTAGTAAGGTAATTTCTTAATGTTTCTTTAGACACATTTTTTAGTGACGCTCCATATCTGAACCTTATTGACAAATATATTCCAATTAAATATTGAATAATAAATAGCGGTGGCTGCTTTTTAGCATGTGACGTATATTGCGCTGATTATAACAGCTGTTTTTAAAGCGTCTACTGCAAACCAATGCTAGGCTCCCATCCATTTAAGGTAATAATCCATTATAGCCTACAATTTGAATTTTTTATGTAAAGAAATATTCCACTTAGGTGGCAGACAAGCACACAGTCCACCTAATGGGAAGTGGTTACCGCGGTCTAATCCATCACCAATATTATGAAATAATAAAACTATTATTGTACACAAATAATATTATCGATATATCGATAGATTGTTTGCTTTTAGTCAATCCCTGTGCCAAACGGTATTATTTTTTGTATACGAATATTTTATTAACACAGATGTGATTTTCTAAATTAGTATAATATTCTGAAAATAGAGAGCTTGCTGCATTATATTGAACCTAATATAGAACCACATTCTAATAAAACAAACACCATTTTAGGGTGATTTTCAACAAGTGATTTTTTTGTATCATTTCGGTGAGATTTTTCTATTACAATGTCTTGTTAATATATTTTGTAACGAAAATAAACTTTAATCTTATTTGCTTTCGTTATTCAGTTTGCAGCGAACATCCATACCGAGGAAATTGAGGTTATCCTGCAGTGGCAGTGGCGTGCTCTGAAGAGTGGGAAGGGGAAGGAAAGAAGATACCTTTGCTGTAAATGCACATTCTTGGCATTGAAGTCGACCAGGTTCTCAACGCCCCATTGAGAAATGTAGTTCAGGATCCGGTCCAGCTCAGTGACAAGCAGCTGCCTTTTTTCCGCGATATCTTGGCCGCAGTATGTGCGTAATAACTCCCGTGTAAAGCTGCTTTCGTCTGCATAGCAATGAATGCTACCATTAGAAAGCATGTCATTGATATGCAGAAAAAAGAGAGTGGGAGATATAACAGAACCCTGCGTCCTGCAACCTATTTGCACAGTCCGGGAGGCAGGCCAAAGGCTGGTAGCTTGGAAAGAAGGGATTTGTGCTATGTTTGTATGATTTTCCCGACGTGTCGGCCTTCAGTGGAAACTTGGATAAAACCAAGATAATTTTCAACGAACAATGTTGCACCGAAACCGATTGCCCACGAAGGGGCGACGCATGAAGTTGTGCAAAAATATGTATACCTGGGCCAGGTAATCCAGCTCGGTAATAAAAAAATAAAAAAAACCAGACTGCCACTGAAAAGATCTAAATAAGCTTGATAGCAGGCGGTACCCATTAATTTTCTTTCGGTTTATGATTGACAAATGGGTACCGCCTGCTATCAAGCTTATTTCGATCTTTCCAGTGGCAGTCGGGTTTTTTAATTTTTTAATCATTTGTTTTATTTTATATTTTTTAGTTATATTATGACATGTGCATATCTCTTTTTCTAATGTCCTTCTAATTTCCTTCATATCGATACTTGACATAAAAACTTAAATCAATTAGCGAGAATGATTGTTTTTTCAAACAACTTTAAATCGTTATATATCCTAAACTATTATTTAAAATGAAAAATGATAAAAGGAACCTATAATTGATTTTAAAATACCTATTCAACGACACCACACATGACATAGTTCATCGACTTTTTTTTTTTCATTTTGACAATATGGCGTCTGGTTGTCGCTGTGGTGAATTTTGGTTACTGTCATGTCTTTAGTGACACTCGCAAGGCTAAGACGAATCGATTGACGTAAGAATTATCAAAATCGGCCTATGCATTTGGTCTCTAGAACGCCACATATAAACAAACATACATACATACATACTTACATACTTACATACTTACATACTTACATACTTACATACTTACATACTTACATACTTACATACTTACATACTTACATACTTACATACTTACATACTTACATACTTACATACTTACATACTTACATACTTACATACTTACATACTTACATACTTACATACTTACATACTTACATACTTACATACTTACATACTTACATACTTACATACTTACATACTTACATACTTACATACTAACATACTTACATACTTACATACTTACATACTTACATACTTACATACTTACATACTTACATACTTACATACTTACATACTTACATACTTACATACTTACATACTTACATACTTACATACTTACATACTTACATACTTACATACTTACATACTTACATACTTACATACTTACATACTTACATACTTACATACTTACATACTTACATACTTACATACTTACATACTTACATACTTACATACTTACATACTTACATACTTACATACTTACATACTTACATACTTACATACTTACATACTTACATACTTACGTACTTACGTACTTACGTACTTACGTACTTACGTACTTACGTACTTACGTACTTACATACTTACATACTTACATACTTACATACTTACATACTTACATACTTACATACTTACATACTTACATACTTACATACTTACATACTTACATACTTACATACTTACATACTTACATACTTACATACTTACATACTTACATACTTACATACTTACATACTTACATACTTACATACTTACATACTTACATACTTACATACTTACATACTTACATACTTACATACTTACATACTTACATACTTACATACTTACATACTTACATACTTACATACTTACATACTTACATACTTACATACTTACATACTTACATACTTACATACTTACATACTTACATACTTACATACTTACATACTTACATACTTACATACTTACATACTTACATACTTACATACTTACATACTTACATACTTACATACTTACATACTTACATACTTACATACTTACATACTTACATAAATGCATACATACATACATAGACTGATAAACACATTACCCTCCTTTGCGTCGCGCAGTCGGGTAAAAACAACGTACGATTGAATTGTATAAAAGTGGTAAGATCGTTGCCGTATTGGTTTGTACTGTAAGGGTGATGTGTCTCAATATATAAAATAAATAAATAAATAAAGTAAATAAAAAATAAAAAATAAAAAAACTTCAAGAAAGAACTACCCAGAATTATCCAACTGGGTTGGGCAGCATTTCGCAAACTACGTCGAGTCTTCTCTTCTCCCCTACCGTAATGCCTGAAAACAAAGGTCTTTGACCAGTGTGTCCTACCTATTATGACTTACGGTGCCGAAACGTGGACACGTTTGTATTTTGACGGTAGGGCTAGTCTATAACCTAAAAGTCGCGCAGCGGGCAATGGAACGAACTAAGCTTGGAGTTTCTTTGAAGGATAGAATTCGAAAAGAGGTCACCCGACACAGAACCAAAGTTACCGTCATATCTTGCAGAATAAGCAAGCTCAAGTGGCAATGGGCTGGCCACATCTGTCGAAGAACCGATGGCCGTTGGAGCAGACGAGTCCTAAAGTGGAGACCGAGAGAAGGCAAACGCAAGGTAGGACACCCCCTAGCCAGATGGACTGACCACCTGAAAAAGGTGGCTGGAATAGACGTAAGTGGAAGGGGGAGGATCGGATGAAATGGCGCACATTGGGACAGGCCTATGTCCAGCAGTGGACAGCGGTGGGCTAGTTGATTGATTGATTGTACATCATTACTAGTAGCTTTCAACGACGCAACTGGGTAACATATTATTTCACTAGTAGTACTAATATCAATATACACGCTGATATGTTCAGTTGTATCATCTTAACCACACTTTGTATCAAAGTAAACATCATATTTTTACAGACTCTAGAGGTGTCTAATGATATGAATGTGTTTTTTCTGACAAATTTATTATTAAACGCTCAATACAACTCCCTATTACTTAAACGAATAATATTTATTTCAACCCTTTCTATTTTTTCATTTGTCTAGAGCACAACAATAGAATGTAAAAAACTTGTACCATTTGTCATGAAACCTATAGACAATGTGTAAAGTAAGTCAAGTTAATTTGTATTAATGGTCACAAAATTGTTTAATAAATGTTTGATGTGTTTATTGATATAACTGTATATTTTCATAAATAAAAAAAAAACTATACATATAAATCCTCAAATTCGGCCATAAAAACCTTCGCTATTATTGTGTCTATTAATCACAGTAGCATGTTTTTATTTTATTTCACTGTAAAATGAGTGACAATTTTGTAAAATTTTAAACTGGATTTTCTCAAAACTATGATTTTCGAGATAAATCACTTTTCACTGACACTCCAGAATTATATTGTTGCCTTTTAATTTTAAATATTAACGAAATATCGTCAGCAAATAAAATATTATTATCAGTGTCCCTTACGTAGCTAATAAAATAACACTATTATTGTCCTCTGAATAGGACAATTTTAGTAAGGTAATTTCTTAATGTTTCTTTAGACACATTTTTTAGTGACGCTCCATATCTGAACCTTATTGACAAATATATTCCAATTAAATATTGAATAATAAATAGCGGTGGCTGCTTTTTAGCATGTGACGTATATTGCGCTGATTATAACAGCTGTTTTTAAAGCGTCTACTGCAAACCAATGCTAGGCTCCCATCCATTTAAGGTAATAATCCATTATAGCCTACAATTTGAATTTTTTATGTAAAGAAATATTCCACTTAGGTGGCAGACAAGCACACAGTCCACCTAATGGGAAGTGGTTACCGCGGTCTAATCCATCACCAATATTATGAAATAATAAAACTATTATTGTACACAAATAATATTATCGATATATCGATAGATTGTTTGCTTTTAGTCAATCCCTGTGCCAAACGGTATTATTTTTTGTATACGAATATTTTATTAACACAGATGTGATTTTCTAAATTAGTATAATATTCTGAAAATAGAGAGCTTGCTGCATTATATTGAACCTAATATAGAACCACATTCTAATAAAACAAACACCATTTTAGGGTGATTTTCAACAAGTGATTTTTTTGTATCATTTCGGTGAGATTTTTCTATTACAATGTCTTGTTAATATATTTTGTAACGAAAATAAACTTTAATCTTATTTGCTTTCGTTATTCAGTTTGCAGCGAACATCCATACCGAGGAAATTGAGGTTATCCTGCAGTGGCAGTGGCGTGCTCTGAAGAGTGGGAAGGGGAAGGAAAGAAGATACCTTTGCTGTAAATGCACATTCTTGGCATTGAAGTCGACCAGGTTCTCAACGCCCCATTGAGAAATGTAGTTCAGGATCCGGTCCAGCTCAGTGACAAGCAGCTGCCTTTTTTCCGCGATATCTTGGCCGCAGTATGTGCGTAATAACTCCCGTGTAAAGCTGCTTTCGTCTGCATAGCAATGAATGCTACCATTAGAAAGCATGTCATTGATATGCAGAAAAAAGAGAGTGGGAGATATAACAGAACCCTGCGTCCTGCAACCTATTTGCACAGTCCGGGAGGCAGGCCAAAGGCTGGTAGCTTGGAAAGAAGGGATTTGTGCTATGTTTGTATGATTTTCCCGACGTGTCGGCCTTCAGTGGAAACTTGGATAAAACCAAGATAATTTTCAACGAACAATGTTGCACCGAAACCGATTGCCCACGAAGGGGCGACGCATGAAGTTGTGCAAAAATATGTATACCTGGGCCAGGTAATCCAGCTCGGTAATAAAAAAATAAAAAAAACCAGACTGCCACTGAAAAGATCTAAATAAGCTTGATAGCAGGCGGTACCCATTAATTTTCTTTCGGTTTATGATTGACAAATGGGTACCGCCTGCTATCAAGCTTATTTCGATCTTTCCAGTGGCAGTCGGGTTTTTTAATTTTTTAATCATTTGTTTTATTTTATATTTTTTAGTTATATTATGACATGTGCATATCTCTTTTTCTAATGTCCTTCTAATTTCCTTCATATCGATACTTGACATAAAAACTTAAATCAATTAGCGAGAATGATTGTTTTTTCAAACAACTTTAAATCGTTATATATCCTAAACTATTATTTAAAATGAAAAATGATAAAAGGAACCTATAATTGATTTTAAAATACCTATTCAACGACACCACACATGACATAGTTCATCGACTTTTTTTTTTTCATTTTGACAATATGGCGTCTGGTTGTCGCTGTGGTGAATTTTGGTTACTGTCATGTCTTTAGTGACACTCGCAAGGCTAAGACTAATCGATTGACGTAAGAATTATCAAAATCGGCCTATGCATTTGGTCTCTAGAACGCCACATATAAACAAACATACATACATACATACTTACATACTTACATACTTACATACTTACATACTTACATACTTACATACTTACATACTTACATACTTACATACTTACATACTTACATACTTACATACTTACATACTTACATACTTACATACTTACATACTTACATACTTACATACTTACATACTTACATACTTACATACTTACATACTAACATACTTACATACTTACATACTTACATACTTACATACTTACATACTTACATACTTACATACTTACATACTTACATACTTACATACTTACATACTTACATACTTACATACTTACATACTTACATACTTACATACTTACATACTTACATACTTACATACTTACATACTTACTTACATACTTACATACTTACATACTTACATACTTACATACTTACATACTTACATACTTACATACTTACATACTTACATACTTACATACTTACATACTTACATACTTACATACTTACATACTTACATACTTACGTACTTACGTACTTACGTACTTACGTACTTACGTACTTACGTACTTACATACTTACATACTTACATACTTACATACTTACATACTTACATACTTACATACTTACATACTTACATACTTACATACTTACATACTTACATACTTACATACTTACATACTTACATACTTACATACTTACATACTTACATACTTACATACTTACATACTTACATACTTACATACTTACATACTTACATACTTACATACTTACATACTTACATACTTACATACTTACATACTTACATACTTACATACTTACATACTTACATACTTACATACTTACATACTTACATACTTACATACTTACATACTTACATACTTACATACTTACATACTTACATACTTACATACTTACATACTTACATACTTACATACTTACATACTTACATACTTACATACTTACATACTTACATAAATGCATACATACATACATAGACTGATAAACACATTACCCTCCTTTGCGTCGCGCAGTCGGGTAAAAACAACGTACGATTGAATTGTATAAAAGTGGTAAGATCGTTGCCGTATTGGTTTGTACTGTAAGGGTGATGTGTCTCAATATATAAAATAAATAAATAAATAAAGTAAATAAAAAATAAAAAATAAAAAAACTTCAAGAAAGAACTACCCAGAATTATCCAACTGGGTTGGGCAGCATTTCGCAAACTACGTCGAGTCTTCTCTTCTCCCCTACCGTAATGCCTGAAAACAAAGGTCTTTGACCAGTGTGTCCTACCTATTATGACTTACGGTGCCGAAACGTGGACACGTTTGTATTTTGACGGTAGGGCTAGTCTATAACCTAAAAGTCGCGCAGCGGGCAATGGAACGAACTAAGCTTGGAGTTTCTTTGAAGGATAGAATTCGAAAAGAGGTCACCCGACACAGAACCAAAGTTACCGTCATATCTTGCAGAATAAGCAAGCTCAAGTGGCAATGGGCTGGCCACATCTGTCGAAGAACCGATGGCCGTTGGAGCAGACGAGTCCTAAAGTGGAGACCGAGAGAAGGCAAACGCAAGGTAGGACACCCCCTAGCCAGATGGACTGACCACCTGAAAAAGGTGGCTGGAATAGACGTAAGTGGAAGGGGGAGGATCGGATGAAATGGCGCACATTGGGACAGGCCTATGTCCAGCAGTGGACAGCGGTGGGCTAGTTGATTGATTGATTGTACATCATTACTAGTAGCTTTCAACGACGCAACTGGGTAACATATTATTTCACTAGTAGTACTAATATCAATATACACGCTGATATGTTCAGTTGTATCATCTTAACCACACTTTGTATCAAAGTAAACATCATATTTTTACAGACTCTAGAGGTGTCTAATGATATGAATGTGTTTTTTCTGACAAATTTATTATTAAACGCTCAATACAACTCCCTATTACTTAAACGAATAATATTTATTTCAACCCTTTCTATTTTTTCATTTGTCTAGAGCACAACAATAGAATGTAAAAAACTTGTACCATTTGTCATGAAACCTATAGACAATGTGTAAAGTAAGTCAAGTTAATTTGTATTAATGGTCACAAAATTGTTTAATAAATGTTTGATGTGTTTATTGATATAACTGTATATTTTCATAAATAAAAAAAAAACTATACATATAAATCCTCAAATTCGGCCATAAAAACCTTCGCTATTATTGTGTCTATTAATCACAGTAGCATGTTTTTATTTTATTTCACTGTAAAATGAGTGACAATTTTGTAAAATTTTAAACTGGATTTTCTCAAAACTATGATTTTCGAGATAAATCACTTTTCACTGACACTCCAGAATTATATTGTTGCCTTTTAATTTTAAATATTAACGAAATATCGTCAGCAAATAAAATATTATTATCAGTGTCCCTTACGTAGCTAATAAAATAACACTATTATTGTCCTCTGAATAGGACAATTTTAGTAAGGTAATTTCTTAATGTTTCTTTAGACACATTTTTTAGTGACGCTCCATATCTGAACCTTATTGACAAATATATTCCAATTAAATATTGAATAATAAATAGCGGTGGCTGCTTTTTAGCATGTGACGTATATTGCGCTGATTATAACAGCTGTTTTTAAAGCGTCTACTGCAAACCAATGCTAGGCTCCCATCCATTTAAGGTAATAATCCATTATAGCCTACAATTTGAATTTTTTATGTAAAGAAATATTCCACTTAGGTGGCAGACAAGCACACAGTCCACCTAATGGGAAGTGGTTACCGCGGTCTAATCCATCACCAATATTATGAAATAATAAAACTATTATTGTACACAAATAATATTATCGATATATCGATAGATTGTTTGCTTTTAGTCAATCCCTGTGCCAAACGGTATTATTTTTTGTATACGAATATTTTATTAACACAGATGTGATTTTCTAAATTAGTATAATATTCTGAAAATAGAGAGCTTGCTGCATTATATTGAACCTAATATAGAACCACATTCTAATAAAACAAACACCATTTTAGGGTGATTTTCAACAAGTGATTTTTTTGTATCATTTCGGTGAGATTTTTCTATTACAATGTCTTGTTAATATATTTTGTAACGAAAATAAACTTTAATCTTATTTGTAACATATGCGTGAGTGGACATCATGTAACATCAAAATTTACTGAAATATTTAAGATTGAATTTTTGGGAGCCCACAGAAATGAAAAGTGTCCACTGAAATGATAAATCGTCCACCGAAATGACTAGAATGTGCACCGGAATGAAATTAGCCCACTGAAATGATACAGCCAAGGACATCATTTATTTTTTAGGAGGATTCCGTAGATTGTCTGAAACGAATCTAAATAAATTCCATAGAGATATCACTAGACTGTATTTGTGATATTTATTAAATATAATAACAAACTATTATATTAGAGAAAAAAAGTAATTTTTTTTGCGGAACGAGTGTTGTGTTTTTACCCGACTGCGCGACACAAAGGAGGATAATGTGTTTATCAGTCTATGTATGTATGTTTGTTTCTATGTGGCGTTCTAGAGACCAAATGCATAGGCCGATTTTGATAATTCTTACGTCAATCGATTTGTCTTAACCTTGCGAGTGTCACTAGATACATGACAGTAATTAAAATTCACCACGGCGACAACCAGACGCCATATTGTCAAAATGAAAAAAAATCGATGAACTATGTCAAGTGGGGTGTCGTTGAATAGGTATTTTAAAATCATCTTTAGGTTCCTTTTATCATTTTTAATTTAAAATAATAGTTTAGGATATATAACGATTTAAAGTTGTTTAACGAAACAATCGCTAATTTTCTTAGTTATTTATTTTAAGTTATAAGTTTTTATTACAAGTATAAACGATATGAAGGAAATTAAAAGGAGATTACAAAAAGATATACATGTCATATCATAACTAAAAAGTATAAAATAAAACAAATTATTAAAAAATAAAAAAAACCGACTGCCACTGAAAATACCGAAATAAGTTTGATAGCAGGCGGTACCCATTTGCCAATCATAAACCGAAAGAAAATTAATGGGTACCGGCTGCTATCAAACTTATTTCGGTCTTTTCAGTGGCAGTCGGGTTTTTTTATTTACTGGTAATAATAATAGTGTTTTGTATGTAAAACTTCAAAATGTACTAAATCAACTCTTATATTTTTACGACACAATGATTTAATAAGAAAAATTATAAAAATAATGTAAGTATGTTCAAAAGAGCTAAACACTTCATCTTAAACATAACAAAAAAAAAATAGATCACGTTATCGTAAATTATTGCTAACAGTTTGGCTATATAATCCGATTATGTACTTATGCGAAAAGAATGAAAATAGCGCAATCACTAGTCACTATTGCAACAGAATGAATGAATTCAATGAATCGATCCTGCTTCTTTTTTTCTAGCATATCTCTCCCTGTCTTTTCTAAGAAACTCTTCGCGTGTGACGTCATTGCTCTTAATTCTCTCTTTTCTTCTTCTTTCATATAACCTTCTTTTTTCTAACCTTTCCTTTCTGGTCTGTAGCTTAGGTCGCGGCATCCTAAAATCCAAATCATAATTTTTAAACATTGAACATCACATTATCGTTGAGAATACACATTGTCTAGAAGTAAGTAGGTACATCTATAATCCATTTTCTAACAAGATATTTTAAACTGTTTTTTTATTGTATTGTGATAAATAAAAGAAAAAAAAAACAAATATTAACACATCAAATTAATCCCAAATATCGAACCTACAATATCTAGAATTATCTCACCAAATTTTTATGATTCAATCTTAGACTCAAGGATCTCTAAAACTTATGATTTTATCATTTCTAAGTTAAATTTCATTTAAGTGGACTGTTGTCGGTATTACAGTCCACCGAATCCACTGAAATGATAACACCGAGGTGATAAAACTAATAAGTTTTACATTTAACTCCGATATTAGAATTAATATTAAAATGTCAACACTGCTGTAACAAAACATATCTTACGGCGAATTTAAAACACAATTTTGAAATAAATTGAATGAACCTAACACGAGCTATAACGGCCACAGAAATGACACTATTTTTGTCCCCATATCACTGAAATGATATACTTACTTTTCGGCGGGAATCCACGATGATTTTGTGAAGCGTTCATGCGATCCAACGAATGGAGGTGGCCTGATTCGAAGTAAGGAAAGGCACGGGGGGCGCAAAAACGCTATGTTGACGAAGTTACTCTACTAAAACTTACTGTCCACCAAAATGATAACTTTTTACAGGACAAAAGTAGACTGTTTAATACAATGTATAAGAAATAAGATAAACAAACAATATTAGTTCTTTTCTATGGGTCATATTATAATTTATTCATACAAAATTCTATTTTAGTCCAAATGTTAAATACAACTGCAGGGCAAGATATTTTACGAGTGAAATTCGATTCAGGACAGGTCACCGAAATGATAAAATGACACTTTGTAATTAATTTTTTTTATGTAATAGAGGACATTACTCAACAATTTTTTTTGCCATGGTAGAGAAGTACCTATTATACTATGAAAAGTAATCAAAATCGTAAAACCAACACATTGCACTACCGTTCTCAGGCTTGCCGTGTATTTTTTTTGCTTTTGCTATTCACCCTTTATATTCTTTATATCATTCTGTTAGAAATTTATAAAATTGCAATGGATGAAATTCGGTATACCAGGTATAACAAATGCCATTAGACTTTTATGACAGTTGGTTATTTCTGACAATGGTGTATAAATTTTATAAAAATTGGTTTCATTTGAATGTTTTTTTTTATAGCATATTATATTATGCTAACTTTTAAGTTCGAAAAACATCGGGAAAAATGAAACGCGCAAGTGAGACTTGAACTCACAACCTTTCCCTTACAGGGTAATGCTCTTCCTACTGAGCTATTGAGCCACACCTGATTCATTTGGTATTTAAACGCAAATCAAATGAAATACCTTTTTTATGAAATAATAATCCAAATTTGCATCAAAATTACTGATTGCACAGCAGAATACTAAACTCAAAAGTATTAGAAAACACACTACAATTTATTTTCGTAACGTACAGCTGTTTATCTTAATGCAAAGCAGTTTTATTAATGCACTGCTAATGCACGCCAAAATAATCCAAATTCACATCAAAAATACTGATTGAGCACCAACAAACTACTTACGTGCTTATAAAAAAAAATAACCACGAAGATATAAGGCGGGAGCTCCGCTTCGCTTCGCTCCCGCCTTAGTCTTCTAACCTAACCTTTCTGGGTGGATCCATTTCGGGGTGGGTGGTGATCATTCTGAACTTAATTACTTATTATACATGTTACTCGGATAGATATTTTACTTTGACAATGCTGGAGCGTCAGTGAAAACTGATACATCTCTAGTTATATTACTTATTATATTTTTTCATATATAAAAAAATATCTATCTTTGACTCTTATCCCCGTATCTCTAAGGTTTAAAATGAGCGAGTTGATTTGGAGCATAATGATACAACTGAACGTTTTTTTACCATTTCAATTGTGTAAAATAATACTTTTAAAATCATATCAAATTGAACAAAAAATTGTTTTTTTATTTCTGTATTGTATAATGATACAAATTGAATTAACGCGTTTAACACAATGTAGATGTATAGATTAGAATTAGTGCATTGTAATATAAGTAGACTTCCATTAATATACATTTTAAATTTACTCTTACATTCGTTCGTGAAAAGTGATACAATTATATTTATGACGTAAAAAAACAAATAAATTTTAATAAAGTTATGTGTAAAATGATACAATTCTTAGAGAATCAATTAACACCATGATATATTACAATCGTTAAATGTGTCGAGTGATATAACTAAATAAGTATCAATATAAACGCAATGTCGGTTTAAGTGTCTAATAATACAATTATAGTTGTACCAAAAACACAAGCTTATTAAATATTTTCATCATCTAAAATTAAGTGAAAAGTAATACAAATCCTTAGCAAACACCTCCCGCCATCCCCATCCCGCGTTGAACTATGTTAACGAGATGGTAATATTATGATACAAGAAGGAATACCCAAGTGAAAGAGGAATAATGTTGTTTAGTGATGCGACCGACTCGCCAGTCTCGCTTCGACGTTCGCACAATGCTTATGGTATGTAAGTTGTATCATTATACACAAAATACGTAATATTTTTATGAGCATTATTTTATTAGTATTTGATACAAGTTTTACGCAAATGAAAATAATAATGCTATTTAAGTAATGTAGCATTCAATTATAAAGATCATAAGCTTTTTTTTTATGAGGCACACGTCAATCTGAGTTCACCTCGCCTGATGGTTAGCTAAAGGCAAAGTCTCGGAAATCGAGTCACCATCGTAACCATGTACCATGTTAACAGTAGTGGCACACAGCTTGACGGCCTCATCAGATGCCTTTTCACGCCCCACTTAAAGGACCCGGGACTGTAGGAAGAAGGAAGGAAGGAAGGAAACACGTGAGCTGGCAGGGAGTTCCAGGTCTTAATGATGCGGCATAGGAATGAGTTACTGAAACGCTTGGTTCTAGAAGTTATGATGATGGCATCTTAGTCCTGTATGTGTTGTCCTATGAAGGAAAGGAGAGGGTAGGACTAATTGGAAGAGCTTATTAGAAATCGATCGATAGAGCATCTAGTAAGTACGTTGCGGAGCCATCCCAAAGATACGAGCAGTATTCCACGCAGGAACGAATTTGAGTCTTGTACAGAAGACACCGATGCTCCAGCGTGAAAAAATGTCTCACTCTGTTCAGGACTCCGAATTTACGCGAGGCTGTTTTGATGATGCTCTCGATATAGCTTTTGTTATTCAGTTTGCAGCGAACATCCATACCGAGGAAATTGAGGTTATCCTGCAGTGGTAGTGGTGTGCTCTGAAGTGTGGGAGGGGTAAGGAAAGAAGAAACCTTTGCTGTAAACGCACATGCCTGCGTCTTCTTGGCATTGAAGTCGACCAAGTTCTCAACGCCCCATTGAGCAATGTGGTTCAGGATCCGGTCCAGCTCAGTGACAAGCAGCTGCTTTTGTTTTGCTTTTTCAGTATGTGCGTGATAACTCCTGTGTAAAGGTGCTGTCGTCTGCATAGCAATGAATGCTACCGTTAGAAAGCATGTCATTGATATGCAGAAGAAAGAGAGTGGGAGATAAGATAGAACCCTGCGGCAAGCCAGCATTTACCTGCAAGAACTCCGAAGCTTGTCCGTCACAAAGACGCGAATACGGTGCCCCTGCAGTAAGCTTGCAACCCATTTGCACAGTCCGGGAGGAGAGCTGTATGATTTTCTCGACGCGCCGGCCTTCGGTGTAAACTTGGATAAAACAATAGAGTATAAATATACCCATATTAATTTTAGTGAAAATGTCGAGTCCGCCATCTTGGATCGCTAAATGGATGATAAATTCGTAATTAGCGACCCCAAAAACCCTGAAAGCGATACCCATATCGACGTTAGTGAAAATTTCGAGTCCGCCATCTTGGATCGCTAAATGGATGATAAATTCGTAATTAGCGACCCCAAAAACCCTGAAAGCGATACCCATATCGATTTTAGGGAAAATTTCTAGTCCGCCATCTTGGATCGCTAAATGGATGATAAATTCGTAATGAGCGATCCCAAAAACCCCGAAAGCGATACCCATATAGATTTTAGTGAAAATTTGGAGTCCGCCATCTTGGATCGCTAAATGGATGATAAATTCGTAATCGGCGACCCCTAAATCCCTGATAATTATACCCATATCGATTTTTGAGAAAATTTCGTGTCCGCTATCTTGGATCACTAAATAATAAAACGTCAAAAAACAACAATTTTAACAAACAAAATGAATCATGAAAAAAAAAATTAAAAGCGTGATTAGTGTGATTACAAAATGAGACAGCCCTGAATCCTTAGTACCGAGTAAAATGTATGGGCGTACCGAGTAATACCCCGTCCCCCACCACTCCTCTCCCGTCCCCGCACGGTTGCTCTGTCTAGACGGCTTCGTTAGATTACATAATAATAATTACTTCAGAAATACACTCGTCGTATCGTACTAAAATTTTCTATATTATCATATCATTCACTGCCATTGTGACAAGCAAATTGTATTGTAAAGTCAGCGCCAGAACGATCTTTCCTAAAAAGTCTCAAAATGATCTTAATACTACACTATTAAGAGCAAATCAAACTATTTCATTCATTTAAATTGTATTATTGTCCAAACTAAAGGTGTATACCAAATATCAGAACAATCAGTCAACAGGAAGGGGGGGAAACAAGACAAATGAGATCGTTTTTAGCACTTTGTTCATCAAGATCGATCTGTTGCTGACTGTATCTACATGTTTCTTTGATGCTTACTATAAGTACCGTCAGTAAATTACTAACACGCCACACATGTCATTCTATATTCGGTTTCAAAAGGCGGAAACTATAAGTATGCTATTGTCTCCACGGGAACATTAGTCATAGGTATTTTAGTGCACTCGCAAAGGAGAACTGAGGCCCACCCCGGCAGGAATTACGGTACTAGCTTTTGCCCGCGGCTCCGACCGCGTGGATGTCGGTTATCACGACCAAACATAGCCTATGTGTTCATCCAGGGTATCAGCTAACTCCATTTTTTTTATATAGTATTCGTAATTAAACGGATACTCAGACAATTACAATCTAGACCTTGAGGCTAATAAGTAATTTTAATTTAACTTAATTTGCTAATAGGGAATTTACTAGCATTAGAGCAATAATTACACTATATAATACATTAGTTAGAAGTCAGTTGGAATGCAATGCAGTCATTGTTAACTCACTCATTAACATAAAAATTGCAGGCGCTTGTATTAAATTATCTTTATTTAGATTATGGTGAATAAAAGTTATGGAAAATGGCATTTTTGAAAACAAAAATTATTGCAAATACATTCATGGATTTAAATTATTATAACACTTGATCGATTATGACCAATGAAATTTGTGAAAGTCATTTTATGTCATTTCACGATTAGGGCAACTGAAGCATTAATTCTAATGAAATTATGGCAAATACCAGTATGGCATAAGAAATTATGGCAAACATTAGTAAACCAGAAAAAACATGAGAAGCTGCGGTGTATACGAGAGCTATAAGTCGGAACATGTGTTTTCAGCAATGGAGGCAAGGGTGAGATGCTGACACCTAACAGAGTTTTGTGTCTCATGATGATTTTAAATCATAGGTAGTGGTCTGCCACACTATAAACAAGACAGTTTGAGACATACAGCGTTGAAAAAACATGAGAAGCTGCGGTGTATACGAGAGCTATAAGTCGAAACATGTTGTGTTTTCGACAATGGGGTTAAACAAGGGTGAGATGCTGACACCTAACAGAGTTTTGTGTCTCATGATGATTTTCAATCATAGGTTGTGGTCTGCCACACCATAAACAAGACAGTTTGGCACACCCAGAGTCGAAAAAACATGAGAAGCTGCGATGTATACGAGAGCTATAAGTCGAAACATGTGTTTTCAGCAATGGAGTTAAACAAGGGTGAGATGCTGACACCTAGCAGAGTTTTGTGTCTCATGAAGGTTTTAAACCATAGGTAGTGGTCTGCCACACTATAAACAAGACAGTTTGAGACATACAGCGTCGAAAAAACATGAGAAGCTGCGATGTATACGAGAGCTATAAGTCGAAACATGTTGTGTTTTCGACAATGGGGTTAAACAAGGGTGAGATGCTGACACCTAACAGAGTTTTGTGTCTCATGATGATTTTCAATCATAGGTTGTGGTCTGC
Organism: Eilema sororculum; assembly: GCA_914829495.1. Classification (NCBI taxonomy): domain Eukaryota; kingdom Metazoa; phylum Arthropoda; class Insecta; order Lepidoptera; family Erebidae; genus Eilema; species Eilema sororculum. Next base: position 12,423,680 of record OU618555.1, read on the forward strand.
CACACCATAAACAAGACAGTTTGGCACACCCAGAGTCGAAAAAACATGAGAAGCTGCGATGTATACGAGAGCTATAAGTCGAAACATGTGTTTTCAGCAATGGAGTTAAACAAGGGTGAGATGCTGACACCTAGCAGAGTTTTGTGTCTCATGAAGGTTTTAAACCATAGGTAGTGGTCTGCCACACTATAAACAAGACAGTTTGAGACATACAGCGTCGAAAAAACATGAGAAGCTGCGATGTATACGAGAGCTATAAGTCGAAACATGTGTTTTCAGCAATGGAGTTGAACAAGGGTGAGATGCTAACACCCAACAGAGATTTGTGTCTCATGAAGATTTCAAATCATAGGTATAGGTCTGCCACACTATAAACAAGACAGTTTGAGACACCCAGAGTCGAAAAAACATGAGGAGTTGCGGTGCATACGAGAGCTATAAGTCGAAACATGTGTTTTCAGCAATGGGGTTAAACAAGGGTGAGATGCTGACTCCTAACAGAGTTTTGTGTCTCATGATGATTTTAAATCATAGGTTGTGGTCTGTCACACCATAAACAAGAAAGTTTGGGACACCCAGAGTTGAAAAAACATGAGAAGCTGCGATGTATACGAGAGCTATAAGTCGAAACATGTGTTTTCAGCAATGGGGTTAAACAAGGGTGAGATGCTGACACCTAACAGAGTTTTGTGTCTCATGAAGCTTTTAAATCATAGGTAAAGGTCTGCCACACTATATACAAGACAGTTTGGGACACCCAGAGTCAAAAAAACATGAGGAGCTGCGGTGTATACGAGAGCTGTAAGTCGAAACATGTGTTTTCAGCAATGGGGTTAAAAGGGTGAGATGCTGCCACCTAACAGAGTTTTGTGTCTCGTAATGATTTTAAATCATAGATTGTGGTCTGCCACACCAGAAAACAAGAAAGTTTGGGACACCCAGAGTCGAAAAAACATGAGAAGCTGCGGTGTATACGAGAGCTATAAGTCGAAACATGTGTTTTCAGCAATGGAGTTAAACAAGGGTAAGATGCTGACACCGAACAGAGTTTTGTGTCTCATGATGATTCTCAATCATAAGTAGTGGTCTGCCACACCATAAACAAGACAGTTTGGAACACCCAGAGTATAAAAACCATGAGAAGCTGCGATGTTTAAGAGAGCTATAAGTCGAAACATGTGTTTTCAGCAATGGAGTTAAACAAGGGTGAGATGCTGACACCTAACAGAGTTTTGTGTCTCATGAAGCTTTAATATCATAGGTAGTGGTCTGCCACACTATAAACAAGATAGTTTGAGACATACAGCTTCGAAAAAACATGAGAAGCTGCGGTGTATACGAGAGCTATAAGTCGAAACATGTGTTTTCAGCAATGGAAATAAACAAGGGTGAGATGCTGACACCTAACAGAGTTTTGTGTCTCATGAAGCTTTTAAATCATAGGAAGTGGTCTGCCACACCATAAACAAGGCAGTTTGTGACACCCAAAGTCGAAAAAACATGAGAAGATGCGATGTATACGAGAGCTATAAGTCGAAACATGTGTTTTCAGCAATGGAGTTGAACAAGGGTGAGATGCTCACACCTAGCAGAATTTTGTGTCTCATAAAGCTTTTAAATCATAAGTAGTAGTCTGTTACACTATAAACAAGACCGTTTGAAACATACTGCGTCGAAAAAACATGAGAAGCTGCGGTGTATACGAGAGCTATAAGTCGAAACATGTGCTTTCAGCAATGGAGTTAAACAAGGGTGAGATGCTGACACCTATCAGAGTTTTGTGTCTCATGAAGCTTTTAAATCATAGGTAGTGGTCTGCCACACTTTAAACAAGACAGTTTGTGACACCCAAAGTCGAAAAAACATTAGAAGATGAGATGTATACGAGAGCTCTAAGTCGAAACATGTGTTTTCAGCAATGGAGTTAAACAAGGGTGAGATGCTGACACCTAACAGAGTTTTTTGTCTTTTGTTGTTTGAACAATTTTAAATCATAGATTGTGGTCTGCCACACCAGAAAACAAGAAAGTTTGGGACACCCAGAGTCGAAAAAACATGAGAAGCTGCGGTGTATACGAGAGCTATAAGTCGAAACATGTGTTTTCAGCAATGGAGTTAGCAAGGGTAAGATGCTGACACCGAACAGAGTTTTGTGTCTCATGATGATTCTCAATCATAAGTAGTGGTCTGCCACACCATAAACAAGACAGTTTGGAACACCCAGAGTATAAAAACCATGAGAAGCTGCGATGTTTAAGAGAGCTATAAGTCGAAACATGTGTTTTCAGCAATGGAGTTAAACAAGGGTGAGATGCTGACACCTAACAGAGTTTTGTGTCTCATGAAGCTTTAATATCATAGGTAGTGGTCTGCCACACTATAAACAAGATAGTTTGAGACATACAGCTTCGAAAAAACATGAGAAGCTGCGGTGTATACGAGAGCTATAAGTCGAAACATGTGTTTTCAGCAATGGAAATAAACAAGGGTGAGATGCTGACACCTAACAGAGTTTTGTGTCTCATGAAGCTTTTAAATCATAGGAAGTGGTCTGCCACACCATAAACAAGGCAGTTTGTGACACCCAAAGTCGAAAAAACATGAGAAGATGCGATGTATACGAGAGCTATAAGTCGAAACATGTGTTTTCAGCAATGGAGTTGAACAAGGGTGAGATGCTCACACCTAGCAGAATTTTGTGTCTCATAAAGCTTTTAAATCATAAGTAGTAGTCTGCCACACTATAAACAAGACCGTTTGAAACATACTGCGTCGAAAAAACATGGGAAGCTGCGGTGTATACGAGAGCTATAAGTCGAAACATGTGCTTTCAGCAATGGAGTTAAACAAGGGTGAGATGCTGACACCTATCAGAGTTTTGTGTCTCATGAAGCTTTTAAATCATAGGTAGTGGTCTGCCACACTTTAAACAAGACAGTTTGTGACACCCAAAGTCGAAAAAACATTAGAAGATGAGATGTATACGAGAGCTCTAAGTCGAAACATGTGTTTTCAGCAATGGAGTTAAACAAGGGTGAGATGCTGACACCTAACAGAGTTTTTTGTCTTTTGTTGTTTGAACAATTTTAAATCATAGATTGTGGTCTGCCACACCAGAAAACAAGAAAGTTTGGGACACCCAGAGTCGAAAAAACATGAGAAGCTGCGGTGTATACGAGAGCTATAAGTCGAAACATGTGTTTTCAGCAATGGAGTTAAATAAGGGTGAGATGCTGTTACGTGAACACTGGTTCCGGTAATAAAAAATGAAAACATTTGAACATAGCAGTAATAAACGGTAAATACCGGTAGCTCGCGATTGCGGCGCGTACCCCCATCACTGGGTGGTGAACGCGGTCATTACCTTTTAAGGTAATGCATCGTGCTAACGCGCATATAAAATGAGTCACACGCATTGATAACCAATCAGCGCATTCCGTCAAACGGAGAATCGGCTGATGGGCCTAACACTAACCGACAACAAAGAAAAAAAACACGCCCCGCGCTCGCGCCGAGGTAGACGGCAGACCTCATTCGATCGCGAGACTTCGCGGCGGTACGTGATAATCTGAACGTGAACGTCATAATCTTAAAACCTAGATAACCTGTAGTCTAGATTCTGCTAGTTCTATTATAAGTGTTATACTAGTTACTATTTTTGTTAAGTAAAAAGTTCCCAACATAAGGGGTAAGTCTAGTGTCCTTAATAAACAGTGCGCGAGTATTAAACGATAGTCACGTAAATAATAAAGTAAAATAACATCTTCATTCGCGTGTAACATTCCTGCTTAGCCCCTAGGAGCTAAGCGTGATGATAGCTCATTTTTAGTACCTGCCTACCTGCGGTCGGGAGTTCGGTAGTTACCTAGCTGTAGTTTATCCTTTGTGTAAATGTAATTAAATTAAATTTTAAGAAAACTGTGATTAACATCGTAATCGTTAAAATGTTGTAAGAAAGTTATTGTATGAAGTGTGTCCATAATATATGTCGCGAGTATACATGTCGACAGACAGCCGAATATAGTAATTGCTTAAGAACTATTCAATTAGTTGTAATGGTTGATTGTTCATATTCTAAGAGAAAAATCAACTCGGTGATATCTCGCCATAATTTTCTATGGATACCCACATTTTGAAAATATGTAAATTGTCGAATTTTAATCTCGTTTTAAATCCACGGTTCAGCATATATATGTATTATAGTTTAATTATTACTGAACCATTTATTTATGGTTGATTGGACCGTGGTTAACGGGGTTACAGACGTACTTACGATTATTAATTCCGGAACAATCCAGTTTTATTTCTTTGTTTATTGTGTAATTTGTGTTATGTGTACCTACCATTGTACAGCGCCGCCGACCTTAGGGCCCATGTAGAAAATTATACGTGGGGGCCCGGCGCTGTTGCATTGGGTTCACGCACCAGTGCCTAATCGTGTGGTTGTCTCCCCAGAACTTGGTACCGGCTGGAATACCGGTGTCCAACTTCATACCGGCTGTAAAATCAGCACCGCACCGTACCGGCCCGCCTCCGAACCAGCTGACGTTGCCTGCCCGCTCCGTACCGTCTTGAAGACGGCCTTGGCGACGACCCCGCGGACCGGACTAGCAGCTGCGAAGCCTGGTGACCTTGAGGGGAAGACAACGTCACACTCGCACGGGACCAGCCCGGAACCCCAAGTTGAGTACCTTACTCAGCCTGCCGTTTATAGTGACGTGACCTTGTACCCGAACCGACACTCGACCTTGTCTTAGAGTAGTTTTATTATTGTAAAGCAGGACCTACGGATTAAAGTTGTAGATCTCGTACCAATCGTTTTCTTCATCCTTGACCCCGTAGGGCCCCGTATCAATGCTGACACCTAACAGTGTTTTGTATCTCATGAAGCTTTTGAATCATAGGTTAAGGTCTGCCACACTATAAACAAGACAGTTTGAGACATACAGCTTCGAAAAGACATGAGAAGCTGCGGTGTATACGAGAGCTACAAGTCGAAACATGTGTTTTCAGCAATGGAGTTAAACAAGGGTGACATGCTGACACCTAACAGAGTTTTGTGTCTCATAATGATTTTAAATCATAGATTGTGGTCTGCCACACCAGAAAACATGAAAGTTTGGGACACTCAGAGTCGAAAAAACATGAGAAGCCGCGGTGTATACGAGAGCTATAAGTCGAAACATGTGTTTTCAGCAATGGAGTTAAACAAGGGTGAGATGCTGACACCTAACAGAGTTTTGTGTCTCATAATGATTTTAAATCATAGATTGTGGTCTGCCACACCAGAAAACATGAAAGTTTGGGACACCCAGAGTCGAAAAAACATGAGAAGCCGCGGTGTATACGAGAGCTATAAGTCGAAACATGTGTTTTCAGCAATGGAGTTAAACAAGGGTGTGATGCTGACACCTAACAGAGTTTTGTGTCTCATGAAGCTTTTATATCATAGGTAGTGGTCTGCCACACTATAAACAAGATAGTTTGAGACATACAGCGTCGAAAAAACATGAGAAGCTGCGGTGTATACGAGAGCTATAAGTCGAAACATGTGTTTTCAGCAATGGAGTTAAATAAGGGTGAGATGCTGATACCTAACAGAGTTTTGTGCCTCATGAAGCTTTTGAATCATAGGTAAAGGTCTGCCACACCATAAACAAGACAGTTTGAGACAAACAGCTTCAAAAAACATGAGAAGCTGCGGTGTATACGAGAGCTACAAGGCGAAACATGTGTTTTCAGCAATGGAGTTAAACAAGGGTGAGATGCTGACACCTTACAGACTTTTGGTATATCATAATGATTTTAAATCATAGATTTTGGTCTGCCACATCAAAAAACAAGAAAGTTTGGGACACCCAGAGTCGAAAAAACATGAGAAGCTGCGGTGTTACGAGAGCTATAAGTCGAAACATGTGTTTTCAGCAATGGAGTTATACCAGGGTGAGATGCTAACAACTAACAGAGTTTTGTGTCTCATGAAGCTTTTGAATCATAGGTTAAGGTCTGCCACACTATAAACAAGACAGTTTGGGACACCCAGAGTCAAAAAAACATGAGGAGCTGCGGTGTTTACGAGAGCTATAAGTCGAAACATGTGTTTTCAGCAATGGAGTTGTACAAGGGTGAGATGCTGACACCTAGCAGAGTTTTGTGTCTCATGAAGCTTTTAAATCTTAGGTAGTAGTCTGCCACACCATAAACAAGACAGTTTGAGACAAACAGCTTCAAAAAACATGAGAAGCTGCGGTGTATACGAGAGCTACAAGGCGAAACATGTGTTTTCAGCAATGGAGTTAAACAAGGGTGAGATGCTGACACCTTACAGAGTTTTGGTATATCATAATGATTTTAAATCATAGATTTTGGTCTGCCACATCAGAAAACAAGAAAGTTTGGGACACCCAGAGTCGAAAAAACATGAGAAGCTGCGGTGTTACGAGAGCTATAAGTCGAAACATGTGTTTTCAGCAATGGAGTTATACCAGGGTGAGATGCTAACAACTAACAGAGTTTTGTGTCTCATGAAGCTTTTGAATCATAGGTTAAGGTCTGCCACACTATAAACAAGACAGTTTGGGACACCCAGAGTCAAAAAAACATGAGGAGCTGCGGTGTTTACGAGAGCTATAAGTCGAAACATGTGTTTTCAGCAATGGAGTTGTACAAGGGTGAGATGCTGACACCTAGCAGAGTTTTGTGTCTCATGAAGCTTTTAAATCTTAGGTAGTAGTCTGCCACACCATAAACAAGACAGTTTGTGACACCCAAAGTCGAAAAAACATGAGAAGATGCGATGTATACGAGAGCTCTAAGTCGAAACATGTGTTTTCAGCAATGGAGTTAAATAAGGGTGAGATGCTGACACCTAACAGTGTTTTGTGTCTCATGAAGCTTTTGAATCATAGATTGTGGTCTGCCACACCAGAAAACATGAAAGTTTGGGACACTCAGAGTCGAAAAAACATGAGAAGCCGCGGTGTATACGAGAGCTATAAGTCGAAACATGTGTTTTCAGCAATGGAGTTAAACAAGGGTGAGATGCTGACACCTAACAGAGTTTTGTGTCTCATAATGATTTTAAATCATAGATTGTGGTCTGCCACACCAGAAAACATGAAAGTTTGGGACACCCAGAGTCGAAAAAACATGAGAAGCCGCGGTGTATACGAGAGCTATAAGTCGAAACATGTGTTTTCAGCAATGGAGTTAAACAAGGGTGTGATGCTGACACCTAACAGAGTTTTGTGTCTCATGAAGCTTTTATATCATAGGTAGTGGTCTGCCACACTATAAACAAGATAGTTTGAGACATACAGCGTCGAAAAAACATGAGAAGCTGCGGTGTATACTAGAGCTATAAGTCGAAACATGTGTTTTCAGCAATGCAGTTAAATAAGGGTGAGATGCTGATACCTAACAGAGTTTTGTGCCTCATGAAGCTTTTGAATCATAGGTAAAGGTCTGCCACACCATAAACAAGACAGTTTGAGACAAACAGCTTCAAAAAACATGAGAAGCTGCGGTGTATACGAGAGCTACAAGGCGAAACATGTGTTTTCAGCAATGGAGTTAAACAAGGGTGAGATGCTGACACCTAACAGAGTTTTTTGTCTTTTGTTGTTTGAACAATTTTAAATCATAGATTGTGGTCTGCCACACTATAAACAAGACAGTTTGGGACACCCAGAGTCAAAAAAACATGAGGAGCTGCGGTGTTTACGAGAGCTATAAGTCGAAACATGTGTTTTCAGCAATGGAGTTAAACAAGGGTGAGATGCTGACACCTATCAGAGTTTTGTGTCTCATGAAGCTTTTAAATCATAGGTAGTGGTCTGCCACACTATAAACAAGAGAGTTTAAGACATACAGCGTCGAAAAAACATGAGAAGCTGCGGTGTATACGAGAGCTCTAAGTAGAAACGTGTGTTTTTAGCAATGGAGTTAAACAAGGGTGAGATGCTGACACCTAACAGAGTTTTGTGTCTCATGAAGCTTTTGAATCATAGGTAGTAGTCTGCCACACCATAAACAAGACAGTTTGAGACAAACAGCTTCAAAAAACATGAGAAGCTGCGGTGTATACGAGAGCTACAAGGCGAAACATGTGTTTTCAGCAATGGAGTTAAACAAGGGTGAGATGCTGACACCTTACAGACTTTTGGTATATCATATTGATTTTAAATCATAGATTTTGGTCTGCCACATCAAAAAACAAGAAAGTTTGGGACACCCAGAGTCGAAAAAACATGAGAAGCTGCGGTGTTACGAGAGCTATTAGTTCGCAATCTATTTTACTAAAAATTAAATAATTGTGTAACTTCATCGCGGTGAGTGTAATGGGATTATATGTGGAAAATTAAAAGAAAAAACATTCAGTGTTATGCAGTGCGCTATATTAGTTTAAACTAAAATAAATCTAAAATAAAAACTATATACAATAACATTGACTATAAACTACCCTATATTAAAAAAAAAATAACGTGTAAACAATAAAAAGTAAATAATAGTGGATTTTCATACCCCTGTGTGTAGACCAGTGCATAGTGGTTAAGACTAATAGTGAGTCCTGCAGGAACTGTGACCGGTACGGACAGAAATTAACTTTTCTTCTAACAGTGGCACTGACGCCATCTATTGTCCGGCGGCGGAACTAACATTTAGGATTTTTGGACAGACCATGGTGAATAAAAGTACGGGTGGCAAGTGTTCAACATGTGGGAAATTTCTATCCACGAAGGGGCCTGCAGCAGGATGTAAATGCGGAGGTAGGAGCAGAATAAAAAAAGACATCACCCTAGCTGCGCCTGGGGCGGGTGCCGATAGTGTGACACCACCCAGTCAGCCCGGCTCCTTAGAGTCTGCCGGCGGCTCGGGAACGTCTCTCGGGGAGCGGGCCAGCTGTTCGCCGCCTGAAAGTGATTTAGGCCATGAAATGCAACTGCTAAGGGCGGAAATTCGGGCTATGAGAGAAGATCTCAAGTCAGAACTGAGAGAATTCAGACTGGAGGTGGCCGATCTTCGGCAGTCGTTGGCTTCCTGCAGGACGAAGGTTGACTCACTAGAAAAGCGCTTCGAGTTGATTGAGAGCCGTCAGAAGGATGCCCAACCGGCACCGGAGCTAGAACAAAAAATTTATAAGCTGACACAAGAGCTTAATGACCGGGAGCAAGATCTTCTGCTCTCTGATGTAGAGATCACGAACCTGCCTGAGTGTGCTGGTGAAAACGTGGTCAATACGGTCGAGCTCGTAGCAAGGAAAATCGGTGTAACGCTTGAGAAAGCCGATATCGTGTATGCCGAACGAGTAGGCCCTCGGGTGGAGCGGGCTGCAGGATCAAGCGACGCGGGATCGGTTAGGTGCAGGCGCATTGTGGTTCGGTTGGCGCGACGCGGACTGCGCGATGAGCTTCTTCGGAATGCGCGGGTCAGGCGAGGTGCCACTTCGGCTGACCTGCCTGGATTTGATGGCCCTCCAAGGCGCTTCTACGTCAATGAGCGGCTGACAAGGACGAACAAGCAAATCTACTACCTCGCTCGACAGACTGCGGCGCAACTCAACTGGAGATACACATGGACAAAGCAGGGCAGAGTACTGGTGAAAGAGGTTGATGGAAAACGTACCCATACTATACGCTCGGAGGATGATCTCGAGCGTGTTTTTGGTAAAAGGACTCTCAATACAAGTAACAGTTAAATTAACCTCTACTGTAACATTATTTTTTTTATATATACCTATCATAATATGCGAATGTAAAACTAATTACTATATTTACAAGTTATTTACAATATGTGTAGCTATTTGCAGTGACTACTTAATAATTGAATACTCATACTTTGTAATGCTTATATTATATACAGACATCTACATGTGCCCCTGTGTCATATTGTGCGTTTTTTATATACATGTATCTACCTGCAACAATTTCTTGACTAAAACATATTATGACCTCACAGACCTTATATTATACTATACAAACAACAAGTGTGGCATGTTGTGTGATCTTTATTGTTATATTGACTATAGGCCTCAAACTGAAATGTTGGTGATGATGGTATGTGGCTGTCCAGGTTGTGTGTGTGATGTTTGGTTTGTACCTTTTCCCAATGGCAGGTCTTTGGTGTTTGCGCTGAGTGTTGAAGAGTGTGTTGCGGTAGGATTGGGAGGGCAAATAAACATGCACAACTATAATACCGGAAGGGTTGTTGTGCCCGCATACTGCCAACATTTAAATCTCATTTGGTATTGGATTTCTGTACATGCTCCTTGCATATGTAATTTCTATGTGTACAGGAATGCACAATAAGAAACATTTAAAGTTTGGACTTTTTAATGCAGGTTCACTAGGTACTGGGCAGGATGAGTTCCTTATTGCCATGAGTCACCATTCGGTTGATATCATGGCCATCAACGAGACATGGATGAAGTGGGGCGAGGATGGGCGAGCGCCTGCAGTACCAGGTTACAAATTAAGGCATACACCAAGACCTAAACAGATAAAGGCTGGCGTCGGGGGAGGAGTCGGATTTTATATTAGAAATGGTGTTAGCGTAAGGACTAGAGCTCACCCAATGGATCCTCAGGTTGAGGAGTACTGGCTATCTCTGTCTAGTATGGGCAAAAATGTTCTGGTTGGTACAGCATATAAGCCACCTTGGCTATGTGACGATAGGTTTATTGATAGTTTGACTGCCAGCATATGTGCATTGGCTCCCTATGATCACATCATTCTTTTGGGAGATTTTAATATAAACATGTTAATCCAGAGTTCGGCCAATGTACAGAAACTGCAGCAATTCTTGCACCACACTAATATGCATCAGGTAGTTAACTCGCCAACGCATTTCACCAATGACAAGAGCACCTTAATAGATATAATATGTACAGATATGAATGTACATAATATCACAGTCAGCCATGTCCCAGAACTAGGTAAACATGCCGTCGTCACTTGTGAGTCAACTTTAAAAAAAATCAAGGTGAAACCCAGATGGATCACATACAGACCATTTGGAGATATTCTGCCAGATTTATTTAATAGTGATCTTGCAATGATTCCTTGGCGCCATATGGACTCTCGGGTTACTGTTGATGATAAGGTAGATGCACTGTCCGCTTGGATTGTCCATGTATTTGACATGCATGCCCCTGTAAAGCGAAAACTGTTTAAGACCAGGAGTACACCATGGATAACTGATAATGTAAAGTTGCTCTTCCGCTTGCGTGACAAGGCAAGGCTAGTTTACCACAGTACTAAATTGGAGACAAAAAAGCAATATTACTTGGAGCTTAAACACCAAGCTGTTGTGGCATTGCGTAGTGAGAAGTCTGCTTATTTTACAAAACATATAAGTGAACACATTAATGACCCTAAAATAATGTGGAAAAATCTAAAAACTCAGATACTCGACTCGCATAAGGACTCTTATTTACCGGCTCACTTTGACAACCCTCATGCCATTAACAAAGCCTTCCTAGATGTACCGGGGGAATGTGTGGTGAGCCTATCAAAATTAACATATTATGAACATCACAGGTATCACCATAATGTATGTTTTGAGCTTAGACCTGTAGATCATGCCACAATCCTGAAGATTATAAATAACATTGAGACACAGGCACAGGGTACTGACAAAATCAGTGCACAGATGTTGGCACTCACATTGCCAAACTCATTACATACTATTACCCAATTAATAAACACATCCATCACTACACATACATATCCGGGGATGTGGAAGTGCTCTGTGGTTCGGCCAATACCCAAAAACAGCCACCCAAATACCATCAAAGACCTCAGGCCTATCAGTATACTCCCGTGCCTGTCTAAAGTGCTGGAAAGGGTGGTGCATATGCAGGTCATGGAGTACCTGGAACAAAATGGTATTCTCCCTGACAAGCAGTCAGGTTTTAGAAAGGGTAGGGGTACAGCTATGGCCTTGTGTGATGTGGTTGGCAACATTCTGGAGGCAAGGGATCGTGGCGAGGGAACGATTCTCGTACTATTGGACTACTCCCGTGCTTTTGATGCCCTGGATACAACGCTGCTATTATCCAAGTTGTCCTACTACGGATTTTCCTCAGATACGGTAAAGTGGTTTAATAGTTACCTTACAAATAGATCACAATATGTGGAGATCCAGAGAGAGGATGGCACTGCAATATCATCATCCCCCCTTAAGGTGACCAGAGGGGTGCCGCAGGGATCAATCCTGGGCCCACTTTTGTTCATTTTGTATACCGCAGACATTACAAGCTCCTTTCAACACTGTCAGTTCCATATGTATGCAGATGACACACAATTATATTTATCTTTTAAGCCTGGTGAGACACTATCAGCCGTGTCTAAAGTGAATGAGGACCTGGAAAGGGTGGTTCAATGGTCACAAGAACATTCACTAATCTTAAACCCTCTAAAATCTAAATATATGATACTGGGTAGCAAGCTACAAATTCAGTCAATCTTGCACTATGACCCAGCTGTAGTTATAAATGGTCAGAGTGTTGCAAGGGTTGATGAGGCTATTAACCTTGGTCTTGTACTAGACCCACAGTTACGATTTGAAGGCCACATTGACAGGGTTGTAAAGAATTGCTTATACAGGTTAAAAGTTCTATACAGTATCCGTGACTACATTGGGACCACACTGAGGAAGCGACTGGTGGACAGTCTCATAGTATCAAGGTTTAACTACTGTGATACAGTATATGGTCCATGTTTACTGGCAAAAACTAAAAACCTTATTCAACGAATACAGAATGCCTGTGCCAGATACTGTTATCAAATACCAAGACGCCAACATGTAACACCCTATATAAATGATAATAACATACTAAAGATGGAGGCTAGAAGAAAGCTGCACTATGCCACTATGCTTTTTGATATTTTCAAAAGTAAAAGGCCCATTCACCTGTATGAGAAGATATGTTTTAGAAAGACGCACTATCCATACTCTCCCAGGTCTACTACTCGTGTGATAGCGGTGCCCCGACACAGGACCACAGCCTTCCGTGGTTGCTTGAAGTATGCAGCAATGCACATCTGGAATGATCTACCTCCACCTATAAGGGACCTAAAAACCAAATACAGCTTTAAAAAAAGGTACAAGGCACTACTCCTCCTACATCAAAAGAATATGTGCTAAGCAGTTATAATATTACTTTTTTAATGCATACACACTACATAGTTACCTTGATGTGTTGGCCCCTAAGCTATATCATTCCAGACCAGACTCGTCTGCCGATGCTGTGTGCGATGCTTTAGGGTGTCGCGATGCTGCACTGGCTGTCGTTTGGGCGTGGACCTGGGATGGGGGGGTGGTGTATTTAGCTGAATGTGTAATATGTGAAACCATATAATTTGCCTATCTAATGTTACCTGCCTGCCTATTATTTTATTTTCTATACCCACACATGAATGTCAAGGTGCATAGTAGTGCCTTGCGTAGGGATATTGCAAATGCTACGAATTTAAGTCTATTACAGTTGTTATATTTGAGAAATTCCTTACCTTTTACCGTTGTTACTGCAAATCATTAATGAGGCGATATTGCTAGGCGACGTCAGGTGGCACTTAAGGGTTTACACTGAAAAACAGCTCTGTGGTGGTTAATACCCACCTCAGTATATGCTGAGTGTCTAGCCCTATTGCGGACGCAGCGTACATACATGTTTTGTAGTTCGAAATTCTAAAATTAGCTCAATATTACACGTGGCAAGTGAGACAATTTTGTGTGATGGCTTTGCTTTGTGCCTGTTTGTGCCACGTAAAACATGACACGTTGACAGACAAGACAATGTCATTAATGTCACATGTGTATCGCCGCGTTATCTGCCCAGGCGGCGACCATAGATAAGAAAAATATATATCTTCCGCATCAGAACGAACCGTTCTCAGAGTTCGGTTCGGACATTATTAAATATGCATTCGCTGCCTGGGTAGTTGCGTGAGCTGCGGGTTCACTCACTTGTTTGAACGTTTGTTTTTTGTTTTTGTTATTATTTATTGTTTGGATTTCTTTATATTTAGATATGTGCATGTGTTTTTATCCGCAATAAAAACCAATTTTCTTTCTTTCTTTTCAGCAATGGAGTTATACCAGGGTGAGATGCTAACAACTAACAGAGTTTTGTGTCTCATGAAGCTTTTGAATCATGGGTTAAGGTCTGCCACACTATAAACAAGACAGTTTGGGACACCCAGAGTCAAAAAAACATGAGGAGCTGCGGTGTTTACGAGAGCTATAAGTCGAAACATGTGTTTTCAGCAATGGAGTTGTACAAGGGTGAGATGCTGACACCTAGCAGAGTTTTGTGTCTCATGAAGCTTTTAAATCTTAGGTAGTAGTCTGCCACACCATAAACAAGACAGTTTGAGACAAACAGCTTCAAAAAACATGAGAAGCTGCGGTGTATACGAGAGCTACAAGGCGAAACATGTGTTTTCAGCAATGGAGTTAAACAAGGGTGAGATGCTGACACCTTACAGAGTTTTGGTATATCATAATGATTTTAAATCATAGATTTTGGTCTGCCACATCAGAAAACAAGAAAGTTTGGGACACCCAGAGTCGAAAAAACATGAGAAGCTGCGGTGTTACGAGAGCTATAAGTCGAAACATGTGTTTTCAGCAATGGAGTTATACCAGGGTGAGATGCTAACAACTAACAGAGTTTTGTGTCTCATGAAGCTTTTGAATCATAGGTTAAGGTCTGCCACACTATAAACAAGACAGTTTGGGACACCCAGAGTCAAAAAAACATGAGGAGCTGCGGTGTTTACGAGAGCTATAAGTCGAAACATGTGTTTTCAGCAATGGAGTTAAACAAGGGTGAGATGCTGACACCTAGCAGAGTTTTGTGTCTCATGAAGCTTTTAAATCTTAGGTAGTAGTCTGCCACACCATAAACAAGACAGTTTGTGACACCCAAAGTCGAAAAAACATGAGAAGATGCGATGTATACGAGAGCTCTAAGTCGAAACATGTGTTTTCAGCAATGGAGTTAAATAAGGGTGAGATGCTGACACCTAACAGTGTTTTGTGTCTCATGAAGCTTTTGAATCATAGATTGTGGTCTGCCACACCAGAAAACATGAAAGTTTGGGACACTCAGAGTCGAAAAAACATGAGAAGCTGCGGTGTATACGAGAGCAATAAGTCGAAACATGTGTTTTCAGCAATGGAGTTAAACAAGGGTGAGATGCTGACACCTATCAGAGTTTTGTGTCTCATGAAGCTTTTAAATCATAGGTAGTGGTCTGCCACACTATAAACAAGAGAGTTTGAGACATACAGCGTCGAAAAAACATGAGAAGCTGCGGTGTATACGAGAGCTCTAAGTAGAAACGTGTGTTTTTAGCAATGGAGTTAAACAAGGGTGAGATGCTGACACCTAACAGAGTTTTGTGTCTCATGAAGCTTTTGAATCATAGGTGGTAGTCTGTCACACTATAGCCAGGACCGTTTGAAACATACAGCGTCGAAAAAACATGAGAAGCTGCGGTGTATACGAGAGCTACAAGGCGAAACATGTGTTTTCAGCAATGGAGTTAAACTAGGGTGTGATGCTGCTGATCCTCAGAGACTGGATGGACAGATCGCGGGGGTCGGTAACGTTCCGCATGGCGCAGGTCCTTTCGGGGCATGGATGCTTCGGAAGCTACCTGTGCCGGGTGGGACGAGAGCCGACCAGTGGGTGTCACCACTGTGGCGGCGATGATGACACGGCGCAGCACACCCTAGAGGAGTGCCCCGCGTGGGCTGGGGAGCGCCGTGCTCTCATCGCCGAAGTGGGGACGGACCTCTCGCTGCCGGCCGTAGTTCTGTCTATGGTCGACGGCGGCGATGAGGCGTGGGCAGCGGTTCAGACCTTCTGCGAGACGGTTATCTCGCAGAAGGAGGCGGCGGAGAGGGAGAGGGAATGTGACCCCCTTTCCCTCCCACAGCGCCGCAAGAGAACCGGGGCTCGGAGGAGGCGGTACCACCAACTCCTCCCCCCCTAACCGGGCCGGGCAGTAGACGCGGGGGCGTCTGCTGCCCTTACATAGGCCTCGAGGTTGAAGGCGCACGTCGTGTCGCGTGTGCCTTGCCTAGGCGAGTGGCAGAAGGACTCCTCTTCTGCCGCACCAGAGATGGGCCTGCCGTGGATCAGCGGCGTGCGACCCACACGACGATGGCGGAAGATGTTGTTCCCGCCATCGTCGATATGTGGTGACGACGGACACCGTGGTGGTTTAGTGGGTAGTCTGGCCTCCTTCGAGGCTAGGAGTCCCACACGAAGCCCACTCCCTGCCCCCGTGGGGGGTGAGCGAAGTGCTTAGAAGCATTCCACCACGTAAAAAAAAAAAAAAAAAAAAAAAATAAAAAAAAAAAAAAAAAAAAAAGGGTGTGATGCTGACACCTAACAGAGTTTTGTGTCTCATGAAGCTTTTATATCATAGGTAGTGGTCTGCCACACTATAAACAAGATAGTTTGAGACATACAGCGTCGAAAAAACATGAGAAGCTGCGGTGTATACGAGAGCTATAAGTCGAAACATGTGTTTTCAGCAATGGAGTTAAATAAGGGTGAGATGCTGATACCTAACAGAGTTTTGTGCCTCATGAAGCTTTTGAATCATAGGTAAAGGTCTGCCACACCATAAACAAGACAGTTTGAGACAAACAGCTTCAAAAAACATGAGAAGCTGCGGTGTATACGAGAGCTACAAGTCGAAACATGTGTTTTCAGCAATGGAGTTAAACAAGGGTGAGATGCTGACACCTAACAGAGTTTTTTGTCTTTTGTTGTTTGAACAATTTTAAATCATAGATTGTGGTCTGCCACACCAGAAAACATGAAAGTTTGGGACACCCAGAGTCGAAAAAACATGAGAAGCTGCGGTGTATACGAGAGCAATAAGTCGAAACATGTGTTTTCAGCAATGGAGTTAAATAAGGGTGAGATGCTGACACCCAACAGAGTTTTGTGCCTCATGAAGCTTTTGAATCATAGGTAAAGGTCTGCCACACCATAAACAAGACAGTTTGAGACAAACAGCTTCAAAAAACATGAGAAGCTGCGGTGTATACGAGAGCTACAAGGCGAAACATGTGTTTTCAGCAATGGAGTTAAACTAGGGTGAGATGCTGACACCTAACAGAGTTTTGTATATCATAATGATTTTAAATCATAGATTGTGGTCTGCCACGCCAGAAAACAAGAAAGTTTGGGACACCCAGAGTCGAAAAAACATGAGAAGCTGCGGTGTATACGAGACCTATAAGTCGAAACATGTGTTTTCAGCAATGGAGTTAAACAAAGGTGAGATGCTAACAACTAACAGAGTTTTGTGTCTCATGAAGCTTTTGAATCATAGGTTAAGGTCTGCCACACTATAAACAAGACAGTTTGGGACACCCAGAGTCAAAAAAACATGAGGAGCTGCGGTGTTTACGAGAGCTATAAGTCGAAACATGTGTTTTCAGCAATGGAGTTAAACAAGGGTGAGATGCTGACACCTATCAGAGTTTTGTGTCTCATGAAGCTTTTAAATCATAGGTAGTGGTCTGCCACACTATAAACAAGAGAGTTTGAGACATACAGCGTCGAAAAAACATGAGAAGCTGCGGTGTATACAAGAGCTCTAAGTAGAAACGTGTGTTTTTAGCAATGGAGTTAAACAAGGGAGAGATGCTGACACCTAACAGAGTTTTGTGTCTCATGAAGCTTTTGAATCATAGGTAGTAGTCTGCCACACTATAAACAAGACCGTTTGAAACATACAGCGTCGAAAAAACATGAGAAGCTGCGGTGTATACGAGAGCTATAAGTCGAAACATGTGTTTTCAGCAATGGAGTTAAACAAGGGTTTTCTTTTTTTTTTTTTTATCGTGCGAAAAATCCCCACGGATACCACCCCCACGGAGCCGGTGGAGGCGGTTATGTCGGACTCGAACCGACTAAAACGCACGTCCTTGGCTGCCGGAGGTGAGATTGCCAAAAGCATATCTCTCGCACCCCGGCAGACCCAGGACCATCTCTTTCGAGATGGCCCCCTTCGGGTTGTGGGGACCAAAATGTCCCCATCTAGCCCCGGTTACGGGGAGGCGCACTTTGCGCCGCCGCCGCGGCCTGCTTCTGCTAGGGTGACAGGCGGCTCCACCGGTCACCCCCAGGCCAGCGCTCATGGAGGACGGAGGTCGTTCTGCGACCTCCGACGTCCGGTTCGCCTTCGCTCTGCACGGGCTTCCCGGGCCCGGAGTCTGGTCCGGACCCGACCAGCCGCCTCCTTCTCGAGCATTACTTGCTCGCAGAAGGAGGCGGCCGCACCCCAAGCGTTTGCGCATCGTACCATCGCTGTGAGCAATGTGACGAGTGTGAGGACTCCCACCCCTCGAGCCGCCACTAGGACCTGCCTCGGCGTGTCCCACGCCGGGCACGCGGTCAGCGTGTGCAGCTCTGTGTCCTCGCTCGCATCACAGTGATGGCACTCAGACGTTGGCTCCTTCCGGATCCGACACAGGTAACTCCCGAAACACCCGTGTCCGGTAATCGCCTGCGTCAGCCGGTACGAGAGGCTGCCGTGTGGCCTCTCTAGCCACTCCTCCATGATGGGTCTTACCGCCGCTATTACGGCGTGCCCTGCGCTTGGTCGCCCAAGTCGTAGCTCCCATTCCGCTACCATGTCCCTGTGGAGCTGAGACCTCACGGCCCGAATTTCTTCGGGCTCGGGTTCCCGTCCCTGCTCCCGCGCCTCCTTACGATACCGATATAGCATCGAAAGGGCTCTCGCATCCAGGTTCCACGGTAGGGATCCGGCAAGGAGACTCGCCGCCTCGAAGGATATCGTGCGGTACCCCCTAATGGCCCTGCTGGCCATTGCACGCTGCGGTCCACGCAGCAGACGCGCATTGTGGACCGTCAGGGTGTCCGCCCATATTGGGCACCCATATAGGGTCATGGACCGCACGACTCCCGCGTAGAGTCTCCTGCAGGAGTCATCAGGCCCCCTCATGTTGGGAAACAGCCGCCCCAAAGCGGCAGCTGTGTCCTTCAATTTGGGGGCCAGTCTTCGGAGATGCTCCCCGAAGTTCCACCGGCCATCGAGTACGAGCCCCAGATATTTCATCTGGGCTTTGAGGCCGATGGAAATGTCTTCCACTATGAGGCTGGAATCCTCCGGTGGCACGCGCCGAGGCCCATGAAAGAACATGGCCTCGGTTTTATGCAGAGCCACCTCGAGACCCAGCCGCCGAATCCGTTCCACGACTTGGGCAACCGCAGTCGTGGCCTTCAGGGTCGCTTCGCGGTATGTAGCCCCGCACGCCGTCACCAGCGTGTCATCCGCATAACACGTGACGGCGGCACCGTCCACGAGCTCACCGCGAAGCACCCAGTCGTAACCGATGTTCCACAGTAGCGGTCCCAGGACCGATCCCTGCGGAACACCGCACGACATCTCTCGCCGACCGAGCCCGGTCGCACTTGGGTAGACGACTGCTCTCTCCGACAGATACGCCCCGACTATGCGGCGAAGGTAGAGAGGCACTTCGTGATACACGAGCGCCTCCCTAATGCAGCTCCAGGGTAGGGTGTTAAATGCGTTGGCGATGTCCAGTGACACCGCCAACACCACCTCGCCCCGAGCGACGGCGTCCTTCGTCAGAGTCCTCACGCGCATGATGGCATCCACGGTGGAGCGCCTCCGGCGGAAGCCATACTGGCCATCCGCCAGGTCAGGCCCTACCCTGGATAGGTGCTCGACGAGGCGCTTTGCAATGACTCTTTCAAAGACCTTGCACACCTCGTCGAGCAACACTATTGGCCTGTAGGCGGACGGTGAGTCCGCCGGGCGCCCCGCCTTTCGGATGAGGACCAGTCTCCCCGTCTTCCACATCTTCGACTGCTTTATCGCTACTCGGAGGGCCTTTCTGGCCTCCCTGTACCCCGCATGAAGCTCCGCCTCTCGGGGCTCCGTATCTGCGGGGCGGCTACGCCTCCTTCGGAATCTGGTCCACCGGCGAAAAGCGATCACGGAGGCCTGTCGCAGCCTCGCGATGTCCGCTGACCACCAGTAGACCTGACGCCTCGGATTATAGGGCGGAGCCCTAGGCATAGCCGCGTTGCAGACACGCGTCATGGCCTCCCGGAACCACGCCGCCTCATCGTCTATGTCGACAGGCCTGTCCGGCGCAGAGGCCCAGGCCTGTACGATGGCGGCCTCCAGGAGGACCATGGACCAGGATTCATTCGCTTAAGCACCCAACGTGGCTCGCGTGGAGCCGGTGTAACCGGCGCGGCGCCCGCAGGTGGGGAGACGTCGAACCGAATGTATCGGTGATCCGACGCTGTCCCCACCTCCTCAAGGACACGCCAGCCCTGCACACGGCCTGAGAGCGGGGCGCTCGCGAACGAAAGGTCCACAATTGAGTCGCCCCAGCTCTTCACGCACGTGGCGACGGCCCCGCGATTCAGGAGAACTAGGCTGAGACTATCAGCCCAGCTCTCCACTGCCCTGCCCCTCGGGTTCGTGCACCGGGAACCCCAGTTCAGAGACCAGGCGTTGAAGTCCCCGAGCACCAGAACCGGGTGAGGGTAACAGGTATTGACGACGACGGCCAGATGATCCAGCCACTGCTGGTACTCATCTATGACTCGATTCGGCGAGAAGTAGACTGCCACGACCACTATTCCCCCCACAAGTGCTGCTACGCAGCCATTCCCCCTTGTTACGACAACAAGGGGGGGGGCTGCCGGCAGCGGCGTTGTGCACCAGTGCCACCGACCCGTTCAGGTTGGTTTCCCAGGCAGGCCCGAGAAACCGGTGAATGTACAGCTCGGTGACAGCGGCGACATTAATGCCCCACTGTGCCATGCTCTGGAGCAGAAGTGCCTGAGCATCGACACAGTGGTTCGCATTCGCCTGCAGGACGCGGAGCTGAGGATCCATTATGGAACCCCCATCTCCGCGCCCTGCCGCGAATCAGAGACGGAGCGCCTGCCTCCCGGCTTCGGCCTCCCCGCGGTGCAGGCCTTGCCACCAACCCTATGGTCGGCCGGCTTGCCCTCCGCTGCACACCTAAAACAGTGCAGCGGAGCTTCGCAATTACCGGCCTTATGACCGGGCTGGCCACAGCGGAAGCAACGGTCACCGACCGCTACTTCCGCCGTGCACTGCACCCCCACGTGGCCCACCGATAGGCATCGGAAGCACCGTGCCGGTCGGGCCTGCAGGAGCCGTACCTGCACCTTTTGGAAGCCCCCGATGAGGAGGCTCCGCCCATCGGCAACCTTTTGGGCTGCCGCGATGGGGCAGCCGACAACTGCTGCCCCCAGTCCACGACGGTCGAAGCGTATTGCTCCGACCCTCACTGTGTCCTGAGGACAGCCTCCGGTCTCCACCACGGCGAGCCTAAGCTCCTCGGCCGTGATGGAGTCGTCCAGACCCGATATGCGCACCTCTGCGCACTTGGTGGGCCTGGACACCCGGACGTCAGCTGCGTCCAGCGTTTCCCTAAACTTAGCCGCAAGGGCGTCGGCTTTAGGGCCGCTGGTAGCGCCGGGGACCTCGAAGATCCGAGCTCCGGTGCGCGTGGGCTTACACACCAGATCCGGGATCTCGAGGGCTCCCAGGTCGATGCATGCCCTTGCCTGCCTCACCACCTGGGCGTACTCCACACCCCTCTCCGACGCCTCCGCCGTCAACGTTATGACGACGGCCGTCGATCGAGGGACGCGGAGCCTCCTCGGCGCTGTTGCCATCGCGGCAGCCTTGGCCCTTCTGGCCAATTTGGCTGCCTTTTTGGCGGCGTTCCGTCTCTTTTTATTGGCTCCGGCTACCTCCCAGCCCCCTGACTGGGGGCTGGAGGATTTTGCCGGAGCCAGGGCTCGGGCCGGGGGCGGGGCTGAGGTCGGGGCTGGGGACTTCTTCCCTTTGCCCTTGCCCTTCCCCTTGCCTTGAGCGCTCTGGGCACCCTGAGCGGGACTCGGAGGACCTGGAGGGGGGCGGGGAGCCGGCACCGATGGGGCCGCCGCCGCCGCTCACTGCGGCGGCGTACCCGGCCTGCGTCGCGAGAGGAGGACGGCGGGCGATATCGAGGATCGCCTCCAGCCACCGGTTGGTGCGCTCCTCCTGTGCCGCCATCTCGGCACGTATGGTTGCCATCAATTCGGCCAACGACGCCGGCTCTGCCGGTCGGGTCGGCAGTGGCACCGGTTGCGGCGGCTGCGCAGTTTGCGCTGGCCGCTCTGGCTGTACCGGCCGCTCCGGCTGCACCGGCCGCCCCGTCAGCGCCAAGTGCGCCGACTTCTCCTGCTGCGACCTCCGCATTGACCGATTCACCACTCCCGGCAACTCGGTCAAGTTCTCCACTCTCTTCTTGAGGGCCTCCAGCTCCGCTGTGACCCTCTGGAGCTGGTGCCGGGACTCTGCCTCTCGTTGTTGGGCCTCGGCCTCCCTCCTCGCCTGTTCGGCCATCTGGTCAGCCAGACCCTCACCGGCGGCTGCTATTTGCTCGGCGATCCCGAGCATTTCTGCCTGCTCGGGAGTCGCAGACTCCGCCTGCCTTGCCACCATCCGGTTAAGGTGGTGGGCGAGGATCATGGTCCTCCTATAGATGGGCGAGTCCAGCGCCACATCTCTCTCCGTGCTGGATGGACCAACCCACGGGGAGGAGTCCCGGGCGGGGGCGGCCTTCCTACCGCTCCTCCTCGCCCTTTCGCGGCCGGTGGCCTGGACTTTGGCTGTCCGCTCCTCCTCTCCGCTGCTACTGCCACTACTGCCACTGGCGGCCGACCCGAGCCCGGGAGGGATGAAGTCCTCATCCCGCTCGTCCACCAGCGGCAGGGGAACCCGTTTGTTCCCCTTTCCCTTCCCCTTGCGCTTTTTGGCTGCAGACCTCGTCTGCAGCCCAGGCAGCACCTGCCTCACTACCTCGGTCGTGACGCCAGACTCCTCTGACGTCACCGC
Organism: Eilema sororculum; assembly: GCA_914829495.1. Lineage (NCBI taxonomy): Eukaryota > Metazoa > Arthropoda > Insecta > Lepidoptera > Erebidae > Eilema > Eilema sororculum. Next base: position 12,446,632 of record OU618555.1, read on the forward strand.
CGCCACCAATGAGGACGACGAATCGTCCAGGGGTAGCGCGACCTTCGCGCTACTTTTTAAGTTGGGGCCGGATCTAGAGCTCGGCGCCGGGCTCAAATGATGGTTGTGAGTTAAACAAGGGTGAGATGCTGACACCTAACAGAGTTTTGTGTCTCATGAAGCTTTTGAATCATAGGTAAAGGTCTGCCACACTATAAACAAGACAGTTTGAGACATACAGCTTCGAAAAAACATGAGAAGCTGCGGTATATACGAGAGCTACAAGTCGAGACATGTGTTTTCAGCAATGGAGTTAAACAAGGGTGAGATGCTGACACCTAACAGAGTTTTGTGTATCATAATGATTTTAATTCATAGGTAGTGGTCTGCCACACCATAAACAAGACAGTTTTGGACACCCAGAATCGAAAAAACATGAAAAGCTGCGGTGTATGCGAGAGCTATAAGTCGAAACATGTGTTTTCAGCAATGGAGTTAAACAAGGGTAAAATGCTGACACCTTACAGAGTTTTGTGTCTCACGAAGCTTTTAAATCATCGGTAAAGGTCTGCCACACCATAAGCAAGGCAGTTTGGGACACCCAGAGTCAAAAAAACCGGAGGAGCTGCGGTGTTTACGAGAGCTATAAGTCGAAACATGTGTTTTCAGCAATGGAGTTAAACAAGGGTGAGATGCTGACACCTAACAGAGTTTTGTGTCTCATGAAGCTTTTGAATCATAGGTAAAGGTCTGCCACACTATAAACAAGAGAGTTTGAGACATACAGCGTCGAAAAAACATGAGAAGCTGCGGTGTATACGAGAGCTATAAGTCGAAACATGTGTTTTCAGCAATGGAGTTAAACAAGGGTGAGATGCTGACACCTAACAGAGTTTTGTGTCTCATGAAGCTTTTAAATCATAGGTAGTAGTCTGCCACACTATAAACAAGACCGTTTGAAACATACAGCGTCGAAAAACATGAGAAGCTGCGGTGTATACGAGAGCTATAAGTCGAAACATGTGTTTCCAGCAATGGAGTTAAACAAGGGTGAGATGCTGACACCTAACAGAGTTTTGTGTCTCATGAAGCTTTTGAATCATATGTAAAGGTCTGCCACACTATAAACAAGACAGTTTGAGACATACAGCGTCGAAAAGACATGAGAAGCTGCTGTGTATACGAGAGCTACAAGTCGAAACAAGTGTTTTCAGCAATGGAGTTAAACAAGGGTGAGATGCTGACACCTAACAGAGTTTTTTGTCTCATAATGATTTTAAATCATAGATTGTGGTCTGCCACACCAGAAAACATGAAAGTTTGGGACACCCAGAGTCAAAAAAACATGAGAAGCTGCGGTGTATACGAGAGCTATAAGTCGAAACATGTGTTTTCAGCAATGGAGTTAAACAAAGGTGAGATGCTGACACCTAACAGAGTTTTGTTTCTCATAATGATTTTAAATCATAGATTGTGGTCTGCCACACCATCAAACAAGAAAGTTTGGTACACCCAGAGTCGAAAAAACATGAGAAGCTGCGGTGTATACGAGAGCTATAAGTCGAAACATGTGTTTTCAGCAATGGAGTTAAATAAGGGTGAGATGCTGACACCTAACAGAGTTTTGTGCCTCATGATGATTTTCAGTCATAGGTAGTGGTCTGCCACACCATAAACAAGACAGTTTTGGACACCCAGAATCGAAAAAACATGAGAAGCTGCGGTGTATACGAGAGCTATAAGTCGAAACATGTGTTTTCAGCAATGGAGTTAAACAAGGGTGAGATGCTGACACCTAACAGAGTTTTGTGTCTCATGAAGCTTTTGAATCATAGGTGAAGATCTGCCACACCATAAACAAGACAGTTTGAGACATTCAGCGTCGAAAAGACATGAGAAGCTGCGGTGTATACGAGAGCTACAAGTCGAAACATGTGTTTTCAGCAATGGAGTTAAACAAGGGTGAGATGCTGACACCTAACAGAGTTTTGTGTCTCATAATGATTTTAAATCATAGATTGTGGTCTGCCACACCAGAAAACATGAAAGTTTGGCAAACCCAGAGTCGAAAAAACATGAGAAGCTGCGGTGTATACGAGAGCTATAAGTCAAAACATGTGTTTTCAGCAATGGAGATAAACAAGGGTAAGATGCTGACACCTTACAGAGTTTTGTGTCTCATGATGATTCTCAATCATAGGTAGTGGTCTGCCACACCATAAACAAGACAGTTTGGAACACCCAGAGTATAAAAAACATGAGAAGCTGCGGTGTATACGAGAGCTACAAGTCGAGACATGTGTTTTCAGCAATGGAGTTAAACAAGGGTGAGATGCTGACACCTAACAGAGTTTTGTGTCTCATGAAGCTTTTAAATCATAGGTAGTGGTCTGCCACACTATAAACAGGAGAGTTTGAGACATACAGCGTCGAAAAAACATGAGAAGCTGCGGTGTATACGAGAGCTCTAAGTAGAAACGTGTGTTTTTAGCAATGGAGTTAAACAAGGGTGAGATGCTGACACCTAACAGAGTTTTGTGTCTCAAGAAGCTTTTGAGTCATAGGTAGTAGTCTGCCACACTATAAACAAGACCGTTTGAAACATACAGCGTCGAAAAACATGAGAAGCTGCGGTGTATACGAGAGCTATAAGTCGAAACATGTGTTTCCAGCAATGGAGTTAAACAAGGGTGAGATGCTGACACCTAACAGAGTTTTGTGTCTCATGAAGCTTTTGAATCATATGTAAAGGTCTGCCACACTATAAACAAGACAGTTTGAGACATACAGCGTCGAAAAGACATGAGAAGCTGCGGTGTATACGAGAGCTACAAGTCGAAACAAGTGTTTTCAGCAATGGAGTTAAACAAGGGTGAGATGCTGACACCTAACAGAGTTTTTTGTCTCATAATGATTTTGAATCATAGATTGTGGTCTGCCACACCAGAAAACATGAAAGTTTGGGACACCCAGAGTCAAAAAAACATGAGAAGCTGCGGTGTATACGAGAGCTATAAGTCGAAACTCCTGTTCCTCCTGTTTCTCTGATTGTAGCACAGTTGACGAAATGGTCCAGAAATTTTATGCAGTCTTGCGAGATGTTATATCAATTCATGTCCCAAGGCGTAATCTTAAGAAAACGAATATTCCAATATGGTTCCCTGGCAGTCTTGTCAGAATTTTAAAAGAAAAGCATAAGTTACGACTGCGGTATCAAAAGTATGGCAACCCCCGTGATCAGCTGGAGTACGAACTTCTACGCACACGCGCAGGGAACTTGCTTGAGTCATCGTACAAGTCCTACATAAACAGTATTGAGACCAGTTTACATCATAGCCCAAAAATATTCTGGAAGTTTATTAAAGATAAACGATCACACGGCTCTCAACTACCGTCCTCAATGACTAACGGTTCAGAAACGACCGGCACTGGAACCGGCATAGCAAACATGTTTGCCGGCCATTTCAAATCTACTTACAGTGATGCACCCTCTCAAGTTCAGCCAACATCTTTTGGAGCCACTAATACTGTATCGGCTATCATCCAACCCCTATCTCGCATCTTCCTCACCGAATGCTTAATATTAAAACATATTCGTAAACTTGATCATAACAAGGGAGCTGGCCCAGACGATATTCCTCCTCTATTCATCAAACGCTGCGCAACGGCTCTCACATATCCATTAAACCAAATTTTCACAAAATCGTTAGAGTTTGGTGTGTTCCCGAGTGAATGGAAGAAAGCTCGCATAGTCCCGATTTTTAAAAAAGGTGATAATACTAATGTTTGCAATTACCGACCAATCTCGATTCTGTCGGCGTTTTCAAAATTATTTGAGGCTGTTCTTTGTCCTATACTGTATAACCACACCAGCCATTTACTAACGGATAAACAACACGGATTCAGAGAAAAACATTCAGTTGTTACCAACCTGATCTCTTATACCTCCACCTTACTAAAATCGATCGACAGTGGTAAACAGACCGATTCTATCTATACCGATTTCAGAGCTGCTTTCGATAAAGTTAGCCACGAAATTTTACTTACTAAATTAGCAGCGCAGTATGGTATTTGTGGAAAGTTACATAACTGGTTTGACTCTTACTTACGGGATCGTTCACAAACAGTGGTAATTAGTGGCTTTGAGTCGGACCACTATGTATCTACCTCAGGCGTACCCCAGGGGTCACATTTGGGCCCAATATTGTTTGCACTCTTCGTAAATGATGTGGCAAAATGTATAAAAAACTCCTCGTGCTCCATTTACGCAGATGACATGAAAATTTTTAGGGAAATTAAATCTCAGTCTGAGGTGCAGCTACTGCAGGATGACATAAATAGGGTCGTAAATTGGTGCAAGGACAATAAAATGACTCTCAACGTAAAGAAATGTCAATATATCACCTTCACCAAAAAGAGAAAACCTTATATTGCCTCTTATACCATCAATGGCGAACCGATCACTCGGGTTCATCAAATTCGTGACTTAGGCATCATTTTGGACCAACAACTCACATTTATCCCACATTACGACTCCATCGTCAATAGAGCTGCCAAAATGGCGAACTTTATTAATCGCTCTACCGCTAGTTTTAGATCCCACAAATCTAAAATTATTTTATTCTTCTCTCTTGTCCGTAGTATACTCGAGTTCGGAAGTCAAATATGGAATCCCTGTTACACCATTCACTCCAACCGAATAGAATCGATTCAGAGATCTTTCACGAGGCGTATGGCATACCGATCACAAGGAATTAGCCACCGCCAGTCCTATAATGCTCGATTGAAATTCTTTAGGATGTGTCCTCTTAGCCATCGTAGACGCATGTTGGACCTAACATTTTTATATAAAATAATCAATGGCGCGACGGTGTGTGAAGACTTGCTATCGTCAGTTAGTCTCAACGTTCCTCGTAAAGCTAACTCACGACTGCCTCACACTGAGATCTTCCACATTCCCTTTCTCAGAACGACCACTGGTCGCAACGAACCTATATCTAGGATGCTGAGAACCTACAACCAGTTCTGGAAACTATATGATATTGACGTCTTCGGAAACAGTGCTGCCGGGTATAAATGGGGAATAATGAGAAATTACAAATATAATAAAAATGCGGGTGTTTAAAATTAATTTAAAATTAGCTTAATTAAAATTGAATACTATATTAGCTGTTAATTTTCCTATATAGTGCCATGTACTTAGACTTAAGAACGCTGTGCATATCTATAATTGGGTTATGTACTAGATATAAGTCCACAAAACCTATTTAAGTTTGAAATGTAATATACATAACCTGTTGATGTGCCTAATAAAAAAAAAAAAAAAAAAAAAAAAGAAACATGTGTTTTCAGCAATGGAGTTAAACAAAGGTGAGATGCTGACACCTAACAGAGTTTTGTTTCTCATAATGATTTTAAATCATAGATTGTGGTCTGCCACACCATCAAACAAGAAAGTTTGGTACACCCAGAGTCGAAAAAACATGAGAAGCTGCGGTGTATACGAGAGCTATAAGTCGAAACATGTGTTTTCAGCAATGGAGTTAAATAAGGGTGAGATGCTGACACCTAACAGAGTTTTGTGCCTCATGATGATTTTCAGTCATAGGTAGTGGTCTGCCACACCATAAACAAGACAGTTTTGGACACCCGGAATCGAAAAAACATGAGAAGCTGCGGTGTATACGAGAGCTATAAGTCGAAACATGTGTTTTCAGCAATGGAGTTAAACAAGGGTGAGATGCTGACACCTAACAGAGTTTTGTGTCTCATGAAGCTTTTGAATCATAGGTGAAGATCTGCCACACCATAAACAAGACAGTTTGAGACATACAGCTTCGAAAAAACATGAGAAGCTGCGGTGTATACGAGAGCTACAAGTCGAAACATGTGTTTTCAGCAATGGAGTTAAACAAGGGTGAGATGCTGACACGTAACAGAGTTTTGTGTCTCATAATGATTTTAAATCATAGATTGTGGTCTGCCACACCAGAAAACATGAAAGTTTGGCAAACCCAGAGTCGAAAAAACATGAGAAGCTGCGGTGTATACGAGAGCTATAAGTCAAAACATGTGTTTTCAGCAATGGAGTTAAACAAGGGTAAGATGCTGACACCTTACAGAGTTTTGTGTCTCATGATGATTCTCAATCATAGGTAGTGGTCTGCCACACCATAAACAAGACAGTTTGGAACACCCAGAGTATAAAAAACATGAGAAGCTGCGGTGTATACGAGAGCTACAAGTCGAGACATGTGTTTTCAGCAATGGAGTTAAACAAGGGTGAGATGCTGACACCTAACAGAGTTTTGTGTCTCATGAAGCTTTTAAATCATAGGTAGTGGTCTGCCACACTATAAACAGGAGAGTTTGAGACATACAGCGTCGAAAAAACATGAGAAGCTGCGGTGTATACGAGAGCTCTAAGTAGAAACGTGTGTTTTTAGCAATGGAGTTAAACAAGGGTGAGATGCTGACACCTAACAGAGTTTTGTGTCTCAAGAAGCTTTTGAATCATAGGTAGTAGTCTGCCACACTATAAACAAGACCGTTTGAAACATACAGCGTCGAAAAACATGAGAAGCTGCGGTGTATACGAGAGCTATAAGTCGAAACATGTGTTTCCAGCAATGGAGTTAAACAAGGGTGAGATGCTGACACCTAACAGAGTTTTGTGTCTCATGAAGCTTTTGAATCATATGTAAAGGTCTGCCACACTATAAACAAGACAGTTTGAGACATACAGCGTCGAAAAGACATGAGAAGCTGCGGTGTATACGAGAGCTACAAGTCGAAACAAGTGTTTTCAGCAATGGAGTTAAACAAGGGTGAGATGCTGACACCTAACAGAGTTTTTTGTCTCATAATGATTTTAAATCATAGATTGTGGTCTGCCACACCAGAAAACATGAAAGTTTGGGACACCCAGAGTCAAAAAAACATGAGAAGCTGCGGTGTATACGAGAGCTATAAGTCGAAACATGTGTTTTCAGCAATGGAGTTAAACAAAGGTGAGATGCTGACACCTAACAGAGTTTTGTTTCTCATAATAATTTTAAATCATAGATTGTGGTCTGCCACACCATCAAACAAGAAAGTTTGGTACACCCAGAGTCGAAAAAACATGAGAAGCTGCGGTGTATACGAGAGCTATAAGTCGAAACATGTGTTTTCAGCCATGGAGTTAAATAAGGGTGAGATGCTGACACCTAACAGAGTTTTGTGCCTCATGATGATTTTCAGTCATAGGTAGTGGTCTGCCACACCATAAACAAGACAGTTTTGGACACCCAGAATCGAAAAAACATGAGAAGCTGCGGTGTATACGAGAGCTATAAGTCGAAACATGTGTTTTCAGCAATGGAGTTAAACAAGGGTGAGATGCTGACACCTAACAGAGTTTTGTGTCTCATGAAGATTTTGAATCATAGGTGAAGATCTGCCACACCATAAACAAGACAGTTTGAGACATACAGCGTCAAAAAGACATGAGAAGCTGCGGTGTATACGAGAGCTACAAGTCGAAACCTGTGTTTTCAGCAATGGAGTTAAACAAGGGTGAGATGCTGACACCTAACAGAGTTTTGTGTCTCATAATGATTTTAAATCATAGATTGTGGTCTGCCACACCAGAAAACATGAAAGTTTGGCAAACCCAGAGTCGAAAAAACATGAGAAGCTGCGGTGTATACGAGAGCTATAAGTCAAAACATGTGTTTTCAGCAATGGAGTTAAACAAGGGTAAGATGCTGACACCTTACAGAGTTTTGTGTCTCATGATGATTCTCAATCATAGGTAGTGGTCTGCCACACCATAAACAAGACAGTTTGGAACACCCAGAGTATAAAAACATGAGAAGCTGCGGTGTATACGAGAGCTACAAGTCGAGACATGTGTTTTCAGCAATGGAGTTAAACAAGGGTGAGATGCTGACACCTAACAGAGTTTTGTGTCTCATGAAGCTTTTGAATCATAGGTTAAGGTTTGCCACACTATAAACAAGACAGTTTGAGACATACAGCTTCGAAAAAACATGAGAAGCTGTGGTATATACGAGAGCTACAAGTCGAAACATGTGTTTTCAGCAATGGAGTTAAACAAGGGTGAGATACTGACACCTAACAGAGTTTTGTGTCTCATGAAGGTTTTAAATCATAGGTAGTGGTCTGTCACACTATAAACAAGACAGTTTGAGACATACAGCTTCGAAAAAACATGAGAAGCTGCGGTGTATACGAGAGCTATAAGTCGAAACATGTGTTTTCAGCAATGGAGTTAAACAAGGGTGAGATGCTGACACCTAACAGAGTTTTGTGTCTCATAATGATTTTCAATCATATTGTGGTCTACCACACCAGAAAACATGAAAGTTTGGGACACCCAGAGTCGAAAAAACATGAGAAGCTGCGGTGATACGAGAGCTATAAGTCGACACATGTGTTTTCAGCAATGGAGTTAAACAAGGGTGAGATGCTGACACCTAACAGAGTTTTGTGTCTAATGAAGCTTTTGAATCATAAGTAAAGGTCCGCCACACTATAAACAAGACAGTTTGAGACCTACAGCTTCGAAAAGACTTGAGAAACTGCGGTGTATACGAGAGCTACAAGTCGAAACATGTGTTTTCAGCAATGGAGTTAAACAAGGGTGAGATGCTGACACCTAACAGAGTTTTGTGTCTCATAATGATTTTAAATCATAGATTGTGGTCTGCCACACCAGAAAACATGAAAGTTTGGGACACCCAGAGTCGAAAAAACATGAGAAACTGCGGTGTATACGAGAGCTATAAGTCGAAACATGTGTTTTCAGCAATGGAGTTAAACAAGGGTGAGATGCTGACACCTAACAGAGTTTTGTGTCTCATGAAGCTTTTAAATCATAGGTAGTGGTCTGCCACACTATAAACAAGACAAATTGGGATACCCAGAGACAAAAAAACATGAGAAACTGCGGTGTATACGAGAGCTATAAGTCGAAACATGTGTTTTCAGCAATGGAGTTAAACAAGGGTGAGATGCTGACACCTAACAGAGTTTGGTGTCTCTTGAAGATTTCAAATCATAGGTAAAGGTCTGCCACACTATAAACAGGACAGTATGGGACACCCAGAGTCGAAACAACATGAGAAGCTGCGGTGTATATGAGAGCTATAAGTCGAAACATGTGTTTTCTGCAATGGAGTTAAGTAAACAAGGGTGACATGCTGACACCTAACAGAGTTTTGTGTCTCATGATGATTTTAAATCGTAGGTAGTGGTCTGCTGCACCATAAACAAGACAGTTTGAGACATACAGCGTCAAAAAACATGAGAAGCTGCGGTATATACAAGAGCTATAAGTCGAAACGTGTGTTTTCAGCAATGGAGTTAAACAAGGGTGAGATGCTGACACCTAACAGAGTTTTGTGTCTCATGAAGCTTTTAAATCATAGGTAGTGGTCTGCCACACTATAAACAAGACAGTTTGAGACATACAGCGTCAAAAAACATGAGAAGCTTCGGTGTATACGAGAGCTATAAGTCGAAACATGTGTTTTCAGCAATGGAGTTAAACAAGGGTGAGATGCTGACACCTAACAGAGTTTTGTGTCTCATGAAGCTTTTAAATCATAGGTAGTGGTCTGCCACACTATAAACAAGACAAATTGGGATACCCAGAGACAAAAAAAACATGAGAAACTGCGGTGTATACGAGAGCTATAAGTCGAAACATGTGTTTTCAGCAATGGAGTTAAACAAGGGTGAGATGCTGACACCTAACAGAGTTTTGTGTCTCATGAAGGTTTTAAATCATAGGTAGTGGTCTGTCACACTATAAACAAGACAGTTTGAGACATACAGCTTCGAAAAAACATGAAAAGCTGCGGTGTATACGAGAGCTATAAGTCGAAACATATGTTTTCAGCAATGGAGTTAAACAAGGGTGAGATGCTGACACCTAACAGACTTTTGTGTCTCATGATGATTTTAAATCATAGGTAGTGGTCTGCTGCACCATAAACAAGACAGTTTGGAACACCCAGAGTCGAAAAAAAAAGAGAAGCTGCGGTGTATACGAGAGCTATAAGTCGAAACATGTGTTTTCAGCAATGGAGTTAAACAAGGGTGAGATGCTGACACCTAATAGAGTTTTGTGCCTCATGAAGCTTTTGAATCATAGGTAAAGGTCTGCCACACCATAAACAAGACAGTTTGAGACATACAGCTTCGAAAAGATATGAGAAGCTGCGGTGTATACGAGAGCTACAAGTCGAAACATGTGTTTTCAGCAATGGAGTTAAACAAGGGTGAGATGCTGACACCTAACAGAGTTTTGTGTCTCATAATGATTTTAAATCATAGACTGTGGTCTGCCACACCAGAAAACATGAAAGTTTGGGACACCCAGAGTCGAAAAAACATGAGAAGCTGCGGTGTATACGAGAGCTATAAGTCGAAACATGTGTTTTCAGCAATGGAGTTAAACAAAGGTGAGATGCTGACACCTAACAGAGTTTTGTTTCTCATAATGATTTTAAATCATAGATCGTGGTCTGCCACACCATCAAACAAGAAAGTTTGGGACGCCCAGAGTCGAAAAAACATGAGAAGCTGCGGTGTATACGAGAGCTTTAAGTCGAAACATGTGTTTTCAGTAATGGAGTTAAATAAGGGTGAGATGCTGACACCTAACAGAGTTTTGTGCCTCATGATGATTTTCAGTCATAGGTAGTGGTCTGCCACACCATGAACAAGACAGTTTGGAACACCCAGAGTCGAAAAAACATGAGAAGCTGCGGTGTATACGAGAGCTATAAGTCGAAACATGTGTTTTCAGCAATGGAGTTAAACAAGGGTGAGATGCTGACACCTAACAGAGTTTTGTGTCTCATGAAGCTTTTGAATCATAGGTTAAGGTCTGCCACACTATAAACAAGACAGTTTGAGACATACAGCTTCGAAAAAACATGAGAAGCTGCGGTGTATACGAGAGCTATAAGTCGAAACATGTGTTTTCAGCAATGGAGTTAAATAAGGGTGAGATGCTGACACCTAACAGAGTTTTGTGCCTCATGAAGCTTTTGAATCATAGGTAATGGTCTGCCACACTATAAACAAGACAGTTTGAGACATACAGCGTCGAAAAGACATGAGAAGCTGCGGTGTATATGAGAGCTACAAGTCGAAACATGTGTTTTCAGCAATGGAGTTAAACAAGGGTGAGATACTGACACCTAACAGAGTTTTGTGTCTCATGAAGCTTTTGAATCATAGGTAATGGTCTGCCACACTATAAACAAGACAGTTTGAGACATACAGCGTCGAAAAGACATGAGAAGCTGCGGTGTATACGAGAGCTACAAGTCGAAACATGTGTTTTCAGCAATGGAGTTAAACAAGGGTGAGATGCTGACACCTAACAGAGTTTTTTGTCTCATAATGATTTTAAATCATAGACTGTGGTCTGCCACACCAGAAAACATGAAAGTTTGGGACACCCAGAGTCGAAAAAAGATGAGAAGCTGCGGTGTATACGAGAGCTATAAGTCGAAACATGTGTTTTCAGCAATGGAGTTAAACAAAGGTGAGATGCTGACACCTAACAGAGTTTTGTTTCTCATAATGATTTTAAAGCATAGATCGTGGTCTGCCACACCATCAAACAAGAAAGTTTGGGACGCCCAGACTCGAAAAAACATGAGAAGCTGCGGTGTATACGAGAGCTATAAGTCGAAACATGTGTTTTCAGCAATGGAGTTAAATAAGGGTGAGATGCTGACACCTAACAGAGTTATGTGCCTCATGATGATTTTCAGTCATACGTAGTGGTCTGCCACACCATAAACAAGACAGTTTTGGACACCCAGAATCGAAAAAACATGAGAAGCTGCGGTGTATACGAGAGCTATAAGTCGAAGCATGTGTTTTCAGCAATGGAGTTAAACAAGGGTGAGATGCTGACACCTAACAGTGATTTGTGTCTCATGAAGCTTTTGAATCATAGATAAAGGTCTGCCACACTATAATCAAGACAGTTTGGGACACCCAGAGTCGAAAAAACATGAGAAGCTGCGGTGTATACGAGAGCTATAAGTCGAAACATGTGTTTTCAGCAATGGAGTTAAACAAAGGTGAGATGCTGACACCTAACAGAGTTTTGTTTCTCATAATGATTTTAAATCATAGATCGTGGTCTGCCACACCATCAAACAAGAAAGTTTGGGACGCCCAGAGTCGAAAAAACATGAGAAGCTGCGGTGTATACGAGAGCTATAAGTCGAAACATGTGTTTTCAGCAATGGAGTTAAATAAGGGTGAGATGCTGACACCTAACAGAGTTTTGTGCCTCATGATGATTTTCAGTCATAGGTAGTGGTCTGCCACACCATAAACAAGACAGTTTTGGACACCCAGAATCGAAAAAACATGAGAAGCTGCGGTGTATACGAGAGCTATAAGTCGAAGCATGTGTTTTCAGCAATGGAGTTAAACAAGGGTGAGATGCTGACACCTAACAGAGTTTTGTGTCTCGTGAAGCTTTTGAATCATAGGTAAAGGTCTGCCACACCATAAACAAGACAGTTTGAGACATACAGCTTCGAAAAAACATGAGAAGCTGCGGTGTATACGAGAGCTACAAGTCGAAACATGTGTTTTCAGCAATGGAGTTAAACAAAGGTGAGATGCTGACACCTAACAGAGTTTTGTTTCTCATATTGATTTTAAATCATAGATCGTGGTCTGCCACACCATCAAACAAGAAAGTTTGGGACGCCCAGAGTCGAAAAAACATGAGAAGCTGCTGGTAGGACGTGTAAAATAGTCCTACCAAAGTGGTGTGTTTGCACACAAAGCGTAAAGAACCTAATATGACCTGGCGTTTGGTTGTAAGAAAGGAAATACTCATGTAATCGCTTCTATGAATGAAAACGTAAGAAAATCGGCACTGACCTGTGTTCCACCTCGTGAGGATTCAGCTGCAGACAGGCGTGGTTCCTGGCACGTGTTGGTGGGTAGGTATATTTCGACCGGTCGGTTATTTTCTTGAATTTGTCGTTTTCTTCCGATACACTTCACTTATACTGACTTGAGAATGTGGCCAAAGGAACTTATAGAATTACACAGAAAGAAACGAGGAGTTGAATTAATCAAACTTCCGTTTTTGTGCGGTAGCGGAGTCAAAGACACCTTTCGGCGCTGGGGCGTTTTAGTGACTGATTAAAAAATGCGAGCGGGTAGATGATCCGCCGTGGTGCTTGAGAGTCTCGCTCGTAGAAACTTCATTCTCAAAATATAGTTCGAAAAATCCGTGCGCAGCGCCATTCATTGGCCTTCTTCAACACTAAGTGGTCAACAAATGAGCGCCAATATTCAAACATTATTCCCTCACAGAAGCGGTTCTTTTAAATTACAAAAATTGAAATACAATTAAATTATGTGGGAAATAATTAAGAAAGTACCTAAGCGCTCCACCATGCACCCGGCTTTGGAACGTCGCAAGACGTTACGAAACAAACAAGCGAACACTGGCTGATTAGAGCCCATAGTGAATTTGTATAACATAATAATACACATAGCGAAAATAACAACTTAGACTAACAATATTCTATCTAAAGTATGTTTAAAGTTTGAGTTAAAAATTAAAGTTTAAGATTCTATTTAGCGTTATAAGTTATTGCGTTGGGATAGGATACAATTTGGTTACAGCGCGTTTGTAAGTACCAGTACGCGTTTTATATATTATGATAGACATGAGGAGTCCAGGTCCAGTATGACAATTGACAACGTGAAAATACTGAATTATTAGATCAACAACGTGATCGCGTTTAGGGAGAAGGACAGGATGTAATCCTGATACAGAATGAGGTTCGATCGTAAATTTAAATCGTGCGAATTTTAAAACGTATGTAACGATACGTAGTAGTTTCTGCCAAGAAGAAACACGTTGTGCTAATGTACATAACAATGGCGACTCTGTGTGTTTTGATGTCACACTCAACACATTTGCCTTATGCTCAGGTAAGTCAGAACAGTTGGCGGGAGAGAATGACTTAATAGGCCATTCATCAGGGGGGCCGCGGATCCATGCTGGACCGTTCCACCACAAATCATAAGCCAAAAGTTGCGAGGGGAGCATACCGCGTGATAGACAATCACTCGGGTTAATGTCTCCGGTGACGTGATAAAAATGTTTAGCGTTCAAGTTTTCTTGACACTGAGCGACCCGGTTGCTAACAAAAATCGACCACCGATGTGGTGACGAGTGAATCCATGATAAGGCAATCGTGGAATCAGAAAAGGCGTAAATGTCAGTAACGGGAATGCGTAATGCATACGAATCACGTACAGTTCTTATTAACTTTGACATAAGCAAAATAGCACATAACTCTAATCGAGCAAGCGTAGTAATCTTTGTCGGAGTGACCTTTGATTTCGCACACAAAATGCGAGTTTGAATGCCAGATGGGTAGGTACAATGTGCATAAATAACACATCCCATGCCATTCAGGCTGGCATCACAAAATGCGACAAGACGTAATTCGCAATCAACTTCGACACCTATATGTCGCGGAATTTTTAAAGTGTCAAGCAATTTTAATTCTTGAACGAAAGCGGAGAAGCGTGAGCGTATATGCTCTGGAGCAGGGACATCCCAATCACTCTTACTAAGCCAAAGTTCCTTAATTAACAACTTGGCGTAGAGTATCACAGGTGCCACCAACCCGAGCACGTCAAATAGTCGTGCAACTATAGGGAGTATATTTCTCTTAGTGCACTTCTCATCTACCAAGGTGGATGTGAAATAAAAATTATCTCCACACGGCTCCCACGAGAGACCTAAAACCTTTGCGACATGACTGCCAACATCAAACTCAAGCGATTTGCGGTGAGTATTTATGTCAGCGTTCATTGCGATAGGAAATAACCTAAAATTTAATAATAATAAAAACAGGTCTGCCTGTAAATTGGGACCAATATGTAAAATATCATTGAGCGAAAGACAAGTGTGGGTTTTAGCGCTCGCGTCTAACACAATACGCGGCATCGGTTTGTCATGTCGAACTACTGCGTGATGTGGTATGTAATAACCATCCATAGACAAATTAGAGTCATCAACGAGACTAAGATAACCGTTATCTAAATAATCCTGAATAACCTTATTGTAATTTTCGCGTACGGTTGGTGATTGACGAAGTTTACGCTCGAGCGACAAAAACCGGCGGTGAGCGACGCCGCGCGAGTTCCCTAGTTCAGAGGGATCCTTGCAGAACGGCAGCGCAACCGTATAACGAAATACGTCATCGCGAGTCACAGTAGATGTGAAAATATTCTCGCACTCGGTTTCTTCTGGAGACAATAGGCGCTTCACAGGAACTTCCTCAAGTTCCCATGGTTTTTGCACTAAATCATTTAGTGCTAGCGCAGAAAAGGATGCGGTTGTAGGCACAACAACTTTACGTGGGTAATCACCCATAAGTACATACCCAAACGCGGTTGATAGTACACAAGGGGCACTGGGACCACACTCGACTCTATTTCCTAAGTAGATATACGGGAAGAGCTGTGCACCTAATATTATATCAATGTTTCCTGGAATGTTCCAGCTTAAGTCAGCAAGCGGTAAATCGCGAAGATTTAACTCGCTATCACACTTAATTAATTGCGAGGGCAATTGATCCGTAAGGCTATTCATAACTAACGCATGTATAGTATACTTATGATCTGCATAAATACGAGATTCAATGTCCAAATACACATAGCCTATTATCGTGTGCGAAATGGAGCCAACACCTTTGACAACAGAATTACTCATTGGTATTATTGGTAAATTTAATAAACGACAACAGGACAATGTGATTAAGTTATTCTGTGAGCCATTATCAATTAGACATCTGACTACAGATTTATTTCCAGTGCTACCTTTAGGGCGAGCATACACCTGAGCGGTTGCCAAGAGAATATCACCCTTATGGCTAGAGGCATACGAATGCACAGTGCTTGAAGCGAGCGGTGACTCAGGAATGGGACTAATATTGTCGCACTGGGGCGGCGAGAAAGGGACAGCACTCGTCGCATGCGAGTGCGAATTATTAACATTATTATCAAAATGTAATAATTTATGATGTTTTTTCTGACAGAAACAAACTGACGTACTTTTACATTGCGGGAGATTATGTAATGTGCTTAGACAATTCACGCAACCACGCTTAGATTTAACAAACTCATATCTAACCTTTGCATTTTGCATATTTTTAAACTGAGCGCAGTTATACAGGTGTCGGTGGTCGCGGCCGCCACATAAACAACAGGGCGCGTTACCTGCGGCGGGCGCATTCGACTTATTATTAATCGGCACACTGACAACAAACGACTTAGAATTACGCTGTACACGCCTATCACTAGACTGTGGCGTCCCAGCAGTGGAAGACTTCGCATATGACGAAGACCGCGGGTTTGACCGTTCAATCATCTTAGCATAATCTTGTACAAAGTCGATCAGCTGTTGCGTTGTAGGTATATCGACACCTCGAACAGAAAGTTCGAAGGCTTGGATGGTTAGCGTGTCCATTTTCCTCAAGGCACATTGTAGAAACACGAAGTCCGTTAAATCATTTATACCTAACTCTTTAAGCGCGGCGATAGATGAGGAATATATACCTATAAATGAATCAAGTGAGTTCACACTAGGTGAACAATTCTTTAAGTCTAATATATTATTAAGATAATATGAACCTAATGAGCGTTTATCTTGGTATTTCTTGACCAAGGCGTCCCACACTATACTGTAGGTCTCACTTGACGGAACAATACCGGCAGTGAACTTTAATGCGTCTTTGGTTAATTTTGAGAATAGGTATTGCACACGTTGCGAATCAGACAATTGTGTGTTCGAATGAATATTGGCCTTAAAGGACTGATAAAATGTATTCCAGTTTTCAGGGCGTCCGTCAAAACTCGGAATAACAAGCATTTCCAATTTCACTACAGACGCGTTTGAATTACTCGGCCCGTGTGATGCGACCTCCTTGACCTTGAGCGTAGATAATTTATTTCTAATGCGTTTTATTCTCGAATACAATTCATCGAATGAGTCAAGGCAAGAATAGTCGGATTCTACAGGGGATTGTAATGATAAATTTAAGCTATTTATTTGATCTACAATCGACTCGAACTTATCGCGAACGTCATCGATGGTCTCGGTCTCAGCCAGAAAATCTTCATTGGCTCGCGTCGTTATGTCAAAACACACAACTGATTTCGACGATTTATACCAACGATTGATGCGTGCAAACAATAATTCCTTTTTTTGATTCAACAGAATAAGCTTCGTCTCGAGATCTGACGACATGTTTGCAAATTAACGATAGGTAGGACCTACCTATTGAAATATAACAAGAAGATTATCTGTAAGGTACCTACTATAATATAATAGTAATTCAACACAGACAGTTTAGATATACCTACTTTTTATTGAAAATTGTACTACGGCTTATTATATAATAGCGCAAGTAGCACAGCGGAGCGAGAATGTAATTATGTACTTACGTACCTAGATAGGTACCTACCTACAAAGTTACGCGTATGTGAATAGAATGATGATTATTTACCAATTAATACGTAAATCACCAACTATTATAAATATCTACCAATTATTACGTAGATTTAGCGTTTTAAATGCAGAATTTACCAAATAATTTACGTAAATCTGTTAGCGAAAGAAAGTAATGAAACTAAGATGGCGGAAAGAATTCACCAAAATTACGTGAATCTTTTAATTAAATGAATAGGAAAGAAATATTATTCACCAATAATTACGTGAATATGTTATTTACTGGCCTATCCGACTCGTAAGGACCATAAATTATGGTAGGACGTGTAAAATAGTCCTACCAAAGTGGTGTGTTTGCACACAAAGCGTAAAGAACCTAATATGACCTGGCGTTTGGTTGTAAGAAAGGAAATACTCATGTAATCGCTTCTATGAATGAAAACGTAAGAAAATCGGCACTGACCTGTGTTCCACCTCGTGAGGATTCAGCTGCAGACAGGCGTGGTTCCTGGCACGTGTTGGTGGGTAGGTATATTTCGACCGGTCGGTTATTTTCTTGAATTTGTCGTTTTCTTCCGATACACTTCACTTATACTGACTTGAGAATGTGGCCAAAGGAACTTATAGAATTACACAGAAAGAAACGAGGAGTTGAATTAATCAAACTTCCGTTTTTGTGCGGTAGCGGAGTCAAAGACACCTTTCGGCGCTGGGGCGTTTTAGTGACTGATTAAAAAATGCGAGCGGGTAGATGATCCGCCGTGGTGCTTGAGAGTCTCGCTCGTAGAAACTTCATTCTCAAAATATAGTTCGAAAAATCCGTGCGCAGCGCCATTCATTGGCCTTCTTCAACACTAAGTGGTCAACAAATGAGCGCCAATATTCAAACATTATTCCCTCACAGAAGCGGTTCTTTTAAATTACAAAAATTGAAATACAATTAAATTATGTGGGAAATAATTAAGAAAGTACCTAAGCGCTCCACCAGCTGCGGTGTATACGAGAGCTATAAGTCGAAACATGTGTTTTCAGCAATGGAGTTAAATAAGGGTGAGATGCTGACACCTAACAGAGTTTTGTGCCTCATGATGATTTTCAGTCATAGGTAGTGGTCTGCCACACCATAAACAAGACAGTTTTGGACACCCAGAATCGAAAAAACATGAGAAGCTGCGGTGTATACGAGAGCTATAAGTCGAAGCATGTGTTTTCAGCAATGGAGTTAAACAAGGGTGAGATGCTGACACCTAACAGAGTTTTGTGTCTCGTGAAGCTTTTGAATCATAGGTAAAGGTCTGCCACACCATAAACAAGACAGTTTGAGACATACAGCTTCGAAAAAACATGAGAAGCTGCGGTGTATACGAGAGCTATAAGTCGAAGCATGTGTTTTCAGCAATGGAGTTAAATAAGGGTGAGATGCTGACACCTAACAGAGTTTTGTGTCTCGTGAAGCTTTTGAATCATAGGTTAAGGTCTGCCACACCATAAACAAGACAGTTTGAGACATACAGCTTCGAAAAAACATGAGAAGCTGCGGTGTATACGAGAGCTACAAGTCGAAACATGTGTTTTCAGCAATGGAGTTAAACAAAGGTGTGATGCTGACACCTAACAGAGTTTTGTTTCTCATAATGATTTTAAATCATAGATCGTGGTCTGCCACACCATCAAACAAGAAAGTTTGGGACGCCCAGAGTCGAAAAAACATGAGAAGCTGCGGTGTATACGAGAGCTATAAGTCGAAACATGTGTTTTCAGCAATGGAGTTAAATAAGGGTGAGATGCTGACACCTAACAGAGTTTTGTGCCTCATGATGATTTTCAGTCATAGGTAGTGGTCTGCCACACCATAAACAAGACAGTTTTGGACACCCAGAATCGAAAAAACATGAGAAGCTGCGGTGTATACGAGAGCTATAAGTCGAAGCATGTGTTTTCAGCAATGGAGTTAAACAAGGGTGAGATGCTGACACCTAACAGAGTTTTGTTTCTCATGAAGCTTTTGAATCATAGGTAAAGGTCTGCCACACTATAATCAAGACAGTTTGGGACACCCAGAGTCGAAAAAACATGAGAAGCTGCGGTGTATACGAGAGCTATAAGTCGAAACATGTGTTTTCAGCAATGGAGTTAAACAAAGGTGAGATGCTGACACCTAACAGAGTTTTGTTTCTCATAATGATTTTAAATCATAGATCGTGGTCTGCCACACCATCAAACAAGAAAGTTTGGGACGCCCAGAGTCGAAAAAACATGAGAAGCTGCGGTGTATACGAGAGCTATAAGTCGAAACATGTGTTTTCAGCAATGGAGTTAAATAAGGGTGAGATGCTGACACCTAACAGAGTTTTGTGCCTCATGATGATTTTCAGTCATAGGTAGTGGTCTGCCACACCATGAACAAGACAGTTTGGAACACCCAGAGTCGAAAAAACATGAGAAGCTGCGGTGTATACGAGAGCTATAAGTCGAAACATGTGTTTTCAGCAATGGAGTTAAACAAGGGTGAGATGCTGACACCTAACAGAGTTTTGTGTCTCATGAAGCTTTTGAATCATAGGTTAAGGTCTGCCACACTATAAACAAGACAGTTTGAGACATACAGCTTCGAAAAAACATGAGAAGCTGCGGTGTATACGAGAGCTATAAGTCGAAACATGTGTTTTCAGCAATGGAGTTAAATAAGGGTGAGATGCTGACACCTAACAGAGTTTTGTGCCTCATGAAGCTTTTGAATCATAGGTAATGGTCTGCCACACTATAAACAAGACAGTTTGAGACATACAGCGTCGAAAAGACATGAGAAGCTGCGGTGTATATGAGAGCTACAAGTCGAAACATGTGTTTTCAGCAATGGAGTTAAACAAGGGTGAGATACTGACACCTAACAGTGATTTGTGTCTCATGAAGCTTTTGAATCATAGGTAATGGTCTGCCACACTATAAACAAGACAGTTTGAGACATACAGCGTCGAAAAGACATGAGAAGCTGCGGTGTATACGAGAGCTACAAGTCGAAACATGTGTTTTCAGCAATGGAGTTAAACAAGGGTGAGATGCTGACACCTAACAGAGTTTTTTGTCTCATAATGATTTTAAATCATAGACTGTGGTCTGCCACACCAGAAAACATGAAAGTTTGGGACACCCAGAGTCGAAAAAAGATGAGAAGCTGCGGTGTATACGAGAGCTATAAGTCGAAACATGTGTTTTCAGCAATGGAGTTAAACAAAGGTGAGATGCTGACACCTAACAGAGTTTTGTTTCTCATAATGATTTTAAAGCATAGATCGTGGTCTGCCACACCATCAAACAAGAAAGTTTGGGACGCCCAGACTCGAAAAAACATGAGAAGCTGCGGTGAATACGAGAGCTATAAGTCGAAACATGTGTTTTCAGCAATGGAGTTAAATAAGGGTGAGATGCTGACACCTAACAGAGTTATGTGCCTCATGATGATTTTCAGTCATAGGTAGTGGTCTGCCACACCATAAACAAGACAGTTTTGGACACCCAGAATCGAAAAAACATGAGAAGCTGCGGTGTATACGAGAGCTATAAGTCGAAGCATGTGTTTTCAGCAATGGAGTTAAACAAGGGTGAGATGCTGACACCTAACAGAGATTTGTGTCTCATGAAGCTTTTGAATCATAGGTAAAGGTCTGCCACACTATAATCAAGACAGTTTGGGACACCCAGAGTCGAAAAAACATGAGAAGCTGCGGTGTATACGAGAGCTATAAGTCGAAACATGTGTTTTCAGCAATGGAGTTAAACAAAGGTGAGATGCTGACACCTAACAGAGTTTTGTTTCTCATAATGATTTTAAATCATAGATCGTGGTCTGCCACACCATCAAACAAGAAAGTTTGGGACGCCCAGAGTCGAAAAAACATGAGAAGCTGCGGTGTATACGAGAGCTATAAGTCGAAACATGTGTTTTCAGCAATGGAGTTAAATAAGGGTGAGATGCTGACACCTAACAGAGTTTTGTGCCTCATGATGATTTTCAGTCATAGGTAGTGGTCTGCCACACCATAAACAAGACAGTTTTGGACACCCAGAATCGAAAAAACATGAGAAGCTGCGGTGTATACGAGAGCTATAAGTCGAAGCATGTGTTTTCAGCAATGGAGTTAAACAAGGGTGAGATGCTGACACCTAACAGAGTTTTGTGTCTCGTGAAGCTTTTGAATCATAGGTAAAGGTCTGCCACACCATAAACAAGACAGTTTGAGACATACAGCTTCGAAAAAACATGAGAAGCTGCGGTGTATACGAGAGCTATAAGTCGAAGCATGTGTTTTCAGCAATGGAGTTAAATAAGGGTGAGATGCTGACACCTAACAGAGTTTTGTGTCTCGTGAAGCTTTTGAATCATAGGTAAAGGTCTGCCACACCATAAACAAGACAGTTTGAGACATACAGCTTCGAAAAAACATGAGAAGCTGCGGTGTATACGAGAGCTACAAGTCGAAACATGTGTTTTCAGCAATGGAGTTAAACAAAGGTGTGATGCTGACACCTAACAGAGTTTTGTTTCTCATAATGATTTTAAATCATAGATCGTGGTCTGCCACACCATCAAACAAGAAAGTTTGGGACGCCCAGAGTCGAAAAAACATGAGAAGCTGCGGTGTATACGAGAGCTATAAGTCGAAACATGTGTTTTCAGCAATGGAGTTAAATAAGGGTGAGATGCTGACACCTAACAGAGTTTTGTGCCTCATGATGATTTTCAGTCATAAGTAGTGGTCTGCCACACCATAAACAAGACAGTTTTGGACACCCAGTATCGAAAAAACATGAGAAGCTGCGGTGTATACGAGAGCTATAAGTCGAAGCATGTGTTTTCAGCAATGGAGTTAAACAAGGGTGAGATGCTGACACCTAACAGAGTTTTGTTTCTCATAATGATTTTAAAGCATAGATCGTGGTCTGCCACACCATCAAACAAGAAAGTTTGGGACGCCCAGACTCGAAAAAACATGAGAAGCTGCGGTGTATACGAGAGCTATAAGTCGAAACATGTGTTTTCAGCAATGGAGTTAAATAAGGGTGAGATGCTGACACCTAACAGAGTTTTGTGCCTCATGATGATTTTCAGTCATAGGTAGTGGTCTGCCACACCATAAACAAGACAGTTTTGGACACCCAGAATCGAAAAAACATGAGAAGCTGCGGTGTATACGAGAGCTATAAGTCGAAGCATGTGTTTTCAGCAATGGAGTTAAACAAGGGTGAGATGCTGACACCTAACAGTGATATGTGTCTCATGAAGCTTTTGAATCATAGGTAAAGGTCTGCCACACTATAATCAAGACAGTTCGAGACATACAGCGTCGAAAAAACATGAGAAGCTGCGGTGTATACGAGAGCTATAAGTCGAAACATGTGTTTTCAGCAATGGAGTTATCAATAAGGGTGAGATGCTGACACCCAATAGAGTTTTGTGCCTCATGAAGCTTTTGAATCATAGGTAAAGGTCTGCCACACCATAAACAAGACAGTTTGAGACATACAGCTTCGAAAAGACATGAGAAGCTGCGGTGTATACGAGAGCTACAAGTCGAAACATGTGTTTTCAGCAATGGAGTTAAACAAGGGTGAGATGCTGACACCTAACAGAGTTTTGTGTCTCATAATGATTTGAAATCATAGACTGTGGTCTGCCACACCAGAAAACATGAAAGTTTGGGACACCCAGAGTCGAAAAAACATGAGAAGCTGCGGTGTATACGAGAGCTATAAGTCGAAACATGTGTTTTCAGCAATGGAGTTAAACAAAGGTGAGATGCTGACACCTAACAGAGTTTTGTTTCTCATAATGATTTTAAATCATAGATCGTGGTCTGCCACACCATCAAACAAGAAAGTTTGGGACGCCCAGAGTCGAAAAAACATGAGAAGCTGCGGTGTATACGAGAGCTATAAGTCGAAACATGTGTTTTCAGCAATGGAGTTAAATAAGGGTGAGATGCTGACACCTAACAGAGTTTTGTGCCTCATGATGATTTTCAGTCATAGGTAGTGGTCTGCCACACCATAAACAAGACAGTTTGAGACATACAGCTTCGAAAAAACATGAGAAGCTGCGGTGTATACGAGAGCTACAAGTCGGAACATGTGTTTTCAGCAATGGAGTTAAACAAGGGTGAGATGCTGACACCTAACAGAGTTTTGTGTCTCATAATGATTTTAAATCATAGATTGTGGTCTGCCACACCAGAAAACATGAAAGTTTGGGACACCCAGAGTCGAAAAAACATGAGAAGCTGCGGTGTATACGAGAGCTATAAGTCGAAGCATGTGTTTTCAGCAATGGAGTTAAACAAGGGTGAGATGCTGACACCTAACAGAGTTTTGTGTCTCGTGAAGCTTTTGAATCATAGGTAAAGGTCTGCCACACCATAAGCAAGACAGTTTGAGACATACAGCTTCGAAAAAACATGAGAAGCTGCGGTGTATACGAGAGCTACAAGTCGAAACATGTGTTTTCACCAATGGAGTTAAACAAGGGTGAGATGCTGACACCTAACAGAGTTTTGTGTATCATAATGATTTTATATCATAGATTGTGGTCTGCCACACCAGAAAACAAGAAAGTTTGGGACACCCAGAGTCGAAAAAACATGAGAAGCTGCGGTGTATACGAGAGCTATAAGTCGAAACATGTGTTTTCAGCAATGGAGTTAAACAAGGGTGAGATGCTGACACCTAACAGAGTTTTGTGTCTCATGAAGCTTTTAAATCATAGGTAGTGGTCTGCCACACTATAAACAAGACAAATTGGGATACCCAGAGACAAAAAAACATGAGAAACTGCGGTGTATACGAGAGCTATAAGTCGAAACATGTGTTTTCAGCAATGGAATTAAACAAGGGTGAGATGCTGACACCTAACAGAGTTTGGTGTCTCTTGAAGATTTTAAATCATAGGTAAAGGTCTGTCACACTATAAACAGGACAGTATGGGACACCCAGAGTCGAAACAACATGAGAAGCTGCGGTGTATATGAGAGCTATAAGTCGAAACATGTGTTTTCTGCAATGGAGTTAAACAAGGGTGACATGCTGACACCTAACAGAGTTTTGTGTCTCATGATGATTTTAAATCGTAGGTAGTGGTCTGCTGCACCATAAACAAGACAGTTTGAGACATACAGCGTCAAAAAACATGAGAAGCTGCGGTATATACAAGAGCTATAAGTCGAAACGTGTGTTTTCAGCAATGGAGTTAAACAAGGGTGAGATGCTGACACCTAACAGAGTTTTGTGTCTCATGAAGCTTTTAAATCATAGGTAGTGGTCTGCCACACTATAAACAAGACAGTTTGAGACATACAGCGTCAAAAAACATGAGAAGCTGCGGTTATACGAGAGCTATAAGTCGAAACATGTGTTTTCAGCAATGGAGTTAAACAAGGGTGAGATGCTGACACCTAACAGAGTTTTGTGTCTCATGAAGCTTTTATATCATAGGTAGTGGTCTGCCACACTATAAACAAGACAAATTGGGATACCCAGAGACAAAAAAACATGAGAAACTGCGGTGTATACGAGAGCTATAAGTCGAAACATGTGTTTTCAGCAATGGAGTTAAACAAGGGTGAGATGCTGACACCTAGCAGAGTTTTGTGTCTCATGAAGCTTTTATATCATAGGTAGTGGTCTGCTACACTATAAACAAGATAGTTTGAGACATACAGCGTCAAAAAAACATGAGAAGCTGCGGTGTATACGAGAGCTATAAGTCGAAACATGTGTTTTCAGCAATGGAGTTAAACAACGGTGAGATGCTGACACCTAACAGAGTTTTGTGTCTCATGAAGCTTTTAAATCATAGGTAGTGGTCTGCCACACTATAAACAACACAAATTGGGATACCCAGAGACAAAAAAACATGAGAAAATGCGGTGTATACGAGAGCTATAAGTCGAAACATGTGTTTTCAGCAATGGAGTTAAACAAGGGTGAGATGCTGACACCTAACAGAGTTTTATGTCTCATGAAGGTTTTAAATCATAGGTAGTGGTCTGTCACACTATAAACAAGACAGTTTGAGACATACAGCTTCGAAAAAACATGAGAAGCTGCGGTGTATACGAGAGCTATAAGTCGAAACATGTGTTTTCAGCAATGGAGTTTAACAAGGGTGAGATGCTGACACCTAACAGAGTTTTGTGTCTCATGAAGCTTTTAAATCATAGGTAGTGGTCTGCCACACTATAAACAAGACAAATTGGGATACCCAGAGACAAAAAAACATGAGAAACTGCGGTGTATACGAGAGCTATAAGTCGAAACATGTGTTTTCAGCAATGGAGTTAAACAAGGGTGAGATGCTGACACCTAACAGAGTTTTGTGTCTCATGATGATTTTAAATCATAGGTAGTGGTCTGCTGCACCATAAACAAGACAGTTTGGAACACCCAGAGTCGAAAAAACATGAGAAGCTGCGGTGTATACGAGAGCTATAAGTCGAAACATGTGTTTTCAGCAATGGAGTTAAACAAGGGTGAGATGCTGACACCTAACAGAGTTTTGTGTCTCATGATGATTTTAAATCATAGGTAGTGGTCTGCCGCTGATCAGTGGTGGGTGACCCACACGACGATGGCGGAAGATGTTGTTCCCGCCATCGTCGATATGTGGTGACGACTGACACCGTGGTGGTTTAGTGGGTAGTCTGGCCTCCTTCGTAGGCTAGGAGTTCCACACGAAGCCCGCTCCCTGCCCCCGTGGGGGATGAGCGAAGTGCTTAAACGCATTCCACCACGTAAAAAAAAAAGGCTGAGATGCTGACACCTAACAGAGTTTTGTGTGTGTGGAAGCACAGAGCCTCGGATTTGTGAAGGGCGACCTCGAGACCAAGCCACCGTATCCGACCCACGACTTGAGCAACCCCTGCCTTGGCCTTTAGTGCTGCATCTCGGTGCATTGCTCCCCGCGCCGCCGTCACGAGGGTGTTATCGGCGTAACACGTTACGCTGACCATTCTGAGCAACGGACCACGCAATGTGTGATATGCTGACACCTAACACAATTCTGTGTCTCATGAAGCTTTTAAATCATAGGTCGTAGTCGGCCACACCATAAACAAGACATTTCTGAACATACGAAGTCGAAAAACCATGAGAAGCTGCGGTATATACGAGAGCTATAAGTCGAAACATGTGTTTTCAGCAATGGAGGTAAACAAGGGTGAGATGCTGACACCTAACAGAGTTTTGTGTCTCATGATGATTTTAAATCATAGGTAGTGGTCTGCCACACCATATACAAGACAGTATGGGTCATACAGAATGACGATCCGAGATGACTGGATGGATAATATATTCGTAATTAGCAATCCCGTAGAAACTTCGAAAACTATACATTTATTGACTTTGTAGGATATTTCAAGTTCGCCATCTTAGATGGCGAAATGGATGAAATTTCGTAAGTTAAATAACAGTTCCAAAAACCTCGTAAACCGGGTGTGGTTGACTGACTGAGGACTGGTGATGACTTTGTTGAAAAATTCGAGTCCGCCATCTTGGATGATATATTCGCAATCAGTAACCCCGGAAACTTCGAAAACGATACCCATATTGACTTTTTGGGAAATTTCTCGTCCGCCATCTTGGATCGCAAATGGATGATAATATTCGTAAATAGTCACCACCAAAACCTCGAAAATGATATCCATATTGATATTGTTGAAAATTTCACTTCCGCCATCTTTGATCGTCGTTAAAATGGTCGTCAATACCGATATCAGACAATTGCCGGCAGGCAATCGTACGATGAGAAACGGTCGACTCCCAACTGATCGTGTGTAGTGGCAAAACTAATAGCAGGGCAAGGAATGGCCGGTAGGCCAAAATCACTTTCGTGTGTGGGCCTAAGACTGCCGACCGCCCGATACGATCTGAAACTGCAGGCGGACTGATCGTGAATGGGCTCCTTAAGAATCCCGCCTCCCGCCTCCCGCCTCCCGCCTCCCGCCTCCCTCCTCCTCATTTTAACTGGGTAACTGATTCTAATTCAATTATCTCTATAATTAAATATAATAAAAACTTAAATACCCCCATATTTTGACTTTCGTGGAGTGTCCCCAACTCCGATCTAGTCACTTAGTAAATTATATTTTTTAGACTAAACGATACATGCTAACAAAAAAATTACACTTAATCCTAAGCAGTTTACAATGCTATGAAAAATTAGACTATAGTTCTAAAACAAATACATTTCCTAAAAAAAATTTTTGTGTAAGTGTCCTGAGGTAGCTGCTAATTTGAGTGGGTTGTTATAATTTCACTAGTATCTCACTACATTCGCAGCTCAATGATGCGGCATCCATAATACAAGTTACAACTAGGCGCGCTCCGACGCGACAGCCGGGCAGAGTGCTTGTGTGATAGTGCGTAGTGTTTTCAAAAAATAACGGTTAGAACTTCGTTGCGTGGGTTTGGTTTCTCAAAACTTTGAATTGAGTGGTACAATTTTATTATCTCCGGTGTCTGTGAATTTATCTATTTTTTTTTACTGTGAACAAATATAAGGCAACGTAACTTATAATCAAAGCACAGGTTATTTGCTTCAAAGGTTTTTGAATAATATTTAAATAAAGGAATTATTTCGATTTACGTGGTGGTGATTTGCTTGGTTTACGTGGCAGTTCTAGCCCACGCGGATCAATTTTGGGCCCATGCAAATGAAATAATTAGGTTTATATGAGTGAAAATATTTTTTATTACTTTAGTTAAACTCAAGCGCTTTCGATTAAACGACAAACGCCACGTAATATTATATAGGCAATGGCGCCTACAATTAGTATCTGTGCGGGATGTCGTAATCCTTTTATAAAGGAAAGCGAATTCCTGACATGTTCATTGTGCAAATTGAAATATGATCTGGACTGCGCTGGTATAGACTTAGAGAATTTTATGGCAATGGATTCACTACTTAAGAATAAATGGCGGTACCCGGAGTGTTGTTGTAAGCAACCCAAGTCTGGAAAAGCCAACACACCAGTACGTCCCCCAATTACTGGTACAGCTCCGCCAGCAAAACCCCAAAACGCTGTTGGAACAAATGTTACATATAGAAAGAAACAGATGAATAAGTCGCCGACCATGATTGCTTCAGTACAAGACTCTAAAAACACCAAAGAGGGCGTATGGGCATCGGAGGAAAGACTTCGAGATATTATTAAGGAAGAGCTATCTACTGCGCTGACATCAACTATTAATACCCTAGTTACTAAACAGCTAAAAACATTAGAGATGAAATGACCGCTTTCCGTGAGTCTATGGCTTTTTTCAATGTGCAGTTCGAGTCCATGAAGAAAGCGGTTGATGACAAGAGTACTGGTGGAGCGCTTATGTACTTTCTTAATTATTTCCCACATAATTTAATTGTATTTCAATTTTGTAATTTAAGAAACCGCTTTATGAACGAATAATGTTTGAATATTGGCGCTCATTTGTTGACCACTTAGTGTTGAAGAAGGCCAATAGAGGCGCTGTGAGCGGATTTTTTCGAACTATATTTTGAGAACGAAGTTTTCTATGAGCGACTCTCAAGCTTCACGGCTGACGTTCAACCCGTTCTTTTTTCAATCAGTCTTTGACTCCGCTAACGCACCAAACGGAAGTTTGAGTAATTCAACTCCTCGTTTCTTTTTCTGTGTAATTCTATAAGTTCCTTTGGCCACATTCTCAAGTCAGTATAAGGGAAGTGTATCGGAAGAAAACGACAAATTCAAGAAAATAACCGACCGGTCGAAAACATACCTACCTACCAGCACGTGCCAGGAACCACGCCTGTCTACAGCTGAATCCTCACGAGGTGGAACTCAGGTCAGTGCCGGTTCTCTTACGTTTTCATTCATAGAAGCGGTCACATGTGTATTTTCTTTCTATTACAACCAAACGCCAGGTCACAGGTTCTTATACGCTCTGTGTGCAAACACACCACTTGGTAGGACTATATACACGTCCTACCACAATTTATGGTCCTTACGAGTCGGATAGGCCAGTAAATAACATATTCACGTAATTATTGGTGAATAATATTTCTTTCCTATTCATTTAATTAAAAGATTCACGTAATTTTGGTGAATTCTTTCCGCCATCTTAGTTTCATTACTTTCATTCGCTAACAGATTTACGTAAATTATTTGGTAAATTCTGTATTTAAAACGCTAAAGCTACGTAATAATTGGTAGATAATTATAATAGTTGGTGATTTACGTATTAATTGGTAAATAATCATCATTCTATTCGCATACGCGTAACTTTGTACCTACCTATCTAGGTACGTAGTTAGTTACATTCCCGCTCCGCTGTGCTACTTGCGCTATTATATAATAAGCCGTAGTACAATTTTCAATAAAAAGTAGGTATATCTAAACTGTCTGTGTTGAATTACTATTATATTATAGTAGGTACCTTACAGATAATCTTCTTGTTATATTTCAATAGGTAGGTCCTACCTATCGTTAATTTGCAAACATGTCGTCAGATCTCGAGACGAAGCTTATTCTGTTGAATCAAAAAAAGGAATTATTGTTTGCACGCATTAATCGTTGGTATAAATCGTCGAAATCAGTTGTGTGTTTTGACATAACGACGCGAGCGAATGAAGATTTTCTGTCTGAGACCGAGAACATCGATGTCGTTCGCGATAAGTTCGAGTCGATTGTAGATCAAATAAATAGCTTAAATTTGTCATTGGAACCCCCTGTGGAGTCCGACTATTCTTGCCTTGACTCATTTGATGAATTGTATTCGAGAATAAAACGCATTAGAAATAAATTATCTACGCCCAAGGTCAGGGAGGTCGCCTCACACGGGGCGAGTAATTCGAACGCGTCTGTAGTGAAATTGGAAATGCTTGTTATTCCGAGTTTTGACGGACGCCCTGAAAACTGGAATACATTTTAACAGTCCTTTAAGGCCAATATTCATTCGAACAAGGAATTGTCTGATTCGCAACGTGTGCAATACCTATTCTCAAAATTAACCAAAGACGCATTAAAGTTCACTGCCGGTATTGTTCCGTCAAGTGAGACCTACAGTATAGTTTGGGACGCCTTGGTCAAGAAATACCAAGATAAACGCTCATTAGGTTCATATTATCTTAATAATATATTAGACTTAAAGAATTGTTCACCTAGTGTGAACTCACTTGATTCATTTATAGGTATATATTCCTCCTCTATCGCCGCGCTTAAAGAGTTAGGTATAAATGATTTAACGGACTTCATGTTTCTACAATGTGCCTTGAGGAAAATGGACACTCTAACCATCCAAGCCTTCGAACTTTCTGTTCGAGGTGTCGATATACCTACGACGCAACAGCTGATCGACTTTGTACAAGATCATGCTAAGATGATTGAACGGTCAAACCCGCGGTCTTCGTCATATGCGAAGTCGTCCACTGCTGGGACGCCACAGTCTAATGATAGGCGTGTACAGCGTAATTCTAAGTCGTTTGTTGTCAGTGAGCCGATTAATAATAAGTCGAATGCGCCCGCCGCAGGTAACGCGCCCTGTTGTTTATGTGGCGGTAGTGACCACCGACACCTGTATGACTGCGCTCAGTTTAAAAATATGCAAAATGCAAAGGCTAGATATGAGTTTATTAAATCTAAGCGTGGTTGCGTGAATTGTCTAAGCACATTACATAATCTCCCGCAATGTAAAAGTACGTCAGTTTGTTTCTGTCAGAAAAAACATCATAAATTATTGCATTTTGAGAATAATGTTAATAATTCGCACTCGCATGCGACGACTGTTGCCGCATCCCCGCCGCCCCAGTGCGACCTTGTTAGCCCCACTCCTGAGTCACCGCTCGCTTCAAGCACTGTGCATTCGTATGCCTCTAGCCATAAGGGTGATATTCTCTTGGCAACCGCTCAGGTGTATGCTCGCCCTAAAGGTAGCACTGGAAATAAATCTGTAGTCAGATGTCTAATTGATAATGGCTCACAGAATAACTTAATAACATTGTCCTGTTGTCGTTTATTAAATTTACCAATAATACCAATGAGTAATTCTGTTGTCAAAGGTGTTGGCTCCACTTCGCACACGATAATAGGCTATGTGTATTTGGACATTGAATCTCGTATTTATGCAGATCATAAGTATACTATACATGCGTTAGTTATGAATAGCCTTACGGATCAATTGCCCTCGCAATTAATTAAGTGTGATCGCGAGTTAAATCTTCGCGATTTACCGCTTGCTGACTTAAGCTGGAACATTCCAGGAAACATTGATATAGTATTAGGTGCACAGCTCTTCCCGTATATTTACTTAGGAAATAGAGTCGAGTGTGGTCCCAGTGCCCCTTGTGTACTATCAACCGCGTTTGGGTATGTACTTATGGGTGATTACCCACGTAAAGTTGTTGTGCCTACAACCGCATCCTTTTCTGCGCTAGCACTAAATGATTTAGTGCAAAAATTTTGGGAACTTGAGGAAGTTCCTGTGAAGCGCCTATTGTCTCCAGAAGAAACCGAGTGCGAGAATATTTTCACATCTACTGTGACTCGCGATGACGTAGGTCGTTATACTGTTGCGCTGCCGTTCTGCAAGGATCCCTCTGAACTAGGGAACTCGCGCGGCGTCGCTCACCGCCGGTTTTTGTCGCTCGAGCGTAAACTTCGTCAATCACCAACCGTACGCGAAAATTACAATAAGGTTATTCAGGATTATTTAGATAACGGTTATCTTAGTCTCGTTGATGACTCTAATTTTTCTATGGATGGTTATTACATACCACATCACGCAGTAGTTCGACATGACAAACCGATGCCGCGTATTGTGTTAGACGCGAGCGCTAAAACCCACACTGGTCTTTCGCTTAATGATATTTTACATATTGGTCCCAATTTACAGGCAGACCTGTTTTTATTATTATTAAATTTTAGGCTATTTCCTATCGCAATGAACGCTGACATAAAACAACATTATTTACGTATTGGCGTACCTGTTGACCATCGTAAATACCTGCGCATCTTATTCAGGTTCAAGGAAACGGATAAAATTCAGACCTATGTGTTTAATCGACAAGCGTTTGGTCTGAAGTCAAGCCCGTATATAGCTATACGTACTGTGCGTCAGCTGGCTACTGACATGAGTCCGCACTTCCCTGACGCCGCGAAAGTGGCAGAGACCTGTCTGTATACTGACGATTTAGTTCATTCCGCACCTGATGAGGACACTGCTGTACACTTAGCTCGCAACTTGATAAAACTGTTCAAGGCTGGCGACTTTGACTTAGTGAAGTGGTCTAGCAATTCTTCTGTGCTGCTAGACTCACTTCCTGATACTCACCGCAAATCGCTTGAGTTTGATGTTGGCAGTCATGTCGCAAAGGTTTTAGGTCTCTCGTGGGAGCCGTGTGGAGATAATTTCTATTTCACATCCACCTTGGTAGATGAGAAGTGCACTAAGAGAAATATACTCTCTATAGTTGCGCGACTATTTGACGTGCTCGGGTTGGTGGCACCTGTGATACTCTACGCCAAGTTGTTAATTAAGGAACTTTGGCTTAGTAAGAGTGATTGGGATGACCCTGCTCCAGAGCATATACGCTCACGCTTTTCCGCTCTCGTTCAAGAATTAAAATTGCTTGACACTTTAAAAATTCCGCGACATATAGGTGTCGAAGTTGATTGCGAATTACGTCTTGTCGCATTTTGTGATGCCAGCCTGAATGGCATGGGATGTGTTATTTATGCACATTGTACCTACCCATCTGTCATTCAAACTCGCATTTTGTGTGCGAAATCAAAGGTCACTCCGACAAAGATTACTACGCTTGCTCGCTTAGAGTTATGTGCTATTTTGCTTATGTCAAAGTTAATAAGAACTGTACGTGATTCTTATGCATTACGCATTCCCATTACTGACATTTACGCCTTTTCTGATTCCACGATTGCCTTATCATGGGTTCACTCGTCACCACATCGGTGGTCGATTTTTGTTGGCAACCGGGTCGCTCAGTGTCAAGAAAACTTGAACGCTAAACATTTTTATCACGTCGCCGGAGCCATTAACCCGAGTGATTGTCTATCACGCGGCATGCTCCCTTCGCAACTTTTGACTCATGATTTGTGGTGGAACGGTCCAGCATGGATCCGTGGCCCCCCTGATGAATGGCCTATTAAGTCATTCTCTCCCGCCAACTGTTCTGACTTACCTGAGCATAAGGCAAATGTGTTGAGTGTGACAACAAAACACACAGAGTCGCCATTGTTATGTACAGTAACCTGCAAAAATGCATGGATAGCTTAAGATCGATAATCCTATGAACTGTCAAACCCCAGTTTATAAAAAAGAAACTAGATGGCGCCAGTGGTTTTACTAGCTATGAGCGTATTTAGAGAGCGACATTAATACGGTTGTTATTATTATGCTAACTACCGTTTCATTCTTAATAGTAATATTGTATACCTACCTCCGCAAATATATTTGTCATCTTAATAAAAAAGTAGATAGGTTTATTTTGGACCAGTGTATTATATTCGTAACTTGCGGCGGTAGTGCATGCAACTACAAAAATCTAGTAGTATTCTATTTCAACGCAATAATCATGTGCAATGTTAACCAATAGATGTGTCTATGCGATATATCGTGAAACCAAGTTTTAGAGTTTCGAGTTCGAACCCTGCCGAGAGCATTCTCTTTTTGTAATTATATTATGTTGATTCATTTGTGTTGTGTAATGTAATGTAATGAAAATATTGATAATATACAAAAAGAAGTAAAAATGTTGTTTCGTATATTTATTAAACTACTTTGATAGGTTTTTTTTTCACATTTGAAAGATAGCGCGGCGCCATCTAGTTATATTTTATGAACTATTTTTTTTCGTCAACAGATGGCGTTGAATACCGGCGCAAACGATTTAGTATTTGTAATGTCCATGCATTTTTGCAGCTCGCTGTACATTAGCACAACGTGTTTCTTCTTGGCAGAAACTACTACGCATCATTGCATACGTTTTAAAATTCGCACGATTTAAATCTAAGATCGAACCTCATTCTGTATCAGGATTGTCAATCGCGGAGACGGCATTGATTCTCGCCGTTCAATCAGTTCACTTTGCTGAAGATATAAAATTGATAAAGGCTGAGAAGTCACCCTCGAAGAAGCTGCTGCGTCTTGCAGTCTTCTTAGATGAAGAAGGCATTTTGCGCATAGGTGGCAGACTTTCTAAATCGATGCTTCCATTTGAAGCTAAACATCCTGTCCTTCTCCCTAAACGCGATCACGTTGTTGATCTAATAATTCAGCATTTTCACGTTGTCAATTGTCATACTGGACCTGGACTCCTCATGTCTATCATACGCCAACGCTTCTGGATATTAGACGCTAGAACTGTTATCAGATCTAAGTTACGAAAGTGTAACATTTGCTTTAAATGCAATCCAACGCACCCTACACCAATAATGGCTGATCTGCCCAATTATCGTGTATCAGAAGCCAAAGCCTTTTGTCATACTGGGGTTGATTACGCTGGTCCAATAAAGACCATACTTTCTCGTCGTAGAGGTCAGCATTCTCAAAAGGCATACATTATATTGTTTATCTGCATGGCCACACGTGGCCTTCATATCGAATTGACCAGTGATTTAACCACTGATAATTTTTTAGCTGCCTTTAAACGCTTTATTTCCCGCCGTGGACCCGTTTCGTGTCTTTATTCTGACAACGGATCTACTTTCATTGGTGCGAAGGCACAATTAGATGAGTTATACACGTTCCTATTGAACTCCAATTTTAAAACCGCGCTGTCAAACGAGTTGCTATCTCGGCGTATAGAATGGAAGATGATTCCCCCAAGATCACCTAATTTTGGTGGGATATGGGAAGGAAATATAAAAAGTATGAAAACTCATTTGTTCAGAGTCATAGGTAGTCAATTACTCACATACGAAGAATTGCAAACGGTACTGACTCAAATAGAATGCATTCTGAACTCGCGCCCATTGGGCTTGCTCTCCTCTGACCCTGATCCGGAGGTGTTAACACCCGCACATTTCTTAATGACTACACCGTTGCAATACTTACCCTCGGCTGATCTATCAGATCAACGAATTAGTTTGGTAGATCGAAAAAAATTGCTCGACAACATGATCCACTCCTTTTGGAAAAAGTGGCACGTAGAGTATTTGCACACGTTGCAAGTCAGACAAAAATGGGCTACTCCCGACAAACCAGTAGAAATCGGCACTGTTGTTCTTCTAGAGCAGGAAAATTCTGCTCCGTTGAATTGGCCGTTGGGAGTCATTACTGACGTGTTCAGAGGCTCTGATGACGTGGTTCGCGTAGCAATGGTTAAAACGCGTACTGGTACTTACAAACGCGCTGTAACCAAATTGTATCCTATCCCAACGCAATAACTTACAACGCTAAATAGAATCTTGAACTTTAATTTTTAACTCAAACTTTAAACATACTTTAGATAGAATATTGTTAGTCTAAGTTGTTATTTTAGCTATGTGTATTATTATGTTATACAAAGTCACTATGGGCTCTAATCAGCCAGTGTTCGCTTGTTTGTTTCGTAACGTCTTGCGACGTTCCAAAGCCGGGTGCATGGTGGAGCGCTTATGTACTTTCTTAATTATTTCTCACATAATTTAATTGTATTTCAATTTTGTAATTTAAGAAACCGCTTTATGAACGAATAATGTTTGAATATTGGCGCTCATTTGTTGACCACTTAGTGTTGAAGAAGGCCAATAGAGGCGCTGTGAGCGGATTTTTTCGAACTATATTTTGAGAACGAAGTTTTCTATGAGCGACTCTCAAGCTTCACGGCTGACGTTCAACCCGTTCTTTTTTCAATCAGTCTTTGACTCCGCTAACGCACCAAACGGAAGTTTGAGTAATTCAACTCCTCGTTTCTTTTTCTGTGTAATTCTATAAGTTCCTTTGGCCACATTCTCAAGTCAGTATAAGGGAAGTGTATCGGAAGAAAACGACAAATTCAAGAAAATAACCGACCGGTCGAAAACATACCTACCTACCAGCACGTGCCAGGAACCACGCCTGTCTACAGCTGAATCCTCACGAGGTGGAACTCAGGTCAGTGCCGGTTCTCTTACGTTTTCATTCATAGAAGCGGTCACATGTGTATTTTCTTTCTATTACAACCAAACGCCAGGTCACAGGTTCTTATACGCTCTGTGTGCAAACACACCACTTGGTAGGACTATATACACGTCCTACCAAGTACCATTATCACTGAGCTTACCGCCGAAAATCAACAGCTGAAATCTTCAGTCCACGACCTCTCTGCGCGAATTAATATTATCGAATTGCACATGAAAGAATGTAATGTTGAAATTAATGGAGTACCTGAGCATAAGTCGGAAATATTAGCGAACACAATGATGCAACTGTCGAAAGTGATTGAAAGCCCCTTGACTTGTGAAGATATCCTATGTGCGACAAGGGTGGCCAAGCTGTCACCAAATAGCGACAGGCCTCGGGCTATTGTAGCCAAACTGCGCACTCCACGTCTTCGTGGTACCATATTGGCTGCGGTTTCCAAATTCAATAAGGCTCACAGTGACAATAAATTGTCTTCTCAGCACCTTGGAATAGGCGGACCCCGAGTCCCGGTATATGTGGCCGAGCACCTAACCCCGACTGCCAAGAAACTACAGGCTGCGGCACGACTAAAGGCTAAGGAGCTCAACTACAGATTTGTATGGTCGCGATATGGCCGTGTCTATGTGCGTAAAAATGACGAAAGTCAAGCTTTGTTGATAAAAACCATGGAGAGCCTAAATCTGATGCATTAACTGTTAACTGTTATTTGTTTCCTTGCATGTTATTTACTTGGATTTTATTGTATTTAAAATGCTCGATATTTACTATCAAAACGTTCAAGGCTTATGAACAAAAACAAATAATTTGTCTAAAAATGTTTTAAATGCTAATTATAAAGTCATTGCTTTCACGGAAACGTGGTTGAACTCCAATATTTCTAACAATGAACTGATTGACGATAGATATATTGTGTACCGGCGAGACCGTATATGCTCTGAAAGTACGAAGTTGGATGGTGGAGGGCTGATGATTGCTGTCTCCCGTGACATACCCTCATTTAGGATTACAAACATTGAAACAGATGTAGAAAGTTTGTTTGTTTCATTGCATTTAAACAATAAGCATGCTGTAAGAAAGGTTACCATTTTGCGTGGCTTATTTACCTCCCCCGGTTAAGTTACAATCTTTGTCACTTTTATTATCAAGCATTGATTCAGCACTACCCCATACTGACGATCTTATACTTGTAGGAGACTTTAACTTACCTTTCTTAAAATGGGATGTCCATGATTGGTGGAGCGCTTATGTACTTTCTTAATTATTTCCCACATAATTTAATTGTATTTCAATTTTTGTAATTTAAAAGAACCGCTTCTGTGAGGGAATAATGTTTGAATATTGGCGCTCATTTGTTGACCACTTAGTGTTGAAGAAGGCCAATAGAGGCGCTGCGCACAGATTTTTCGAACTATATTTTGAGAATGAAGTTTCTACGCGAGACTCTCAAGCACCACGGCGGATCATCTACCCGCTCGCATTTTTTAATCAGTCACTAAAACGCCGCAGCATCGAAAGGTGCCTCTTTGACTCCGCTAACGCACCAACGGAAGTTTGAGTAATTCAACTCCTCGTTTCTCTTTCTGTGTAATTCTATAAGTTCCTTGGCCACATTCTCAAGTCAGTATAAGTGAAGTGTATCGGAAGAAAACGACAAATTCAAGAAAATAACCAGCCGGTCGAAAACATACCTACCTGCCAGCACGTGCCAGGAACCACGCCTGTCTGCAGCTGAATCCTCACGAGGTGGAACACAGGTCAGTGCCGGTTTTCTTGCGTTTTCATTCATAGAAGCGGTCACATGAGTATTTCCTTTCTATTACAACCAAACGCCAGGTCATAGGTTCTTATACGCTTTGTGTGCAAACACACCACCAGTTTGGTAGGACTATTTTACACGTCCTACCATAATTTATGGTCCTTACGAGTCGGATAGGCCAGTAAATAACATATTCACGTAATTATTGGTGAATAATATTTCTTTCCTATTCATTTAATTAAAAGATTCACGTAATTTTGGTGAATTCTTTCCGCCATCTTAGTTTCATTACTTTCATTCGCTAACAGATTTACGTAAATTATTTGGTAAATTCTGCATTTAAAACGCTAAATCTACGTAATAATTGGTAGATAATTATAATAGTTGGTGATTTACGTATTAATTGGTAAATAATCATCATTCTATTCGCATACGCGTAACTTTGTAGGTAAGTACCTATCTAGTTACGTAGTTAGTTACATTCCCGCTCCGCTGTGCTACTTGCGCTATTATATAATAAGCCGTAGTACAATTTTCAATAAAAAAGTAGGTATATCTAAACTGTTTGTGTTGAATTACTATTATATTATAGTAGGTACCTTACAGATAATCTTCTTGTTATATTTCAATAGGTAGGTCCTACCTATCGTTAATTTGCAAACATGTCGTCAGATCTCGAGACGAAGCTTATTCTGTTGAATCAAAAAAAGGAATTATTGTTTGCACGCATCACCCGTTGGTATAAATCTTCGAAATCCATTGTTTGCTTTGACATAACGACGCGAGCGAATGAGGATTTTCTGTCTGAGACCGAGAACATCGATGTCGTTCGCGATAAGTTCGAGTCGATTGTAGATCAAATAAATAGCTTAAATTTGTCATTGGAACCCCCTGTGGAGTCCGACTATTCTTGCCTTGACTCATTCGATGAATTGTATTCGAGAATAAAACGCATTAGAAATAAATTATCTACGCCCAAGGTCAAGGAGATCGCCTCACACGGGTCGAAAAATTCGAACGCGTCAGTAGTGAAATTGGAAATGCTTGTTATTCCGAGTTTTGACGGACGCCCTGAAAACTGGAATACATTTTATCAGTCCTTTAAGGCCAATATTCATTCAAACACACAATTGTCTGATTCGCAACGTGTGCAATACCTATTCTCAAAATTAACCAAAGACGCATTAAAGTTCACTGCCGGTATTGTTCCGTCAAGTGAGACCTACAGTATAGTGTGGGACGCCTTGGTCAAGAAATACCAAGATAAACGCTCATTAGGTTCATATTATCTTAATAATATATTAGACTTAAAGAATTGTTCACCTAGTGTGAACTCACTTGATTCATTTATAGGTATATATTCCTCCTCTATCGCCGCGCTTAAAGAGTTAGGTATAAATGATTTAACGGACTTCATGTTTCTACAATGTGCCTTGAGGAAAATGGACACTCTAACCATCCAAGCCTTCGAACTTTCTGTTCGAGGTGTCGATATACCTACGACGCAACAGCTGATCGACTTTGTACAAGATTATGCTAAGATGATTGAACGGTCAAACCCGCGGTCTTCGTCATATGCGAAGTCGTCCAATGCTGGGACGCCACAGTCTAATGATAGGCGTGTACAGCGTAATTCTAAGTCGTTTGTTGTCAGTGTGCCGATTAATAATAAGTCGAATGCGCCCGCCGCAGTTGACGCGTCATGTTGTTTATGTGGCGGCGGCGACCACCGACACCTGTATAACTGCGCTCAGTTTAAAAATATGCAAAATGCAAAGGCTAGATATGAGTTTATTAAATCTAAGCGTGGTTGCGTGAATTGTCTAAGCACATTACATAATCTCCCGCAATGTAAGAGTACGTCAGTTTGTTTCTGTCAGAAAAAACATCATAAATTATTGCATTTTGAGAATAATGTTAATAATTCGCACTCGCATGCGACGACTGTTGCCGCATCCCCGCCGCCCCAGTGCGACCTTGACGGTCCCATTCCTGAGTCACCGCTCGCTTCAAGCACTGTGCATTCGTATGCCTCTAGCCATAAGGGTGATATTCTCTTGGCAACCGCTCAGGTGTATGCTCGCCCTAAAGGTAGCACTGGAAATAAATCTGTAGTCAGATGTCTAATTGATAATGGCTCACAGAATAACTTAATAACATTGTCCTGTTGTCGTTTATTAAATTTACCAATAATACCAATGAGTAATTCTGTTGTCAAAGGTGTTGGCTCCACTTCGCACACGATAATAGGCTATGTGTATTTGGACATTGAATCTCGTATTTATGCAGATCATAAGTATACTATACATGCGTTAGTTATGAATAGCCTTACGGATCAATTGCCCTCGCAATCAATTAAGTGTGATAGCGAGTTAAATCTTCGCGATTTACCGCTTGCTGACTTAAGCTGGAACATTCCAGGAAACATTGATATAATATTAGGTGCACAGC
The DNA here is from genome assembly GCA_914829495.1 of Eilema sororculum. Taxonomy (NCBI): domain Eukaryota; kingdom Metazoa; phylum Arthropoda; class Insecta; order Lepidoptera; family Erebidae; genus Eilema; species Eilema sororculum. The sequence continues at coordinate 12,487,476 of OU618555.1, forward strand.
TCTTCCCGTATATCTACTTAGGAAATAGAGTCGAGTGTGGCCCCAGTGCCCCTTGTGTACTGTCAACCGCGTTTGGGTATGTACTTATGGGTGATTACCCACGTAAAGTTGTTGTGCCTACAACCGCATCCTTTTCTGCGCTAACACTAAATGATTTAGTGCAAAAACCATGGGAACTTGAGGAAGTTCCTGTGAAGCGCCTATTGTCTCCAGAAGAAACCGAGTGCGAGAATATTTTCACATCTACTGTGACTCGCGATGACGTAGGGCGTTATACAGTTGCGCTGCCGTTCTGCAAGGATCCCTCTGAACTAGGGAACTCGCGCGGCGTCGCTCACCCCCGGTTTTTGTCGCTCGAGCGTAAACTTCGTCAATCACCAACCGTACGCGAAAATTACAATAAGGTTATTCGGGATTGTTTGGATAACGGTTGTCTTGGTCTCGTTGATGACTCTAATTTGTCTATGGATGGTTATTACATACCACACCACGCAGTAGTTCGACATGACAAACTGATATCACGTATTGTGTTAGACGCGAGCGCTAAAACCCACACTGGTCTTTCGCTCAATGATATTTTACATATTGGTCCCAATTTAGAGGCAGACCTGTTTTTATTATTATTAAATTTTAGGCTATTTCCTATCGCAATGAACGCTGACCTAAATACTCACCGCAAATCGCTTGAGTTTGATGTTGGCAGTCATGTCGCAAAGGTTTTAGGTCTCTCGTGGGAGCCGTGTGGAGATAATTTTTATTTCACATCCACCTTGGTAGATGAGAAGTGCACTAAGAGAAATATACTCTCTATAGTTGCGCGACTATTTGACGTGCTCAGGTTGGTGGCACCTGTGATACTCTACGCCAAGTTGTTAATTAAGGAACTTTGGCTTAGTAAGAGTGATTGGGATGACCCTGCTCCAGAGCATATACGCTCACGCTTTTCCGCTCTCGTTCAAGAATTAAAATTGCTTGACACATTAAAAATTACGCGATATATATATAGGTGTCGAAGTTGATTGCGAATCACGTCTTGTCGCATTTTGTGATGCCAGCCTGAATGGCATGGGATGTGTTATTTATGCACATTGTACCTACCCATCTGGCATTCAAACTCGCATTTTGTGTGCGAAATCAAAGGTCACTCCGACAAAGATTACTACGCTTGCTCGATTAGAGTTATGTGCTATTTTGCTTATGTCAAAGTTAATAAGAACTGTACGTGATTCTTATGCATTACGCATTCCCATTACTGACATTTACGCCTTTTCTGATTCCACGATTGCCTTATCATGGTTTCACTCGTCACCACATCGGTGGTCGATTTTTGTTAGCAACCGGGTCGCTCAGTGTCAAGAAAACTTGAACGCTAAACATTTTTATCACGTCGCCGGAGACAGTAATCCGAGTGATTGTCTATCACGCGGTATGCTCCCCTCGCAACTTTTGGCTTATGATTTGTGGTGGAACGGTCCAGCATGGATCCGCGGCCCCCCTGATGAATGGCCTATTAAGTCATTCTCTCCCGCCAACTGTTCTGACTTACCTGAGCATAAGGCAAATGTGTTGAGTGTGACAACAAAACATACAGAGTCGCCATTGTTATGTACATTAGCACAACGTGTTTCTTCTTGGCAGAAACTACTACGCATCATTACATACGTTTTAAAATTCGCACGATTTAAATTTAAGATCGAACCTCATTCTGTATCAGGATTACATCCTGTCCTTCTCCCTAAACGCGATCACGTTGTTGATCTAATAATTCAGCATTTTCACGGTGTCAATTGTCATACTGGACCTGGACTCCTCATGTCTATCATAATATATAAAACGCGTACTGGTACTTACAAACTCGCTGTAACCAAATTGTATCCTATCCCAACGCAATAACTTACAACGCTAAATAGAATCTTAAACTTTAATTTTTAACTCAAGCTTTAAACATACTTTAGATAGAATATTGTTAGTCTAAGTTGTTATTTTAGCTATGTGTATTATTATGTTATACAAATTCACTATGGGCTCTAATCAGCCAGTGTTCGCTTGTTTGTTTCGTAACGTCTTGCGACGTTCCAAAGCCGGGTGCATGGTGGAGCGCTTATGTACTTTCTTAATTATTTCCCACATAATTTAATTGTATTTCAATTTTTGTAATTTAAAAGAACCGCTTCTGTGAGGGAATAATGTTTGAATATTGGCGCTCATTTGTTGACCACTTAGTGTTGAAGAAGGCCAATAGAGGCGCTGCGCACAGATTTTTCGAACTATATTTTGAGAATGAAGTTTCTACGCGAGACTCTCAAGCACCACGGCGGATCATCTACCCGCTCGCATTTTTTAATCAGTCACTAAAACGCCGCAGCATCGAAAGGTGCCTCTTTGACTCCGCTAACGCACCAACGGAAGTTTGAGTAATTCAACTCCTCGTTTCTCTTTCTGTGTAATTCTATAAGTTCCTTGGCCACATTCTCAAGTCAGTATAAGTGAAGTGTATCGGAAGAAAACGACAAATTCAAGAAAATAACCAGCCGGTCGAAAACATACCTACCTGCCAGCACGTGCCAGGAACCACGCCTGTCTGCAGCTGAATCCTCACGAGGTGGAACACAGGTCAGTGCCGGTTTTCTTGCGTTTTCATTCATAGAAGCGGTCACATGAGTATTTCCTTTCTATTACAACCAAACGCCAGGTCATAGGTTCTTATACGCTTTGTGTGCAAACACACCAGTTTGGTAGGACTATTTTACACGTCCTACCAATGATAATCAAAATTATCTCGTACCATCGAACTACAATAATTCTCTGGGTAATTTGTTGATCGATTTCATGACCACAAACCAGTTACATCAATTTAACCCAATTTGCAATAGTGACAAACGATATTTAGACCTAATCATAACGAATCTCGAACGTACTGAAGTTGTTAAGGCCCGTGACACACTGAGTAAGTGCTACCCAAATCATCCACCTCTGTTGGTCTCTGTCTCATACCTCGATGTAAAATATTTAAAACCTATAACAAATGTTGCCTATAATTTTTACAAAGCGGTACACAATACCATTATAACTGAACTGAAAAACATTGACTGGCAAAGCGAGCTGTGTGGATTGAAAGATGTGAACGAGATGGTCAGTAAATTTTATGATAAGCTTCATGACGTGATCGGTAAATTCGTGCCAAGGCGTAGGTTGCTCAAGTCTAAATATCCTTCGTGGTTCAGCCCAGCTTTAATAAAACTCTTAGCCGAAAAAATAAAGCTCATAATAGGCTGCGTAAATACCGAAATCCTCGAGATGAAATTGAATTTAAACTTCTCCGTTCTCGATGTCATAAATTATATGATAAATGTTACAGGAATTACAAGCAGACAATGGAGTCTAACATTAAGGTTAATCCGAAGGCATTCTGGAATTTTGTTAGAAAAAAAAGGGGTGGTCATCCTACCATGCCAGCCAAAATGTATCACAATGATTCTATGGCGGAGACTGGGATAGATATTGTTAATTTATTCGCTGCTCACTTCTCATCTGTGTATAACTCTCAGGCGCCACCTCATGGCAGTACTACAGCTAATAATATAGACACGAGTAGCACATTCATTGGAAAAATACAACTCACTGAAAACGAGGTTCTTCGGGCCATCAGGAAACTGGACAGCACTAAGGGAGCAGGTCCGGATGGTATACCACCATTTTTCGTGAAACGATGTGGATTGGCCCTATCCTTGCCTCTTACACTTTTATACAATCGCTCACTTACTGAAGGAAATTTCCCCGAAATCTGGAAAAACGCACGTATCCTACCAATCTACAAGAAGGGTAATGAAGCTGAAGTACAGAATTACCGACCAATTTCGATCCTATCGTGTTTTTCGAAACCGTTCGAGGCCCTCATGTGCCCTCTATTGTCTAATTTGGCTGAGCCATATCTCTCTGACCATCAGCACGGATTCCGAGTCGGACGATCGGTCGAATCAAACCTTGCTCTTTTTGTCTCGGATCTATGCGAACAAGTGGACAAGGGTCTACAGGTGGATGCTATTTATACCGATTTTAGCAGCGCATTCGACAACTCTCGGCAATTCGATACTTCTGCGCAAGCTGAATAACTTTGGGGTGGGTGGCAACTTATTAAAGTGGTTCGAATCTTATCTCAGAAACAGACCGCAGGCTTTTGAGGTATGTGGATATGCATCAGATACTTACATGGCTAGATCTGGTGTCCCACAGGGATCTCACCTGGGCCCAATTCTCTTCCTAATATTTGTTAACGATATTACTGGACACATCAAGCACTCAAAGTACTCTCTATATGCAGATGATTTAAAAATATATAAATCCGTAACTGATGACAGAGATGCCGCTCTACTTCAAAGAGATCTAGATGACATCATGTCATGGTGTATTGGCAACGGCATGAGTCTTAATGCAAAGAAGTGCTTCTATATAAAATTTTGCAGGAAGAGAAAACCGCTTGGTACTGGCTATGGGATAGACGGCGAACAGTTAACAGAAGTCCATGAAATCCGTGACCTTGGTGTGATGCTCGATGGCCAGCTAAGCTTTCGCTCTCATATCGACGCAATTGTCAAAAAGGCGGCACAGCTGCTCGGGTTCATTAAAAGAAATACTAGGGATTTTACTCAGTACCAAACCAAGGTACTTCTTTACAACGCTCTGGTACGCAGTCGACTCGAATTTGCCTCGGTAGTGTGGAGCCCTTTATATGATATCCACTCACAACGTATAGAGAGCATTCAAAGGGCGTTCACTCGGCACCTTGCTTTCCGGGTCACGGGTTTCTCGCACAGGAACTCCTACGACCGTCGTCTGACTCAGTTCCGAATGGACAGTTTACAAGACCGGCGACAGATGCTGAATGTCTGCTTTCTGCATAGGGTAGTGAATGGTCGGTTCAAATGTCATGAACTGCTCGGCAGGATTGCATTGTCTGTTCCTCATCACCATCCTAGACAACCTATAGTGAAACTTTTTTACACATCATCTTGTAGGACAAACCTTGGCTAACAATCGCCTTTGGCTCGAATTTTTTAAATTCTATTTAGTTTTAATTTAGTTTTGATTTTAACTTTAGTTTTGGATGAACGTGTGAATGAATTGTAGGGATGTTTTATACAAAGGCATCGCCTGATATATGTTTGTTTGATTAGTCAAGTAAACTTTAATAATTTAATTTAATTTTAATTTTAATTTGCTTGGATTGTTTTTGCTGTTCTTGCTAGTGGCACTATCGCCATTGTGTATTACTTATAAGGCTGTATTTAATGTATGCTATGTACACCGTAATTGTTATATGTATCGGAAACATTGCATATAACTAAAATTGTATTAATTGTGTCAATACATATAATGTGGTTATTTATTTACTTATTATAATAAATAAATAAATAAATAAACCTTATCAAACCTACTGGTGTATAAAAATTACTTGTGCTCAGCTTTTGGGAAAAGGTCGCAGGTTGACTCCATATACACAGATTTTTCTAAGGCTTTCGATAAAGTAAACCATGGCATTCTTTGTGCAAAATTGTCTGGTTACGGAATACATGGGAATTTGCTTCGTTGGGTTCAGTCGTACCTGGATAGAAGAAGCCAACTTGTGACTATCCAGGGCGCTTTATCTTCTCCCACTCCCTGTACTTCAGGTGTTCCCCAGGGATCTCATTTGGGACCTCTTTTCTTTGTTGTTTTTATCAACGACCTTATAGATAGATTGGAGAGCTCTTGTCTGCTTTATGCTGACGATCTGAAAATCTACTCTGTAGTCAACAATCTACAAGACTGTTTAAAACTTCAGTCAGATCTGGAAAAGGTTCTAAGTTGGTGTCAGGAAAACTGTATGTCTTTAAATGCTCAGAAATGCTGTGTGATATCTTTTACAAGCAAACATCAAAAGATATTGTATAATTATAACGTTGATGGACACTGCCTAGAAAGAGAAAATGCTGTTAAGGACTTGGGAATTTTGTTTGACGATAAAATGACATTTCAGGCACACATTGACCATGTTATTGGTAGGAGTACGCGGCTACTTGGTTTTATATCTAGAATAACTAAAGACTTCAAAAATCCATGTAGTCTGATATAATATCTCTATCAGATGTTAATTCGCAGTATCTTGGAATATAACTCCATCATCTGGTCACCTTTTTATAAGGTTCATATTGAGTATCTGGAGCGGATCCAGAAGAAGTGTCTTTATTTTGCTTGCTACAGGCTGGGGACACACAGACAGCTGAAGTCATATGCAGAGAAACACGACTATTTTAATTTGCAATCGCTTGAAGATCGCCGTAAGTGTAGTGATCTTATATGCCTTTATAAGATTGTTCATTCCTTAATCGACTGTCCGGAAGTGTTAACCTTATTAGACTTTAATATTAAATTTCGACATCGTCAACCCCACCTCAAAAGCTTCTTACTAAATGTACACATCAACAACACATCTTTTTACAACCCGATAGTTAGAATGCGACGTCTTTATAATGAGCTCTTACATGAGCATAGCCACGAGATAGATATATTCAGCCGGGGTTTCTCAACATACAAGAACACTGTTAAGCAGGTTATAACCAAGCTATGAATTTGCTGTCACTTTGTTGCAGAGATACATCACTATGTCTAAATTAAACCATCTAAATTAACGTCTCGTCTAGATGAAACCATAATATCTTATAATTAGTTTATTATTTTTAGTATATAATTATTAATTTATTGTATAACTTAATGCACGCTTTTAAATTGTGTCATGCTGAGTACACATGTTTTGGAACTCAATCGGGAACAGAACCTTGAAATGATAATTTGTAAACATTTTTGATTGTTTTCTGTTTTGTGTGCCAAATAAATAAATAAACATGTGTTTTCAGCAATGCAGTTAAACAAGGGTGAGATGCTGACACCTAACATAGAGTTATGTGTGTCAGGAAGCAATTGAATCATAGGTAGTTGACTATCACACCAGAAATGAGACAGTTCTGTGGACATACAGAGTGGAAAAAACATGAGAAGCTGCGGTGTATACGAGAGCTATAAGTCGAAACATGTGTTTTCAGCAATGGAGTTAAACAAGGGTGAGATGCTGACACCTAACTAAGAGCTTTTTGTCTCATGAAGCTATGGTGTAGCAGACCACTACGTATGATTTAGACGCAGTAATCTCAGTTAGGTGTCAGCATCTCACCCTTCGTCGGCCTAAAATGTAAACCTGCTATGTCCAGTTTAGAGATCTTTACAGGAGAGTGAAAAAACTGAATAACTCCTATAATTTTATAGTAATAGAAATTTCTAAAATCCCCTTTCTTCAAATAAGTCCACTGATCATTTTTATGATAAAAATTCCTTGAAAAACTTGAATAAAATGGAAAAAATTTGAAAATAAAGGAGATACCTGGTATTCATTTGGACATTTTAATTTTATTTGGGATTTAGCAGGCTTTCGTGTTTAATTTTTTTTGGGTGGTATTTAAACGCAAATCAAATAAAATATTTTTTTTTATGAAATGATAATCCGAAATCCATCAAAATTACTGATTGCACAGCAGAATACTACGATCAAAAGTATTAGAAAACACACTACAATTTATTTTCGTAACGTACCTACGGCTGTTTATCTTATGAAAAGCAGTTTTATTAATGCACTGCTAATGCTGCCTGACTACAATAATCCAAATTCACATCAAAAATACTGATTGAGCACCAACAAACTACTTACATGTTTATAACAAAAAATAACCGCGAAGACATAACTTAGTCTTCTTACCTAACCTATCCATTTCGGGGTGGGTGGTGATCATTCTGAACGTAATTACTTAGTATACATGCTACTCGGATAGATATTTTACTTTGACAATGAGTATCTTCTACTTGCGCACTAGTTAATTTGCTGTGCAGTTAGTATTTTTGATAAACATTTATAATTTTTGTACTTAAATAAATTTATTTGTATCACATTATGAGGATTAAAGTAATGTCATCCTGATATATATTTTACTAGCTTTTGCCCGCGGCTCCGCCCGCGTGGATGTCGGTTATCGCGACCAAACATAGCCTATGTCCTTTCTCATTGTCTAATCTACCCCTATACCAAATTTCATCAAAATCGGTTCAGTGGTTGAGGCGTGAAAGCGTAACATACAGACAGACAGACAGACAGACAGACAGACAGACAGATAGACAGAGTTACTTTCGCATTTATAATATTATATTAGTATGGATTTTTTTCTGCAGTACTAGTTTTGTTAAACATTCAGTTTATTTGTAGTAAAGTAATGTATTTGATGTAAAAAAGCATATAAATGATGAAAATATATTAATATGTGATTATTTATTTGATGTGCAATTAATAATATTCCATTTTTTTATGTTCTTTTTTTTAAAACTAAGTACAAATAATAATAAAAATATAGGCATCATAAATAATAATAAAAACGAAGAAAAATAACAAAAATTCTTTAATGGTTATTTAAAAACTAGTCTTCTTTATGGTAAACCTTTGTTTATATGGTAGGACTAGTTTTGACTAGTAATTAACAATCATAAAGATACCAAGCTTATTTCTTAAACAATCACAGTAAGTACTTCGCATCGCAGTCCACTGCTGGACATAGGCCTCTCCCAATGTACGCCACTTGAGCTTGCTTATTCTGTGAGCTATGTCGGTAACTTTGGTTCTGTGTCGGATGACTTCATTTCGAATTCTATCCTTCAGAGAAACTCCAAGCATAGCTTAGCGACTTTTAGGTTATGGGCTAGCCCTACCGTCAGTGTCCACGTTTCAGCACCGTAAGGACGCACTGTTCAAAGACCTTTGTTTTCAGGTATTGCAGAGAAGAGAAGACTCGACGTAGTTTGCGAAATGCTGCCCAACCCAGTTGAATCCTTCTGGCTAGTTCTTTCTCGAAGTTGATTTTACTGAGCTAAATAGCTTAGTCCAGGTAGTCACAGAACTCTCAGTTAGGTGTCAGCATCACACCTATGTTCAAGTCAATTGCTAAAAACACAATTTTTACTCAGAGCTTTCGGTTTCGGACTACAGCAGTGCTGCTAGTGATAGTGATGAATATTTCTCTGCTGGCAGCAATGCAAGTGACCAGGGAGAACCTCCACTTGCAGAGTTACTCACTGCTCAATTCTCTGATGTTCCCAATAACTTCAATGTTGTACATATTAATGCACAAAGTATTCCGGCTCATTTCCCCGATATGCTGGCAAGCTTTGACTGTGCGCACATACATGCTATTCTTGTTTCCGAATCATGGCTAAAGCCATGTTTACCCACCCCACTATATACTCTACCAGGATTCAACCTCATCAGAAACGATCGTGCCGAGGGTCGGGCGGGTGGCGTTGCAATATATCTACGCACGCAAATCGAATATACCATTCTGAGCATGTCACCACAACCACCGCAGGCTGGCGAACATATCTTTCTGGAAGTTGAACTCCTACACTCTAAACTTCTACTTGGCGTCTTTTACTGTCCTTCGTCTAACATAAACTACTTTTCTTCATTCGAACTCCTCTTAGATACCTTTGTGCCTGCGTACGGTCAAAGTATAGTCATGGGTGATTTCAACACCTGCCTAATTAAAAACGACTCTCGTTCCTCCACTCTTCAGTCTATTGTTCAATCCTGTAATCTAACTATTCTTCCTACTGGAACAACTCATCATGCTCCTCACCTTACTCCTTCTCTTCTCGATCTTATCATAGTTTCCTCTCTTAATCGTGTAGCTAGGCATGGTACGTATGCTGCTGATCAGTTTTCCTACCATGACTTACTATTCCTATCCTATCAACTTCGTCCACCTAAACTCAAACCTAAAATTCTTCTTCAGCGCAATTTTAGAGATATGAAAACTAATACCATTATTTAAGAAGGGATCCAAGTCAGAACTTGGAAACTATCGCCCCATTTCTATTTTACCAGTTCTGAGTAAGGTGTTTGAGAGAGTGATGCTCAATCAGATGCAACTGTACTTCAAGACCAACAATCTTTTCCACAGCCAACAATATGGCTTTACTGGCGGGAAATCTACCACCGATGCGGGAGTGGCCCTAGTTAGCCTAATTTACGACGCCTGGGAGGGATCGCAGGATGCCATTGGAGTATTCTGTGATCTTTCCAAAGCATTTGATTGTGTTGACCATCAAACACTCTTACTCAAGCTACGTCGATATGGTTTTGATAGGAAATCAATAGCACTATTAGAGTCGTACTTAACGGATAGGCTTCAGACTGTTACTGTTAATAACGTAAAGTCAAATGGGTCAAATGTCAAAATAGGTGTACCCCAAGGATCAATCCTAGGACCCTTTCTGTTCCTGGTATATGTCAATGACTTGCCTTATATGGTCGAGGCACAAGCTGGCATAGTACTGTTTGCAGATGATACATCGTTAATATTCAAAGCAAATAGGTATAGTACAGATGCAAATAATGTTAATAATATTCTGAATGCCATGTCAAATTGGTTTTCTGCAAACAACCTATTGTTGAATGCAGAAAAGACCAAATGTATGAAGTTTACACTACCCAATGTGAGGCAAATAGACGTTGATGTTGTGCTGGGGGGGAAGGGGTTAGAATTCGTAAACACCACTACCTTTCTAGGAATTACAATAGATTCTAAATTACAATGGGGTGACCATATCACTATTCTGGCCAATAAACTTAGCTCTGCTGCTTATGCTGTGAGACGGATTAGGCAGTTGACTGATGTAGCTACTGCTAGGCTCGTATACTTTAGTTACTTCCATAGCTTGATGTCCTATGGAATACTACTTTGGGGAAATGCAGCAGATTTAGAAACTATATTTATATTGCAAAAGAGGGCAGTTTGTGCCATTTATTGCTTAGGCAAGAGAGACTCCCTCAGGGAAAGATTTAAGGATATTGACATTTTAACTGTAGCTTCCCAATATGTATTTGAAAACATAATGTATGTCAGGAAAAATATATCTCATTACACAAAAGTAAGTGACATTACAGACAGAAATCTGCGTAACAAACATAGACTTTTACTTCCATGTTATCGGCTTAGCAGGGTTAGTGATTCTTTTAAGGGGGATGGTATACGTTTTTATAACAAACTGCCAGAATCGATCCTTGGTATGCCTGACGATAAATTCAAAACCTTTGTAAAAACCACCTTATCCAAAAAGGCATACTATAGGACAGATGATTACTTGAAAGATAAAAATGTCTGGCTTGAGCATGGTGCAGGCCCCTCGTAAATTGCTATAATTACAGCATGGTACTGTATTAGTTACGTGACTTATTTGTTACATTATGTAACTTTGTTTTAATTCTTAATTATAAAGAGTTTTATATACTTGTTGACATTTAGATTTAAGAAAATAAATATGTAAATTGACGTCCAAAAAATGCCGCAGTGGAGTTTCTTCTCCACCAGCGCCTTGGAAGCGGTGGTAAACTTAGATTAAGTAGAATTAAAATTGACGTCAATAAGAAACAATTTTATTGTTCTATATTGAAAAATAAATGACTATGACTATGACTATGACTAGACAACCTGCGCAGGGATGCCGATAGCATCGATTGGGGTCCTCTTTACAATTCCGAAAATATTGATGAGAAAGTAAGGCTTTTCACGTCTAATTTATTACAGTTGTTTGATATACATGCTCCAGTTCGTAGGATAAGGGTGAAACACCTCCCGTCGCCTTGGCTAACGACTGAAATCAAATCCCTCATATCAAAAAAAGCGACAGCCAAGTCGAAGTATAAGAGGTGTCCTACGGATATAAATCGGGATAAATATATAGCCATTAGAAATCACTGCAATAGGGTGTGTAGGAATGCTCAACGCCGACATATCCATAACTCTGTGGAAAACGGAGATCCAGCAAAAGTCTGGAAATTTCTAAAGACATTGGGAGTTGGCAAATCTCGTGAAGACACAGTCCCTAACAATGTAAATTTAGAATCAATTAATCAATATTTCTCATCTTCGTCAAAGTTTGATAGACTGACAAAACAAAATATATTACAGCATCTTTCATCTGTCTCGACTCCCAACTGCTCTCCATTCTTCTTTAGTCAATTCTCTGCTTGTGATGTCAAGAAGAGCATAATGTCAATTACGTCTAACGCGGTGGGAAGTGATTGTGTCAGCCGTAATATGATCCACCCTATCATCGACCAAATTCTTCCTGTCATCTGCCATATTTTGAATTTCTCTGTGACTATTAACGTATTTCCTGTGGCTTGGAAGGATGCTCAAATTATCCCTATTCCGAAAAAGAAAAATCCTTCCTCTTTCTCAGAGTATCGTCCCATTTCTATCTTGCCCTTCCTCTCTAAGGTACTCGAACGTCTTGTTCACACCCAACTTACTATTTTCCTTTCTAAAAACTCACTATTGAACCCTCTACAGTCGGGATTTCGTTCTGGTCACAGTACTACTACTACACTGGTTCATATTACGGAAGACATCAGAACGGCTATGGAGGAATGTGAGCTGACAGTGTTAACGCTGTTAGACTTCAGTAATGCCTTTAATACCGTTGTTTTCGACGTTCTACTTGGCATATTGAGCTCTCTTAACATATCTCCAACGGTAGTTGACTGGTTTCGTAGTTACCTGTTTGGTCGCCGACAGCGTGTTTGTATCAAGGATACTTCTTCCTCATGGTGTACAACTACTGTTGGTGTACCACAGGGCGGCATTCTATCTCCCTTACTCTTCTCAGTTTTTATAAACACAATCACCAACGACCTATCTTCTTCCTACCACCTATATGCAGATGATCTACAGATATATTCTCGGGCTCCAGCGGATCAATTGAAGGATGCTGTCAACACCATTAACAGTGACCTTGCATCAATATGTAACTGGAGTGCTTCGCACGGACTTGAGGTTAATCCACGCAAGACACAGGTCATTGTTGTTGGTAGCTCTAGGATGATGGAGAAAGTAGATTGGTCACTTCTTCCACACGTGACTTGTAATGGAGTAAATGTTCCTTATAGTCACCAGGTTAAAAACCTGGGGATACTTATGGACAATCACTTATCTTGGGGTCCACAGGTCCAGGAATTAAAGCGCAAAACTTTTGCCGCTGCGGGGTCCCTGCGCAGGCTCCAAAATTTTTTACCCACTGCCACTAAGACTGCGCTTGCACAAAGCCTTCTTTTCCCTATCCTTGACTATGCTGATGCCAGCTATCTCGATCTCACTGAAGACCAACTTAACAAGCTTGAGAGACTCCAAAATCTTTGTATAAGATTCATATTTGGTCTACGCAAATATGATCATGTTTCGGAATTTCGAAAAAAACTCAAGTGGTTACCTATACGCCTTCGCCGGAATACTCATATTCTTTCCTTATTGTACAACATTTTATTTAATCCCTTAACTCCCTCATACCTCAAACAACGTTTTGAGTTCCTGCACAATACACACTCGAAGGTTTTGCGATCATCAGAGAATCTGAGATTGAAAATGCCGAGTCATTCCACCAATTTTGCCGACAAATCTTTTTCAGTTCAAGCGGTTCGGTTGTGGAATGCTCTCCCAGCAACTATCAGGCGAGCTCAGTCCTTGCCTATATTTAAAAGACAAGTCAGAGAACACTACCTAGTCTCTCTGACCGAAGTGGAATAAATAATTAATTAATTTCCTTGATTATAATATGGGAAAATGTTAGTATCTATATTTATGTGTATATTAATGTTATGCCATAATCTTACTCGTAATAGTATGTATGTATGTTTGATATATTTATGTATATCTACCTATACTTAGGTAGCTATTGTGTTTATTTATTTTATTTGTTATCACTTGATTATTTATTATCTATGTACACCAAACTACCCTGAAATCATTGTCTCTATTTTTTTCTTTCCATCCTATGGTTGCCTGGAAGAGATTGCCGCAGAGCGATAAGGCCGCCAATTGTATTTACCTGCCAAATTGTTATTACTTGTTATTATGCTATATCCTTGGTGTACAATAAAGACAATTATTATTATTATTATTCCTCTTTATTTACTTTACTTACTTATTATTTACATTTTTAAATACATAATATATAAAAAATAAAACATATATTTAAAAATATAAAAAATAGTATCCCACCGGCATCGGGTACAGGGACTAAGCTACCGGTGGTTAGGGCTCCAGAGAAAGGAACTTCCTCACGATGCGCGCCGTATCAAGGAGCACTGCCTTCTGCATCTGGCCCTTGACCCAACCATCCAACCCGAGCCTCTTTAGATGTTGTTCGAGGCTCTTTGCTATCAGTCCGTTGACTGATACGACTATCGGCACAATGATTGCTGAGTCAACATTCCACATGTCGACAACCTCGTGAGCCAAGTCCAAGTACTTAACTTGTTTATCTTTCTCAGCTTTCACGAGATTTTCGTCATGAGGAATGGTGACATCAACAATCAATGCTCGGCGTTCGGATCGGTCTATCACCACAATGTCAGGCTTGTTAGCTATAACAGTCCTATCAGTGATGATAGATCGATCCCAGTACAATGTGATATGACTATTTTCTAGAACTGGCTCAGGAACATACCTATAGTACGGCACCTCAACATCCACAAGGTTGTATTTCAGAGCAAGTCGCTGATGGATTATCCTGGCTACCTGATTATGTCTGTGCAAGTACTCGCCGTTAGCAAGACGAGAACAACCGGAAGTAATATGCCTGAGGGATTCACCAGGTTGGTGACACGCTCGACAAATGTCAATTGTGCCATCCCTCATGATATACTTCCGGTAGTTATTCGTCTTAATAACTTCATCTGCAATTGCACAGACAAAACCTTCAGTTTCCCCAAAAAGGTCACTGAAACGTAGCCAGGACACGGACGCTAGTAGATCTACTTCGGGCCTGTGTAGGGCCCGATAGAACCTGCCATGTAGCTCCTTACTCTGCCATACCTCCCTGCGGCTGTCAGTGCTAACTATTGTAGGCCTGCGCCAGTTCTCTTTAGCCAAACCGAGCGGGGTGAGCCCGGTATCTACATTGACTACATCACGATGCATGTCCACGTTCGACTTCAGAAAGTAGTCTCTGAGATTGCACACCTCGCGATTATGAAGGGTCTTAGCATTTAAAAAACCTCGACCCCCACATTTCCGCGGGATGTACAATCTCATGACTGACGACCGTGGGTGGTGCATTCGGAATGCAGTCAACTGAGCCCGGACTTTCCTATCGATGGTATCGAGTTCAGTCTGAGTCCACTTGAGTATGCCAAAAGAGTACATCAAGAGTGGCATGACCCAACTGTTACAGGCACGCACCTTGTTACCACCTGACAAAAGACTGTTAAGTACTTTTTTCAGGCGGCCAAAGAAACGGTCCTGTAACATTTGTTTCATGTCGGCCTCATTGATGCATAACGCCTGTGACATACCCAAGTATTTATAGGTCTCAGTTACGAGGAGTGATCTTAGGTTAGTGGAATCAGAGAGCTGTATACCCTCCGACTCCACCACCCGCCCTCGCTTTACATGAATGACTGCACATTTGTCCACACCAAACGCCATTTTAATAGAATTACTGAATGTTTCAGTAACCTTCAGTAAAGCCATTAATTGAGGGTTGGTGTGGGCGAATAGCTTTAAATCATCCATGTAAAAGAGGTGGGATACCATCTGACCCTCTCTTCGTAACCTATAACCTAACCCTGAATTCACTAGTAAAGTACTAAGTGGGTTCAGGGCTAAGCAGAACCAAAGGGGACTCAGACTGTCCCCTTGAAAAATACCCCGCTCTATTGTTATCGGCTCGTCACCACCCAAAGCCTGGCGACACCCTGGATAGAAAAGAACCGTCCTCCATTGCCCCATACATGACCTTAGGAAGGTACATAGAGTTGTATTCACTTTATACAACTCCAGCACCCTCAAAAGCCATGTATGTGGCACGGAGTCAAACGCTTTCTTGTAATCTATCCAGCATGCTGCCAGATCCTTACGATTGCGGCGAGCTTGTTGGCTAATAGTCATATCAATCAGGAGGAGCTCCTTAGTACCCCGGGCCCCATTCCTACATCCATTCTGAGAGGCACACATAATAGAATTATTGTTTATATGATTGTTAATCTTAGCTCTCAGGATGGATGTAAGAAGTTTATAGACCGTTGGGAGACATGTAATCGGTCTATAATTATTGGGCTCCAGGGTACTACCAGTTTTATGGAGCAGGTGAGTAACTCCTGTTGTCATAAAAGTTGGTAGCGTCCCAGATTCTACAGCGGATTGAAATTGTGAGGCCAAAACAACATGCGAACTCCGTAGCCATTTTAGCCAGAAATTGTGCAGTCCATCCGGTCCTGGAGATTTCCAATTAGACAGCGAACGGACCGCACAATCTACATCAGTGGCATCGATGTAAATTTCTTCCATAGCTGGAATGGTTTCGCATGCTCTTTCGACCTCACGCATCCAATCGCCTTCAGTGTGGCTAACGGGCACCGACCAGATACTACGCCAGAACGCATTTGTGGCTTCAGCATCCGGCCGTCGCACGTCATCCACACTTTCATCTGTTCGCTCCCAACTTCTATATACCCACCTTTGGTCTCTTTGGAACATACGATTGACGGTATATCGATCAACTCGTTTTTTGTATCTCCGAATACGGTTTGCCCATGCACAGACTTTCTGCTTCAGGAAGTCAATACGCTCTGTGACCCGAGACGTATAATCTTGGGGACTAATATTAGTTCCCGCAAACGCTCGGGTCACATAGCGCATCACCCTTGGGCGAGTATTGCCCGACCTGAAGCAGATTAGTTTACCGATGAGCACCCTCGCCTCGGCCACACGTCGTTCAATTCTGCATTGCCATGCTGGTATAGCAGGTTTAGGTCGTATGGCAGGATCTTTAATGGGAAATTTAGCACCTGCCATACGACATGCCGCCACAGCAGTACAATACAGAATTGAATGAGTGTCACCGAGGTTTTCACTATTTTCTAGATATTTAGGTAATAATGAATCAAGGGCACTCACCAGCGCTATATTACGTCTATGTATGGGCAACCGCGGGAGACGTGGCCTGACATGTATGGGCATTGATCGATATTCCCGCAATGCACATTCCAAAGCCTCCTTAATCTCTTCATTGTACTGAATACTTACAGGAATAGGTGTGTCATCCCGCGTAACATATGATTCTTCATTAATTGCAGTTGTAGAAGCAGGAGCAGGAGCCGGGGCGGGGGTGACACAAGTATTTCGCAAGCATTCTAGCCGTAGTGTCTCAAGTACGGTTTCATTCAACATGCGATTGCGTTGAATGACCCGTACTTGGTCCGACAGTCTTTGTGCCGACGTGTTGACGGAAGGTTCAAGCGCCTGAAACAGAGGAAGTATCCGAGAACGGTACGCACTGAGGTTAGTTCCCCCCCCTGTAGCCGCAAAATATGCCCGCATGACGTTTTCGTTGATAGAATTAGTCCATCGCATGCGGTGCACATCACCACCGGTAGCGGGGGCCCTATTCGAAGCCGGAGGGCGTTGGGGTCCCAAGCAGGTCGGTGGACGGCCTCTCCCCGGCCGACGTACAGGTGTTGGCGACGTCGGCGGGGAGAAATACTCGTCGGAGCTCGATGCTTCAGCAGGAGTTGGTCTCGGAGAGGTGATTTCCGGAACCTGCGAGGCGGAGCTGCACGACGAGTCCGTGGGTGTCAGGTGTGCATCTTGAAGTAACTTGGTCTTCGCTCTTGTTATCATAATTATTGTTCTTCAAATATTCCGATGTGAATTTTGACATGTCTGTCACGTACATGTTATTTTTCTGGTTCTATTTTCATTCTGGTATATATTTTCTTAGAAATCATTATGCGTTTTTTTATTCTGTTATTTTACTAAGCCACTAAAATAATATTATTTGTATTAAAATCGTATAAATGTGCAAAAAAATCGAAAAATCTTTAAAGAGAAAAATATTATGTATCTAAGCGACCAGTGTTGCCAAGTTATTATTATTATTATTATTAAACCCCAGCATCCTGTATCTTGTTTCTGCAATTATTAACGATTCTTAATAGGTTCTACCGGTAGAACTATCAACAGATTAAGGTTAGGATGCAGAACTTCCGAGCTAACAATATTTGTTTGGTTAATTTGGCGAAATTCGATGAGATGCTAGGATATATTTTGTGAAGTTAGCGTCTCATTTTAAAAAGTGCGAATTTCGTACTAAAATCTATGGAACTATTATTAAAACCTTTCGAGAACTGTGTTATTGTGTGGGATTTCACTATATGTGACGTTTTTTGATGAGGTGCTGGAAATTTTTGTGAAGTCAGCATAATTTTTTTTCAAAATGCGATTTCGCTACTAAAACCGATGGAACTATTGTTAAAACCTATTGAGAACTGTAGAACTATATGGGATGCCACTAGAACTCTCGTTATTTTGTGAGATGCTAACAATTGAGATGCTATTGCTATTTTTTATTATATTCTATGTACACCAAACTGCCCTAAATAATTTTCTCCTATTTTTTTTCTCCATCCTATGGTTGCCTGGAAAAGATTGCCGCAGAGCGATAAGGGTGCCAATTGTATGTACCTACCGAATTGATATTATGTACCTATTATATTGTTATATCCTAGGTGTACAATAAAGACAATTATTATTTCCTTTATTTAAGTAAATTACATATGAATTACATTTTTAAATATATCCTGAGAAAAAAAATATATATTAAAAAATATAAAAAATAGTATCCCACCGGCATCAAGTACAGGGACCAAGCTACCGGTGGTCAGGGCTCCAGAGAGAGGAACTTCCTCACTATGCGTGCCGTGTCGAGGAGTACCGCCTTCTGCATCAGGCCCTTGACCCAGCTACCCAACGCGAGCCTCTTTAGGTGTTGGTCGAGGCTCTTGGCTATAAGTCCATTGACGGTTATGACTATTGGAACAATGATTGCCGAGTCCACCTCCCACATGTCGACAATCTCGTGAGCTAAATCAAGATACTTAATTTGTTTATTTTTCTCAGCTTTCACGAGATTCTCGTCGTGAGGGATTGTGACATCGACAATCATTGCGCGCCGCTCAGACCGATCTATCACCACGATATCAGGTTTGTTGGCAACAACAGTCCTGTCCGTGATGATAGATCGGTCCCAGTACAATGTGATATGACCATTTTCGAGATTTCAGCAATTATTATTTCCTTTATTTCAGTATAACACATATAGATTACATTTTTAAATATATCCTAAAAAAATACAAAATATATTTAAAAATATAAAAAATAGTATCCCACCGGCATCGAGTACAGGGACCAAGCTACCGGTGGTCAGGGCTTCAGAGAGAGGAACTTCCTCACGATGCGCGCCGTATCAAGGAGTACTGCCTTCTGCATCTGGCCCTTGACCCAACCATCCAACCCGAGCCTCTTTAGATGTTGGTCGAGGCTCTTTGCTATCAGTCCGTTGACTGATACGACTATCGGTACAATGATTGCTGAGTCAACACTCCACATGTCGACAACCTCGTGGGTCAAGTCCAAGTATTTAACTTGTTTATCTTTCTCAGCTTTCACGTGATTCTCGTCATGAGGAATTGTGACATCAACAATCAATGCTCGGCGTTCGGATCGGTCTATCACCACAATGTCAGGCTTGTTAGCTACAACAGTCCTATCAGTGATGATAGACCGATCCCAGTACAATGTGATATGACTATTTTCTAGAACTGGCTCAGGAACATACCTATAGTACGGCACCTCAACTTCCACAAGGTTGTATTTCAGAGCAAGTCGCTGATGGATTATCCTGGCTACTTGATTATGTCTGTGCAAGTACTCGCCGTTAGCAAGACGAGAACAACCGGAAGTAATATGCCTGAGGGATTCACCAGGTTGGTGACACGCTCGACAAATGTCAATTGTGCTATTATATTATTATTTATTAAATGTCAATTATTATTATTATTATTCTATTCTGCCGGGAACCATGCGGCTCGAATGATAGGATAAGTGTTTTTCGGTAGTTTTATTAGTAGTTTTATAAGTTTAATACATTATGGACATATAATTAATGAAATGAATAAATTAGGTACTCCTATTTAATTATGTATCTGATTATTTAACACCATACGACTGGTATGTAGAGCTAAAAAAATATGAAGTAGGTAATTTTTACGATGTCGTAAGATGTGTCGGACATTGTAGATCTCATCGATTAATACTCTTTCTTTTCTTTTATTTACCTCGGCCCCCACTGCTCCGCGTGCACCATGGGGACGGTACAGCTGGTACAGCTCTCGCAGTCAGACTATAGCTTGTGTTATGGAGTCTAGAATGCGCATTAACACACTTAGATACTTTTTTTTAAACACCCAGACCAATGCAAATCACTCATGCATAGAATTTTTTGCACTGAGCGAGGATCGAACCCGCACCTCCTGCATAGCAGCCGCGTTCACTACCGTCGCGCCACAGAGGCTGTCGAATTAGAAGTTAAGTATATCAATTTAAATTTTTGTGGGCCAATAGAATCAACTTAATAGGTACGTTGACCTTCAAGGGTCACCCACCTAACCCACACCCACCACAGCTACTGTTTTCTTAGTAGTTATTTATATAACAAACTAAATTCGATTTTAAAAATGTAAACATATTCTCACTTTGTATCTGTTGGGTCTCGACTATGACTCATCTGAACCAGAATAACACACACACGCACAGGCACACAAACTCACATACACACACACACACACACACACACACACACACACACACACACACACACACACACACACACACACACACACACACACACACACACCTTTTCGTGTCAGGAGTTGGTTCACGTCAGTAGTGTAATGGCCCGGATTCGAACCCGGGAACTCTCGATCGTAAGGCCGAATCCTTAACCACTAAGCTACTGACCGCTTTGGCGTCCTAGTGAGGCAGAGGACTTAGTCCAAATACTTATTTAATATTAGGTATACTCACACATTTGCTTACATCAGGAAAAATTAATTACTGCGGTGGGGCTTGTCACACACCCGGCTTGATACAGTTCGTAAGAGTATTGGCAGATGACTCCACCGTCGCCTTAAAGACGGATATATAGATTTAATCGAATTGAATCCATAATAAATGCTCTAAAATTTCATTCGAATATACAAACACAGTCAGAATTCTGGCCGACGCCATCCCATCAGCAAGTTAATACATCTGCTGTTTAATTGGACGGATGATATTCTGGTACATTTATTATCTACTCATGGGGTTATTTCATCGCCATCATAGTAAACACATTAACGGTTCTATCAGTCAGAAAAAAATATATTCAAAATATGTATTGAGATTAGTGGTTAAGGAGTCAGCCTTACGATCGAGAGGTCCTGGGTTCGATCCTGGCCATTACACTACCGACGTAAACCCACTCCTAGCACAAGCAATTTAGCTTACTTGGAGGGGTTAGAGGGAATATTAGTAACTTCGGTTCTAATATTCTTTGAAAAAAAAAACAAAAAAAACCTAAAATAATCAGAATCTTTAATTAAAATATTTTGTTTAGTTTCGGCCCACCCGAGCGGGTCAACTCGATATCGGCAATGGCCCAGGGTCATCTGGAGTACCAGGGCTATGTTTTAGGCCCAGCGCACACCGGTGGAAGCGCGGCGGCGCGCAGTTTAAAACAACAATTTAATATAAACCTTAAAGACCTTGATATACGATCGAAAACTGTATATCAAGAATAAGTTCGCGCGCGGCGGAAGGAGCGGCCGCAAGAGCATGCGCGCGACTGTAATTTCAACCACATACCAAGGTCATTAAGGTTTATATTAAATTGCTGTCTTAAAGTACGCGCCACCGCGCTTCCACCAGTGTGCGCTGGGCCTTTCTTATGGGAGTCCTGGGACATCTTTCCGAGGGCTTACCCGGGCCTCCCAACCATAGGCTGCTGGGCGTTACCGTGGGGGTTTTTAGTCGGTAGGAGTCCGGCATAACATCCATGAAGAATTTTCCACCACGGTTAAAAAAAAGGCTAGGTAATCTTACACCTCATCATCATCATCGGATGATCCAAGTGGCGGTTTCAGTCGGTTAGAGTCCACACGAAAAATATGCCTTTTTTATACCACTTAGGTGGCAAACAAGCACACGGCTCACCTGATAGAAAGTGGTTGATGGAATGCTTAGCCAAAGACCTCAATCTGGACGTGAAAACCGCCACCCCTTGCCGACCTTATCTCTAGTGTAAGAGTATTCGTGCCGACGTCTCCAGCCACGACACGTACAGATGCACCATCATCGGACAACTCTCTCCAACGGTATGAAGAGATTCTGATATGTTCACCACCAATGTATTGGACTTTACGAATAATAACCGCGTTGGGGACTGCTAGCCTCCAGTGTGTTTCACTGTAAGAAATTAAACATGCTTTACTAAAAAAACCAAATTATAAAGAAAGAAAAGGTGATAGGCTTCGTTTTTTTCTTCAAGTTAATGGCTAGATCTGGCATATAGTGACTAGAGTAAATCTAGTCACTATATGCCAGGGTAAACGACACGAAGCCGCAATGAATTCAAACAAAAAAGAATATTTGAATGAAATTTTTATAGCATTTATTATGCTCACTTTTAAATTCGAAATACATCGGGATTAAGAAGCGCTCAAGTGGGACTTTAACCCACGATCTTTCCCTTATAGCTATAAAAATTTCATTCAAATTAATGGCGGAGTCAATAAAAATAAATGTTTAAAAATGGTTGAAAATCATTCATTTTCAACAGTTCGTAAGAAAGTTGGTAGATTGCTCCACCGTCGCCCTTAAAGACGGATATTAAAGAGAAGGGAAATTTGAAGTGATTCAGGTGTGGCTCAATAGCCCAGTTGGAAGAGGAATGCTCTTCCAACTCCCTGTAAGGGAAAGGTCGTGGGTTCAAGTCCCACTTGAGCGCTTCTTTTTCCCGATTTATTTCGAATTAAGAATATTGTCTATGTGGTGAGGGAGAACGAATCACCACCCCATCTCATCCGATGGGTATCGTAACAGACGTTGACAGTTTTGATAAGAAATCAATAGCACTATTAGAGTCGTACTTAACGGATAGGCTTCAGACTGTTACTGTGAATAACGTAAAGTCAAATGGGTCAAATGTCAAAATAGGTGTACCCCAAGGATCAATCCTAGGACCCTTTCTGTTCCTGGTATATGTCAATGACTTGCCTTATATGGTCGAGGCACAAGCTGGCATAGTACTGTTTGCAGATGATACATCGTTAATATTCAAAGCAAATAGGTATAGTACAGATGCAAATAATGTTAATAATATTCTGAATGCCATGTCAAATTGGTTTTCTGCAAACAACCTATTGTTGAATGCAGAAAAGACCAAATGTATGAAGTTTACACTACCCAATGTGAGGCAAATAGACGTTGATGTTGTGCTGGGGGGGAAGGGGTTAGAATTCGTAAACACCACTACCTTTCTAGGAATTACAATAGATTCTAAATTACAATGGGGTGACCATATCACTATTCTGGCCAATAAACTTAGCTCTGCTGCTTATGCTGTGAGACGGATTAGGCAGTTGACTGATGTAGCTACTGCTAGGCTCGTATACTTTAGTTACTTCCATAGCTTGATGTCCTATGGAATACTACTTTGGGGAAATGCAGCAGATTTAGAAACTATATTTATATTGCAAAAGAGGGCAGTTCGTGCCATTTATTGCTTAGGCAAGAGAGACTCCCTCAGGGAAAGATTTAAGGATATTGACATTTTAACTGTAGCTTCCCAATATGTATTTGAAAACATAATGTATGTCAGGAAAAATATATCTCATTACACAAAAGTAAGTGACATTACAGACAGAAATCTGCGTAACAAACATAGACTTTTACTTCCATGTTATCGGCTTAGCAGGGTTAGTGATTCTTTTAAGGGGGATGGTATACGTTTTTATAACAAACTGCCAGAATCGATCCTTGGTATGCCTGACGATAAATTCAAAACCTTTGTAAAAACCACCTTATCCAAAAAGGCATACTATAGGACAGATGATTACTTGAAAGATAAAAATGTCTGGCTTGAGCATGGTGCAGGCCCCTCGTAAATTGCTATAATTACAGCATGGTACTGTATTAGTTACGAGACTTATTTGTTACATTATGTAACTTTGTTTAATTCTTAATTATAAAGAGTTTTATATACTTGTTGACATTTAGCTTTAAGAAAATAAATATGTAAATTGACGTCCAAAAAATGCCGCCGTTTCTTCTCCACCAGCGCCTTGGAAGCGGTAGTAAACTTAGATTAAGTAGAATTAAATTGACGTCAATAAGAAACAATTTTATTGTTCTATATTGAAAAATAAATGACTATGACTAGACGACTAACGGAAAAATACGCAGGCGATATCACTGAGAGGGAAGGAAAACTCGAAATAAAACCCTGTACCAACCCGTCAGGGCAGCGTGAAATCAGTAGGCCAAAGCCTCCCAACACTGGGAGAGCCCTATGTCCAGCAGTGGACTGCCATAGGCCAATTATCAATTATCTGCTGCTATTGCATGCGTTCAGCTACACATTCGTACCTTAAACTTGAGAAGCCGTCACGCAGAACCACTTCTTCGAAATGTTCTAATATTTGTACGCGCCCCTCGTTATTGTTGGCAGATTCAGTTCCATCAGAGTACTGCAACTCCACAGGCTCAACGGCTGCGCAGCTGACGTGAGCAGCCAGGAGCGTCCACACCGCGAACAGCGCTTGATACTTCATCTAGAATATGCAAACATACGAATATTGGAATACATCAATATAACGAGCTCTTTTGAGTCCTACAAATAATTGAAATTAGCTGTGACCGCAACCCATGGGACTAAAATAGTTATATACTGGGTGATTTTATAGTCACTTTGGATAAAAAGACTTGGGGCACAGTTTCGATAGCAAAATCATCTGCGAGTATTAATTTGGCGAAAGAAAAAAGTGATAATGTACAATGTTCAGGTGAAAGGAAAAATGTCAGGGGGTTTTAAATATTTTTTTTTTTCGCCAAATTTTGCCATCGACGCTGTGCCCAAATTCTTTTTATCCGAAACGACTGAAAAATTACCCTGTATAATAGTTGACGATTTATAGGTCTGTCAGTATGCATTTATGTCCACGAGACAGGCCAGACTCCACGAGACAGGCCAGGCCCTCGATTCTACTAAAGCTAAAACACTGTTGTGCCGCAAAAAATGACATTAAATTGTACACTTTATTTTCATACTCCTAAAGTTCAAAATTAAATGAAAACAGTGTCATTACACTTTTTCAATTACTCTGCAAAAAGTCAGTTAATTTTGAACTTTACCGCATCTATTATTTAATGCCGTTTTTTTGCAGTGGCTGTGACATGAGCAGAATCTAGTCCTAGACCTAATGTGGGGTTAATAGACAAATTTCACTTTTCTTCAGTATTCAAATCCACAATGCATTTAGTAGGTATAAGATAGATCTAAGTGAAATGTAAATTGCATATTTTTATGGCTATTTGCCATTAATTATTATTATTTAAAAATCTCTTACCATTGTAATACTTGAAGTTGTAATAGTTGAAGTTGTCTGAAGACGAGATTATTTCACACTGAGTAGACCAATTCGATATCTGTTTATATTTAGTGAAGAAATGCAGGTTATCACAGATTTCACTATCTCTAAAACAAAAGAATTAATTACATTTTTTATAATTAACTCTTTGTCGTCTGAAGATAAGTAATATGTAACTTTATCTATAATAATATTCCACACAAATATACAAAGCTTAAATGCCAATTTCGATAACTTAGTTATACTTGTAAATAGACTTTCTTACGTACCTGATATTATTATACTATCGGAATGCTGGCTGGAAAAGTGTCCAAATACTCCTTTCTTACAAGGATTCCATTCTTATAGGACAATATTTCGAAATAAAAATGACGGAGTGGTTGTTTACATAAAAGATTACCTTAATGTTACCGTAGAAATACCGTCATTTAATGAAGCAACCTGTATTGTAATTAAGTTTCCTCAAAGAGCCGCTATCGTCTGTCTATACCGATCCCCATCTTATAGTGACTTGAGTGCCTTCTTTGCAGATCTGGACAGTCTGCTGGAAACACTGTCACAATTTAAAACTGTTGCCGTCGTAGGCGATATAAATATAAACATAAGACCTGACAACCCCGATCCAGGCACCGACGAATATCTCGATCTCACAGCCTCACATGGCGTTCTCCCTGCTTACTCACTCCCGACTAGGTTACACAGGTGCATCGATCATGTGCTGCTTCGCTCGGATGTTGTTGCTACTGCAGTTCTGCTTGATGCGCCTATTACAGACCACAGTCCAGTTGTTTTATTCTGTAAAGTAGATCAAATGAACAAACCACGCCCTGTCAGTAGGACTAGCACTGATATCTCCGCGGTTGTTAAATATATCAACGATTCGGACTTTTCTCCTATCTTCAATTCTGAGGACCCAAATGCGGCTACTGAGACCTTTGTAACTCTCATGTCCACTGCAATTAGGGATAGCTCCCACATCACACAGTGCTGTAGCAGGAAACGCATTATTAAACCATGGATCACTCCTGGTCTGCTGAGATGTGTTCGGCACCGTGATAAACTTTACAGAATGCACCAAAAATACCCTCAAAACGAGTCATACAAGTTAGTATTCCGTCGCTATCGCAACTTTTGTAATGACATCTTAAAAAAAGTTAGACGCGAATACGAACATACTCGATTCGAGACGGCCAGGGCAAATCCTAAAGATACATGGCGGCTCATTAAGCAGGTAGCGAAACTTGGTCAAGGAGCAAATCCTTCCTCCGATCTATTGCGGTGCTGCAGTAATCCTTCCAAGTCTGTGGACTTAATAAATGACTACTTTGCGGACGTAGGAAAAGATTTGGCGAGCAAGATCGAACAGTCCACACTGTATAAACTATTATCAAATAGTGATAAGAACTCGGTAGCACCGGGCTCTTCAAACCATGCCCCGCTAAACTCAATGGCAATCTATGATGTGGATGATTCAGAAATTGAAAATATTATTCTTGGCCTTAAGAATCAATGTGCGGCTGGTCTCGATGGTATAACTTCTATCGTGGTAAAGGCTGCTAGACATGTTATAATTCCAGTTCTAGTCTATATATTGAACTTATCCTTTTCTAAGGGCATATTCCCTGACATACTAAAAACTGCAGTTGTCCATCCAGTCCATAAGTCGGGAGCCAGAGACAGTGTTTCAAATTATAGACCCATTTCATTACTTTCAACAATTTCTAAAATCTTCGAAAAAGTCATAAACTCTAGATTAACTGAATATCTACGTAAATTCAAAATTTTAGCTCCAAACCAATTTGGATTCCGGAAAGGTGTATCTACAGAGGATGCAGTGTTAGAACTTTCCGACACTATAATTGATAAATTCGAAAAAAAACGTAAAGCAGTAGGTATCTTTTTGGACCTTTCCAAAGCTTTCGACACTGTCTCTATTCCCAAACTTCTTTTGAAAATGGAGAACATTGGCATACGCGGTACGGCTCATGGTATATTCAAAAGCTATCTCACGGATAGGAGGCAGTATACCAAAGTCGAGAACCACTTAAGCAACAAAAGATCCCTTGCATTCGGTGTTCCACAGGGAAGTGTTCTGGGGCCGACTCTCTTTCTAATATACGTCAACGATCTGTGTCTATTGTCTTTGCCAAATTGCAAAATAATAGCCTACGCTGATGACACAGTTCTATCGATTGATGGTCGTGACTGGAATGAAGCTCGTGAAAATGCTGAGCGTTGTTTAAGCATTATCATGAGGTGGTTATACATGAATCTCTTAACATTAAACGTTGCCAAGACTAGATTTATTGCATTTGCCTCCAATAAGAAAAGCCTTCCCCGCGTGCCTATAAAAATTCGCGCTCACACTTGTACAAACACAAGTTACAATTCACCCTGTGCCTGTCCGAAAGTCGATAGTACCCATATTATAAAGTACTTAGGTGTCCTCGTCGATGAGCATTTAAATTGGAGAGAGCAAATTGACGCTACAGTAGCACGTCTTAGAAAGCTATCTTACGTATTTAAGAAACTTAGGGCTGTGCTAGACATTAAAACCTTAAAAATGGTTTACTTCGCACTTGCCCAGTCGGTGTTGGGGTATTGTTTAGTGGTATGGGGTGGTGCTCACAAAACGCTGATGTTGGCAGTTGAGCGTGGGCAACGTATGGTCTTGAAGGTGCTTGCTGGAAGGCCTATACGATTCCCGACGTCGTCACTGTACAGCCTATGCCAAGTGTTAACAGTCAGACAGTTATTTGTCTCGCAGACCATTCTCCGCAAACATTCACAAGTTCTATACAATCCAGCCATATACATTTCCAAGCGTCGCTCGGATAGAATATGCGAAATAAAATACAGAAGGACGGTTGCAGCAAGTCGTCATTTCCGACATATCAGTTCTAAAATCTATAATAAAATTAATAAAATAATGAATATTTATCAGATGACAAGAAATGAGCTAAAAAAGAATCTTGACACTTTTTTAAAATCCCTTACGTACGACGCAACCGAAGAACTTGTTGAGGTTTGATAACTTGATTTGGTCCTTGATAATATTATTTTGCGAATGTTGATTCCTGTCTTGGTTGAACTATGCACCCACACACACACAAACATACACACACACACATACACACACAACATACACACATACACTCACAATCAATTGCATGCACTCGATTTTTTATAATTTTTTATTTTTGAATTTATTATTGAATTTTAAAATTGAATTTTTTTAGTATTGAATTTTAGTATTGCATTTTTATTATTGAATTTTTATATTATTCCATTATTGAATTTTGTAATTGCTTATTGTTTAGTAACTCGGACGGAACATTGCATCATCTCATAAGGGTGGTGGCGTTGATGACTGTGCCTCAGTGTATACTTTTGCAGTCATCATCGAACCAATTTAGTCTTATGTTTCCATTGTTACTTTTGTTCCTAATAAAGATTTTTTTTTTTTTTTTTTTTTTTTTTAATCTACTTAAAACTGCTGATGTGAAGAAACTGCCATCTGATCTCCACAACCCATTAACAACTTTGATGTCACCGTATTTTAGTCAGGCCCGTCGTTGCAACTTTTAGATCTCCAACTATCCATAACGGCAATGGCAAACGGGACCACTTTTTCAAAGCACGGAAATATATATTGCAAATAGATATTGCATATTAATACGTGCAATGTTTAGACTGAGTGGGAATTGAACCGATGCCCGCTGCGTAGCAATGACCTCCGCTACTGCTACGCTTCATAGGTCATCTTTGACTTGTAAGTCGCATGACACAGTGTTCGGGAAGGTAGAGCCGCGGGTAGCCGCTAGTATAGTTAAGATAGTGTATGATATGTTTGTTACTACATTCTTCAAGCATGATAAAGCCTTAATTTCCTGTTTTTGTTTACTTTTATCTATCTTTAGGTATTATGTATTATTAACCTGATAATCTGTGCCTTAATTATCATGGATCATAAGAAATTATCATAATTAAAACGGGTATGAATGAACCATATATTATTTATGCTCCAGATTAGGAATTTGGTGTTCTTATTACATAGATAGGTACCTACTTAGTTTTATTGGAGAATGTTAACAAATTCTCAATTTTAGCTTATTGTATTCTGTGTTGAAAACACATAACATAACATAAACTCACGCCTGTATTCCCTGAAGGGGTAGGCAGAGGTGCTAGCACCCACATTTCGCCAGTTTATGTTTAGGTCCCAATGTCATTAACAAGGCCTATTGCCATTAACCGGGCACAAAAAAACCTGCGATAATTACACACATAACTTCGAAAAGCATCGAAAAGTCATGGTAAACCTGGGATCGAACCCGAGACCTCGTCTCAGCAGTCCATTACCCATAACCTAAAAACTACCTAAAAACTAACGTAACATCTGGCTGTCAGGTTGATGCGGCATATTTTGATTTTGAAAAGGCGTTTGACCGTGTGGATAATGATATCCTTTTGACTAAGCTGTCTTCTATTGGATTTGATAAACAACTTATGACATTTATGGCGGGTTATCTTGCAGACAGAAGACAGTATGTCAAACTGGGTAACCATAGATCACACGACTACTACACGAGGTCCGGGGTGAGTCAGGGTAGTACCCTAGGACCAACCTTGTTTCTTATTATGATTAATGACCTACCTACTGTCCTGTCCCGATCAGAGTGTTTGATGTTTGCTGACGACCTTAAGTTGTTCACAGCAGTTAGAGAAACTAATGATCGTGAGGCTCTGCAAATAGATATTGATGCAGTTGCAGAGTGGAGTGTAACTAATAAACTGTCCTTGAATATCTCGAAATGCAAACTGATTACCTTCACTCGATCACATTCTCCAATAGTAGTATCTTATACATTAGATGGGATGCAGCTTGACCGCGTTACATCCATTCGAGATCTTGGCCTGATGCTTGACGCAAAACTGAACTTCCATGAACACATGAGAAATACATGTAAGGCAGCAAACAGGTCTCTGGGGTTCATAATAAGGACAGCATCCCAATTCAATAATGTACTTGCGGTAAAGCTTCTATACAATGCATATGTAAGAAGCAAGTTAGAGTACAACGTTATTGTCTGGAGTCCCTACGAAATAACTTATTCCTTGATGATCGAGAGAATACAACGCAAGTTCGCCCGGTATCTCTACAAGCGCTCATACGGATATTATACTTTCTTGTATCCCTCCCTGTTTGTCTCAGGGATGGTAGGTCTTGAAACCCTAGAGCTTAGACGAAATTTCTTGCATGTAATACATTACTACCTGTTACTCAATCATAAAGTAGATAACCCATCCGTCCTGGCATGCCTTAATTTATATGTTCCAAATAACTATATGCGCGCCATTGGGCGTCGCCAGCATCGCCTTTTCGTAACGCCGCGCCGCCGACATGGCCTGTGGCTCAGGCTGCCGCTTGTCCCACTGCAAGGGCGTTCGAACTGATAAATGGGATGCTAAAATCGAATCCTGATGTTGATGTGTTCTCTGACAATATACATCAAATGACGGGAAACATCTTGACGTATCTGAACGCACCCTCATGAAGTGTGCATATGAGTGGCTTATTTTATTGTCCAGCCTAATTAACATAAACTGTAATATTTGCATACACCTAGTAGATTAAGTTAGCTGTAATTAGTAAGTAAGAATTAGCATAACATTATAAGCGCTTTGGTGTTTTTCACTGTTAGCTTGTACTGTATTAAATAAATAAATAAATAAATAACACTAGGCTACCGCAGATTTTTTTTTTTCAAAAACAAAATAAATATAAAATAATTATTTTGATATATCAATTAATTTCCACTCTCTTCTAGTGGCACTGCCTTACGTCTTCATTGGTCTTCATCAAGACGGATAAGAAGGAAAATTTGAATCACATCGGGCGCGTCTCGGTAGCCGAGTTGGTCAAGGGGGAATGGCCCTGTAAGGGAAAGATCGCGGGTTCGAGTCCCGCCCGAGAGGATTCTTTTTCCCTGTGTATTCGAGAGCAATATTAGAACGGAAATTACTAATACTTTTTCTAACCCCTCTAGCTAAACTGAATTGCTTGTGTTACGTCACGTCGGTAGTTTAATGGCCAGTATTCAAACCCGGGACCTTTCGATCGTAAGGCCGACTCCTTAACCACTAAGCTACCGAGTGCGACGCTTTAAAAAAATAATTGCAGATTCATAAATAAGGCTAGATTTTATCTGTATACTAGGAAATACAATAAACAAAAACTGATTTCGTCACCTACATTAGTTTTCTTATCATAAAGATCGTTATATTAAATCTATGATGACCTGAATTTCCTCACTAAATATAAAGAGACATCGAATTGATCTACTCAGTGTGAAAGAATCTCGTCTTCAGACAACTTTAATAACTATTACAATGGTAAGGGTCTTTTTTTTCATAATGTGGTTATTATAATGCCGCGTCCGCACGCTTGCCAAACCTAAAGAAGCCGTCCCAAATTCAAACGTGTGGATAATGCGTTTGATTTGGGTTGTGTAGGTTTGCAAGCGCTTAGCCGATCCCTCAAGTGTCGGTTTTTTTGTCAAAAATCAAAGGGAATTTGCCGCAAGCGCTTGCGACTCGTTCACACGTTTGCGTGCACTCAGTCTCGTTTGTGTGCTGGCGGCGCACAGACTTATGGGTCGTCTTGAGTATAAATATGAGTGACTGGTCAAATTAAGACATTTTGAACTTCCTGGAATGTTACCAGGCAGAACGATGCATTTGGGACCCGGGAAATACTGATCACAAGGAAAAAACAAAGTAGCTGATGCATGGTGTCGCCTTAGTGCAATATTTGATAACTCAGTTAAGGAACTGAAAAGTAAGAAGGCAATTCTTATGGTCACCTTTAGGAAGCATTTTTTTATTTTTCGTTTCCTTTCACTTATTTTGTTGTATTTATAATAAAAATAACTAATGCCAAATATATTTGCCGCAATCTCAATGTCCGTCATGCTTGCTTCTTCAGAACACAATATCTCACTCGCAAGCGTGTGGTGGTCTGTCAATTCAAGCCAAACGTTTGTAGAGGTTTGGAGTTTGCGGCAAGCAGCAAGCGTGCGGACGCGGCATTAAAGACAGTTCGCTAGCATGAATGTGAAGTTCTTAGTACATAGGCTACGTCCCGGAGGACGGCCAGACCGTAAGGATGGCCCTGGGTCAGCCGGGGTCCGAGGAATAAGTCGGGGACAACCTCACCTCCGGCCTAGCACCACGACCCTCAGTCGGCGTGCGTTTATAGTCGGTTCGAGTCCGACATAACCTCCCCTTCCGGCTCTGGCAGGGGAGGTATCCGAGGGGATTTCCGCACGAAACCGTCTTGGGTCCTTGGTTGCCGGAGGTGAGATTGCCAAAAACATATCCCTCGCACCCTGGCAGACCCAGGACCATCTCTTTCGAGATGGCCCCCTTCGGGTTGTGGGGGCTGCTTCCTTGCCTGCCTACTGAGTTAGATACACCTCATAATAAATATTCCACAAATAAATATTCCACAACATTCTAGACAACGCTATCTAGACCCATGGTAAGCATAGCTTAACTACCTTGTGTTATGGAATCAAGAGTGCAGATAATATAACTACATTAGCTACCGTTAAAATTGCCCTAACTGTTTCGGAGTTTACTCTGTACAAACAGACAGAAAGGAGAAAACAGAACGAGACTATAAATTGTCAACTGTGTTTTTTTATGTATTTTAGCATTTTTATGTACTTTTTTTTTGTATTTTAGACTACCGATATATTATAATGTTCATAGCTGTTATTACTGAATGCAACAAAGAAACGATATTTCATATTTAATATTCTAATACTATGTCATATGTTTGCATATTCTAGATGAAGTATCAAGTGCTGTTCGCGGTGTGGACGCTCCTGGCAGCGCACGTCAGCTGCGTAGCCGTTGAGCCTGTGGAGTTGCAGTACTCTGATGGAACTGAATCTGCCATTAATGACGAGGGGCCCGTACAAATATTAGAATCTTTCGAAGAAATTGATCTGGATAACGATTTCTCAGGATTATTCAGAAACTCTTTGCTGTTCAGGTAATGAAATAAACGTTGTTTTTTTAACAGTCTGATAAAAAAACTTTGGGATTTTCTCTTTAGAATATATGGACTCGTCGTTATTGCTACTATACTTACATTTGTATAGGTCGAACCATAATATCTTGGACTTAAAATGTGCTCTTTAAGCGCACGTAGGTACACGTTTCTTGTATGTATTTTGAAAATAGCACGGGGTGTTACTGCGGTGGACGATCTCAAGTTCACCAATTATAGATTACTAGCTTTTGCCCGCAGCTCCACTCGCGTGGAAGACGGTTATCGCGACCAAACATAGCCCATGTCCTTTCTCATGGTCTAATCTACCCCTATACCAAATTTCATCAAAATCAGTTCAGTGGTTTAGACGTGAAAGCGTAACATACAGACAGACAGAGTTACTTTCGCATTTATAATATTAGTATGGATTAAAACACAATCTGCGGGTGCCAGGGTCTTATATTTTTGTCGATTTATTTCCAAGCTATATCGTCCAACCTATAAATACTAACAGCCCGAGCCCCGGCTTCTCTCGGGAATACATTTGTTCGGCAGCACGAGTGCATAGGACAGAGACCAGTTTCCATCAGGTGGGCCGTTTGCTGTTCTGCCCCCTAAGTAGTATAAAAAAATATCATTCTATTCTAGAAAACTCTCTTGGTGCTATCTAACGACGCGATGTGAAAAACGCCGGATTGAATATTTCATGTCATTTGATGCAAATTCTATCATATTATTTACTTACCTTTATCTTTCAGGGGAACATTCAGGAGGTCGGCAGTCGCCAATACGATCCTCGTCCACGTCGTCAGGTACACCGGCAGGGCAAGCACCAGAATCTCTTCCGTGCGGGGCATGCAGATCGGTGCCAACCAGGGCGCATCGGCGGTCATCACAGCTGGGGGGGTAGGCAGGAACACTGTCACAGTGGAGATAAGGTCAGCCAGAGGGCGCGGGTACCACGTGCAGGTGGATGTCTATGGCCGCCTTTAAACTTACTTTTTAATTTACAAATTTAAATACTCGTTAGGTATAATTATTTTTATTGTAAATATACTTTGTTTGTAATATTATATTGTTTTTTTTTATATTCTGTCAGCATCAGAAAGATGTTGATGAACAAAATTCTCAAAGTGATCCTTGGTTTTGCCTCCTTCCTGTTGATATATTGTTGTGATATTTTTTGACCTTTAGTTCGGATAATAATACAATAAATTGAAATCATTAAAACAGTTTGATTTGCTCTTAATCCATACTAATATTATAAATGCGAAAGTAACTCTGTCTGTCTGTATGTTACGCTTTCACGCCTAAACCACTGCACCGATTTTGATGAAATTTGGTATAGGGGTAGATTAGACCATGAGAAAGGACATAGGCTATGTTTGGTCGCAATAACCGACATCCACGCGGGCGGTGCCGCGGGCAAAAGCTAGTACCTAAATAAGATCATTTTAAGATGAATTTTTTATAGCATTTATTATGCTAACTTTTAACTTTTTCGTTTTTCAAACTTAAAAGTTAGCTTAATCTAATCTTCTAATATATAAAATTCTCGTGTCACAGTTTTTGTTGTCATACTCCTCCGAAACGGCTTGACCGATTTTGATGAAATTTTGTGAGCATATTGAGTAGGTCTGAGAATCGGCCAACATCTATTTTTCATCCCCCTAAATGTTAGGGGTAGTCCACCCCTAAATTTTTATTTTTTATTTTTTAGACAAAATTTTTAATTTCTATTTTTTTATGATACAACATACAAAAATACATACAATCCTCAATTTTCACCCTTCTACGATCAACCCTTATTTTTTAATAGCCATTTTAGTAATTTAATAATAATAATAATAATAATAATAATAGTTTATTTCGGAACAATATTCCATATAAGTTAGTTTACACGACTTACGGACTATGTTAGTAGTAGATTTAAATTCAAAAACAAT
Source organism: Eilema sororculum (assembly GCA_914829495.1). Classification (NCBI taxonomy): domain Eukaryota; kingdom Metazoa; phylum Arthropoda; class Insecta; order Lepidoptera; family Erebidae; genus Eilema; species Eilema sororculum. The sequence continues at coordinate 12,523,078 of OU618555.1, forward strand.
TAAAAACAATAAGTTAAATACAATAATAAAAGAAATAACAATAAATTAGCGAATAAATTAAACTGAATGTCAAAATGAATGAAATTGTATGAAATGAATTAAAATTAAATTGAATTGAATTTTAGGTATTTTATTAACTATGTATATTATATGAAATTTATTTATTGCAATGCATTATATTAATTGAATTTTTTAAATCATTATTGTATTTAATTCAGGTAGCCTGGTTTGCCTGGTCGATACATATGCAAACGCTCCCAGTATTGAGCAAAGGGACAGTCAGGTCGGTCAATGATTACTCTCATGATGCCGTTGGAGCTCGCCCTCAATCTCTGTAACAGCGATGTGACGCGCTTTCTTAGTATAGTTTGGAAACTATCTATGTTTTCTTCGGCAAACATACCTGACGCGCTACAGAAACGAGGATACCCCAACAGCACCCTGAAAGCATTATTATACTGTATGCGAAGAGCGTTATAGGCCTTCTGCGTGTAACCAACCCACAGGCTGCATGTGTACATCGACTGACAGAACGCTTTGAATAGCGTTCTTTTTACATCTAGTGTACCTCGAGCAAACCTGCGAGCCAGCATATTGCATCTGACCGCCAACGCTCTCCGCTCCCTTTCCATATCTCTGTCATCAGTCAGATCTTCGGTTACAATGTGACCTAAATATTTAAAATACGGCATCCTATTCAACGCCACCCCGTTAATGTATGCCGGCGGGACTGTTTCAGGTTTCTTAGAGCCCACCCTAAATACAACGAGTTCACACTTCTTTTCATTATATACAAGTCCATGTGCCTTCGCATATTTTTCACAAATCCCTAGCAGCTGACGGAGCGCACTGACCGAAGGGCTCAGCAACACCATATCATCTGCATAGCTTATGCTGTTTATCATTTTTAAATCAATTGAGCATCCGATCCTAGTGCTACTGAGCTCCTCAATCAGCCGATTTATATACAGATTGAAGAGCAATGGCGACGTGAGCCCCCCCTGCCTTACCCCACACTCCAACCTATACCCATCGGATAACGCTCCCTCCCATCTGACCTGATTAATTTGGTTGTCATACCAGTATTCTAGCAACCTTACAAACTCATCAGGTAGGTTCTGTTCGCGCAATTTTTCCCACATTATATTATAATCAACCAGATCAAAAGCCTTCGATAGGTCGAGAAAGGCGGCATACACCGGCGTATTCCTATCCGTGTAGTATCTTACAGTGTGCTTGAGCGCAAATATAGCTGTTTCTGTTGATAGACCCTCTCTAAAACCGAATTGGGCATCATGCAGTTTAATCTGGCCAACTATACGTCGCTCAATCACCCCATCAAGTACCTTAGCCGTAATGGTTGCCAGGGAGATTGGTCTATAATTGTCCAGACAAGAGGTGTCCCCCGTTCTATTTTTTACAATGGGTACAACTATTGTCTTCGTCATCTCACTGGGCAAGTATGAATGTCTCACACAACAGTTGTATAACATAGATAGGATTCTTGGGAGATGTGGACCAGCGTGCTGAAAATGCTCAATACCGAGTCCATCCCAACCCGGAGACTTGCCTCTTGTCATAGACCTGATCATGAGATGGACTTCTTTTGCGGTTATATTAATAGGTACTCCATCAGAACCCCCATGATCTCTCCCCTCCCGCTTTTCAGACAGCAGCCGTGAAGTTACCTGAAAGTGCTTCTTAAACACGTCCGCTATGTCTCTCGGTTCAGTCATGTCATTGACGCTCACGGGAGCCGCCGGCCTGGGACTCAACCTCTTCGTCGACTTCCAGAATTGCCCAAACTGTTTATTTTCCCGTTGAGCTGCCAAAATATCCATACGGATTTGCTCCTCGTGGTTCTGACAAAATTTTAACCTTTGTTTAAATAATTTTCTGGTTTCTTTCATTACCACGAAAAGCTGTCCGCCCCGCGGTTTTCCATGCCAAACCCAATTTAAAAATGCGCGTCTGGCATTCCCATGAGCGTCCTTGACATGCCTGTTCCACCCAATCACTGTACGCCGCCTTTCCCCACCCTCTCTGGACCTGGAGCTTCCTTCAGCTGCCTGCCTAAGCGAATTCACTACTTCCCTGTACAGACGATCGATTATGACTCTGTGTTGTTCCTTTGTGCAGAAGTTGTCACAACATTCACCCAGTTCAACGGGAAAGTCGACACATCTCAGTCTTTCCATGCAAAGCCTGTTATAACAATCTATCTGTTTTGTGTCTCTTTCACCCCATACAACCTTATCATACTCTTTACATTGCTTAGGTGGTGTATCCGTTCGCATAATCATTCCCATGTTGACATGAACACACAGCGGAAAGTGGTCAGACCAGTATGTACCTTGATGAATTTCAACCTTTCCAATAGATTTACAGGCTGCTTCAGTCACCAGGCAATGATCAAGCCAACGTCTACTGTCATTTAATTATTATCTATTTTTCATCCCCCTAAATGGTGCAGCGGGAACGGGATCTGACGCCACGAGGGTAGGAAAAAATTGGCGGTACGAAGTTCGCCGGGACAGCTAGTAAATGCTATAAAAATTAATTCAAATATTTGGGCGGAATTATCAAAATTCAATGTTTAAAAATGGTTGAAAAATCAGTTATTGTTTCCAACAGTTCGTAAGAATTTTGGTAGATGGCACTACCGTCGCCCTTAAATTAGTAATTAATAAAGGGAAGGAAAATTTGAAATGATTCAGGTGTGGCTCAACAGCTCAGTTGGAAGGGCATTCAAGTGAGACTTGAACTCACGACCTTTCCCTTACCCCTGTAAGGGAAAGGTCGTGAGTTCAAGTCTCACTTGAGCGTTTCATTTTTTCCGATGTTTTTCGATCATTTTGAGACTTTGTACGTCAAGATATTTCTGACGCTGATTGTTCAACTGAAAAATACGAATACATTTAATTCGGAAAATAAAACATCTGCTGGACTGAGGTGTCAACCTCCGACGCACGGTACCTATAAGGAATAAAGCGTCGGTAGCTTAGTGGTTAAGGGATCGGCCTTGTTTGCGGCGGCGGCGCAAAGTGCGCCTCCCCATAACCGGGGCTAGATGGGGACCCTGTGGTCCCCACAACCCGAAGGGGGCCATCTTGAAAGAGATGGTCCTGGGTCTGCCGGGGTGCGAGAGATATGCTTTTGGCAATCTCACCTCCGGCAACCAAGGATCCAAGACGGCGTGCGTTTTAGTCGGTTCGAGTCCGACATAACCACCTCCACCGGCTCCGTGGGGATTTATCGCACGATAAAAAAAAAAAGGATCGGCCTTACGATCGAGAGGTCCCGGGTACGAATTCTGGCCTAGCGAATTACACTACCGACGGGAATCCACTCGTAGGGGTTAGAGGGAATATTAGTAACTTCGGTTCTAATATTCTTTTTGAATAAAAAATACAGTTTCGAACCTATCGATAAAGTTCTTGTTGTTCTTTGTCGCAGTATAAGGCCGGGACCGCGCCAAAGTGGAAATGTGTGCAGTGTGCTGCGTGCTGTGCGAGAAGATATGTTTTTCAGCTCGGCGGACTCCACTAAAGCGGAGAGGTGTGCGGTGTGTTGGGTGCTATTCCAGAAGAGATGTGCGGTGTATTGAGTGCTCAGTACGCATTCTGACACGAAAGGTGGAAGATATCGCTATTATTACAAAAAAAGTGTCTTCTTTTACTTGAAGCCGCCCACATCTCTCGTCTGCGCTGAGCGTCGTCCGCGTGCAGCTAACATCTCCGCTTCCATCGCGCTATTCAAATATTCCACATCTCCGCATAGCGATCTTTACTGAAGCTAAGCGTAGAGGAGATGTATCAATAACGCATTTCTATTGGTTGTTTAGAAAACATCTCCTCTCTGCTCGTCTCGTCTCCGCTTTAGTGGAGTCTCGGTCTAAAGTTCCAAAAGGATTGAAAATAAAGTTTGTTGACCGAGTTGACCTTGCGACCAGTTTGAACCGGTCACTTAGGGGTTGTAAACATCTTTCACACTGTAGCGAAACCGACTGCAGCGCCACCTGGATCCCGCATGAACATTGTTTTTGTTACACAAAAATAATAAAAAATAACATGGTATTACGATTGAGAGATCTTCTCAATCGATCTGGCAAGGCCTATAGAAAGACTAAGTTTTATCCGCTTGTTGTTTCCGTCTTTATACCATGCTGCTCCTGAAGGGTCACTTGGGCACCGCCTTAAACAAAAGTACTACGGGCGTTTTTATCTTCCTGAGCTATATTTGTAATTCATTTATTTTTTACTTTTCAAGGCGTTTTTATTATAGAGGTTGGTTTAACCTTTTTGACATAAATAACTTATTTTTAACCGACTTCGAAAAAGGAGGAGGTTCTCAATTCGTCTGTATACATAATTTTTATTTTTTTTATGTATGTTCACCGATATCTCCGCCAATTATAGACGAATTCCAAATTTTTTTTTTTTGTTGGATAGGGTTCACTTCTGAGGTGGTTCTATTTTCACCAGGTCAGGATCTGATGATGGGATCCAGAAGAAATCGAGGGCAACCATCGAAAATTGTATGGTCGTATGGTGCTTTTGTTACGTAATAATGTCTTACTCAGGTATATGCTTCAGGGTGTCAACATCTGATGCTGCTGTGGTGATGATGAAGCTACTGAACTCCTTAACGGTTAAGAGTTGGGAGACAGTACTGCCATTGGTGGATGATAAATATTTAGCATACTAATAAATAGGGCTAACGTGTTGCTTGTGAGATATGCTTGAATCAACTTTTGATGCTGCTGTGTTGATAGTGAAGCTATAGAACTCCTTAGCGGTTAGGAGTTAGGGGACAGTATTGCAATTGATCGATGGAAAGTAGGTAGTAGTATGTGGGGCTAACGTGATACTCGTAAGGGTTGGTGCTACTCCTGAGATAATCACGAAATTTCAGAGTGAAACCGAGATAATTCCTCAATTAATAATAATAATAAGTATGTTTATAAAAGGGTATATCTACTCCTGAGGTGGTCTTTTTTATCGTGTGGAAATCCCCTCGGATTCCCCCGCCGGAGCCGGAAGGGAACGGTTTATGTCGGCTTCGAACCGACTAAAACCGTACGCCGACTGAGGGTCGTAGTGCTAAGCCTGAGGTGAGGTTGTCTTCGACATATCCCTTGCACCTCGGCTGGCCCAGGGCCAGCCCTTACGGTCTGGCACTCCTCGGCAGGGGGCTCGCCCCCGGAATGGGGAGGCGTGCCTAGGCACGCTGCTGCCGTGGCCTGCCTCTGCTGGGGTGACAGGTGGCTCCACTTGTCTTGTCCATATAAAGCAACATGCACTTGACCTTTAGTAAAAAAAATATTTTCTAAGTGAATTACCGCTTTATTTAATGTGGTGCCCTGAAGCTTATGAACCGTTACAGCCCAGCTCAAGATTAACGGATTCTTCTTTCCACATCCCCATAGCTTTTTGTTGCAATTGCAACTAAGGTGTCCTTTCAATCTAGTGCCAATAGTATCATCGTCGAATTTAATAAAAACTGATCAGGTAACTCGGCGGATTCTTTCTATTCTTTTTTTCTTTCAAAAATTATTTTTAAAATAGTTGAGCTATCATCTTAGAGTTGCTGTCATTCACCAATTTGATCGTTGGTAAAATTCTAACTGCAGCCCCATCTGCGAAATTATCAATCTGTTCAACTCGCCGTCTTTCATATAAAAGTTCCAGTTCCAGCAAAGCACCAGCAAACAAAGTTGGCACTGATGATACGGGGCCCTACGGGGTCAAGGATGAAGAAAACGATTGGTACGAGATCTACAACTTTAATCCGTAGGTCCTGCTATACAATAATAAAAATACTCTAATTTAAGGTCGAGTGTCGGTTCGGGTACGCGTACACGTCACTATAAACGGTTGGCTGAGTAATGTACTCAACTTGGGGTTCCGGGCTGGCCCCGTGCGAGTGTGACGTTGTCTTCCCCTCAAGGTCACCAGGCTTCGCAGCTGCGAGTTCAATCCGCGGGGTCGTCGCCAAGGCCGTCTTCCAGACGGTACGGAGCGGGCAGGCAACCTCAGCTGGTTCGGAGGCGGGCTGGTACGGTACGGTGAAACTATTCCAGCCGGTATACAGTTGGACACCGGTATTCCAGCCGGTACCAAGTTCTGGGGAGACAACCACACGATTAGGCACTGGTGCGTGAATCCAATGCACAGCGCCGGGCCCCAACGTATAATTTTCTACATGGGCCCTAAGGTCGGCGGCGCTGTACAATGGTAGGTACACATAACACAAATTACACAATAAACAAAGAAATAAAACTGGATTGTTCCGGAATTAATAATCGTAAGTACGTCTGTAACCCCGTTAACCACGGTTCAATCAACCATAATTAAATGGTTCAGTAATAATTAAACTATAATACATATATAAGCTGAACCGTGGATTTAAAACGAGATTAAAATTCGACAATTTACATATTTTAAAAATGTGGGTATCCATAGAAAATTATGGCTAGATATCACCGTGTTGATTTTTCTCTTAGAATATGAACAATCAAACATTACAACTAATTGAATAGTTCTTAAGCAATTACTATATTCGGCTGTCTGTCGACATGTATACTCGCGACATATATTATGGACACACTTCATACAATAACTTTCTTACAACATTTTAACGATTACGATGTTAATCACAGTTTACTTTAAATTTAATTTAATTACATTTACACGAAGGATGAACTACAGCTAGGTGACTACCGAACTCCCGACCGCAGGTAGGCAGGTACTAAAAATGAGCTATCATCACGCTTAGCTCCTAGGGGCTAAGCAGGAATGTTACACGCGAATGAAGATGTTATTTTACTTTATTATTTACGTGACTATCGTTTAATACTCGCGCACTGTTTATTAAGGACACTAGACTTACCCCTTATATTGGGAACAGCTATTAATGTTAGACTAGTAGACTACACTAATACTATACAATATTAATAGTAACTGGCAGAATCTAGACTATATGTTATCTAGGTTTTAAGATTGACGTTCACGTTCAGATTATTACGTTCCGCCGTGAAGTCTCGCGATAGAATGAGGTCTGCCGTCTACCTCGGCGCGAGCGCGGGCGTGTTTTTTTTCTTGTTGTCGGTTAGTGTTGGGCCCATCAGCCGATTCTCCGTTTGACGGAATGCGCTGATTGGTTATCAATGCGTGTGACTCATTTTATATGCGCGTTAGCACGATGCATTACCTTAAAAGGTAATGACCGCGTTCACCACCCAGTGATGGGGGTACGCGCCGCAATCGCGAGCTACCGGTATTTACCGTTTATTACTGCTATGTTCAAATGTTTTCATTTTTTATTACCGGAACCAGTGTTCATGTAACAATACCCGACGAACTGGGCGAAGGATTTTTACTGGGGGAACAGTGAAAATCCGCCTGAAACAAACCCTCTGGAACGAGGTCATTGGCTTCAATGCAAGCAAAACCCTTTCATACAACCATACAGAAACACAGACACACCACCTAACATACACCTATCACACCAAGTCTTCCTCCCGCGGAGGTAGGAAGACGAACCACACATACCTTGTCCGGCCCTATCCAACCTGATGGGACGTACCACTTGCGATTGAGGTGTTAAGTTTGGCGCCAGCTTTCCTCGACGGTACATTGCAAACCACTTGAAGCTAACCTACCGGCAACAGAGTCACTAACCGCTCTGACGTGCTATAGAACCCAGGGAGAACATAAGTCTCCCTCAGATAAAAAAAGACTTCACACTAAGGAAGCTTTTATACACAGTGAAGGCTTATTTTTAACCCAGCGGTTACCTCAAGCCTAGGTTGACAATGCTAAGTACGAGACCACTAAAACGGTGTCAAAATGATTAATTATGAACTGAAATCAACTAAATTAACAAGATTATTTAATATATAAACTACATAAACCAATATATGCACGAGATGATCGGTGCTTACGGGCTTACCCTAAGTGCGTAGTTACTCTGGATCATCAATTCCTACAGACCGCATAACGACTGCAACAGGAATGACGGTGGTCTACAACCCAGCTCGAGTTTTGCACTAAACTCTACCACATGTCTTTTTACATATCTTACTACTGCAGATAGTAGAAACAAAAACAATAAAAAAACGTAGTTGTGCTTCCCTCCAACCACTGAACGTTCACCTAGGTATACCTTTCCACGTAGCTCCTAGCTAACCTAAGGCATCGGATATAAACTACGGTACTTGGCAACGAACAGTGGGGAAAGCCGGATGGTTGGAACAACGAGACTAAACATAGTACAACGTAGTTACCCTACAATAAAAATAAAAAATTACAAAATATGAGAATGTCATTTCGTCCTTTACGTAAACGTACCTTTACTTTACGGTCCGCCATGCTTCTAAATTAAGCTTCAGTGAGCTAAATAGTCAATAAAAATCTACTCGAAGTAGCTGAGTTAGGAGAGGTCCCTCCTCGATAACTAACATAGTAAAATTCGTTATCTACATAATATTCGATAGTTAAAATACTAATAGCTCAATACCTGGTCGCAAGTTCGGCAATCATGGTAGTATAATATTAAAATAATTCCTGTATGGGAGGACAAACACAAAATATATGGGTACCCTCCCTTGTGCTCGGGGACTCTAAAAGAAAGAAAAAAAAAAGATAAAAAAATTTTGGAAGGTGGGTCGCTAAGGACCCTTGGTTTTTGGTGGGCTCCTACCACCTGCCTAACCCAACGAGAGGCAACTGGATGCTTTCGCAGTTATTTTTACTCTCCCGACCCAGTACAGGAGTGAGCACAAAAGACAGTACCCTTACACACATACAAAGTAGCGCAACCGCTCACAGTAATCGACGTGGACGTATACCCTACAGACACTCTTTTTGTTCGGGCGCCAATGATACGGGGCCCTACGGGGTCAAGGATGAAGAAAACGATTGGTACGAGATCTACAACTTTAATCCGTAGGTCCTGCTATACAATAATAAAAATACTCTAATTTAAGGTCGAGTGTCGGTTCGGGTACGCGTACACGTCACTATAAACGGTTGGCTGAGTAATGTACTCAACTTGGGGTTCCGGGCTGGCCCCGTGCGAGTGTGACGTTGTCTTCCCCTCAAGGTCACCAGGCTTCGCAGCTGCGAGTTCAATCCGCGGGGTCGTCGCCAAGGCCGTCTTCCAGACGGTACGGAGCGGGCAGGCAACCTCAGCTGGTTCGGAGGCGGGCTGGTACGGTACGGTGAAACTATTCCAGCCGGTATACAGTTGGACACCGGTATTCCAGCCGGTACCAAGTTCTGGGGAGACAACCACACGATTAGGCACTGGTGCGTGAATCCAATGCACAGCGCCGGGCCCCAACGTATAATTTTCTACATGGGCCCTAAGGTCGGCGGCGCTGTACAATGGTAGGTACACATAACACAAATTACACAATAAACAAAGAAATAAAACTGGATTGTTCCGGAATTAATAATCGTAAGTACGTCTGTAACCCCGTTAACCACGGTTCAATCAACCATAATTAAATGGTTCAGTAATAATTAAACTATAATACATATATAAGCTGAACCGTGGATTTAAAACGAGATTAAAATTCGACAATTTACATATTTTAAAAATGTGGGTATCCATAGAAAATTATGGCTAGATATCACCGTGTTGATTTTTCTCTTAGAATATGAACAATCAAACATTACAACTAATTGAATAGTTCTTAAGCAATTACTATATTCGGCTGTCTGTCGACATGTATACTCGCGACATATATTATGGACACACTTCATACAATAACTTTCTTACAACATTTTAACGATTACGATGTTAATCACAGTTTACTTTAAATTTAATTTAATTACATTTACACGAAGGATGAACTACAGCTAGGTGACTACCGAACTCCCGACCGCAGGTAGGCAGGTACTAAAAATGAGCTATCATCACGCTTAGCTCCTAGGGGCTAAGCAGGAATGTTACACGCGAATGAAGATGTTATTTTACTTTATTATTTACGTGACTATCGTTTAATACTCGCGCACTGTTTATTAAGGACACTAGACTTACCCCTTATATTGGGAACAGCTATTAATGTTAGATTAGTAGACTACACTAATACTATACAATATTAATAGTAACTGGCAGAATCTAGACTATATGTTATCTAGGTTTTAAGATTGACGTTCACGTTCAGATTATTACGTTCCGCCGTGAAGTCTCGCGATAGAATGAGGTCTGCCGTCTACCTCGGCGCGAGCGCGGGCGTGTTTTTTTTCTTGTTGTCGGTTAGTGTTGGGCCCATCAGCCGATTCTCCGTTTGACGGAATGCGCTGATTGGTTATCAATGCGTGTGACTCATTTTATATGCGCGTTAGCACGATACATTACCTTAAAAGGTAATGACCGCGTTCACCACCCAGTGATGGGGGTACGCGCCGCAATCGCGAGCTACCGGTATTTACCGTTTATTACTGCTATGTTCAAATGTTTTCATTTTTTATTACCGGAACCAGTGTTCATGTAACACTGACTTCTAACAGATCGAAAATCTCTAAATTTTCTCTCTAAATTCTGTTATTTTGAACATTTTTTTCCTATTGGGTTTTGAAGTCGGTTAAATTTTTTTAAAATCATTTATTCCCTTTTTAGTGAACGGTTTTCACACGAACAACGTTTTTCATTTGAGATAGTGTTTCTATCTCATAATTAAGCAGCGTGTAGGTATACATGTTACAGGAGATGAATCGATTATCTCAAAGTAGGAAATGATACATCGAGTACATCTAACTAATAGGATCGGCAGAATACCTTCCACAACTTAAAAATAGACATTGAAAACATCTGAATTGAGAACTTATTCCTTTTTAGAAGTCAGTTAGGAAAATTGTAAATACAATACGTGTCGTAGGAAAACGGGACTACTTGGAAGATGGTTTTTTTATATATCCTAATATGTTAGCGACTGTATCTTAGCAGCACGATACAGTCGCTAACATAAATTTATATAGCACAAAAACCACTAAGGTTTGTACACCTTAGTGGTTTTTTGTGCTATATAAATTTAATTTGTAATGTTTTGTTTTGATAATAAACGAATAAAAAAAGTAGGATTAAATAGAATTCAGATCGAAAAAGAAAAACTTTTGGAATTTATAAATTATCAATTTAATAAATAATGAAAGTTTACAAAATAACAATATCAAACTTACGAAACTGTGAAATAGAAACCATGAATTTTAATAACAACCCCCAATGAGATTCAATTATCATTAATTGCGGCCCCAAATATCAATCTGGGAGTGCAACCCGCGACCCATGGCCGAGTTTAACTCCACTGTGACAAAGTTCCTGAGCACGCCTCCAGCGGTGATGCGCCAAGACTGACCTGAGTGCGTGAAGTGAAATACGTTGACGTTGGAGATTCGGGTAAACTGACCACCGGTGAACCTTACTACGACAGTACGGCCTACGTTCGCGGCGGCTGCCCTGGTGAATGTTTCTCTGTAAAAGTGAGTAAATAATACATGTATGATTTAAAAAAAGGGAACATAAATATCAAGTAGCCAGTTAAGCTTTTTATGTTAATAACCCGCCGCGGGTCGTGTCTAGTAAGTGCCTTCGCTGTGTTAAGTAGTGCAGTCATTGAATCATTATTGCTCCGATTTTTTTTATTGTGAACCGAATTGCATACAATTTTGGAATTAGGTTCATCTTACCCTTAACTTCAAAAGTGAAAATGATTTGAACTCCGCAACCACCCTGGGGGTAGTTGCCACCTCAGATATCGATAGAAGGCCGAATTTTAAGCAAAAAATCATCTATAAAGTTTTTCAAAAAATCCAATACTTTTCAATTGGCAATTGAAAATTGGCAATTTTTTTCACGTTTTTCACCGGTTTTTTGCAAATATCTTCAAAAATATACGTTTTATCGAAAATTTATAAAGAACAAAATTGTAGCAGGTAAAACAATGAACAATTTGGTTTTTTATAAAGTATTCTAAGTGCAATATTAAGCTAGATATTAAAGATCAAAGCCGTTTTTTATTTTGTCTGAAATTTAATCGATGTGGTCAATACCATCTAGCGGCGAGCAGATGCATTTTATGCATTCTAATACAAAAGGGTTTTGTAGTGCTTGAAATAAGCTTTAAAATAAGCACTATTAAAAGCATATTTGCACGTAAAATAAGTGAGCTGTATTGCAAATAAGGGGAGCATCTAATGTTTTTTCTTTTAAATCAATGGGTTTCATAAGTGCCATTTCCACCAAAATTAAAATTAATCGTGTTCCGCCTAGAATTAACTTTATTATGAAGAGTTTGATAGATAGTATCAGTTTGGCTGCTTCAGGACACATATTTTCCAAAAAAGTCACGATTAAAAAAAAAAAAAAATTTTAAATTTTTAAAAAACCCACTTTTTTTCATAATAACTCAAAAATGACGACAGATACGTATAAAAGTGTACGGATTAAAAAATTAGTATTTTTCTGACAAACAATTTGGTTTTTTTGTTTTTTCTGTCAAACAAAAATTTACGGAGATATGATTGTTTAAAGAGCACGTGGCAGCGCAATCACAGCCTCTCTTAAGCCCTTTAACCCTTCACCGTTTTAGAAAAAGGTTTTTTACTATATATTGCAATGAAGGATGTTGTAGCTCTCTTAATTACCTTTACAATGGTTTTTTATAAATTGTGATAGCATGAAAATTGAAGGAGTTATGGTCCAAAAACTTATCATACTTTTTCTACTTAGTAACTGAAAATTTCGGAGTGTGAATATTTGGAGCAATGTTGAATGTGACAGCAACTCCGACATTGAGTCATGAATTATAATATTATATTTTAATAATAATAGTACAATTTTATATGATTTGTAAATATTTTATTCAATAAATGGCAATTTTTTACTCTAAATTAAATTATTTTTAAATATGTAATCATATATATTTACTGTTTTAATGTAGGGGTAGTTTTAAGGGTAGAAAAGCTTAAGAATATGATAATCATTTTCAAGAGTGTGGAATAATATTTAAATCCATTTAATTTTATAAAAAAATTTTTTTTTACAATTTTTTATCAAGGTTTAGTTTTCAAGGGTTGAAAGGGGGTTAAAAATTTGATAATTATTATAGAGAATATAAAATATTACTTACTCTATACTTACATCTTTTTATGTCATACCAAAGTATTTTTTTGTGATTTTTTCAATTTAGGGGTTGTTTGCAAGGGTTTAAGATTTTCAAGAGGTTGAAAATAATTTTAATATGAGGTAATTATGTTAGAAAATACTTTAGAATTTCACCACTTACTATTAGACATGTTTTCTAGCGATAAAATGGCTCAATGTCAATTTATTTATTAGGGGGTTGTTTACACCCCTTAAAAATAATAGGCGGAGTTCAGATAATTTTCACTTTTGAAGTTAAGGGTAAGATGAGCCTAATTTCAAAATTTCATGCAAATCGGTTCACAGTTAAAAAATTCGGAGGTAAGACCGTATTTTTCGCTTCAATGACTGCACTAAAGCGGGCGCACGGCGCGTGCGTCGGCTCCGCGTGCGTGATTCAAGTAATTTTAAGAGCAGCGCTGCGTGAGGCGGACACACGTCGCACGCGACGTGGACAGCGGGGCACGCGTCGGGTGTACGCGCGACGGTGCACGCGAGCGTATCAGTTTCTACAAAATCTTTGAGCGCCGCTGCGTAATCCATGTCGCACACGCCGTACTTGTACAGTCTTTGCAATAAGATCATCATCATATACCTATATGTGTAGGCGTACCTATGTTTGAATATATGAATATAATATGCATGTATGTATGAATATAATAATATGAATGAGTAATATAGTATATATCAATAAATAATCCATAGTTATCGACTGTACACCTACGTGATTAAAATTATACTAGCGTCGCTGCGATAGACTATAGTCCGTCGCGGACACTCGCGTCGGGCATCCGCGACCCGCACCCGCTTAACGCAGCGAAGGCACTAAAGGAGCCCAGAACACTGGCCGCATTTCCGCGCTGGATCGCAATGGCTAGCCTTTGCACCAGGTACGATCCGGAGTGGGGGCCGCCAGTTTTTTCCTTTATTCATTATATCAGCCACAAGTTTCTTTACTTCTATGCCCCAACTACCCATGGTGTCGACCGCGATTGGCGCCACGATATATTGCCCCAAGGCTTTTAGTGATAACAATCAATTAAAATGTTCGAAAAATGAGAATGAATATAGTTAACTACTTAATAAATAGTTAAGGTCCGTAGCAGAAAGGTGCCCTTGTTACTTCCCATCAGTCTTATATATTACTAGCTTTTGCCCGCGGCTCCGCTCGCGTGGAAGACGGTTATCGCGACCAAACATAGCCCATGTCCTTTCAACGTCAACGTCGGAGGACGTAAACCTCAAAAAAAAAAAAATATGCAATGGATAAAATTACGGATAAAACTACCCAGGAGGGTCCCAGCCTAGCTGGGGAGTCCCTCCCGTTGCCAGTCGGCAACGGCAGTCCCTCGTATTCTGGGGTGGACAACCATTGCCTGAGCCCGGCGCCGAGCTCTAAATCCGGCCCCAACTCTAACAGTAGCGCGGAGGTCGCGCTACACCTGGACGATTCGTCGTCCCCAACAGCGGCGGCAGTGACGTCAGAGGAATCTGGCGTCACCACCAAGGAGGACAGGCAGGCGCTGCCTGGGTTGCAGACTAGGTCTGCAGCCAAAAAACGCAAAGGGAAGCTGGGGAAAAAGGTTCCCCTGTCGCTGGTGGCCGAGGTGGATGAGACTTTCATCCCCGACAGTGACAGCAGTAGCAGCAGCAGCGGCGAGGAGGAGCGGGTGGTCAAGGTGCAGGCCACCGGCCGCGAAAGGGAGAGGAGGAGCGGTAGTGAGGCCGCCCCCCCTCGGGACTCCTCTCCGTGGGTTGGAGCCGACCCAGGGAAGGAGGTGCCGTTGATCTTGGCGAACTACCGAAGGACCATGATCCTCGGCCATTGGCTCGGCCGGATGATGGCGGGGCAGACGGAGTCTCCGACTCCCGAGCAGGCTGCAATGCTCGGGGTCGTGCAGCAGATCGTTGCCGCCAGCACGGGCCTGGCCGAGCAGGTGGCCGAGCAGGCGAGGAGGGCGGACGAGGCCCAACAACAAGAGGTCGAGTCTCAGCGCCGGCTCGAGAGGGTCACAGCGGAGCTGAAGGCCCTCAAAAAGAGGGTCGAGGACCTGACCGAGTTGCCGGGAGTGGTGACTCGGTCAATGCGGAAGGCGCAGCTGGAGCGGTCGGCGCACTCGGCGCTCACGGGGCGGCCGGTGCAGTCGGAGCGGCCAGCGCAAGCTGCGCAGCCGCCGCGGCCAGCGCAGACTGCGCAGCCGCCGCGGCCAGCGCAGACTGCGCAGCCACCGCGGCAACCGGTGCAGCTGCCGACTCAACCGGCAGAGCCGGCGTCGCTGGCCGAATTTATGGCGGCCATGCGCGCGGAGATGGTCGCGCAGGAGGAGCGCACCAACCGGCGGCTCGAGGCGATCCTTGATATCGCCCGCCGTCCTCCTCTCGCAACGCCGGCCGGGTACGCCGCCGCAGTGAGGGGGGGGCCTGCCTCCCCGGTGGCGGTGCCGGCTCGCCGCCCCTCTCCAGGTCCTCCGGGTTCCACTCAGGGCGTCCAGGGCAAGGGCAAGGGTAAGGGGAAGGGCAAGGGGAAGAAGTCCCCAGCCCTGATCTCAGCCCCGCCCCCAGCCCGGGTTTCAGCCCCGGCCCGAGCTCTGGCTCCAGCAAAATCCTCGAGCCCCCCGTCAGGGGGCTGGGAGGTAGCGGGAGCCAATAAACAGAGACGGAATGCCGCCAAAAAGGCAGCCAAATTGGCCAGAAGGGCCAAGGCTGCCGCGATGGCAACAGTGCCGAGGAGGCTCCGCGCCCCTCGATCGACGGCCGTCGTCATCACACTGACGGCGGAGGCGTCGGAGAGGGGTGTGGAGTACGCCCAGGTGGTGAGGCAGGCAAGGGCCTGCATCGACCTGGGAGCCCTTGGGATCCCGGATCTAGTGTGCAAGCCCACGCGCACCGGATCTCGGATCTTCGAGGTCCCCGGCGCTACCAGCGGCCCTAAAGCCGACGCCCTGGCGGCTACGCTTAGGGAGACGCTGGACGCGGCTGATGTCCGGGTGTCCAGGCCCAACAAGTGCGCAGAAGTGCGCATATCGGGTTTGGACGACTCCATCACGGCCGAGGAGCTTAGGCTCGCCGTGGTTGAGGCCGGAGGCTGTCCTCAGGACACAGTAAAGGTCGGAGCTATACGCTTCGGCCGGCGTGGACTGGGGGCAGCAGTTGTCGGCTGCCCCATCGCGGCAGCCCAAAAGGTTGCCGATAGGCGGAGCCTCCTCATCGGGGGCTTCCAGAAGGTGCAGGTGCGGCTCCTGCAGGCCCGACCGGCACGGTGCTTCCGGTGCCTGTCGGTAGGCCACGTAGGGGTGCAGTGCACGGTGGAGGTAACAGTCAGTGACCGTTGCTTCCGCTGTGGCCAACCCGGTCATAAGGCCGGTAGTTGCGAAGCTCCGTTGCACTGCTTCAGGTGTGCAGCGGAGGGCAAGCCGGCCGACCATAGGGTTGGTGCCAAGGCCTGCACCGCGGGGAGGCCGAAGCCGGGAGGCAGGCGCTCCGTCTCTGGTTCGCGGCAGGGCGCGGAGATGGGGGTTCCATAATGGATCCTCAGCTCCGCGTCCTGCAGGCAAATGCAAACCACTGTGTCGATGCTCAGGCACTTCTGCTCCAGAGCACCGCACAGTGGGGCATTAATGTCGCCGCTGTCGCCGAGCCGTACATTCACCGGTTTCTCGGGCCTGCCTGGGAAACCGACCTGGACGGATCGGTGGCACTGGTGCACAACGCCGCTGCCGGCAGTCCCCCCCTTGTTGTCGTGACAAGGGGGAATGGCTGCGTAGCGGCACTCGTGGGGGGAATAGCGGTCGTGGCAGTCTACTTCTCGCCGAGCCGAGTCATAGATGAGTACCAGCAGTGGCTGGATCATCTGACCGTCGTCGTCAATACCTGTTACCCTCACCCGGTTCTGGTGCTCGGGGACTTTAACGCCTGGTCTATGAACTGGGGTTCCCGGCGCACGAATCCGAGGGGCAGGGCAGTGGAGAGCTGGGCTGATAGTCTCAGCCTAGTTCTCCTGAATCGCGGGGCCGTCGCCACGTGCGTGAAGAGCTGGGGCGACTCAATTGTGGACCTTTCGTTCGCGAGCGCCCCGCTCTCATTCTCTCTGATTACCTGCCAGCAAGCTTGAAGAAACTGTACCATAACGCACGAGATTTTGCAAAAGAATACAATTATAAATACTGCTGGACCCTGAGCGGTAGCATTTTCTTGCGCAAAACCGATGGAGAAAAACAACTGCTCATATCCTCCGAAAAAGCACTATTGGATTTGCGTAGGAACATGTGACTATCTTCCTTGTTTATGGTTTCCGCACATGATATTTTTCCGAGATCATTATTTGATCACGGGTATTGTTTTAAGATGTATTTTTGTTACTTAACCTATTTATCTGAAAAAGAAAATTTTTATCATAGTAAATATAATAAATTATGTGACTACAATACAAATACACACACACACTTACTCAAATATAAACACACTTACAATAATTTACATTTTAAACCACACACACAATCCCATTCATTATTACAACCACTTACATATTATGTTAAATTCCTAAATTATATCCAACTTGTATACCTGCTGTATAATACATTCATACTTCTTCGGACCCTTTTCGAAACGCTTTCACAAGTTAATTGTAGTATTAATCAATGGCTAACATAAATTATATAAATAAAGAACTAGACTTAGACCCCCTTTTTCGGTCATTTATGTGTAACCCAGAGGACTGCCGAACACATCTAGCCCAATATCATTGCGCCCTTAAAGTGATTCATGTAAATATATGTAGCATCACTAAAAACTTTGACCAATTCTGCGCAATGTTATCGATGTCAAAAGTCAAATACGATGTTATCATATTTACTAAGTGTTGGCTTCGTAAAGCTCACACTATACCTTTGCTAGAAGGGTACATAGCACACCCGTCTACATCACTACTGAATCAAAATGATGGTATAGTTATATACACAAATAAGCAACTTACATGCACCATAAGTGAACCTTATTTTAAGGGTGGTAGCTGCTTAGTCTGCCAAATTGATAAAAAAGTAGGTATTGTGGCAATTTACCGATCACCGTCACTTGCTACTACTGTGGACCATAATAATTTCTTAGACAGCTTAAATAATGTGTATAATTCCTTAACGACTGAACACTCAATACTTATAGGCGACATGAATGTTGACATACGTCCAAATAGCACTGATACCCTATGTGAAGAGTATATAACAGTCAATGCATCATATGGTTTCTTTCCTACTCATACCTTCCCTACAAGAGTAAGTCAAAAATGTCTGGATCACATCTTCATCAAAACAAAACTCCCCTCTACGACACTAGAATCCCATGTAACTGACCACACCCCAATAGCTTTGTTTTTGGACCTACCACAACAAACCTTAATAAGCATGAACGCTACCAAAAAACTCACATTAATTACTTAAAAATTATGACAGACATTGAAAATACAGATCTCTCTGGTATACTTAAAATGGATGATGCAAATTCAGCCACGAATAAACTCATCAGCACGGTGGCAAATATCATAGCAACAAATACAAAAGTCACCAACATTTCTAGGAAAGACCGAACTCTAAAACCATGGATGACACCTGGGTTATTTCGATGTATTAGACACCGGGACAGATTGCATATTAAGGCCAGAAATTCACCTGAGAACATGACGCTCCAAGTCACCTACACTCGATATCGAAATTTCTGCAATCACCTTCTTCGAGATCTAAAACAGGAATATAATAAAAGTCTCATACACGATGCCGGTTCCAACTCGAAAGCTATCTGGAAGGCTATAAAAACAGTCACCAATACCCAAAAAAGGCAAGATTGCCCAACAGAACTTTTGAATAAGCACTTGAATCCTGAGCAGTCTTTGAACCATGTCTGTAACTTTTTCTCTTCTGTCGGCAAAAACTTAGCGGAAAAAATTAAGGTGTCACATCCCAGGCATAGTAACTATTCTTCGTCTACCAAATCAAAACTAACATCGATGGTATTACTAGAGGTTAGTGAAGATGAAATCGAAACCATTATACTTCAGTTACGACAAGATTGTGCAGTGGGGTGGGATGGTATTTCATCATACCTTTTAAAACTCGCTCGTAAGGTACTGATTCCTCCCATAACCCATATTTGTAATCTTGCCATAAGTTCCGGTGTCTTCCCCGATGCTCTTAAAAAAGCTGTTATCCACCCAATCTATAAGAGTGGGGACAGAGACTGTGTCAACAATTATCGACCAATATCAATCCTCTCTACTCTATCAAAAATCTTGGAAAAAATCTTAAATAAATCCCTCAAAAGTCACAGTACATCGATAAATTTAATATTCTTTCTAAAAATCAATATGGTTTTCGAACGGATCTCTCCACCGAGGATGCCGTTATCGACCTGACGAAAACCATAGTCAAGCACTTAGATGACAATAACAGATGCGTGTGTATATTTTTGGATCTCTCTAAAGCATTTGACACGGTCTCTGTCCCAATCTTATTGGATAAAATGGAGAAACTAGGTATACGAGGTACGACCCACAACTTATTCAAGGACTATCTAACAAATAGAAAGCAAAAAGTGAAAATAGGTGAGCACTTCAGTGACGAGTATGAGATCTCCTACGGCGTCCCACAAGGGAGTATTCTAGACCCGAAACTGTTCCAGCTGTATGTGAATGATCTCTGCAGTTTATCTCTACCACATACCGACATTTTTGCTTACGCGGACGATACTGCAATAGTCATAAAAGGTTCGAACTGGTCAGTGGTCAGGGAAAGAGCTGTATACTCACTCAAACAAATCATGTCATGGCTCTCCAACAACCTATTGACGTTGAACCTGGATAAAACACTTTTTATTCCCTTCTCCATTTCAAAACATAATACCCCAAGCCTCAGTTTTACTATTAAAGCTCACACATGCATCTCAGACAAGGACTGTGACTGTAAGCAACTGACAAGAGTTAATAACACGAAATATCTAGGAATACATATAGACAGCAGGCTCAGGTGGGACGTTCAGGTTTCGGCAGTTAAAACAAGAGCTAGAAAGCTAATATACCTCTTTAGAATATTAAGCAGAGTAACCACGATAGCGCAAGTAAGAATGGTATACTTGGCACTATGCCAATCTATCATACAATACTGCATTACTGTTTGGGGAGGGTCTGGTAAAACTCAATTCCTAAAATTGGAGAGGGCACAGAGGGCAGTGCTCAAAGTTATGAGCAAGCGACCTATAAGATATCCCACAGACCAACTTTATGATGATCACAAGCTCTTGACAGTGAGACAGCTGTTTGTGCTCAGATCTATCTTGAGAGTGCATCAAACCGTCCCTCTTCCCAACCCTAATAAACGTAGCAGACAACTTGCCTGCCCTATATTGCGGTACCGAACATCTTTTGCCAAGAACCAGTTCCAGAGTTTAGGCGGTAAGGTCTACAACAACTTAAATAAAAAACTAAACATAATAAATATGAATAAAAATAAGGTGGAAAAGATAGTAACTGCCTGGCTACTCCAGCAGGACTATAATAAAACTGAATCGCTATTAGAATTTATAAAATAAACAACGATACCCAAAACATAATCTATTCCACTCCACCTATCATTCGACACACACAAAAACACACACACGAACATACACACACACACACACACACATACACACACACACGAACATACACACACCCACACCCACACACACACACACACACACACACACACACACACACACACACACACACACACACACACACACACACACACACACACACACACACACACATACTTTTTTGCAATCTATTATTGTTTAACACATAATATAAGTTTTCAATGTTGTTATCTGATTACTTACTATAATTTATACTAAACTTTAAAGAATTGTTATATCTTACCCGTTCTAATAACAGTAAAACACAATTCACGAAGGCCATAATTATGATTGTACACAATACAACGTTAGAGCACTGACTCCCAAAATACAAGCCTCGGCTTAGTTTGGGAACCAGCGTAGCACTTAAGCGTGAAAATCAATCTATGCCTTAGTTTTAAGACCACTAAATGTAATCCGGATTTCTTGTGTCAATGAACAATTTTTTTTTTTTTTTTTTCTCAGGCCGTTTGCAGGGCTGGCGTGTCCTTGAGGAGGTGGGGACAGCGTCGGATCACCGATACATTCGGTTCGACGTCTCCCCTCCTGCGGGCGCCGCGCCGTTTACACCGGCCCCACGCGAGCCACGTTGGGTGCTTAAGCGAATGGATCGGGAGGTCCTCCTGGAGGCCGCCATCGTACAGGCCTGGGCCTCTGCGCCGGACAGGCCTGTCGACATAGACGATGAGGCGGCGTGGTTCCGGGAGGCCATGACGCGTGTCTGCGACGCGGCTATGCCTAGGGCTCCACCCTATAATCCGAGGCGTCAGGTCTACTGGTGGTCGGCGGACATTGCGAGGCTCCGACAGGCCTCCGTGATCGCTTTCCGCCGGTGGACCAGACTCCGAAGGAGGCGTAGCCGCCCCGCAGATACGGAGCCCCGAGAGGCGGAGCTTCATGCGGGGTACAGGGAGGTCAGAAAGGCCCTCCGAGTGGCCATAAGGCAAGCAAAGGCAGCAGCTCATAAAGAGCTGCTGGAGACGCTGGAGCGGGACCCATGGGGGCGGCCTTACCTTATGGTAAGGGGCAAGCTGCGCCCCCGGGCCCCGCCATTGACCCGGCGTCTCCAGCCGGAGCTGCTCGGAGGAGTCGTTGGCTCCCTGTTCCCAGCGCGGGCGGTGGAACATATTCCACCGCAGATGACTCCGCCACCTAGGTCGCCTATGGCGCCCAACGTGGATGACGACGACGTGCTCGAGGTCACTTGGGTAGAGCCAGAGCTGGCGGTGTTAAGGCTTAAGGCCAAGAACACCGCCCCGGGACCAGACGGCATTCCAGGCCGAGCGTGGGTCCTAGCTCTAGGCGAAGAAGACGCTCTCGAGCCCCGACTGAGAGGGTTTCTCAGCGCATGTTTGGAGCGAGGCCAGTTTCCGAAGATGTGGAAGACGGGGAAACTGGTCCTCATCCGAAAGGCGGGGCGCCCGGCGGACTCACCGTCCGCCTACAGGCCCATAGTGTTGCTCGACGAGGTGTGCAAGCTCTTTGAAAGAGTCATTGCAAAGCGCCTCGTCGAGCACCTATCCAGGGTGGGGCCTGACCTGGCGGATGGCCAGTATGGCTTCCGCCGGAGGCGCTCCACCGTGGATGCCTGAGCCGCATGAGCGCGTGAGGACTCTGGCGAAGGACGCCGTCACTCGGGGCGAGGTGGTGTTGGCGGTGTCACTGGACATCGCCAACGCGTTTAACACCCTGCCCTGGAGCTGCATTAGGGAGGCGCTCGTGTATCACGAAGTGCCTCTCTACCTTCGCCGCATAGTCGGGGCGTATTTATCGGAGAGAGCAGTCGTCTACCCAAGTGCGACCGGGCTCGGTCGGCGAGAGATGTCGTGCGGTGTTCCGCAGGGATCGGTCCTGGGACCGCTACTGTGGAACATCGGTTACGACTGGGTGCTTCGCGGTGAGCTCGCGGACGGTGCCGCCGTCACGTGTTATGCGGACGACACGCTGGTGACGGCGTGCGGGTCTACATACCGCGAAGCGATCCTGAAGGCCACGACCGCGGTTGCCCAAGTCGTGGAGCGGATCCGGCGGCTGGGTCTCGAGGTGGCTCTGCATAAAACCGAGGCCATGTTCTTTCATGGGCCTCGGCGCGTCCCACCAGAGGATTCCAGCCTCATAGTGGGAGACATTTCCATCGCCATCAAGCCCCAGATGAAATATCTGGGACTCGTTCTCGACGGCCGGTGGAACTTCGGGGAGCATCTCCGAAGACTGGCCCCTAAATTGAAGGACACAGCTGCCGCCTTGGGGCGGCTGCTGCCCAACATGAGGGGGCCGGATGACTCCTGCAGGAGACTCTACGCGGGAGTCGTGCGGTCTATGGCCCTATATGGGTGCCCAATATGGGCGGACACCCTGACGGTCCACAATGCACGTCTGCTGCGTGGGCCACAGCGTGCAATGACCAGCAGGGCCATTAGGGGGTACCGCACGATATCTCTGGAGGCGGCGAGTCTCCTTGCCGGATCCCTACCGTGGAACCTGGATGCGAGAGCCCTTTCGATGCTATATCGGTATCGAAAGGAGGCGCGGGAGCAGGGACGGGAACCCGAGCCTGATGAAATTCGGGCCGTGAGGTCTCAGCTCCACAGGGACATGGTAGCGGAATAGGAGCTACGACTTGGGCGACCAAGCGCAGGGCACGCCGTAATAGCGGCGGTAAGACCCATCATGGAGGAGTGGCTAGAGAGGCCACACGGCAGCCTCTCATACCGGCTGACGCAGGTGATCACCGGACACGGGTGTTTCGGGAGTTACCTGTGTCGGATCCGGAAGGAGCCAACGTCCGAGTGCCATCACTGTGATGCGAGCGAGGACACGGAGCTGCACACGCTGACCGAGTGCCCGGCGTGGGACACGCCGAGGCGGGTCCTAGTGGCGGCTCTGGGGGTGGGAGTCCTCACACTCGCCACGTTGCTCACAGCGATGGTACGATGCGCGAACGCTTGGGGTGCGGCTGTCTCCTTCTGCGAGCAAGTAATGCTCGAGAAGGAGGCGGCCGGTCGGGTCCGGACCAGACTCCGGGCCCGGGAAGCCCGCGCAGAGCGAAGACGAACCGGACGTCGGAGGTCGCAGAACGACCTCCGTCCTCCATGAGCGCTGGCCTGGGGGTGACCGGTGGAGCCGCCTGTCACCCTAGCAGAAGCAGGCCGCGGCGGCGGCGCAAAATGCGCCTCCCCGTAACCGGGGCTAGATGGGGACACTGTGGTCCCCACAACCCGAAGGGGGCCATCTCGATAGAGATGGTCCTGGGTCTGCCGGGGTGCGAGAGATATGCTTTTGGCAATCTCACCTCCGGCAACCAAGGACCCAAGACGGCGTGCGTTTTAGTCGGTTCGAGTCCGACATAACCGCCTCCACCGGCTCCGTGGGGGTGGTATCCGTGGGGATTTTTTCGCACGATAAAAAAAAAAAAAAAAGCGTATCAGTTTCTACAAAATCTTTGAGTGCCGCTGCGTAATCCGTGTCGCACACGCCGTACTTGTACAGTCTTTGCAATAAGATCATCATCATATACCTATATGTGTAGGCGTACCTATGTTTGAATATATGAATATAATATGCATGTATGTATGAATATAATAATATGAATGAGTAATATAGTATATATCAATAAATAATCCATAGTTATCGACTGTACACCTACGTGATTAAAATTATACTAGCGTCGCTGCGATAGACTATAGTCCGTCGCGGACACTCGCGTCGGGCATCCGCGACCCGCACCCGCTTAACGCAGCGAAGGCACTAAAGGAGCCCAGAACACTGGCCGCATTTCCGCGCTGGATCGCAATGGCTAGCCTTTGCACCAGGTACGATCCGGAGTGGGGGCCGCCAGTTTTTTCCTTTATTCATTATATCAGCCACAAGTTTCTTTACTTCTATGCCCCAACTACCCATGGTGTCGACCGCGATTGGCGCCACGATATATTGCCCCAAGGCTTTTAGTGATAACAATCAATTGAAATGTTCGAAAAATGAGAATGAATATAGTTAACTACTTAATAAATAGTTAAGGTCCGTAGCAGAAAGGTGCCCTTGTTACTTCCCATCAGTCTTATATATTACTAGCTTTTGCCCGCGGCTCCGCTCGCGTGGAAGACGGTTATCGCGACCAAACATAGCCCATGTCCTTTCTCATGGCCTAATCTACCCCTATACCAAATTTCATCAAAATCGGTTCAGTGGTTTAGACGTGAAATCGTAACATACAGACAGACAGACAGACAGAGTTACTTTCGCATTCATAATATTAGCACAGTCTAACGATTCATACTACATACAGTCGGTCAACGAAGCCGTCTAGACAGAGCAATCGTGCGGGGGGAGAGGGGTGGTGGGGGACGGGGTATTACTCGGTACGCCCATACATTTTACTCGGTACTAAGGATTCAGGGCTGTCTCATTTTTGTAATCACACTTATCACGTGATTTTTTTTTCAAGGCTCGTTTTGTTTTTTTTTCGTTTTCTACATTTAGCTATCCAAGATGGCGGACTCGAAATTTTTACTAAAATCGATATGGGTATCGTTTTCCGGGTTTTTGGGGTCGCTGATTGCGAATATAACATCCATTTCGCGATTCAAGATGGCGGAATCGAAATTTTTACCAAAATCGATATGGGTATCGTTTTCGGGGTTTTTGGGGTCGCTGATTGCGAATATAACATCCATTTGGTGATCCAAGATGGCGGACTCGAAATTTTCACTAAAATCGATATGGGTATCGTTTTCGGGGTTTTTGGGGTCGCTGATTGCGAATATAACATAACATTCATTTCGCGATCCAAGATGGCGGATTCGAAATTTTGACTAAAATCGATATGGGTATCGTTTTCAGGGTTTTTGGGGTCGCTGATTGCGAATAAAACATCCATTTGGTGATCCAAGATGGCGGACTCGAATTTTTCACTAAAATCAATATGGGTATCGTTTTCGGGGTTTTGGGGTCGCTGATTGCGAATATAACATCCATTTCGCGATCCAAGGTGGCGGACTCGAAATTTTTACTAAAATCGATACGGGTATCGTTTTCAAGGTTTTCGGGGTTGCTGATTATGAATATGTTATTCATGTAGCAATCCCAGATGACTGGATGGATGATATATTCGTAATTAGCAACTCTGAAAACCTCCAAAACGATGCTCATGTTGACTTTGTGGGAAATTTCAAGTCCGCCATCTTGGATCGCTAAATGGATTTTATTATACGTAATTAGTCACCCCGAAAACCTCGATTTGTTTTTTTAAATTTCAATTCCGCTATCTTTGATCGTCGGTAACATGGTCGTCAAGCCCGATAGCAGACAATTGCCGGCAGGCAATCATACGATGGGAAACTGTCGACTCCCAACTGATCTTGTGTAGCCGCAAAACTGACAGCAAGGCATGGCCACCAGGCCAAAATCGCTTTCGTGTGTGGGCGCTGTCGACTTAGGACTGCAGGCCGCCCGATACGATTTGAAACTGCAGGCGAACTGATCGTGGATAGACTCCTTAAGAATATATCATCAATTTAGTGATCCCGGCGATTAGCGAAATTCGAATTCGAATCCGAATCCAACCCCGAACCCGAACCCGAATCAATATCCAAATTCAAGTCGGAATCGAAATAGAAATTCGAAATCGAAAACGAAATCGAATTTGAAACCGAAATCGAAATCGAAACCAAAATCCAAAAACTCAGACTTAAATTATTACGTTTGCCTCCGTGGCGTGGCGGTAGTGAACGCGACTGCCACGCAGGAGGCGCGGCTTCGATTCCCGCTCAGTGCAAATATTTGTATGCATGAATATGGCTATTTGCATTGGTCTGGGTGTTTCTATGTATAATATGTATGTATTTACAAAAAAAATGTATTTAAGTATGTTTATCCGCATTCTAGATTCCATAACACAAGCTAGTTAAGCTATGCTTACCATGGGTCTAGATAGCGTTGTGTGTAGAATGTTGGGAAATATTTATTATTATTATAATTGGTTGAGTAGAACCGGAGATATAACCAAAAGTTGCAATAGCCGACATCCATGCGAGTGGAGCCGCGGGCATCACCTAGTAATATAAATTAGCGTGAGTTGATGTGCCTTGACAGAAAAAAGAGAACGAATAGGAGTTATATATAGAATATTACAGAAAAATTATATATAAAAACTGAAGTGACAACCCTGACAAAACTGCAAAAGGCGGCATTTCCGCGAACATCAAACGCGATGAACTACTGTAAGATCTCTCGTTATACTGTGATATTAGTATGAATTTAACAAAATTGATTATGTAGCACAGACAAAGGTATCATCACGCTTATAATATTCATCAATATGTTTGTGTAACTGTACCGAGACGGAGTCAGGACACGCGGTTAGCTTTAGCTCTAACAATGACATAGACTCGGTATGACGACCATATGTTTAGTTTCCAGAAAGTGATCTTACTTTACCCAACTCAGATTCGTTACAATTATTTTCTTTATTTTTTAAATTATTAAGAACTAGCGCATAGCTTATCACCTATAAAGTAGTTGGTCAAATCTGGCAGCTGGATTCGTGGAGCCACGATCAAGATCAATTTCAATTATTTCCACCGGCTCCTCCGCCCCCTCAAGTGTGGCAAGCTCGGCCTCTTGTACAGGCTCGACTGCTGCACTACTGACGTATACTGCCAGAAGTCCACACAAAGCAAGAAGCAGTTGAGTCTTCATCTAGAAAAGACAAACGTAGCAAGTCAGTAAAAAACCCCAAAAACATCGCTAAAGATTGTCATATTTATTCAGGGTAGACAAAAGTAAATGTACCATGAATTTAAACTGTATACTCGTAAGTATCAGTGTCCGAGCATGAAAAACTATCGTAATCATAACGTAAAAGTATCGAGAGAACGGAGTATTGCGATTGGTCGTCTGCCTACTGTAAACTTGAGTGTGTGTGAGTATGTGTGCAGGTGTGTGCGTCTGTGTGTGTGTGTGTGTGTGTGTGTGTGTGTGTGTGTGTGTGTGTGTGTGTGTGTGTGTGTGTGTGTGTGTGTGTGTGTGTGTGTGTATGTGTGCGTGTGTGTGAAACCAGCCAATCGCAATCCTTCATTCTCTCGATATGTCATGACATAAAAATACATATTACTAATAGTAGGGCCGCGTAGAAGGAAATTAGGTAGTAACTCGGGCGCGTCTGGTTAAGCTAGGGGAGGCTAGTTACATATTGACAAATTCCTCCAGCCGGTAGGCAGCCTTCAATATTGGTGGGTGCACAAAAAAAATTCGTTACACCACGCGTCAGATTAATATAAGGTAGGTTAGTTACTAGCTAGCAAGTGTGTATTTTGAAAATCTCGCGATTTAAGCGCGTGGAAATGTCCATATTTACCCGAACGCGGTCATTTTTTTTGTTTATTTTAGAGTTAAACGAGGCAGAATAACTGAAAAACACTAAATAGGACCAAAGTAGTATAAATATTAATTAAGATGGATAATCGAATACATAGGGAAAAAGAATCTTCTCGGGCGGGACTCGAACCCGCAGTCTTTCCCTTACAGGGGGTATGCCTGACCAATTCGGCATCGATTTGTATACATAGTTAGCATACTTAATGCTGTAAAAATTCCTTCAATTGTTTGGGCGCAGTTATCAAAAATCAATGTTTAAAAATGATTGTAACATCATTCATTGATTCCGATAGTTCGTAAGAAAATCGGTAGATGACGCCACGTCGCCTTAAAAAGACGTATAAGATGGGAAATTTGAATCATATCGGGCGTGTCTCGGTAGCCGAATTGGTCAGGCATTCCCCCTGTAAGGGAAAGACTGCGGGTTCGAGTCCCGCCTGAGAAGATTCTTTTTCCCTATGTATTCGATTTGTATAGTTAGCATACTTAATGCTGTAAAAATTCCTTCAAAAGATGGATAATATTATGTATTTATATATTATTATGTTAGGTATACTCTTCTCCCACCACTAAAAGTGGAAACTTCATATACTATTATTCTTTCTATCATCTAATCTAGCAATTCTAATAGGTTTCCAGGACGCTCGAGTAACTACAAATTTAGCTACGTGGCCTCCCTACCAATAAACAGAGTGGAAAACGATTGTCATCCATTTCCTTAGATTTTCTGAAAGGTATCGCTATTAGCATCTTCTTTAAAAATGAACAATGGCATATAGGTATGTAAAAAGTATTTTTTTTGTTCTAATTATTTCTTTGGGTTAAAGTTTCGGAAGGAAGGAGCTTCGGCAGTCGGGTTAAAGCAGGAAAGCACTTACCTTTGTACTAAGTGTAAAGATTTTCTCAAAACTGATGGATGGATGTGTTTGCACTGAGTATACCATTTCATCGTCTTCTATATATAGGGAAAAATAGTGTTTATCGCCGATACCAGAATCTATTAGATAAAAGGACTAATATCGACTTATGTTGCATTTCCATTTGAATGTAATTTATTTACGTCATGTATTATGATGTTTGCTGATTTGGTAAATACATGTTATCTCACATGCGATAATTTTAAGCTTATAAAACTCGCGTATGTTTATGTAGGTATAATTGAACAACGATTTACGTATGTTGTATGCGAAGGTCTCCAGGTCATCTATATACTCACTTCTGTAAATCCCTGAAGGGGTAGACAGAAGTGTACTAGCACCCATGTCTTGCCAATTATGATTTTCGGTCCCATGACGGGGGCAACCCTATTACCGTATAGCCCTACAGTAGTCGCGCGGACTACATGTGTAATCCACTAGTATAAAATTTCAATTTTCTCTAAAACAGTAAGCGTAGCACTAATGTGCTTCCAGATACTTTTAAAGGAGTAGTGAAGGGAGTCACTAAAGTGTCGTGCAAGCGTCGGTCGCGTACACACGCGTTACAGCAAGGCGTCAAAATTCCCGGACTATATAGGTAGGCTACGTGCGTAGGCGTAATATAGTGTTTTTACCTCCTGGTCCAAAAGGAATAGCCAGATAAAAAACTTCTATTTCGAGACTTTTCACTTTTTCTCGATGAACAATAATTTTAGTGTGATCTCAATCAAAAAGGAAGTTATGATTTTTATGCCAATTTATAGAAGTTTTTATTTTTATTTAATAATTAAGACACAGAAGCTGTGATTTAGTTTTGTTCATTATGTTTGATTAAGAAAACTGTACTTATTATATTTTGATAATTAAATAAAGACATTTTATTAAATTTTTTTTATATTACATTGAAAATGGACTACGCATGTAGTCTTTAGCAGTGCATTAAGTTTACTTTTTTGTTTTCATTTTTTAAAATTAATTATTTTAAATTAAAGCTATGGGTGCGCTTCGTGGAATACGGAAGGTGCGCTTCGTGGAATAGGAAATTATTTATTGTAAATTAAACCTATGGATGCGCTTCGTGGAATACTTTAGTTGCGCTTCGTCTGGGTGCGCTTCGTTTGGGTGCGCTTCGTGGAATAACGCCACGCGACCAGTGCTGTCTCATATAAAAGCGCGACTATTGCAGGATTAACGGGCCCATTGTCTTTGTATGTGCTGCTGTATGGCTCCTGTCGGATGAAGATCAGCCCTATCCCTAAGTCGCCTTTTACGACACCCACAGGAAGAGCTGGGGTGATCCTATTATATTCCACCAGGAACTAACATAATTATAAATGTCCCTTGACTGCTGTACGATGTTAGCAAAGTTCATCATTTGATTGACATTTTAAAGCTTTATGTATGCTAACTATATAAAACGATTACATCATTAAAAAGTGAATCGCTCAGACGGGTCTCGTACTCGTGACCTTTTCTTGCAGGGGAAATGCTCTGATTGCTTCAGTTGAAGCTACCAAACTTCGTCTGAAGCAATTCAAAATTCCTTTTTTTATATTTATTCGTATTTAAGGCGACGACGGTGGAGCCATTTGGCGACATTCTTACGAACTATCGAAACTCATTATCTTGCGGGTCGTTTCGCAAATTCCCAACTTAGTCGTGATCGAATTTTTAATCTAAATATACGGATCTAAACTTCCATTTTTTCGATAGATGTTCGTATGACAACCGGCACTGTAGACAGCTTGACGTGCTCTCTGAGGCACGCCAAGTTGCAACAGGTCTATCAAGTAAAAAAGAGGAATTCTTAAAAAAATATATTGAGCTATATTATTCAGTCCGCTCTAACGTATGATCTGGCAGAAATAGGACCCTGGGTCAGCCGGGGTGCGAGGAATATGTCGAAGACAACCTTACCTCCGGCCTAGCACTATGACTAGGCCGGAGGTAAGGTTGTCTACGACAAAGTGCTTCTTCATCTTCTTCGTGTCAATGGCTCATCAAAATTTAAGAAATTGATGAGCCATTGACACGAAGAAGAAGAAGAAGCACTACGATTGCAAGTCGGCGTGCGATTTTATTCGGATCGAGTCCGTGGGGAATTCCGCACGAAAAAGAAAGGCAGAAATAGGAATAGATAAAAAAATTAAAAATTGGGAATATTTCATGGGTAGCGATAACGGCATCAATATTTCACGCAGGTGTTAAGTATAATATTATTATTATAAACAATATATTTACTGTAATATTTATAAACAATAATATTTACTCTTTGCTTTCAACCATCATTAGTACTGCTCCTCCCTGATCATGCAGCTTGCAATATATTTGGATATTCAAACAAAACATGGCGACTTATTCGTCGCGCGTCGTTATCGGACTATGTGTTCCCAAACTCATAGTTTTTCATTTGTGAAGTAAAGTTAGTGAAAAAATAAATAAGTAGCCTCAATCATTATGATTGTTGAGAGTAAGACAAAGTAGTTTAGTACCTACGTCTTTGCCTCACTCTATCATCTCATCGCCATACTATTTTTTTGAGACAAAATTAAATAACAAGTACCTGGAGAGTATGGTGAAAATTTTAAAAATATTATTTTCATAAAAGGTTCCACAATTGTTTTATTTAAAGAGTTTTACAGGCTTTTATTACCATTTTAGGCTAGTAAAAGTAGTACCTACAAAAATTAATTGGAATAATTGCCACTCGGCAAAAACTTTCTTTCAAATTTGCACTTGAAAGCTTAATAAAATTCTGAGTTAATAATTTGGAAAAATGTCAAAAAGTTAATTATTTCGAAAACTATTGATTTTCGGTCATTCATATGGGGGGGGAGGTCAAATCGTAGCATTTCGCGTCCTCTAACACCCCTTGACAGGAATTCGGCGGTTACCTACTAGTAACCCTGTATAATTACACTGAGTATATAATTTCAACGTCTCTTATCTGTATATATAAAAATGAACCCCTATTCCCCTTGGTCACGAGATGGCGCCTGAATGGCTGGTCCGATTTCGCTAATTCTTTTTTTGTTGTGTTCGTTATTGTTAGGAGATGCTTCTGAAGAAAGAAAAAAAAAAAGAAAATTGCGCGGAAAATTAGAAACTTTAAGAATTCTTAACCACCATTTGTATGGATTTTTAATCTGAAATAAATGATAATAATAATTATAAAATAGCTGACCCGACATACGCCATGTCTTATTTTTGAATTTGGAATTCGAATTCGAAAAAAATGTGTTCATTATTCTAATACTTCTTTGATATTATTCTATGTAATCTGACGTTTGACATAGAATTGACATACGTGCTGCAAATTTTCGTAACAGAATGCCATTTTTTCGCGTAAAGCAAACGTTGGAAGGGAGTTGCAGAGCTTGGTTCGCGAAAATCTTTATGGTGGCTATTTTATTTAATGTAAGTCGTAAAATTGATGGTTCATGGTAGTATAAGCGCCCTTGAGCGTGGAGGTATATTGTTGAATGGGCTCCATAGGTATATGGGCCCCGGTGACCTACGGAAGTCGGGAGCTCCATGGGCGAAACTAAGTTTGCCGGGTCAGCCAGTAATAATATAGTAGTGGGCAAAATGGTGTTTTTCATCGATACCAGAATCTATTGGATAAAAATGATAACGTCGACTTATGATGCATTTCCTGTTGAATTTTAATTAAAGTCATATGATTTCTGATGTTTATTTTTTGATAACTGCTTATCATCGCACTTACGATAATTTTAAGCTTTCGAATATAAAAGTTTTCATTATAAAGTTCAGTACATCTATGCGTCCATATTTTCATACTAATATTGTAAATGCAGTAGCAACTCGGTCTGTCTGTATTTCCGTCTGTAACTAATAACTATTTTTAGCCAATCCTATACCTACTTCCTTACCAAAACAAAAAGTTTAATCATTGTCGAAATTTGATTTTCTTACTGAAATGTATGGGAAATGTTTTAGACGATTTCTGTCTTCCCTAGTACTCAAAGCTAAAATGGTCCCGTAATATGTTGATTCCCATATGAAATAGGATAAATTGGTACCAATTTTTTTTTTAAACTTTTAGCATTTTTCTTGCTGACTGTCCGATTTTTCCAAAATCATTGAATGTTCATAATCTCTCAAAAAGTTAGGGAAAGTCTCCTAAGAACATTTTGCTGTAACTGCAACGGTTAAGGTAGCTAGCTGCCTTTCAAAAATACATCCTGTATAGTTGGACAATGGTATTTATTGCACAAACTAGAATCTATTATATAAAAGAACTAAGTTGCATTTCCTGTAGAACTATAATTTACAATAGTTTATACTGTTCGGGTCTTCACGCGATATATAATGGAAAATCTTACTTTTGCCGACGTTTCGGGTGCGTTATAGCACCCGTGGTCACGACTTGACTGGCCTGCGAGCGTCGCACGGTGTGCAGGAAACATTTTTTGTGCGCCTACCCTCCATTACTTACATATTGAATGTAAGGCTGGCGACACACCACACTCACTATGTCATTATATAATTTACAACTCATATTTTTATGATATTTGTTAAATTGTTACGTATGTATACACACCTGCTTTCCCCACCCGAAACCCGAAGTGGCCATTTCAACACTGTAGATGGGCTCTCACCGTAAATACCTTAATGGGTAATCTTTCCTTCACAGGGCGACACGTGCAGGGCTAAAATGCCATCCGTATACGGTGCAGAGTATACCTGCTAGAACCAAGCGTTTCAGTGACTCATTCTTATGCCGCCCCACTAAGATCTAGAACTCCTTGCCAGCTCACGTGTTTCCTTCTTACTACCTCCCGGGGCTCCTGATGAGGCCGTCAAGCTGAGTGCCACCACTGTTAACATGGTACATGTTTACGATGGTGACCCTCTTTCTGAGACTTGGCCTTTAGCTTAATATCAGGCGAGGTGAAGTCGAATTGACGTGTCCTTTATAAAAAAAAAATTGGGACGTTTTTTTACGTGCTGATAATTCCCGCGTATACCTCCCATGCCGGAACCGGTGGGAGGGTTATGTCGGACTCGAACCGACTAAAACGCACGCCATTTGTGAGTCAAAGTACAAAGCTGAAGGCGAGGTTGTTGGACATATCGCTCGCACCTTGGCAGACCCAATGCCATCATTATCGGATTGGCCCTCTTTGGGAGAAAATTGGAACCTGACAGCGTGCGATGGTAGCAGGTTCGAACCCGACTTAACCACCTACAGAAATGGGTGGTATTTCGGATGATATAGTATAGTACTTAATACTGTAGCTTTATATAGCCCACCCTATTGAAGTACCCAATGTATTTAAAGAAAAAAGAAAGAAGAAAGAAAATACATTTATTTCTGCGCAGCTGCAGCACATACACAGAAATGTGACAAAATAGCTATATTTTAAATAAATTTAGTGAACACTAGCTAACCAGGCGATAGTACCGCAACTTTTTTACCGCCCGCGTGGCGTCAGATCCCGTTCCCACTGCACCTTCTACTATATTAAGCATGTATATCTATCCATATCCATACTAATATCATAAATGTGAAAGTAACTCTGTCTGTCTGTCTGTCTGTCTGTACTATATTAGCTTTCACGCCTAAACCACTGAACCGATTTTGATGAAATTTGGTATATGAGTAGATTAGACCATGAGAAAGGACATAGGCTATGTTTGGTCGCGATAACCAACATCCACGCGGGCGGAGCCGCGGGCAAAAGCCAGTAAGACATAAAACAAAAATTATCTTGCCAATTCAGATATGATTATTACATAAAATCTAGCGATACATGACGTAATATATTATGTTTAAAAGATTGACTGAAATATTGTCCTTCTTATCACGTTTGAATACCTATTTTTGTTATCATAACATTATTTATTGTTCCAATAAAAATCTATAATCTCGTAAACTGTGATACGTACTTTGCATATTGGACGAAACATATATCTTGGATCTACAATATGCTCCCAACCATAGGCTCCTGGGCGTTATCTTGGGGGATTCTAGTCGGTAGGAGACCCCACCCGTCCCACGGTAAAAAAATACGCACAGTTCACGTTTGTCAGGGTGCCCAGAAATATAAATGATATTCTTAACAGCCAGGATTCGAACATGGGACCTCTAGATCGTAAGGCCGACTCCTTAACCATTAAGCTACCGACGGCGACGCTCTAACTGCAGAGCTCTTTTCTTACACGGCCGTCAGCACGAGTATAACTCCCTGTCCATAGACCACGCTAACGATTTCCCATCAGTCTGCGACTTACGAGTATGTAGCATAAAAAAGTCTTTGCTTGTGTTTGCAGTAGCTCGACGTTGGTAGTGTAAGGCCAGGATTCGAACCCGGCACCTCTCGTTGTTCTGAATAGAAAGAGAATGGTGGAATTCATTCAAAAAACAAGTCTCGTCTACATTTTAGAAGTGAGGTATAGGAAAATAATAAAGCAGTATTATAAATATAAACATTTTATAACAAACATCATCATATTCCAATCTTACGTTAACACTTAGTGCCAGGCGAAGGTTTTATAAAGTAAATTTATAATTTTAAATAGGTACAAACTTTTATAATTGATTTTAGTTCTGAAAATAATGCTAAACTCCAATGGAACAATGCCATGAAACCAAACAAGGTTAAAAAATAAAAACTTACCGTGGTAAAGTACAAGAAGTGTCTTTCAATATGTGTAGCCTGTTCCACTTAGTGCCATCGATCAATAATAAAACAATAATATTGATCCGCTATCGTATAGTAGAGAACTCATCACGTATCAGTAGGTGAGATAGGGGTTCAATATTATTGTACTATTATTGTACACTTTACACTATTGACCAATGACACTTGGAGGAACTTGCTACACATATTAAATGACAGTTGTAATTTTCCACAGTATCCAATTCCACAGTAATATGAATCTAACAATATTCAAATAATTAAAAAAAACACACAAAAAAAAAACATTACATACTCGTAAGTATTAAAATGATGTAAGTACCCATTTAAAATTAGAACATACATAAACTATAGAATTAATTGTGCATTATAAAAATTTCAAGGTTATAATAATATGAGCTCCTTGTTTACGTGAGCCACGGCCACATGCTGATTCTCCGTTTATCCCCAGGGGGAGACAGGGTACCATTATTAGTAGGTATCTCCCAAAGACCCACCGCACATAATAGCGAAGCACTGCGGAGAAAACTTTCCCTGTCAAAACATTAGCTACTACATGTGGATTGAAATAAGGTTGAAAATTAATAAATACAGCAAATTGAGTATCGAAGCGTTGCGATATTTGCTTTATTGGTTAATTTTTGATTTAATGCTGATGAAAATAAAGACGTTATTGTTTTGGCAAGAAAAATACCCTGCGTTGAGCTTCGTCATGTAAATGTCGCGTTGGTCTAAGTGAGGTTAGGATGGAGAGATGAATCAGTAGCCATAATATCGTCATACATATCTTATCAACGGCATAGTACCTGAATTTGATTTGGCACATTCGCGAACAGAGTGAGAGTACTCCAAGATCGTTTAGCTAGGATTTTATACAGCATTCTGCATTCGTTCTAGCGTACAACGAACTGATAGTTAAATACTTTTATAGAGCAGTAAAACCATTGGTGTTTTTTTTACTTAGCTCTCTTTTGTCCCACTTTTGGGCAAATGACTCTTGCAATTCTTTCCATGTTTTTGTCTCTATCATTACATGCCATCAATATAAAAGAAACGTTGTTTATAAAATATTAAAATTGTAAATTCGGTTTTTACTGCTCTATAAATAAATATTAAGATGTGGCGATTGACAGGGAGAACGCTCTACAAAATCGAAGCAAGCCGATCCTTGACTATCTCACTTTTTCCTGACGTGCCAAATAAAAAGCTGTGTACTGTACATAGTTAAAGCTAAACATTATACCATCACAACACAGATTTTATCATATAGGTATGTTTTTTAACAAAATACACAAAAGGCCTCTACACACAATCTGGGTAATTTACCATTAACTACTTTATAACATTCATTAATATATAACATCAATTTAAGCTCGGACCAGAAACATAATAAGTATTAATTCTAATTTATATAATTTTTACTCATGTCAAACGCTTTTTTTATAATTCTAGTCGCATTTTATATAAAATTTACACATCACATTCAATTTCAATTATCAGTGCTTTGTACAGCATCAAATAATTAGGTATATAGAGATGATAGTAATAGAGGCCTAGGCAGTCAATAAATATTGCATACCAATATCGTGAACAAATTAAGTAAAACCTAGGTACGGAATAAAATACGGATCGCGGGATCAAAGTACGAATCGATCGAGATATGAATTAAGGTACGAATCGAAAAACGAATCGAAGTAGGGATCGGGGTACGAATTGAGTTGCACGTCATTAACATCAATATTCATTGGCTATCTACTCCCTTACTCCCTGTCATACATACGTACGCAGCTTTTGAGTTCTTCATTCGGGAAAAAGAGCGAGACCTCGGCTATAGATCGGGTTTCTTCGGTTTTGTAAAGAGTGGAGAGAGTAACGCATAATGCACGTCTATAGCTTGATAGATTTTTCGAGTAACACAAACGGTTTTATCTACTCTATATAAGTACTAGACCGTTAGCAGTTAGACCGGTCCAACTATTAGGTAATCTGTGCCGTTAGTTCGAGTACCGAAGCATACCGATACTAGCCGGAATATCACTATTCTTCGTCAAATTGACAGAAGCTGGGTATTGTGCGATTTTCTTTTAAGTTTATTTTTTATTTTGACTTAAATCTATTTTGGCTTTTACGATAAGAACCAAGTTTAACACCTTCGTTTTAGTTTTAAAACGAAATATAAATACTTTTTTTATATAGACCGATCTATCAACCATAGTTCCTTACCATTCCATTTATGGACAATTTTTTTACAAAAAAGATCAAAAAATGTTTGGGATCTAGGTATCTCAAACATGTTTTTGTATTGTTGCTATGTAATTTGAAACGATAGATAAAATTCAAGTTACTGATAGTAATATTATTGATATATTTTTAAAATTTTAAGTGTGTACCTTTTGGAGTAAGTATAAATAAAAAAAATATCCATCCTAGGAAAACAATTTGTAGAAAAAAATTGTGGGCAATTGAATTCTAAACACTTAGCTATAAGGTCGTTTTGTCCTGCTCATTCGCCTATTTTTTCTCTTTTCTTCATTAGAATTTACACGTTTTGTTTTTAATCTACT
Source organism: Eilema sororculum (assembly GCA_914829495.1). Classification (NCBI taxonomy): domain Eukaryota; kingdom Metazoa; phylum Arthropoda; class Insecta; order Lepidoptera; family Erebidae; genus Eilema; species Eilema sororculum. The sequence continues at coordinate 12,561,406 of OU618555.1, forward strand.
TGAATAATGATAAGCGAAGACATTTAGAGAATAAGTTCTAAGGGTACGTTAAGCTACACCGATTAAAATTGTAATTATTTTTAGTAGTTGTTTGATGCTTATTAGCGGACGAAAGTTTAAGTTAATAGACTAATTTGTACAACACATAGTATACGTTATTATAAGAAGACGTACGGAGATTCAATTCTTATAATAGAAATCTGTTCAAAATTCAGTGTCAATCTATTTTCAAATGTTAAAAGGTTTGTAATTTCAATGCTTGATTTTGAAAATTATGTTACGAGAAGATTGAAATCAGATGGGATTTTGATTTGATTTTTGTTAATAGAACTACATGATACACGGATTCCTATCCTATAGCCTATCGTTGAGTGTGCGCTTACTGGTATATTCAATAATAAGTTCAAACATTTTTTTTTCTATTGAAAATATAATTTATTATAATTAAACGAACGAAAACAACGTGTTCAACAGAGTTGTTAAAAATATAATATTTTATTAAAGTAAACGTTTTGGAATGATATGTAGGTACGCATATCTATCAGAATTATTGAAAACTATAATGTTAAACTACAAGTTGTCCAAAATATTTTACGAAAATAGTTCTAATATCCTCTTGGTCAAAATGAAAATCAATATAAGGATAGAATATGAAACACTAACTTCTATGTTAAATTCTATAGACTACCGTGCAATCATATAGCGACAAGCACAACGCTGCCACAGGCTTGATAGTTTGTTATTGGTCGATCTTCAGTGACGTCATCCAGTCTGACCAATGACAAAGTCTGAATGCTGTTGCAGCGCTGTGCTCAACCGCCGCTGTATGCTTAGAAATTCGCAAAGCTGGCTGTAAGAAATATATACTATACCATACTCCTTTCACATTTTAAACTTAAAATATATTTTGTAGCTTGGTTGAAAAAAAAACTTTAACAATGAGCACTCAGTGTCATTCATTATTTATTAAAATACATAGTTACCCCATAAATACATAAAGACCTCTATAAACGATTAAACCTACTCTCCATTTTGAGGTTGGCAGAATCATCGGAACCCATTATAACCGATGCAAGGCGCCTATTCAATTTAAAAAAAAGTCAAATGTCAAGGACAGGCATACCAACAGAAATGTGTTTATATATATTTAACGTTTCAATAACGATTTTTATATATTTTTTGTAATAACTATAACGGGTAATACATATATCCCGTTCCTTTATGAACTGTCTCATAGCTGGGATATTTTCTTAAAATTAATTTCCATTTAGACCAAGTACTTCAGTCAAATAGCTAATATTAAAATATTTGGCATATTTTTGGCTTTGTAGATGATATTATTTTTATATAGTAACTTCATTTGCGATTTGCTTTACACATTTTTAAAGGTTTTATTTGTTTTAGGTAAAAAATAAATAAGCGACTAGGTTATTAAGCTACCATAAATAGACGACAGACAAGCTAAATAGTTGGTTTATATATAAATATATATATATATATATATATATATTATAGCATACAATATATAGGCTAGTTGAGTCTTAAACATGATATATGACATAAAATATTATCTATTATATATATGGACATAATATTCGAAATACATCGGGAAAAAGAAGCGCTCAAGTGGGACTTGAACCCACGACCTTTCCCTTACAGGGGGAATGCTCTTCCAACTGAGCTATTGAGCCACACCTGAATCATATTATTTATTATACATAATAATATTAAACCATATTAGATAATTATATTGTAACATAATTACAATGTATTTGATAATTATATCGTGGAGATTGATAATGAAATTTATATAAAATCCTTTGTTTTCTGAATAATATTAAAGACATGCTCGTGTGTTAGCAATGTGTGAAACATAATAATTTATCGACTAAACATAATTACAACTATAAATCCAGCCCTATTAAATTTTAACACATTCAACACCATTGCTTTTTTTACTATTTAGTACAAAATTATAATATTCAAATAAAAATGTAACAAAGTAAGTTGAAAAAGAAACATTGTCAGCTGGTCTATAAATTGGAATATTTAACTTTATAAATTATGGATGTCTCATAAAATCCAATAATGAACACAATATTATAATTACAACGAAAAAAGTAATAAATATTACTAACAACTAGCTAATTTCATTATCAAAAATTAATGTTCTTATTATTATAGTTTTAGCAGATTATTTTGGCGCCAAAATTGTGTAGTTATTTACTCGTCTTAATCCAAAATGGCGGTGAATGTGTCAAAGTGACGCGACGCTAGAAATTCGTTCGGAAATCGGGACGGAGTGGAGGTTATATTTGAATAATTTTATGGTGTAGCCGGTTCTTCTTCCTGATGGTGTTTGGCAAGGGCTAAGAGTATCATGGTGAGCTGCTTCCGACTTATTTTGCCCTCGCTGCTGTATTCGACACCTTGCAGTATGGTTTCTTCGAATTCGAGCAGGTCTTGAGCATCGTAGTCCTGGAAAATATATAATATGAATGTTAAATTAAGGCTGTTAAAATATCAAATTTAGTCGAACCCTTAGTTAGACTGGTAAGAGTGAGCCCTAGACTCCAAGGTCAAAGCTTCGGATGCGGCTGGGATTAACGAAACGATTAAGAATTAAGAAGAAGTGCTGTCAGTTGACAGCCTTCGTGGCGTAGCGGTAGTGAACGCGGCCGCTAAGTAGGAGGCACGGGTTTGTACCCCGCTCAATGCAAATATTTTTTGTATGCATGAATATGGGTATTTTCATTGGTTTGATCCTACCTCGGAGATCACGTTAAGCAGTCGGTCCTGGTTGCCATACGAACATCTATGGCAGTCGTTATGGGAGTTGCAGCCCTCAAAAGTCCAACAACTGGTCTAGCTGCAATGCTTCGATATCGCCTTTGAGTTGTGGAGGTCAGATGACAAAGACTCCAACCAGCTTCGGATGCGACTGGGATTAACGCTAAGATGAAGAAGAAGAAGAGCTAGCTTTCACTTCAGAGCTAGGAGTTTGCTTACTGTACATCTTCCTTTAAATTTGACTGATGGGGCTATTATCGTACCATCTAACCTCCCAATACTAAAAGAAGAGCCTGCCCCAGAATTTCGTACGTTCAATGAGTCCGCCAGATTTTTGTAGGGTTATCAATCAATAAGCCACGGTGGACTGTAACTACTTGCCATTAGGTGGACCGTGTGCTTGTCTGCTACATAAGTAGTATAAAAATAGCTATCTTTGTTTCCATTCAGCCGTTCTATTGAGATACAGTCAGCATCAGAAAGATGTTAACGTACAAAGTACTCAAAATGATCTTAATTTCGTATTTTTTACCCCCTTCCAGTTGACTGATTATTCTGATATTTGGTACACACCTTTAATTAGGACAATATTACCATTTAAATCAATAAAACAGTTTGATTTGCTCTTAATACGAGATTTAAGATCATTTTGAGCCTTCGTCGTCAAGATATTTATGACGCTGACTGTACAAACCTGCATTTAAACCTTAGTATTTATTACGGTAGTTAGATTAACAGTATAAAACTGATAGTACTGACCTTTTTAACTAATTCTAACAAGTCCTTGAGAAATCCTCGGAGTTCTTCGTTCTCTATTGAGCCATTATTATCCTGAAACGAGTTCGTTACGTGAATAACCTCGTTAGATAACAAACTTAAATTGGGTTAGTTCGGTGCTTCGGTTAACTTTCTCGTCTCCAGAGAAAATAATTGAGAATTTCGCTCGAGATCTCTTGAAATGTAAGTTGTATAATTTAATACCTGAATCTTTTGGGAGATTTTTTTTGGGAACAAGTTTTCGTATTAACATTAAATTAGATGTAGCTTCATTCATATATCTTGGATCTTAATCGCGCGCGGTATGTTTTGTAATAATGCTTGGTGAATTTGAGATCGTCCACCGCAGTAGCACCCGAGCTATATTCAAAATACATCCAAGAATGTACTGTGCGTATAGACCTCATTTTGAACACAGTTTAGTCCAAGATAATATGAATCCAGTTATAATAAACAGTTCATACAAACGACAGGTCCAGTTTACTGATATAAAATAGATACCTACTGTAAGGTAATAGGTACATACACATACATTATATTTCTATTATTAGATATGTTACCAGCAATGCGTATATTGCAGGCATTTTTTAAAATGCCTAGGCAATGTATGTTAATATATAGAATGCCTGCAGTTCCACTAGCAATGTGTGAAATAAATAGGTTATGGTCTATATTTGCGGATGGTTTTACGGAAATTATACACTGACGGACTCATAAACTGCATCAAAGTAATAGACGACTTTGAAATAAATATTTTAACCAAGTATGCATACTTTCTATACAGATTTAAATTGAAACCTCTAGATTGGTTCGTGAACTTTAAAACAGCGTAGGGTCATATCTTTAAGTTTAAGTTTATGTACTGGAAAGGACCTTAAGATTTTTTTTGAAGAAAAAACAGAAATTTAAGAAAAATTGGTTTAATTAAAAAATTGGTTTTAACAATAGACACAAACTTTATGCAAGGGTTTATTTGTGTTTTAATAAGGTGTATTACCCCCACGTGCCCTTATTACGGATTCTAATCGGTTCCGCATAGATTTTATAAGGGTTTTTAAAAGATCTTGCGGAATATTGTCCCATTCTTCTGAAAGTGCTGTTCTTAGTGCTGCCACTGTCGTGGGCGAAGGGTTTCTCGCATATACAGCTCTTTTTAAATTGTCCCAAACATGCTCGATGGGATTAAGATCCGGGCTGCGTGCTGGCCAATTCATTGTACGTATCCCAACCTCTTCGCAATAATGTTGAACTTGTGCAGCTGCATGCGGCCGGGCATTATCCTGCATTAAAGTAAAATTTTCGCCTATGAATCCCATGTAAGGCACCACGTGATCTTCTAATATCTCTGTTATGTAGCGATGTGCTGTCAAACCCCCTCTATTACCGTTTTGACGGACCATGTCTATGAACACAAGTTCTGTTCGCCCGTTCATCGATATGCCACCCCAGACCATACATGAACCGCCTCCAAAAGGAACACGCTCCTCAATGCAACTTTGAGCATATCGCTCCCCACGTCGACGATAGACTCTTCTGCGACCATCTGCACCATATAAACATGTCCTACACTCGTCCGTGAACAATACAGAGGCCCACTGCTCTTCTGTCCAATTCAGGTGATGATGCGCAAATCTTAAGCGAGCTTGTCTGTGAGCTGTAGACAACTTTGGACCATTTGCTGGTCTAAAAGGGGTGATATCCGCTTCCTTTAACCTTCTTCTTATTGTTCGTGCACACACGTTTACTCCACGCACTTCATTAAGCTCGGTTTTGATGTTAACTGACGTGAGGAAACGATTTCGCAGGGAAGTTATAACAATAAATCGGTCATCACGACCTGTGGTTGCTCGAGTTCTGCCTGTACCACGTCTCCTCCTGTAAGAACCTGTCTCTACAAACCTTCTGTATATTCTAGAAACCGTAGACTGGTTTAAATTTAAATTTCTACCAATCGTTCGTTGATCCAAGCCCTCCCGCACCAATGCTACAATTTGTGCCGCTTGTTCGGACGAAGTATCCATATTATGGTTCAAAAACTCTCGATGTGTTAAAAAACTAACCCAACAATTATGCTGGTAACAATAATTCAATTGACAAAACAAAAAAAATCAATGAGAATCAATTTAAAACTTTGCTATAAATAACACGCAAATCTGATACTACAAGTAAATTTTCTTTTCCCGGCTATATTCATTTGTTTTACTGCAGTTCTATTTTTAAATTTAATTTTTTTTTTAAGATTAAGAGCCAGTCTTTCCATATTTATATAATTTAATCTAAAAAGTTTGCATACTTATTATAAAAAATCCTTTTAGAGTAAACCTGAACTTTGATGCAGTTTATGAGTCCGTCAGTGTATTTCTGATTTCTGCCTAGGCATTGTTTGAACTCTCTCGCTCGAGACCATGGTGCGAGCCATGGTCTCCAGCGGGAGTAAGTGGGACTGCGCTGCCTCTTTATGTGAGCAGGTCATGCTCGTGAAAGAGGCGGCGGGGCGAGAGCGGGAGAAAACTCTCCCACCCGAGTTCCGCAGTCCCACACGTGTCTTCGCCGTAGACCATCGGCCTTCATGACCGGGGGCCTGAGGACGGTGAGAAGCGGGATAACACCCGAAAACCCGCCATAGACGCGGGATAGCACTTGAACCTACCCCTAGGCGTGGCCGCAATTGTAGCCGTAGGTCTGATGGGAGTCCTGGGACATCCTTCCGAGGGTTTACCCGGGGCTCCCAACCATAGGCTGCTGGGCGTTACCGTGGGGGTTTTTAGTCGGTAGGAGTCCGGCATAACATCCATGAAGGGTTTTCCCCCACGGTAAAAAAAAGGCATTGTTTGAAATGCTGGATTATACACATTGCCGATAACAGATACATCAATGAACAGGTTATTTACATTATTTATTTGTTTTATCGAGCTAGGTATGAGTTGTGACGAGACCGGATTTTAACAATGTCCTAACCTGTCATCTCTAAGCATAAACGTATTTAGTTTGGCATCCGCATGGCGTGTTGTTTTGTGCAAATATATAGGACAGCATTAGCAGTTCAGTCCGAGTAGTATGTCGTTTGAAAATAATCATAAAAGTCTTACCCTATCATATAAGGAAAACACTCTCTCGATGTCGTCTTTTGTCAGTTTTGTTGCACCCTGGAACCATGAAAATAGATAGGTATCATAACATGCATTGCATTTTTAAGGGCCAATTCCACCAATGATAGGAACCACGATTAAGTCTAAATGAACTGAGCCAGTTTTTATTTCCTTATTATTGTAGTATAATATCTCATGTATGAAATGTTATACTACACGTTAGCGAAGAGTGTACTCTTCGCTAACGTGTAGCTTGCTAGTTTAGAGTTAATAGCATAGAATTTATTTACACACAAACGAAATTTATATGATCACGCCTTTAAATCCCTGAAGGAGTAGGCAGAGATGTACTTACACCCTCATTTCGCCATCGGTCCCACGTAAGGGAACGAGGCAAATACCGTGAATCGGGCACTTTAAAATGGGCTGTATGTTTACTGTCGGATGGAGAACAACCCTATCCCTAGTCCCAAAGCGAGATGAAATAGGGTGGCCCTATTTTATCCACCACTCCATTATCTCATCCAAAGAGAGTCATAAGAGGCGACTATCAGAAAATTTAGCAATGGATATCACTGCAAGAGAAGAAAAGCCCAAAGCAAAACCCTGAATCAACCCGTCCGGCCAGCGTGGAAACAGAAGGCCAGAGTATCCCAACATTGAGAGAGGCCTATGTTCGGCAGTGGACTGTAGTTAGTTAATTGAATGATTTTTTAAATTTAATCCACTGGAAACTAAAGTATATTTAGACACAAAAGAAATTGCGTGCTTAGTAAAATAGATTTAGTTCAGGCATAATATTGAGTTTAAAAGTGTCATTATAGATATTCACACTACTTTATATATTTATTTTATTACTAATCTAAATAATATCAAGCAAAAACTGTGAGGACTTACCTCTATGCCCTCCTATGAGTGCGGTTTGCAGACATAAGCGTTAGTGTTAGGATAGACAGACAGACAGACAGACAGGCAAACAAATGGTAGGTAATGTGCTCATCTCCTTTATTTGTAGCACCTCGAGTGTAACTTGAGAAAACCAGACTTTTAGCTTAGTTGTGGTGACCATACACCATGCTGCCTATCGTTTAATCGGGTACGTCCACTTTCGTAACTGATTATTGACAACCGGGAATGTTTCCTGTTTGATAACCAGTTACGAAAGAAGAATTAAACTGGCGTTTTCGTGACAAGGTGTGATAATCAACAGGCCAATGCCAATTAGATCAAGTAAATCGACTAAGTGCCACAAGGCAAACACAGAGAGGAGGCGTTGTGTAGGAGTTAGATTCTGCCTACTTCTTTTTTTTACCTACCAGTCTATTCAAAAAACTATCTGTATTCTATATGAACATAATACTACACAGTATAACGCCCTATATGTAACAAGCATGTTCTTAGATACAAAGTTAGCATAAGTTTTTTTTTATACAGGACACATCAATTTGACTTCAGTCCGCCTGATGTTAAGCTAAAGGCAAAGTCACGGAAAGACTTTAAGGTTAAAATAGTTTGTGCACGCAAATGTACACTGAGTAAGACTACGTCTTGTGTCATGACGTCAAAGTTCATAGTTACTTCCTCACCTCCTCTCTGTATTTGCTACAGATAGGCAGTATGGTATATGCAACCTAATGTATTTGAAATGTATTATTATGTATTTATTTTTAGTCATGAATTATATGTATCTACCTATATGAAAAGTGAAAGAGGCTTCACAATACATTCCCTGTAGATATAGCCAATGAATGTATGTTTAAGTTGTGTATGAAACATTGATGAAAAAAGTAAATATTTTGAATAAATAAGGAGTAATGAATCAACATGTAGTGACAGCTTGTAGCTTTTTTGGGTTTCTTTTTTTCTAGTGGTCCCAAAATACTTCTCAAAAGCTGCGGTCCCGGTCCCGAAAGCCTCCCAACCCATATGAGACCGTGATCTGTGATGCATGAGTTTGGTAACATTCAAAGGCGATTGGCTTTATTTGCGCAAAGTGGTGTAAAATTACCGGTGTGGTAGGTATGCCACTCAAGAAAAAAGGCCTTTTTATCGGATCGGATCGGGCCATGATGAGGTTAAACTCATCTTATCTATATGAGGGACGAAATGTAATGGATATATAAGATGAAATGTTATAGGCATATAGGACGAAATGAAGTATGCCTATAGCTCGAAATGTAATTTACGTAAAGAAAGAATTATAATGAGCATAATTATGGAACGAAATGTAATGGGCATAAAGGACGAAATGTAACATATAGTACGAAATATAATGGGCATATTGGACGAAATGTAATGGACTATACTCTTAATACCACATATAATGTGTGTCATGAGGATATTGAAAATAGGGCAGAGTAGAAAATTAAGTAAAAAGGCAGCTTGTGGTAATAACCCGTAGCCTTAGTAATGTCAGGTAATTGATATATTCTGTAAGTATATGTGTTGGTAAGCACATAAGCAAAAATAAAAAAGGAAATAAAGCATGTTATCTTGGAGACAATGAAAATGAAATACGAACGAGATACGACAGAGCATGTAAAAGAGAAAAAATAGGGTGCTATAAAATTGCACGTGCAAAAATACTTTTTTCTCCAGTTTACATACTCTTATAGAAATATGTGTTGTGCAAGCAGGTGGTTATAAAGCATGCAACACTTTTATTGCAGTGATGCCAGTGAAAAAAAGCTGTCATAAATATGTGCTGCGTAAGCATGATAATTTCTACATTGTGAAAATGTCAAATAAGGTGAAAACCTATAAACATAGAGAAACCATTAGAAATTAATAAACGTTATATCTCAGTATTTATTTATGTTAAAAAATATTTTATTATAATGACCAGAAAAAAAATCCTAGTGAAGTTGCTATGAATTTCTTAAGTTTTAATTCAATCACCAATAAACAAACAGAGACAGATAAGTAAAAAAAAGCAACTTCAAAGGTTTATTTTTAATTTCTGGTCAATTGTTAATCACAGTTATTTTATATTTTAAATCAGAAATCACATATCAGTAACGAAAGTAGATTAGAACTAAAATTTAATTACGCTAGATAAAAAAATATTTGTTTAAAGTGCCTTTTTTACGTGGGTTTAGCTACTTTTATTACTGACTGTACATTCTTAATTAATTTCATATTTAGTTTGCAAGTAATCACAATTCTTCACTTACTACATTTATTATAAAACTTGCAGATATAAATCTTATGAAAGCCATCCTCATTTGCCTATAGTAGCAGTTTCCCAGCCCTCAAATTTCATTTCTCTTTCGCCGCGAAAATAATTTGTATGGTGCGAATAAGTATTTCATAATTTCTTTTATTTTTAGTTTTTTTTTTGTTTTTTTTTTAAATCATAATGTTTCACCAGCTAAAGAAGTAAATGACATTTAAGTTTGGTATTTCATTTAAAAAAAAGTTCTGATATTATCTGCAAATCTTAACAACAGTACGTACCACTGTGCACATATTTTATTGATAACATAATGGTTACATTACAAACATTACTCACCTTAAATACTTGTCTGCAAAGAAAATTCTCTTTGACGGGAAGTAATCTGAAACATACATAGTAAATAGATCAACAAGAAATGATATTATAGTAATAGCCAGTAGACACCAAGATGTTAGGGACATTTTCTCTGTACAGGTAAAAAAGAAATAGGTCATCCACATACCGCACGGTACGTGGAAATTATGGGATTATGAGGGACTCTCAACTCTCAACTCACTTAAACAAACTACCATGAGCCATATACCGTGACTTAGTGAGCAAACCGTAACCAAACAATACGCACTCATCGACGGGTCACCCAAGTGCTGGACCACAAAGTGTGGTGAGGCCCCGTCTTTTGGCTGGACGATACCAACTTGCAAGACAGTACACCTGTACCCCTAGCGCGAACAATTATCGTAATTGTATAGTAAGCGTATTCAGAGAACGGAGCATTACGATTGGCTGCCTGCCTACTGTGAATCTGTGTGTGTGTGAAGCCCGCCAATCACAATGCTCCGTTCTCTTAATACGCTTCCTATACAATTATGATAGTTGTTCGTGCCAGGGGTACTCGATTGACAAGGTTCTCGCACAGGCTTTCCTCCCAGAAATAGGAGATGGCAGTAGTTTGTGAAAAGTCAGTATAATTTTGTGAATGCAGTCAATGGTATACTACTTATAATAAAACTTACTTGGCCATTTCCGACAGTTGTAATCTGCCGTCTTTATTGGAGTCAAATACTTGGAGCTGTAAGCAACAATGTAAATGGTTAATTAAATTTTAATACATATTTTTGTTATCCCCCCTAGACGCGGCGGCGGCGGCGCAAAGTGCGCCTCCCCGTACTCGGAGCTAGTTGGGGACACCGAGGTCCCCACAACCCGAAGGGGATCATCTCGAAAGAGATGGTCCTGGGTCTGCCGGGGTGCGACAGATATGCTTTCGGCAACCTCACCTCCGGCAACCAAGGACTTAAGACGGTGTGCGTTTTAGTCGGTTCGAGTCCGACATAACTGACTCCACCGGTTCCGTGGGGATTTTGCGCACGATAAAAAAAAAGAAATCCCCCCTAGACGTAATTATCTCCCCTCTATATCTTAGTGATGTAATATCTATATCACATCACTATGAACGTGAACTCTAACTAAGTATCATTATAGTCAGTTAATTTTATTTGACATTGTATCCAACACTAAAGCCCTTGTACTGTTAATTCTAGAATTCGATTACACAGTTTTTTTTAATACAATACAATACAAAATATACATAATATACATGCATATTGATTTGATACATAGAGCGGGTATCGAACCCGTGACCTCTGAATCGAACGCTCTACCGCTATAGCACAGAGATTTTATTAATTAGAAGCTATATAATTAACAGCTATAGTTACTATTAGAAATCTATACGCGAACAGTTGATAACATACCATAGTGTCGGTGTACTCGATAAGTTTGTCCTCTGACACATCGTTTATTTTCTTTGCTTCTTTTAGAAGATCTCTGAGGAAGTTCTGGAAATTCAAATTTATTTGTTATAATTTACGTACTAGCTGGCTGTCATATCCGTCCACTTCGTACCGTTCAGTCACGTTTGGTCAAATACGCATTTGGTCCAATTGTCGAAAACAGGAAAAAGTCGCGGACTTTCTATCCGGTTTCTGGGTGGTTAAAAAAAAAAACCACGAAGGCCTAATGCGGGAGCTCCGCACCGCTCCGCTCCCGAATGATGTAGCCTTCTAACCTAACCTATCCAAGCGGTATATTTTGTTTAAATAAACTACAATAATCCGATTGCAGCATTATCTACCACTTCCAAATTATGTTTACAACATTCGCAGAATGTGCTTATCCTTGTATAACGAAGTTTTATTACAATCGGATAAACATGCACCATAACTAAAAATTTTCACAATGAGATTTTTTTTTTATTTAAACTCATGGTTTTTTATGAAAATTCGGGACTTGACGCGATATAAAATATTCACTTACTTTTGCCGACGTTTCTGGTGCGATGCTGCTGATGATGGTGACCATGGGTGCAGAATCGCACCCGAAATGTCGGCAAAAGTAAGTTAAAAAAATTTATAGCGTGAAGTACCGAATTTTCATAAATTACAATGAGATTAACCAATAATAACAATATATAATATATCAATGCTTAACTATCTATAAAACTAAGATTAAAATAATACTGTCGGAGATGGTAGTAGCCCAAGTATCGCAGCGTAATATTTTTTTGTTTTTGCCAAAATGGTATTAAGGTTGAGTTCACAGTGATTCCCCACGGCTAAGTTTTTTTACTACTGTTACAAAACACGGAAAAATTATGATAAGATTTCATTAAAAGATAGTTATATCGGTCATTGGCATAACAAATATCGGCTTCCTTGTTTGATACACCTAGATGTACTGTAACATAATGAGTTTGTGTACCTTTAGTTCATCAGCCTCAATGTATCCGCTACCGTCTGTGTCATACTCTCGCCATATCTGAAACGCAAATAAATAAAACTATAATATTAATGAAATTTGGAAGCAATTCCCGCGATCAGTCACTTTCTACAGGTTCACTTTCGACAAGACCAGGTGGAGCCACCTGTCTCCCTAGTATATGCAAACCGGGATGGTAGCAACCATGGCTCCTATAGCCGAGGGGGACATATCGTAACCGATGGCTCAAGGTCAGCCAGGGTGCAAGGAAAATGCCTTATTGGGCCTCTTTATATTCAATTTAAAACCGTAGACTCCGCAGTTCGATAGGGAGAGGTATTCGTGGGAATTTTAAATACAATACAAAAATATTTATGACTAGCTTTGCCCGCGGCTCCGCCCACGTGGATGCCGGCTATCGCCACTAAACATAGCCTATGGCCTTTCTCAAGGTCTAATCTACACCTATACCAAAAAATCGATTCAGTGGTTTAGGTGTCAAAGCTTAACATACAGACAGATAGAGTTACTTTCGTATTTATCATATTAGTATGGATGCAATGGCCCATATAGTTGCATTTATTGATCCTGTAAACTACCTTTATATTTATAGGTGAAAACCACTTTAGGCGCGTTTTTCCATTGAGCATAATTTTGGCCAGAGTGACGTCAGAATAGACGGAGGTAGTTTTGTTTTCCTTCTATAGGCCTACTGTGAGTTTTTACACGAGAGTCGTATACGTACACGAGAGTCGTTTTGGGACCACGTGACTACGTTTACGGTAGATGGGCTGTCATGAGCATTGTTAACCGTAGTGGCCCTCGTGTAAACGGAACTAGCTGCGGCATACGTAGGATACTTGACAGTTTGGTGTTTATTTTGAATTTAGCTGAATTTTGAGTGGTGGAGTATCGTTACCGTAATATGACGGCTGTCATAATTAGCTGTTGGGTGTATGGATGGAACTATATAATTCGTGTTTAAATTATTTATCCATGTTTTGTTCAAAGTAATTAGGTATTGCAGATAAGTGACGATATTACACTGGATGAACTGTGTAAATTGGTGTAAATAATGATATGGTGTGGCAGTATTAACTTACTGTGATTATGATAGGTGTTTACTGTCAGATGGAGATCTGCCCTATTCCTCATTCCCTTTCATAACCACGGGTAGACATAATAATACGATGTTATAATCCCCAAGAGGACACTGCGTTACTTACTCAGCAGGTGTACCGGCTAGCAAATAAAGTTTGCAATTAGGTAGGTGTATGGAACTTGGTGACTAATTTTCAATAACAAATTGGCAAAATGGTATTTAAATGGAAATTCCTCGAAATAAAATAAAGTAGACATATTATTTCTTGTTATTTATTGAGTACACTCTATATATAATAAAAAACTGGCTATGAAATATATTATGATAATGCATCAGTATTGGCATCGATTTTTATTCATATGGCTTTTCCTTTTATTAATTACTCCAACTGTAAAGAATAGAATTTATAATATTATTATTTGCATTTGTTACCTTTATACCTATTCAGTTAAGCGTAGGATTGATTGCTAATATTTGATTTGATACTAACGAGGTGTGAGAACACTTCTTCACTTTAAATTTAGGTAGGTATGTATCCACAAATTAACCCAGACATATTCATGAGCCCCACTAAGGTCTACGGGCCGAAACTCTGGTGCAGGATTTGTCATTAACACAAAAGCCTAAACATATGAAGGGATTATGATGATGATGCTGAAAAATACATTAAAGCTAGGACTAGATATTATTTTACATATCTAATATTATATTTGTCAGTCTTCGCTTAAATAATGCAAGATTAACATATGATAGGTTTATTTAGTAGGTACGTATTATACATGTTGCACACTTTTTCCAGAGTCTTCGACATAATCAAATTTCTAAAATTCTAGGCTTATTTAATAAATAAGGTACTCTTTGCTATTTAGTATGTTGACATCTCATGTCAAAAATAAGTAACAATCAGTAAAACATTACATTTGTAAATCCACCAAAATAGGTTGTATAGCTATTTTACAAAACAAACTACAAGACATATAAATACACTACGTTCTGCAAGGGACGGAAACTTGGAAAGTATAATACTTACGATGGAGATATTGAAAAAAGATTGACTGCGGGAAATCGCGGGAATGGTGTACCATTATTAACATGGTACATGTTTATGATGGTGACCCTCTTTCCGAGACCTTGCCTTTACCTTACCATCAGGCGAGGTGAAATCAAATTGACGTTTATATTACGGTTATATTATATTTATAAAAAGAGGTTCATTCCTTTATGAGTGATCAGTCAGTGCCGAAGAAGGCATAACTGTGACAGTTGTGCCTTCTCCGACACTGGCATACCAGCCTCCATCTTAATGTATGGGAGTGAAAGTTGGGCATGAGAAAAGAAGCATGAAAGTAAAGTGAATGCAGTGGAGATATGGCCGTTGCGTAGAATATCTGGGATAAGGCTGGGTGTTAGAAAGAGGAATACTGAGATTAGAGATAGGTGTGGCCTGAAAGAGAATGTTGTGATGAGGATTGAAACGGGTAGATATGCTAAGGTGGTTTGGGCTCGTTGAAAGAAAGAGTACGAAGCGAATGACACACCAGATATGTTAGGCACAGGCGAATGGGCAGTCTAGCCAGAGTCGAGTACATACATTGGTGAAATTAATAGAATTTCGAAAAATGGTAGGTCAGAATTATTCGAAACCGGCGGCAGATTTGCATGAAAGGATTAATGAGTCAAATTGCGGGTTATTGTCTCTGTCTACCCCGGAGGGAAATAGTCGTGTGCGTATGTATGTAAACAAATTTAATCATCAAGGTACCGAAATACTAATGCAATTATTTCAAATGTTTAGTTATCACGGATAAGTTACAGCATAATGCGTCGGCAGCTGCTGTGTGGCAGCGCCACCCTCAATTGTCATGACTTTCTTGGCGGACTAAAATCACTATTTTCATTCTGCTATGAAACCGCAGTCCGGCCTCCTTTCAAATATGTGAAGTGACAATCAAAGGCGGTGACAGCCAAACGAGACCCGTCTTGGCATTCTATTGGTTAAGCCATAATTACCATAAACCAAAACACTCTTACGGTAACGTATCACTCAAAATTCAAAATTTCAAATATCTGCGCGCGGTGACAGACGGTGACAGCCAAACGAGACCCGTCTTGGCATTCTATTGGTCAAGCCATAATTACCATAAACCAAAACACTCTTACGGTAACGTATCACTCAAAATTCAAAATTTCAAATATCTGCGGTGACAGACGGTGACAGCCAAACGAGACCCGTCTTGGCATTCTATTGGTCAAGCCATAATTACCATAAACCAAAACACTCTTACGGTAACATATCAAAAATTTCAAATAAATGAGGTTTTATTTATTCAGTCACAATTATTTTGGTTCAATACCTATTCAACTAAAACTAACAACTAAAATACCGGTATTCACAAGAATGGAACAGAGGGGTCAAAAAGTATATTATTAGTTCCAGGTACATCCGAAGCTGACACTTTGGAGCCTTTGCGCTTATCTTGGCTTTTGTGGGCGAGACTGCATGTTTCAGTACTCAACCCCGAGAGGTGTAACGGCTATATTTGCTATACAAAGTGATTAACTTTGCAAACATAAGAGGCACATTTTATTATGGAAGTTTATCAATATAAAATAAACAAAATAAAAATTTTATAACTATAATTCAAAGAATTCGCCGTAAAATAGCTGATGAACACATCAGTAGGTATTGGCATCGATTTTGTTATCATTTTAAATTCATATGGTATTTCCTTATAATTGCTCCAACTGTAAGGAATAGGATTCATATTATTTATTTATCTTAGAAAACTTCAATTATGTACATAATAATAATATTCAATAATTATTATAAATAAAAATCTAGAACAAGATATGTGCAAAACTGCAGGTTCAGGCGTCAAAGAATTCCTCCCCATCGACGTCAACCGGGAGGGTGGCCAGAAGGCTGGCGGCATTGCCACGCTGAATGGCAATACCAATCCTTTGCGCAAGGAATAAACCAGCCCTCTGATCACGGGTAGTGTCTATTAAACGTTTTGTTATGTCTTTATATAATAGACGTGCACTTGGACCCCATGATCCCAGCATCTCGACTCCAAACGGCTCAAATATGTAATTATTACTTAAACTACTATATTTGCGGATAGTACTAACTACTATAGGATTCATTATATTAATATTAGGCTTTTTTTCTAAAAAGTTAAAATAAATCATATCGTCATCATATTATATAAAATCATACGAAAATAGTATCTACACTAATTGCTTTACCCAATCATATCTATTACAGTTCTGGGGCATGGGATAGTTTGTTAATATTAGTTTTCATATCATACTCTATCATATCATACTAACGAGGTCTGAGAACAAACTATACCTAGCAAATTAATAGGGGCAGAAAAGCAGACCCCGGGCTCCAAACGTCATTTTTACTCAATGTAACTTACATCAGAGTATGTAAGTTAGGATATGTGCTTTACTAAAAAAAATATTCTTTTACATACCTGTGAATAGATATCCAGTCTTCGATTGAATAATGCAAGATTCCCCGATAACAGATTTATTTGGTATAGATATTGGGATAGTTTTTGAGTAGCATACATTTTCCAAATTATTCGATATCTCAATTCAATTCAATTCTTCTAATGACTTCTGCAGGGAATTGCTGAACGAACATCAAAATCAATCATCTACTATAAATCCCATAGACTTTGAATACACTACCTACTTCTCTGTCTACGATAAATCCACTATTGGAGTGAAATCTCATGTCAAAAATAAAAAAAAAACGTCACTTTTACACTCGTCTACATTAGTTTGTAAAATAGGTTGTATAGCAATTTAACGAATTAAAGCAATATTATTACACTTCGAATTTTATTTTCAAAGCTTGATGCTAATATTAGGTACCTACTAATAAAACAATTCAATAATAACGGAAGGGGGGTCAAGCATCGCACCGTCGATGGTAAGATTGTAGGTGCTGCTGTCACCTACAATACCTCTTTACACACTACAGGGTTGCTCCCGCTGAGGGAATTTTGAATAGGTAGCAGCGTCTCCGCTGCGGTAGAGAGGTGCTGGCCACCATTTCCACTGTCCAGGGTGCGCCGCGTGGATGTTTCGAATTCCGGACCAAGCACACCTGTATACTTACTCACTTACTTCTCTTTCTCTCTCTCTCTCAAATAAATTTTAATTGAATTGTGCTATGACTGCTTGTCTCATGGCGAGTCCTTCTGCAGATGATGGGATGCGAGACCTTATTTCATACTGTGACCCTTGTATTTCTATATTGGATTCCGACAAAAAGTTGTCTCCATATTGTATTCCAATATTATGGAGAACAGCACAAGCAATAATTATATTTGTTGACGTCCTCAACTTTGTCCGGAGTCCTAATTGGAGGCATGGAAACTTACGCTTCCATACCCCAAAAAACCTCTCAACAACATTTCTAGTCCGTATTTGAGCATAATTATAATTATTCTGAGCTCTAGTTGTAGGTTGTAAAAGGGGGGTCAACATAAAGGGTAAGGAAGGATAGCCACTGTCCCCTACTAATATACCTTCCAAGTCTTGCCTAATAAAGCGCATATACACACGAGAATTTCTAAAAATTCTGCTATCGTGTGAGCTACCGGGCCATCTTGCAACTATGTCAAGTATTTCCATATTTGGGCCAACTATGACTTGAGTGTTAATTGAAAATATGCCTTTTCTATTTCTATAGGCTTCTGAGTGGTCAATATTTCTGGGTCTATTAATTTTGATGTGGGTACAGTCAATGGCTCCAACAATATTGTTCAGTCCATGGTGATGAGAATTTCTTCCCATTTGTTCAAATTTTATTTTCATTTGCTGCAACTGCTCTCCATGTGCAAAATTTATAAATGCTGGTAGCAGTCTTGCAAGTGCTGAGGATACCTCTACCACAACACGGCATACTGTAGGCTGACTTATGTTTACAATGTCACCACAAACAGTCTGTAAAAGAAAAACAGTTGCATGATTATTCATTGTAATGGTTTACATTCATTACATGATTTTTACTCTTCCGTAGTTTGCGAATACAGTTTGGAAATTGATTTGTGTCACTTTTCTCAAAGGACAGGTGACCATGTTTCGCGATGACGTTTTTGACGTTTAGTTATTCTGACATATGAAATAGTTTTTCGAACGCTTTGCTAACTAAGATGGCGGGCTGAAGAGATTTGCTTCCGCATTGGCCATGATATTTTAATATAATATAGTTTAAATCAAATGATTAAACCCATCTCCGTGGATGACTGGACCCGGATGGTGTGGTGAAATAGTATTTTTTGATAAAGGTGAGTGTTTCTAATTGGATTCTTGAACCACCTGTGACACGCACATGTGTTTTTGACTAAGGTTTACTAATTGAGTCGAATATTGTTACAGCGTTTTGTCTCGTTATTGCAATGGAGCACGCTTGACACCAAGGCTTTCGGTGAGCTTATTTTCTATATTTTTTGGCCTAAGACAATTAGGTAGACTTTGTGGTAACGCCTGGTAAATTTTTCACAGGGACGCCATTGAAGTGCCCGATTTACTCCTAGATTAACCCCAGACTAATGGAGGCTTATTTGGCGGTCTACGGAAAATTAGTGTTCGCCATGTGACCGCGTGACTTAACCTAAAATACCACCTAATTTAGATTAGTAATCATAGAATAACCTTGACCCAGATGCAGATGATATCATAAATTAATTTAGTTCTACTTTAAATTTCAAGCCTCACTGCCCTTGAGATTAAAATTCCTATTGTTTCTACTTACATGGTAGCTATCCAAATTTAATTTCTGGCTATAGAGCCAGATGGCGCCCGAAATAAAGATAATAAAACTACAAACTGTTATAAATTCGTTTTATTGATATAACTAGACCTTGTATTTTCTTGTATTGATCCCCATACTGGGACATAATTAACCTAGTCACCCCTTTTAATATTACATCATGAACATAAAATATTTATGACCTGGGTAAATTAAAGTTTACACATGCTAACCAAGACCCAAAGCAATATGTCATGTCATACTCTGCCTTGGTGGTGCAATTGTAAATTGTGTATTGCAATTGTGCGATTCACAAGACAAGTGTAGGTATAGGTATTATGGAGTTATAAATCATGTAAAGTATTGATATATGTATACGGGCTTAATTTATATTTTGGACCCTGAAAGAAAGTTACTCAGAATAAATTTCAGTGTGAATAATTATATTAGCTTACCTGAAAGCTGCCTGTTGCAAAGAATCGCAATGCTATTAACAATTTTGTTCGGGTTGTGAGAGGTAGTCCTCTGTTAGTACTGCGTACAGTACGCTGGAGCTGTTGTTCCATTAATGGGAGGATCACAGTCATCACGGTGTTTTTAGTGAAACGGAACCTTACTTTAAAGTCCTCCTCGTCATAAAATTCAAATGGGTCCTGGTTGTATCTGTTCCGGATGTATACTTTGGGTCTGCGAATTGTTCGAGTACGAATATCAGCGGCATTCACGGCGGCGCCAATATTGTCGATACGGTCGAGTGTCTGCTCAATTCTTTCGATATTATCCATTGTGACGTGCGTAGCAAGTAATCGTGTAATAGAAGAGTAGTCGGTGTCCAAAGATGTAAGCTAAGTCGTTTGTAAATAAAAATCAAAGCAGTAAGGAGACGGGGAAGCGAAAACGTAAACAGAGAAATGTCATTCAATTCAATTGACATAAACTGATTAAACATAAAAGCTCAGAATTACGTTTCTTTACTACATATTTAATGTTTAAGTAAAGCAGCTTTATCTAAATAATATTACAAATTATGTCGTCTTGACATAATGATAATTCTTTTTATGAGCATTTGTATTCAAAATATTTTATTTTTTTACGTAAATTCTATTATTAGTAATTAATTTACGCGTGATAAGTACTATAAACTTTGCGTAGAACGAATTGATATTGTAGTTTACTTTGGTATTACTAAGCTAAAGCGTAGAGCAGCACTTTCCTTAGTAAAGCCCGAGTGCCGACTATGAAATTGAAATCCGCCATAGTAAACTTTGAGATTTGAAAGTATACTTTCGGAAGACTACTTTGCTACAATGTAAAGTTCTGTTTATGAATCTCAGCCTCAGACTCGGGTCTGAATGGCGCAGCGGTATTCACCAACTTTACTCACTTATAAGGTACAAGAAGTGTATTTTACACACTTGTCTAAAATTATACCTCATAATCCTTATCCTTAGTCACGAGTCTATTAAGCCTATGGGTAGTCATAAGTGCACAAAAACCTCTGACGTAACACATGCCACCACACGCAAGGCATGCCGTCATACAGGCGATAAAGCCCATCATGGGGGAATGGCTAGAGAGGCCACATGGCAGCCTCTCGTATCGACTGACGCAGATTATCACCGAACACGGGTGCTTCGGACGGTATCTGCGTCGGATCAAAAAGGAGCCAACGTCCGAGTGCCACCATTGCGACGGCGACGCGAGCGAGGACACAGGGCTGCGCACGCTCACCGAGTGTCCGACATGGGCCCTGGCGGCCCTGGGAGTGAGAGTTCTCAGCCTCACCACCCTGCTCACAGTAATGGTCCGCTGTGCAGACGCGTGGGCGGCCGGCGTCTCCTTCAGCGAGCAGGTAATGGTCATGAAGGAGACGGCGGAACGGGAGAGGCGGCGCAAGCGAGAAACACTCGCGCGCAGGCAACTCAGGCGTCGAAGGGCACTGACTGACCTCCGTTGCCCATGAGCGCGGGCCTGAGAGTGACGGGTGGAGCCACCTGTCACCCCAGCAGAAGCAGGCCACGACGACGCGCTGAAAAGCGCGCCTCCCCATTCCGGGGGCGAGTCGGGGACACCGTTGTCCCCTCTCCCGAGGGGGGCCTGACCGTAAGGGATGGCCCCGGGTCAGCCGGGGTGCGAGGGATATGTCGAAGACAACCTCACCTCCGGCCTAGCACCACGACCCACAGTCGGCGTGCGTTTTTAGTCGGTACCTCCCCTAACCTCCCCTTCCGGCTCCGGCTGTGGAGGTATCCGAGGGGACTTCCACACGAAAAAAAAAACAAGTCCATCTCGTCCGGCCAACTTATAGTTTTGTGTATAGTTTAGTAATCTATGCAGCCGGCCTTCTTAGTGCGTTTAGTTAAATGTACTTGAGAACTAAAGTACCCCAATAGTATGGTGAGCACTAATTTGATTTTACTCCATTTTTTATTTTGTTTCCTTTACATATTTCAATAGCTTCGTTACAAAATTGATCAAATTTTATTTGTATGTAGTCTTTGAAATGTTTCGTAAGATAAAATGAATACCAGAAATTACATTTTTTTCCTAGCATAGAGCAAAATCTAAACGCACACGGAACCAAATACATTCTTTATCATAGTTGTCATATATTGTGTTAATGTTATATGAAAAAAACTCTTAACTAAACCGAATAAAGCCTCTTTTATAGAAATTTTACTGCCTGTCTTACTTTGTTTTAATTCTTCAACCATTTATACCGTACAGTATTCTCGGTACGGTGACGTCGAGACCGTAAACTGTAACGTGAAAATTATCTCACGTTAGTGACGGCTGGAAATGTCAAAAATACGGAAACGTAATCACGTGGTTCAAAACGACTCTCGTGTACGTATACGACTCACGTTTGAAAACTCACAGTAGGCCTACTAATCCTAACGTCTAAAAAACTGAATATAAAATAATATTTGCCATACCTTCATGAACTCTACGCTTGACTCCAAGGGGTTATCGAACCTGAAGAGTAATAAGAAGTTCTCTTCCATCGGTAGTAACTGTGCTAGCTGCAACAAATACATATAAGTACAGTCAGCATCATATCGATCTTGACGAACGAAGTACTTAAATTAATTTTAATGCCTTGGTTTTTCCACTTTCTGTTGACTGATTGTCCTGATATTTGGTACATAGTGAGTTCGTATTATAATAGATAGAATTGAAATCAATAATACAGTTTGATTTGCTTATAATAGTATAAGGTGCAGAGTATACCAGCTAGAACCAAGCGTTTCAGTGACTCATTCCTATGCCGCACCATTAAGACCTGGAACTCCCTGCCAGCTCACGTGTTTCCTTCTTCCTACAGTCCCGGGTCCTTTAAGCGGGGCGCGAAAAGGCATCTAATGAGGCCGTCAAGCCGAGTGCCATCACTGTTAACATGGTACATGTTTCCGATGGTGACCCTCTTTCCGAGACTTTGCCTTTGCTTAACATCAGGCGAAGTGAAGTCAAATTGGCATGTCCTATATAAAAAAAAAAGATCATTTTCGGACTTCGTAATATTTTCTGTATAAAAATGTTTTCGGAACGTTTTAACCTCATTCATAATTTATTAATCAACTAGCTTTTGCCCGCGGCTCGGCTCGCGTGGATGTCGGTTCCCGGTAATTATACGAATTTTTCTCAACGTACAAACCTTCCCTGGACTTCCAATTAGTCCCACCCTCCCCTTTCCTTCACAGGACGACACGTGCAGGGCTAAGATGCCATCCATTTACGGTACAGAGTATACCTGCTAGAACCAAGCGTTTCAGTGATTCATTCCTGTGCCGCACCACTAAGACCTGGAATTCCCTGCCAGCTCACGTGTTTCCTTCTTCCTACAGTCCCGGGTCCTTTAAGCGGGGCGTGAAAAGGCATCTAATGAGGCCGTCAAGCTGAGTGCCGCCACTGTTAACATGGCAAATGTTTACGATGGCGACCCTCTTTCCGAGACTTTGCCTTTAGCTTAACATCAGGCGAGGTGAAGTCAAATTGACGTGTCCTGTATAAAAAAAAAAAAAAACAAAATTATCCAAATTGGTTCGTGCGTTCTGGAGTTATAGCGTCAGGAAGGAAAACCCGACTTATTTTTATATAGTAGATATTCTTGTAAATATTTTATTATGTTACTTTTAGTTTAAGTATAAAAGAAAATCATGTCATTAATATTTGAATAAATGAAAATTAAACTAATTTTTGACATTAAATACCGAAATTGAAACACAAGTTAGTCAGTTAGGTAGCTTAGTTAATTTGTTTAATAATATGTGTTTTTTATAAAAACGCCACAAGATTTTTTACCTTTAGATAAGTGTCTAACCGAATGGTGTATAGATGTACGCACATATTTCGACTACTGCCTAATGCCTTCACTACATAGGATAAAGCAAAGTCGCTTTATAATTATAAAGTTACAAAGAAATGTACGCGTGGTTCCCAGCAGAGTATAATTCGGGCCACCTCATCTAGTGATGCAAGAACTCAAGTCTTTTAAGTCTTTTAAAAGAAACTCGACTCGTTATAACGACTTATGACGCTTCACAACTTGAACGAGTCCTTTAACCTTGAGTCCTGAGTCTTTTAAGAGTCTTCGACTACGACTCGAGTTTTATTTTAAACTGAGTCTTTTAAAAAGACTCGAGTTTTTTTAAACGACTCAGTCGTGACGAAAAGACACACATTTTAAAAGGACTCGACTCGTTGGACTCGTGAGTAGTGTTGTAAATATAAGCGCTGAGAGTCGAGCGTTGAGCGTTGAGTCGACGCTTTTGAGCGTTAACGACTTGAGCGTTAAACGCTCAAGCGTTGAACGTTTGCGAGCGTTAAGACTCGCAACTTAAACGCTCGAGCTACCAGCTCAAGCGTCGAAGCGTTCGTTATAATTTTTAATACGCAATATATTTACTATAATACTAGCTTTTCGCCCGCAGCTCCGCCTGCGTGGATATCGGTTATCGCCACCAAAAGTCTTTATTTGGTAAGGTACCGTTACGATGGGCCCTGAACCTGGGAACAGGAAGACAGACAGATGGACAGTGGAGTCTTAGTAATAAGTCAGCCTTATTACTAAGACTCCACTATCCATCTGTCTGTTCGTCTGTCACCAGGTTGTATCTCATGAAAGCATTGCTGACAGCTTTAGAGATTAGTAGGTGAGGCAACGTCTGAGTGCCATCATTGCGACGCGAGCGAGGATACAGGGCTGCACACGCTCACCGAGTGTCCAGCATGGGCTGAACCGAGGCGGGAGCTAGTGGCGGCCCTGGGAGTGAGAGTTCTCACCCTCGCCACCCTGCTCACAGCAATGGTCCGCTGTGCGGACGCGTGGGCGGCCGGCGTCTCCTTCAGTGAGCAGGTAATGATCGTGAAGGAGACGGCGGAACGGGAGAGGCGGCGCGAGCGAGAGAAACTCGAGGAACGCGCCGCCCGCGCGGACAGGCAACTCGGGCGCCGGAGGGCACTGACTGACTTCCGTCCCCCATGAACGCGGGCCGGGGGGTGACGGGTGGAGCCGCCTATCACCCCAGCAGAAGCGAGAAGATCACGGCGGCTGCGTGCTGAAAAGAGCGCCTCCCCATTCCGGGGGCGAGTCGGGAACACCGTTGTCCCCCCTCCCGAGGAGGGCCAGACCGTAAGGGATGACCCTGGGTCAGCCGGGGTGCGAGGAATGTGTCGACGACAACCTCACCTCCGGCTTAGCACCACGACCGGCGTGCGGTTTTAGTCGGTTCAAAGCCGACATAACCTCCCATTCCGGCTCCGGCAGGGGGGATTTCCAAGAGGATTTCCGCACGAAAAAAAAAGTAGGTAAAGGGTGCAACGGGCGCAGATTTGGCCATACTCCGGGCAGTTTTATAGCTGGTATCAGGAGCATGACTGCACGCGCTACCTGCACCTCACTTGGGCACTTTACTGAATGGCAAATGTCTGCGGGTGGTGTTAAATTTATCTCATTAAATATAACATAAACATCATTAAATATAACATAAATAGGAATAAATCTCTCTTAAAATTATTTCTCGTTCCACGCTCAAGCTCGAATCGAGCGTGGAAGCGTCGAGTTCGAAGCTCCGAATGAGCTTTTTTACTAAAACGCTCAAGCCATTGCTCGAGCGTTTTAGACCAGACTAGAGTTCCGACTCAAGCGTTTACAAACTGTTCGAGCGCCGACTCGAGCGTTTAAGCTCCGACTCGAGCGTTTTTACAACACTACTCGTGAGTCGTGTAATCGTTAAGCGTGCACTGGCGATTATTCCGTAACTGTTACAGATATCAAAAAACTTTAAACTAATATCTAAAGTGCGTCACCTAACGAATAAAATAACATCAATAATTAAAACCTTTATCACAAGTTGTCGTTCCCGCCACTAAACTTGCAAATTGTTTTCTTTTTAATTTGTGATAATAATCGTGATTGTTGACATAGCCTAGAGAATAGGGAAGTAGGTACTGTAATAGACGCTAAACGCTATAGTGAGATATTAAATGAATGTGGATATAATATAAGTACTGTTTTTATGTATTAGGTACACACTTCATAATTAATGTAGGGTATAGGGAACAATGATATATTATAAACTATAGATATGTCATTCAGGAACATTGCGGCTGTCAAAAATGGCACAAAAACTAAGGATAAAACGATATTGCTACTTACTAATAATACGTCAATATTATTAATTTATACGCATATAGCCGCGTGGTTTCCGTCAGAGTAGAATTTGGGCCACCCCATCTCTTCCCATGCGGTGTCGTACAAGGCGAATAAGGAATAGGGCTGTTCAACATCAGATAGATATAATACAGCCCAGCCCAGGCATACATGGCTCGAGTCAACAATAGTGCCCGGAATGCGGCAATAAGCTCATGCCCTATTACGTGGGACCGAATAAAATGATTGATGAAATGTGGGTGTTAATTCACCTCTACCTAACCCTCCGGGGATAAAGGCGTGATTATATGTATGTATGTATGTATACGCATTATATTATTAAAAAATACAAAAAAAAAATAAACATGGAAAATTGATGAAACTAATAAAGCTTTGACTTGAATTAAAAATTTAGAATTACAATACAATTTTTTTTATTTATTTATTACACTTATTTATTTATAAATTTTAAACAGCTCATCGCATGCTAAACGACTCGAGTCCTTTAATAAAAGACTCGCGACTAAGTTGTGAGTCTTTTAATAAAAGACTCGAGTCGTTTTATATCCGAGTCGTATTATAACAACTGGAGTCCCTCAGATTAATAAAAAGACTTGAGTTGTATTTTTGGAGTCGAGTCTTCAAAATCGAGTCTAGTCCTGCCTTAAGTGACTTAAAAGACTTGAGTTCTTGCATCAGTCTCATCTCTTCCTATGTGGTGTCGTACAAGGCGACTATGGGATAGGTGTGTTTAACATCAGACAGCGCAGACTCAGCCTCAGGTGCGCGGCTTGAGTCAACAATAGTGCCTGGAAAGCGGCTATAGGCTGACCCCCTATTACGTGGGACCGAATCCAATGATTGGTAAGATATTCACCCCTGCTTAACCGTACAAAGAAATTAAACTTATCTTACCTCTCGTATATCGATTTTTCCATCTTGGTTGTCGTCGTAAGCTTCCATGAAGCAAGCCTTCAGTTCTACCAGCATCTCATCCGACACCGCCTGTGGGCAAAATATGGAAACTGGTTAGTTAAAAAAAAGGTACAATAACTCATTCATATATTTTAATAGACCATGTCTTCTAAGCTATCGTGTGTCTTACAAAACTGTGGAAGACTAATGATAATGATACCAGAGAATCGAAAACCTACAACGATAAATGATACCTACATAATTTTTTTTTTCTTTTTTTTTTACCCTACATAATAGGGTATTTGACTATGTCGTCGATTCTTCCCAATACTGCTTAATATAATAGCTTGTTCTGAAAAAATATGCCTTGCAAAATAAAATATTGCATATCTAAACTGAAACTATGACTTTTAATTAGTTGAAATTCCCAAAAAAAAGTCAAAATATAAACAATCAAATTCAATTCAAATATATGACTTTTTAGATTCCTCATTAAATTGTAAATAACTTTTATTATGAACAATATAAGTGTAAACGCAACGTAGACCGAGATAAATGCGATATTATCTTGCACTCCATACATTTGCACTACGCGCTACCGAAGCGTGACGTCACAATTTAAAGAACTAATCCTATTTAATTATAAGCAAGTTCAATGTACACTCGAGAAAGAAGATACGGTGGCACCTTTACAAACAACTTTGTATTATAAAGTGCAACCGTATCTCCTTTTTCAACTGTGACGCAAATTCAGTTGTATCAAAACTAAAATAAACTAAAAATCTCTGAAATTTATTACCCAATCTGATTGTATAGAAGTTTCGTGGAAAAAGATTACTATAGTGGCCGATTCCGGTCAGCGCCGACAGATTTTTGGCCGGACAGTCTATGGCCGGGAGGGGAGGTTATGTCGGACTTGAACCGACTAAAACCGCACGCCGACTGTGGGTAGTGGTGCTAGGCCGGAGGTGAAGTTGTCATCAACATATCCCTCGCACCCCGGCTGACCCAGGGCCATCCCTTACGGTCATGTCTATGGCCATGAGGTAAATAAACAAACAATATTAGCTATATATATATATATATAGCAATATTTTTACCATTCCAGGCCCACCTAACGATTTTGCTATCGAAACTATGCCCAAAATCTATATGAAACGACTATACAATCTTTGTTTTTTTTTATACTGGACACGTCAATTTGACTTCACCTCGCCTGATGTTAAGCTAAAGGCAAAGTCTCGGAAAGAGGGTCACCATCGTAAACATTTACCATGTTAACAGTGGTGGCACTCAGCTTGACGGCCTCATTAGATGCCTTTTCACGCCCCGCTTAAAGGACCCGGGACTGTAGGAAGAAGGAAACACGTGAGCTGGCAGGGAATTCCAGGTCTTAGTGGTGCGGCATATCTGTACTTACCTGGTCCTTAATTAATTTTACCAGTGATAAGTACTACCTATTAGAACACTTATGTAATATATTGCGGACATAATACTGTACCAATATAATGCCAAGAAATCTTTACGTACGTACGGGTGCATGTAATCTTGCTAAGTGAGCTGACTTCCTCGCCTTCCTTCCTTCCGTTCATGGCAAACTTCATCACATAACGACAGGAAGTCAGCTCTACCATAGGCTCTACTCAACTTACAGTGAATTTGGGGTGACGATATATTTTTTTATTTCAAATCATGGAATATTTTGAAATATCTGCGGTAGCCTAGTGGTATGGGTAATGGACTGCTGAGGCGAGGTCTCGGGTTCGATCACAGGTTTGGTTCAGGCACACACCAATGAATTTTGATGCTTTTCGAAGTCATGTGTGTATTTATCGCAGGTTTATAAGTGCCCGGTTAATGGCAATAGGCTCGCCACCTATTACATTGGGACCTAAACATAAACTGGCGAAATGTGGGTGCTAGCACCTCTGCCCACCCCTTCGGGGAATACAGGCCTGAGTTTATGTTATGTATGTAATGTTATGAGAAATGCTTCTTAGACCATATCTATATAGACACAGCTTTTCTAACAAAATATATTCCAAAAAAAAAGCGGCTAAGTGCGAGTCGGACTCACGCACCGTGGGTTCTGTAACTTAAGCTATATTAAACCGCAATATATTTTGATTGCGTTGACTTAGAACTGTTAGATTTTTGTTCGCTTCAAGAAGTTATAGACCTGAGTATGTGGTATGAATTTCAATAATACCTCCACGCATTGCTGAGAAACGGTCTTGGCAGACAGACAAACAACGAAGTGATATTATAAGTTATATTTTTCCTTTTTGAGGTATGGAACCCTAAAAATTGTGTAAAAACGTGTTTTGTGTGAGCATGCTAATGCTCTCTAAATTATGAATTTTATTTATATTGAAATCACACGTTTCGCTATCGTGGTTTTACTGAATATCTGCTCTGTAAAAAATTAGACGGAAACAAAAAATCTCTTTGTATTTTATTGAATCTTTGATAAATTAAGGAAATAGATAAGATATTTTATATATAAAGTTTATTACATTATTTTTATTAATAAATGGCTTTATCATTAATCCTTTTATTTGAAGCTGTCGGTGTAAGTTAGAGATTGGGTATAGCTCCGTGATATGTACTAATAAAGTCAATCTAATCTTGATTTCAAAATGCATAACCTAGATTACTTGATAATGTATTATTATGTTCGAATATTGATTTGAATTTATAGACGTTATCAAATCAGGGTAGGTATATGGCCATGAAAGATTTTCATTATAAAACAAACTATTGCTCGCCACTTCGTCAACATTAAGCTATAATACACACAGCTCCTGTTCCCGCGACCCAGATAAAGTTCCTTAAAGTTTCTGTGAGCCTGGTACTTCATGCAAATGTACCAGGGTCACAGAAATATTGACCCCATGACCGCGACCCTCAGGAACCTACCCAGGATAAAATAAAGGTCGAACGGGATAATAAGTATCCTATGTCCGTCTCCTGGTTCTATCTAAGCTACATCCGCTCTTGAGTTATAAATAGTGTAACACTTGCTAATTAGCGAATCCCGAGGAGGGCCAGACCGTAAGGGATGGCCCTGGGTCAGCCGGGGTGCGAGGGATATTTCGATAACTACCTCACCTCCAGCCTAGCACCACGACCCGCAGTCGGCGTGCGGTTTTAGTTGGTTTCGAATCTGACATAACCGGCTTCCGGCTCCGGCGGAGGAGGTATCCGAGAGGATTTCCGCATGAAAAAAAAACCAAACCAAGTGGTTTGTGGAGGTGAGAAAGCAGTCGCTTCACGGAAAACACTAAAGAAAGAAAGAAAGAAAGAAAGAAATAATTTATTGCTCGACTTAATTTCTTAAATGATTAAAGTTCATCCGCGACGCAGGATGAACTTTAACAGGAGAAATCGGACCCCCGACTCAGAGGTGGGAGCTTCGGTTGATAATGATAGTGCTTAGAATCTGGTGACCCCGTTTTTCGTGCGGAATCCCCTTGCTGCGTTATCATAGCCCTCATTTTTCAATTAAATGACTTCAATATGAATGGGGATTCCTGCGTACTCTAGATTTCATAATCTGATTCACATTGATTTATTACTTTATTACTTATAATTTATTTTATTGCACGTTGCAATATTTATGGTACAGAAATTTAACAAAGTAGTACAGCCTGAAGCCTGACGTTATCTAAGACCTATATTTTTTATATATAAACCTTGCTAATTTGCAATATTCAGTATAGTTTCAGGTACAATAAAGAATAAACCTCTTTATAAAAAGGTAAGTGTGATTTTTGTCCGAACATTTCACTCATTTTTATGAGAAATTATGTAGAACCTAATCGTCGTAAAGATATTATACCTAACTTCTTTATAATGATAATAGTACGTTTATAAAGGTATGTATTTCATTGAATGCTGTCTTCTATGATTTCAGAGCAGAGTTACTGTAAAAAACTACTTTTATTTTTCAGTAGTTCTACTGTATACTTAAGTATTCAATAGTTCTTTTACAGTATGTAGGTACACTACACACTTGAGCTTATACATAGCATTAAAACTGACAAACTTTCTTTTTCAGATGAAGACTCAAATCCTGTTCGCAGTACTAGCAGCCCTGATGCTCTGCGTCAATGGAGCAGCTGTTCAATCTCTGCCAGATGCTGAATCTGCACAAATACCTGAGCCTAAACCAGAAGCTGAAGCTATATCTGCCGAAACCTTCAACTTTATAGCAGGGATAATCTCTCAACAAGACAGAATACTTTACAGGTAAGCTGATCTGCAGTTTTCTCAAAGAAACTTCATTCTAAAAGAAAATATTATTTTGGAACCTTGATTCTCCTAATTTTCAACCCATAAACTAATTATATACTAAGTCGTATCACTGACACTTCAAAAATGCCATATAAATTTAGACGTAGATATGTAATGAACTGTTGTCATTTAATTTTGGACATTAAGGCTATATACTAATAAAATGCAATGGCATTTTTGTAGTCTCTGTGGTATGACAGTAGTTGCCAATAACCAGAAGCGAAGTCCGACAGTAATGTTACAGCAGTTTCGTGTTAAGCCAATAATTACCACTATAATTTCAACAACGTCTATGTGTAGTCACAATTTATCGCCTAATTCATTGACATATCTCGGTAAAATGTTGTGTAACCGCACCACTTTACGCAGTAATTTAGACGGTAAAGTTAATGCCATAATTATTGCGGTAATAACCCAGTGGACGGTAAGGTAGTGTAGCCGTAGAAATAAAGTAACATTATACAATATTCAATAAATTTTTCGTTTATCCACAGAGGATACTACAGCAAACCAGGCATTGCAAGCATAGTCCAAGGCGACATTTTTAGATACTTTTCAGTTGATTCTAGAGTCAAGATTAGTTACATATCAGCATTGGCCGTTGGAAGCACCTCATGTGCATATGCACAAATTCTACAGGGGGGTATCAGCTATAGTTTCGTCACCATGTTGTTGAGATCTAACCCAGGATATGGGTACCAGTTTTTCATCGAGATTTGGGGTCGTTAAATCATGTTAATCAAATTTAGTCAAAGTAAGAATCATGTTAATCAAAGTAAGAATATTTTGTATAGACTGAAATGGAACTTACGACACATAAAACAATTGATTAAAAAATAAAAAATAAACCCTAATAAGTTTGATAGCAGGCGGTGCCCATTTTCAAACTTATTTCGATCTTTTCAGTGGCAGTCGGGTTTTTTTTTCTTTTTTAATCATTTGTTTTATGTCTATGTATGCCACTGAGAAGACTCCGGAAAAAAACTCAGCGGGCTTCTATTTATTTCAATTCGAGTAACATATTTTAGCAAGCAGTTTACTTTTAAGATTGTTTATCATCTAAATAATTTTGAATTTTTAATAGCCTTCTTGGCAAAGTTTGTTTTGATTAGACTTTTTATTGAGAGAGAGCTTGTTGTAAAATTCTGTGAAGAATGTTACGAGACAATTAGGTATTCTACTGACTATACTCCGTCCACTATATTATTGTATTTTAGACAGCTCACTGACAGTGGTCGATATAACTTTATTCTAGCGTCAATACCTAAAAACCCGAACAATAATTAGGCGCCAATACGTTATTTTTCATTGTCAGCCAGAAAGCAATTTTAGGGATGTAGTCAGTCGATCGGCTGTGTTTTTATTATAATAACTTGAAAATGTCACAATCGATATCAACTACAGATAATAAAAATGTCAAAAATATTATATAAGACTTACCTGGCGGTTTTTAACCGATTTCTAAACAAGGAGGAGGTTCTCAATTCAGTTAAGTATGTATATATATATTTTTTTGTACGCGAAAAATAGATATTCATAACTCCGTCATTATGTAGACGGATTTATAAAATTCTTGTTTGTTTTTGTTCTGTTTGAAAGAGGTTTATTCCGAAACGGTCACATTTAAATTTCATAAAGATCTGATGATGGGTTTCAGAGACAGACCACGGAACTCTTCAATAATTACTAGGAAATCAGCTGTTCTTCTAAAAGTCAGTTGTTTTGTTTTAGAGATTATTTAGGCTATGGCCCACAATCGTTTTATAATACATTTATAAATTTTCTAAAGTTTACGCGAATGTCACTCATTGAAATAAAACCACTTTTTACGGATTCTATCTGAAATATATCGCGATAGCGTCGGTAGCTTAGTGGTTAAGGAGTCGGCCTTACGATCGAGAGGTCCCGGGTTCGATCCTGGCCATTGCACTACCGACGTGAACCCACTCCTAGCACAAGCAATTTAGCTTAGTTGGAGGGGTTAGAGGGAATATTAGTAACTTAGGTTCTAATATTCTTCTTTAATAAAAAAAAAAAGAATCCGTAATAAGTGGTTTTATTTCAACATTTATAAATTGTACAGACAGGAAATAATCTACTACTTTATTATTGTGTATAGATAGATAATAAAATATAATTCCACATGAGATCTTATATTTTTCATATATTTTCATTTATCGATTTATGATTTTTTTAATCGAGTTTTTTAACTAAGCCGATATTTAAAATTTTCATGAAATCACTACTTCCATCTGTCTGAAATACAATAATATAATGGACGGGGTATAGTCAAATTAGTTATTTTTCAGTAAACGTCAAAGCGATAAGATAAAAAGTAACTTGTATGAAAAAAGATTTAGTGACGTCATAAAATTAAATATTCAAATCAGTTACTATTATAGGTGGGGTGGATGACTAAAAATAATTAAAAACCATAACATAAGAACCGATGAAATTTTAACCACTCTTTTACCATTCTTAATTTAATAAGGTCGGTTAGATAATTTATTTTAACTATAGGACCCAAACTGTAAGAACCCCATTGTTAAATGACTCAATTTTGTACCTTAATAGTATTTTATAATTTATATTTTTTGTAATTATAGTAATAATACAACCTGTAAATAAATATAATTTTTTTTAATACAAACAACTTGTTTTAATTTAGTTTCGGTGCAAATGTCAGAGATCCATATACTTAGAAAGTTACAGATTGGTACTCGAAAATGACATCGCCTTTGGGTTGTGAACGTCAGACGGCAGTCGCTTCATAGAAAATGTCGAAGTTTAGTGAAATTCGTAGACTGCAGACTTGACCCAAGACTCCTAGATGAAGAAGCTTCTTATGCGAACGCTAGGATGAAGAAAACTTGAAAATATAAATTTTTAATTGAATACAAAAAACTAGAGAGTCGGTTGAAGCTTCGCAACTTTGAAATTGCTTCCCATTGAAACAACTGGCGAGTAATGAAACTTCGTCGCTGGAAAAATATGGATATGAATTCTGTACTTTCTATTATAACAGCAGATGCCCGCGGAGCCGCGTGGATATCGGTTATCACAACGGTCGGTCCTACTACAGAGGTGACTTGACACCTGTATATCTAAATCTCAATTGTGTACAAAGTAAAACTAATAATTTTTGATCCGTTCTTCTCTATACGTGACATACAAAAATCATATTGATGATACTCTATTATATAGTCATATATAGTCATTTATTTTTCAATATAGAGCAATAAAATTGTTTCTTATTGACGTCAATTTTAATTCTACTTAATCTACATTTCGCGTCTGGATAAACAATCACAACAAGTATATAAAACACTTTATACTTAAAACAAAGTTACTTAATGTAACAAATAAGTCACGTAACTAATACTAATACAGTACCATGCTCTAAATATAGCATTTTACGAGGGGCCTGCACCATGCTATATTCTACCGATTCACATAATAAGACAGTATACCTTGTATCAGTTTGGAACGAATATTCCTAAGTTTACGGTAATAAATAAATAAACAGTATTGAAACGGTAAAGTTTTATTGTTATAATAAGAAGAAAAGTTGATTTCTGATACACATTATACACTCGTATTGTCGATTCCCGGGGTTTGCCAATTGTAATAAGATGAACCAAAGTAACAACATACATCAAGGGACCCCGGTCTCCAAAGTGAAAACAAGAATGCACCCTGCAGACAATCTGGGTTCATATGATACACATATTATACGAGAAGTTACTATTTTTTTGTAATTGTGTTTGTATAAAATTATTGAACATAAAATTAGATCCCATATTGAATAAATTACTTGTACTTTACCTATTTTATGTTTCAACTCACGGCATTCTGAAAGGCAAAGGCGATGAGGCAAAAACAGTCGGTAAAACAAGGTTCAAAAATACAATAGTGTGGAAAAGTATCAGTACTATTTTTTACAGTATAAATAGACTAAACATAATATTAGATACCAGCCAAAAGTTACCAGTAGTGAAGCGTGACTTAATGACCCCAAATTTCGACCCAAAACTGATACCCATAACCCAGGACAGACGACAATCGAATGGTAACATTATTGTAGTTGAAGCCTCCCCGTACTATCTGTGCATACGCAGTTGAAGTGCTTCCTACAGCTAAAACTGATATATAACAAATCTTGACATTTGGATCCGCCGAACGGTACGCAAACATCTCAGATTGAACTTTGTTCGCGACGTCTGGTTTAGTGTAGTATCCCCTGTGGGTGAAGTAATTGATTAAAAGTTATTGAACACTATTAAAACCATTTCCATTGAAGTCTCTGTCCCTCCACTTTTTTTTGACATCTCGTACCAAAATCGGTAAGATAGCGATGTTCATTATTTGTTCTTAGAACAATTCACTGCAATAGAACTTTTGGGATGAAATATTAGTTCCACTTATCCCATGGAACTACTGGGACGTAAACCGTCTCAGTTGTTCCATGATGGGACAACTGAATAGAACTAGTGGGATAGACAGAATTATAGACAGATCGTAACCGCTGTACGGTGCCTTGGGTATGACCACGGTGAGACGGGAAGAGTATCGACCAATCGAATGTCAGATTTGGTCAGTCTGCTGCCAACACTCACGGCGTTATCTCGCTCGCTCTCAACTCATGTTCTTTCTTTCTCTGTAGTAGTAGTGTTTCCGAATTATAATTTTTGAAACATCAATGTGAACCTTTGAGAATGCCGTAAGGCGAAACCGGTCAGGTCTAGAAATAAAGTCAGTGGAAAAGTACAAGTGTGTTATTCAATATGTGTAGCAGATTCCACCAAGCGCCATCAATCTCCAGTATAAACAGTTCTTTCTCTGTCTCTACCTCGTCACCCACCACGCCGCTCGTATTAGGTGGCAGTACTGCGGTCACGGTTGGTCTAATAATAAAATTTATTCCAAAGAGCTGTGTGACAGCTTACCTGTATAGTAATTTACACGGTTGGGAGATTATCCCTACGATCAGGTTAAAGCCTTCGGCAGATGTAGTCTCAACTTCTGCTTTATACTCAGGTGCTTGTGCAGATTTAGTTTCGGACTGAGATTGAACAGCTGCTCCACTGACGCAAAGTACGTAAGCTGCTAGTACTACGAACAAGACTTGGATCTTCATCTAAAATAGACGAAGGTTATCAGTCTCGATGTTAATTCGACATTAATTGTTCGGAAGATTTTATAGGAACTTAGTTAATATTCGTGACTAGTTTGGCTATTTTTAAATGCACCGGAGGTTATGCTCTATTAGCCCTTGAGAAAGGACTAGACTATGTTCGGACGCGATAACCACGCAGGCGGAAACGCGGGTAAAATCATTATTTAAAAATAGATAAAATATCTCCCCGAGGATTAGCTTCCAAGAGTAACCCAGGGCAATTATCGCACGAATGTTCAAAAAAAAGGAGTGTAATTAAAATAAAAATAACCTTTATTGAGTTATTTATTACAAACAAGGAGTTGTTACTGAATGTAATACTGAAAATCATTAAGAGAAGACTTATATACAAAAAAATCTAGGTTATAGATAATATAAGGCCGGCCATAGTTCTGCTTTATATTTAGTACATTAATTCTCTGTCATAAAATATAGTATTGGCGTACCTACAATAGATTATAATAATATGACATTATCGTAGCATTATCTTATCTATCAGATTATTAAATCTAGGGTACACCGGGTATGCCCCTTTCATAATAGAAGTGACTTAAAAACTGATATCAAAATAACCTGCATAATCGATACGACTAATTGCCTGAGAATATTCAAATTTTATTTATCAAAATATATGAAATACTAGCTGTTGCCCGCGACTTCCTCCGCGTTAAGTTCGGAATAGCTCAAACTCATCATTATATACATGGTGGAAGATTTTCATCATAACTGGAACGGAAGTAGGTACTCGAAATACTGGAAATAGTGATTTTTACACAAAGGAAACATTCCTTTATTTTAAAAAAGAAACAAAACATTTAGTCAGCAAAACCCGGAGCCTTGCACACCCTGAGCAGTGATCCTCTTCTTTGCCGAGCCAATGGTGGGTAGTTCCAGTTTTATGATAAATTCCATCGACCACAGGCACATCGTTGTTCGTTGCCTTACACACAGGCAGAGAAGAGGGGGCGCAGTGGTACGCTAGTACTATTATCTATTCTGTGGCAGTGGGCAAGAGAGAAAATACAGCTTAATGCTGTATTTTGCTGCTGGGATGGGGTCATATAGCCTCATTGTGCTATATATTCCTTGTATTGGTAAGCTTGTGTCCAGCAGATGATGTAGATGCTTCCAAATTGACACTGGAGTTGATGTCCACGCGGCGGAATTTTTTGGTCTGATGAAATTTACCGGAACTGAGTGTTTCTCTGCCCACATTCGGTCTCTTTTATATACCTACTACATAGCTTGGCTTCTCCTGGCATACTGTTATCATTTCTGGGATATATTTACGTATTTACTATTAGATACTTATTAGACTGAATCGATAAGATCGCAGCGGCGTGCGTTAGTAGTCAGGTCACTAACATTGTATAATGTCTGCAGTTGCATAGAGACGTTGTCTCTCTGGCGGTATTTTACCATTTCTACCGCACCACGGCGAGTGAAAGAGCCTATTAGGAGTCTTTCAACTAATCTCTCCTTCCTCCGGTACTCACATACGGTAGAAATAATGCCATCTCGAACCAAGTGGTTTGTAACTTCATTTCTTTATTCAGGTTAAGAACTGTGTTGCTCTACCCACACATGGGTCTTCTTCTTTATGAGATCCGGAGTTTTTTTAATATAGGACAATTTAACTTCGCCTCGCCTGATGGTAAGCTAAAGGCAAAGACTCGGAAATAAGGTCACCATTATAAACATGTACCATCTTAACAATGGTGGCACTCAGCTTGATGGCATCAAAGCCTTTTCACGCCCGCTTAAAGGACCCGGGACTGTAGGAAGAAGTAAACACGTGAGCTGACAGGGATTTTCAAGTCTTAATGGTGTGGCATAGGAATGAGTCACCAAACCATTTGGTTCTTGATGGAATATTCTGATCCATATGCGGGGGACATCTGAGCCCTGCACGCGTTGGCCTGTGTAGGAAAAGAGAGGGTGGAACCAATTGGAAGAGCTCATCAGAACATTCACCATGGTAGAGACGGTAATACGATAGGGACAACTATCTCCCAGAATACGTGCTTCAGAGAAGGTGCAACGATTTACTTATTTACCAAGGCCGGTATACTGGGGAACCTAATCCCAGAATACCCCCCAATGCCCCAACTCCTCTGTTCAATTTTAATTGGTTTGATTCCAATATTGCACTTGCCCCGATATGATGGAATCGGTATCAATGGGGGATACCAGTTTCAGTTTTATGACTTCTCAGGCGGGTGGGACCACATTTTCATTATCCAAAATGAAGAATTTTTTAAAGATCTAAGAATATCATATAATAAGTTCTACTATTACTGTCACATAGCCTAGTGAACTACCTATAGGTTAATAAGCATAGAATTTATATTTTACTTCAAATAAAACTATAAATACAATAAAATACAACAAATACACAATAAAATAAAAAAGTTAAACAAAAGTAAATAAAAAACAAAAAGAAAAGGAAAATTACATATGATGGATTCGAACGCGACTCAACTAAGTTGTAAGTCCACCGCAGACATATTAAGCCACAGTTACTATGGAGTCATAATGTGAAATAGACGTTTACATAAATATGTCATAAAAACATTCTGCCCCATTCCTTATTATATTAGCGTGATGATATTAATTATGAAAGACTTGGAGTCTTTCTACCGAACCAGCTGCTCACTAATCTTTCGGATTCGAGAGAACATCGTTCGAGAACAATGTGAATTCTGTCGAGACTCTTGCTGTGCTGAAGATTCTGCAGTAAAATAACCTGACTTGGCTGAGATGTAGTAACTCTTGCCTCTCGAAGTTCTTCAGATTCCTATGACCGAAATAATATCTTCTTGTAAGCATTGTTGCTTCTTTATTGGTTCGGTCTATTCACACAATCACAAATTGTTAGCCGTGATTTGCTATTATTGACATAACTTTTTTATTTATAAACCGATTTCAATAAAACAAACACTAAATGTTAAGTGAAGCCTACCGCAATCTATTGGTGAAAACCGCAACCAAATCCGTTCAGCCGATTCTGAGATTAGCGTGCACAAACTCACAGACAAACAGAGAAACAGATAAACAGAGAAACAGATAAACAGATAAACAGATAAACAGACAAACAGACAAAAATTCCAAAAAACGTTGTTTTGGCTTCTATTACGATTAGAAAGTTCCCCTATAACATTTTTTCTCATTTCCTTTCCATGTACAGACATCGATCGTTTACAGATTTATTATATGTATAGATACAGGATGTAATCGTTAAGTGTGTCCAGGCGATTATTCTGTAACTATTACAGATATCAAAAAACTTCAAACTGATATCGAAAGTGCGTTACCTAATGAGTAAAATGACATCAATAACTTTTTAAAAATCAAACGAGAGGTATCTAAAATTTTCACATTAAACACTCCCATACATTTAGTATGAGTTAGTAGGAGAAAGGTTTAAGTGTCTTTATTTTAAAAGAATATTTAAGCTTAGTACTGATATTAAAGGGAACTGTTTATGAACCTAACAGAGTAATAAAACTACCTTTTTATTGAATAATATTTATTTCTTAGTAAGTACAATATTGTATTCAAAGCAGATGTTCGAAGGGACGTCCTTGTTGTGCGATATAATGACGAGCTTTACTTGCAGTTTCTAAATGAACTTTCCTTAACATTTGCGGAGTAATACGACGTACACGAATCTGTAACTCTTCTAGGCTGTGCATTCTATCACACTTTGTCTTTGATAAATCCCCATAGGAAGAAATCACAGGGCGTGAGATCCGGGGATCTGGCAGGCCAAGGGGTTGCACTGTTATTGGCTTTTAAACCATCAAAATTGACGTCACTTTGAACATCAGATTTTTTTTCCTTACACGGGGATAATGGGGAACTTTCAAATTTTGTTTTTAATGATATTTTAAACAATATTACCGATTTTCAGCTTGGTGGGAATTTATGCAACGTTACTCTTATTTTTGGTCTAATTTGACCGGACTATTACTAAGAAATAAATATTATTCAATTAAAAGATAGTTTTATTACTCTGTTAGATTAATTAAAATTAAATTAAAATCCATTTAATCTCAGACCTTTCGATCCATAGTGTTAGTAACAATTTAACTTAAGAACTAATGTTAGTAATAAATTTAATTTACAAAACACTCCACTATCCACACCGATGACACTACACTCGAGTGGATGACACTCCACTCGAGTGTAGCGCCATCCAGTGCCGCAACAAGGGAGAGTCCCACCGGTCCTTGAACACACTCAGGAGACTGTTGGAGCTGCAGCGGAGTCGTGCCAAGGCAGAGGCCGAACGCTTTCTAATAATAGCATAGAAATCGTCCGTTCGGGCCTCTGCAAACATTCCTGACGCACTGCACCTCCGCGACAGCCCCAACAGCATCCTGAATGCGTTGTTATACTGGATGCGCAGGTCGCTGTATGCTCGCAGAGTGCAACACGTCCACAGGCTGCACGTGTAGAAGGACTGACAGAAGGCTTTAAAGAGAGTCACTTTAACTGTATTCGTACAACGTGCAAACCTCCGGACAACCATGTTACATCTGATAGCCAGCGACCTACGCTCCCTCTCAACATCTAAATCATCCTTAAGCACGTCTGTTACCCAGTGGCCCAAGTACTTGAAAGATTTTACCCAGTTCAATCCAACCCCACCAAGCAAGACCTCTGGCACATCGGTATGCTTCAGCGGACCTGACCTAAACATAAGGAGCTCACTTTTCTTTACATTGTACTTGAGCCCATGAGACACAGCATACGTTTCACACAAGGCTACTAGCTTCCTGAGGCCACCAATCGATGGACTCAGCAGCACCATGTCGTCTGCATAGCTCATGTTATTCATGGCAACCCCATCAATGTGACATCCAACACGTGCGCTGCTGAGCTCACCGATCAGACGATTTATGTATAAGTTGAACAGACGGGGCGAACTCAGCCCCCCCTGCCTCACTCCACACTCCAACCTATACACATCAGACCGGGCCTCCGCCCACCTTACACTATTTTCCTGGTTATTGTACCAGTACCGAAACAGAGACACTACATCATCAGGCACTGTTGTATCGGCCTGAAGTTTACTCCACAGTACCTCGTAGGACACCAGATCGAAAGCCTTCGACAGATCCAGAAAACAGGCAAATACAGGTGTTTTTCTACTCGTATAGTAATGAACAGTTTGCTTAAGGCACAGAATGGCACTCTCCGTGGACAAACTCGGTCTGAAACCAAATTGAGCATCATGGAGATCAATGTGTTCGGCCAGCTGTTTATCAAGCAAACTGTCCAAGACCTTGGCAACTATTGTGGCCAGTGAAATTGGCCTGTAGTTGGAAATGTCGGAGGCATCCCCTGTTTTGTCCTTGATAATAGGGACTACCACTGTGTACATAAGGTCCCGTGGCAGGTAGTGATGGCTAAGACACAGATTAAGCAGCACAGAGAGTATACTAGGCAACCGATGTCCTGCATACTTTAGGTGTTCAACACTCAGGTCATCATGGCCTGGAGATTTCCCTTTTGTCATGTTATTTATAGTTGTGGCAATTTGCTTGGCTGTGAATTTTATAGACTCATTACCCCCCACTCCACTTTCAACTTCAACATTTTTCTGCCCAGCCCTCAAAGGTGACTCCACCTTAAAGTGCCGAACAAAACGATCAGCTATACCTTTAGGGTCACTTTGTCCTGCAACACTCACAGGAAGGCTCGGCCTCACATTTAATAACAATAACAGTTTCCTTTAATATCAGTACCTACTAAGCTAAAATATTCTTTTAAAATAAGGACACTAAAACCTTTCTGCTACTAACTCATACTAAATGTATGGGAGTGTTTAATGTGAAAATTTTAGATACCTCTCGTTTGATTTTTAAAAAGTTATTGGTGTCATTTTACTCATTAGGTAACGTACTTTCTATATCAGTTTAAAGTTTTTTGATATCTGCAATAGTTACGAAATAATGGCCTGGACACACTTAACGATTACACCCTGTATATAAAGATATTTAACCAATCACTAGATAAGTAGATATATCATATGTGGCAGACAAGACACAACTCATGAGAAGTGGTTAAGAGGAATATAAATCCTAAATCTGGTTTTTAGGCGCATGTTTAGAGGGTAACTGTTTTTTTATTTGTGGACCGATTTGAAAATGGTTAGAACTGTCTTATTGTTTGGTATCTTATCTACAATTTGCACATTTGTCATTATACTCACTTTATAATTATTAACTATATAAAAATCGTTCCCAAAGCGAAAAGGTCCCTTAAAAGAAAACTTAAAACTGCTTTTAAACGGAAAATAATTTTTACATAGCTTTTTAAGTAAAAGAAAGATAAAGATTTTAAATATAAACTGTACGTTTTCCAGTTTATTACAATGATTTTTGAAGTCACAGCCACCATTTTAATAGTTTCGCGAGAGTTTGGCTTAGCGGGTGCCTATGCGGGGGCCGAGCGGCAGTGCCGTGATGGCTGTTGGACGGGGAGGTTGTGTTTCATATTTTCGCAGCTGTCAAAGCTGCTACACAATTCGAGATTAATGCACAAGTGAACAGATAAGACACTTCTTTGAGACGCCGAAAATAAATTCGGTAAAAAAGCTAAAGCCTTAAACTCAGAAATACATGAAAATGTGTTGATTATTTTATTCACATACTTTATTTGTTACCAGCTGTTGCCCACGGCTCCAACCGCATAGATTTTGGATGCCGTTCTGGATGGTGATCCTCACTGATAGTGTAATGATATAAACCTATGACACTCATAAATAGTGTGGGTTTCTATTGCTAAATAATGCTTAGAATTGGTTCTGTAGATCCAGAGATCCAACCCTATAACGTCACAAACTACTTCTGCATAATAATATATAATATAATAATATACATACCTATAGGTACATAGTACCTATAATATTATTACAATAATAATTATAAAAACATGATCACTACAATCATCAATAGTAAAACATTCACTTCCGATCTTTAAAACTACGCGACGGATTTTGAAGCGGTTTTCTTTAATAGATAGTATGATTCAAGAGGTAGGTTTATATGTACAATACCATCTCATTGGTAATAAATGTTTTTATTTTATTATTTTATTTTTTTTATCTGTATAATATAAAAATGAATCCCTATTTCCCTTGGTCACGAGATCACGCGTGAATGCCAACCAATTTCGCTTTTTTCTTTTTTTATTGTGTTTGTTATGTCAGGAGGAGGTTTTTATGAAAGAAAAAGTAAGAAAATTGCGCGGAAAATAGAAACATTCAAGAATACTTAACCACCATTTAAAATATCTGACCCGAGAGACGTTGTCATGTCTTAATTTTGAATTCCGAATTCGACCTCGAAAAAAGTAATGCTTTTATTAGGTATGTGTCCATGCACTTTTAGTATGTACCTAAATGTAAAATTCGTATAAACGCCCTTGAGCGTATAAGCTATGTAGGTATATAAATTGCATGGGTCCCATAGGTATACGGGCTCTGTAAGTATATGGGCCCCGTTCACCAATGGGCTCCATGCCGTATAGGCCCCATAGGTGCATGGGACCCAGATACGTATAAGCCCCAAAGGTATTTGGGCCTTATGGGTATATGGGCCCCATTGACTTATGGGCTCAATAGGTGACCCCGGTGACCTATTGGTGTCAGGAGCTCTGTGGGCGTATGGAGTCTCCGTCGTAATGCTTTCCGTTCTCAAAATAATTAGGAGAACTTAATACAGCTGATTAAGGTATATTCTATTTTTTAAGGCGAAACGAAGTTTGCCGGGTCAGCTAATGCATAATATATTAGAGAAACACTGGCAATTGAAGAGGTTTGGATTTTTTGGGCTTGCGATGCAAACGATGGCACTGTAAGAATGCGTGTGAATTGTTATGCTCATAGCATACTTATAGCTTTCATATTCACCTAACTCAATATATCTATGCAATAAACACCCTAATTAATGGAAATATACAATTCATGTATATAAATTATAAGTACTGAGCGGGCATCAAAACCAAAATCTCTGAATGCTCCACCGCTACGCCATAGAATTTGAACCTTTTGAAATTGAAATTGTCTCTGTTCGCAATGGACACAAACGCTACTTAGTACACGGATTTTGATACGATATTTTTATTTAAAAGGTTT
The DNA here is from genome assembly GCA_914829495.1 of Eilema sororculum. Lineage (NCBI taxonomy): Eukaryota > Metazoa > Arthropoda > Insecta > Lepidoptera > Erebidae > Eilema > Eilema sororculum. The sequence continues at coordinate 12,606,054 of OU618555.1, forward strand.
TGGTAGAGTGGTACCAGAGATAAGGTCAAAGTCGCGGTAATAGACATCCGCACGGGTGGAGCAGCCGACCTTAGCTATAGTAAATCAAGAATCAATCAACATCAATGTCAAAACAATACCAAATCAGTTACGTGAAGTTAGGCAAAATATGATATGTTCACTTTGTACCCCTTTTAACGTCATTTTTTCCCATATTTTTATATTATAAAATTTATAATCACTTTAGTGACATGTGTGCAGGGTGGTGCGGGACTGCGATTATTACGTTTGTAGACTCCACCCATTCGCTCTAAGGTATCGTCTCTGGTAAGCACCTTAACATAGCCTATGGACGTGTACTACACCAGCCCTTTTAAACAAGTGACAATTCGTTGGCTGGCGTATTGCGCTGACGAATATATGAGATTTAACATTTGCTGTCGACTGTCATGTATGTCATATATATTTCTCATTCTATTTCATGGCTCCCTAGGATCTACTACCATACGCCGGGCAATAAATTGCCACTTGTCTAGAAGGGCAGAGGTGTCACACGTGTGTTGCCGACTCTATAAGACCCTTCATAAAAGATTAATCTTCATAAAAATCAAAATTAAACAACTCGTGTCTATGATATTCATTTATGTTTATTTACTAAAATATTTTACATAAAAAATAATAATAAAACACTAGTGGCGAGGTCCCTAACTCGATTTCTGCTAGCTTGCTCTGAGAACGGAAGCCGTGGTAGACATGTTTAAATTTATACTCTAATAAATAATAAATACATACTTAAATACTCAATGTATGTAAAATTAAGTATCTTCAATGCGGAATCTGAAAAACCTTCACTATCTGAAATTTATTTGTAACTGAAATTCAGTACGTATATGAAATTCAGTTATTGAATTCAGCACACCCAGAATTCCATACAAAATTGCTATGGGCATTTTATAAGAGGTAAGATGGTTTCCACAGGTTTCCATTTTAACAATTTTCACCCTTCGCCACTAGTTACCTACTAGCCAACAAAATCACACATTTATCAATAATATTATCATTTCGTAACTTGACTCAGTGACCCCAAATTTCGATCGTAAACTGGTACCCAGACCCCGAAGTAGAGGATAGTCTAATGTTGACATTATTGTCGTTGTACCCCCCTCTGGTTATTTGTGCGTATGCTGTGGAGGTGCTTCCAATCGCCAGAGCTGATATATAACTGATCTTGACATTGGCATTGGCTGCACGGTATGATACATCTTCAGTTTGGACTACGTTTGCGACGGCCGGCTTACTGCAGTATACCCTGTGGATAGAATAATTGATTAAATGTTCTCAAACATTTAGGGTTAATCCCCACTGTAAGAGGCGATTGATCTTAAATGCTGCACGACCCTTCTCAAAATATTTCAAGAAATAAATTACGGCCACCACTTTTTCAGTGATAATCGACTCTTTGTATACATTAGGCATGATACGAAGAATATCATGGCTAAAGAACTTGCGCCAGTGGTACAATAAAAGCACCCGTTCTCTCTTCAGGGCTGCTGTGTCAAAGATCCAAATTGCTCTAATGGTCGTCGGCCTTCATTAAAAAGATGGTAGGTACCCCAAGAAGAAGAAGGCATGATACACATATCTGGGGCCCAAGTCGTGAGAGAAACGAGTCCTTGTTGCGCACAGTTTGTTCTGATATAATCTATTATTGGTGATTTCCATCACCGTAGCTAATCTCAAAGAATCAATTTCATTTATTCAGTTTAGGCACTTAGAGCTTAGAGAGCACATTGAACGTCAAAATTTAACTTCAATGTCAGGAATGTCAAGAATAATAAATAAAATAAATCATTTGAAAATGATTCTTTCGCTGGTTCGGTAAGTTGGTTCTACTGAGAAGATACCAGAAAGAAACTCAGTGAACTCTATTATTCTTCTTTTTTAAATATGGTTTTATTTATAACAAATTTATGCAAGAGATGAGATTAGGATGACCATGCATCTTTATCATTCAGGTATTCGTCTATTAAGCAATCCCCTAAACCTCAAAAGACACCCAAATAACGTATTGCGCGTATAGAACATATTTTGAGTCCAAGATATATTATATTATGTTCCGAGGTTTCACGGTTAATAAGCAAAAAACAAGCAAAACCGTTCCAACTAAATTAATTACCTGTGGAGTATTCTGTCTTGGTGAGAGATCACTCCTACGATAAGATTAAAGGTTTCGGCAGGTGTATGAACTGATTGAAACTCAAGTACTTGTGGAGGTTCAACATCTGATGGTGACTGAATAGCTGAACCACTGGCGAAAAGTACCAGGGCTGCTAGTACTGCGTACTGGATTTGGGTCTTCATCTAAAATAAAGGAGCGTTATCAGTTTCTATGCTAAACATTCTTGGAGCTATTAGTATGCTTTAGTATTCAGTAAAAAAAAATACATTGACTGGTTGGAGGAAATCGGCTGTTTATTTTCAGAAAGGCAAATTAAATCTGAAATAGTTTGATTGATTGATTGAATCATCCATCGTGTTAAAGGTGGTTAATACTATCAATGATGGTATTAGCATATGTTACTGGCCAAAGAGGAGCATTATAATAATATTGAATTAACTATTTTGTACTTTTCCATATTGTTTGATTACCTTACCGCATTCGCCTCATGGCATTATAGGCATATGATAATGCCGTAAGGCGAAATCGTTAAGGTAGAATAATAAAACAAGTGTTAAAAATACAAGTGGTTCATTGAATATGTATAGCATGTTCCACCTTTCTTCCGTGCGGAAAACTCTCGGATACCTCTCGCGCCGGAGCCGGGAGGGGAGGTTATGTCGGACTCGAACCGACTAAAATCGCACGCTGACTGAGGGTCGTAGAGCTAGGCCGGAGGTGAGGTTATCTTTGAAATATCCCTCGCACCCCGGCTGACCCAGGGCCATCCCTTGCGATCTGGCCCTCCTCGGGAGCAAGTTCCACCAAGTGGCTTTATTCACTGGTGATAAAATATGTACCTAGCGTTTAAAATAATGTATTGTAAGAATAAAATGTAGGTGCTAATTAAAATAAAACTTACCTTTTTTGAGTGGTTTATTCTTGATTCTGTACACTATTTGTATACTGAAAACTGCAAATTTGGAAAGTTTATATATGAAAAAAATATAGGTCATAGATAACATAATCTATTGGATTAAGACATCTAGGAATCCCCGATTATATTGCAGTTATTAAATTAGCAAATGGTGGCAATGATGACGCATTGTGATGAATAGGGTCATCAAAATTCCAACACCATTAGGATTTTTATTCTATTTTTTACATTTTCAAAAAGAGGTTTTCAATTCGGTTAAAAAATGAGGATTTTAAAAAATCATACACCTTAATAAAAATTATAATTCCTCTACTATATGAGTGCCCATAGGTCTTCTAGTAGGAGACTTGTTAATTGTAATAAATTAAATATTTAAAACCTTTGAATGAATTTTTATAGCATTTATTATGCTAACTTTAAAGTTCGAAAAATATCGGAAAAAATTAAACGCTCAAGTGGGATTTGAAATTTTCTTTCTGAATAATTTCAAATTTTCCTTCTCTTTATATCTGTCTTTAAGGGCGACAGTGGTGCCATCTAGCAAAATTCTTACGAACTGTTGGAAACAATGAATGATTTTTCAACCATTTTTAAACATTGAATTTTAATGACTCCGCCCAAACATTTGAATGAATTTTTTATAGCATTTATTATGCTAACTTTAAATCGTTCTTTGAAATAAATGTTATGGATTCAGCACCTGCTCAGGTGCTTTTTGGCTCCCTGATAGAAAAGCAGTCCAACCCTGTTCAAGTACGTAAGAAAAGTAATATCCAGTCAAAAGAGTTTTTTTCTTTTTGATATCCTTAAACAACACAAGTCATAGCCGGTGCGTTTATTCTATTACATAACTAACTTATCTTTGAATGGCAGTTCCGATTCGCCCTAAAATTTTAATCTGATACCTACATACATTTTATTACAATAATTGACCTTTATTTAACAGAATATGTCACCGAAAATTTGTAATAACTATAATTTTTTATTTCTTAATTACAAAAATTACATCTTTTCTGAGAGTTCGTGGCTTAGGTCATAGGGCCAGCGCTTCCGATACAGTGCGTTTAGTATTTTCTTAATATTTTTATAGAGAAAATTTACTTGGATACAAAAAATGTGTGATTTTTTAATTGGGTATATGTTGTAATTTAATATTTTAAGCTTTCCTATTTATTTTGGTTACGTATACCTATCAAAATCCGGAAATATAACAACCTGAAGTTAAAGTTCAGGAGTCTTTCCAGATATTTCGTAAAACGTGGCCACACCAGTGAAAGCAATTCTTCTGTAGTGTTTTGCATTACAACTTGAAATTTTTCAATTCAGTGTAAGCTAATGCCGTACCAAATTTTATTGAAAGACGTAAAAGATTAACAAACATCCATCCATGCATCCATCCATCCAAACTTACAAACTTTTGCATTTATAATATAAGAAGGAAGGATTCTATCCGTTCCCGCGTTGGTAGGATCGATATACTTATCATAAATGTGAAAATATGTGATGATGTTTGTTTATCAATCATGCTCTATTGGCTTAACTAGCGCAGTGACTAGGTATTCAACAGTGTGTAATAATCTGATGCTTAATTATCCAATAAGCCATGCGTTAACAACTGTCATATCATGTCATAAACGTCAAATCCCATTTGTCTTTCTATTCCACCAAACGACGGCCAGCGAATTGTCGGGAACTGAAGGGAAGGGAAGGTTTTTGTTGTGTATTGCATCTTCGTATTTTCTTAATCTCATTTTTTAACATGTTAAAGAGAAAAATAATATTTGGAGAAATAAATCATGATTTAAGTAGATACCACTTACCATCTATTTCTCAGTCATCCCCCTAAAACTCATTTCGATTCATTTTAATCGTCTCAATTCTTATTATATAATGATCCCAGGGTATATTTAAGACATAAAAACGAAATGAAATCAACCCATTTATCAATCATTTGCATGTAATTATTAAAAATTAAGTAGGTATTTGTACATTTTTAAACATAACACTAGTACACATTGATGAGTAAGTTGTCTCCTAACATGAATTAGCGACCCCTAGGCAGTAAGCATTCGCACCAATTCCGAATCGCACCAAAATCATTTTATACACACATGCGATAATATTTTGGTACTATGAATTTAATTTGGTGCTACTTAAATCGATACTTTTATTGCACCGAGTTATCTCGTTGATGGCTTAACGACATGTCCCCAAATTTCGACCCAAAACTCATACCCATAGCCGGGGACAGACGATAGTTGGATTGTGATGTTATTATCATTGATACCCCCCCATATTACTTGTGCGAATGCGGTTGAGGTGCTTCCTACAGCGAAGGCTGCTACATAGCTGATCTTGATATTGGTATCTCCAGGACTGTACCTAACATCTTCGGTTTGGACAATGTTTGCAACAGCTGGCTTAGTGTGGTATCCCCTGCGGTTAATAATTAAACGAAATATTATTATTATTTCGCATTGTATTAAAGTAACTAAATGAGCGTTTTCATCAATGATATTTGATTAATCCAGCGAGCGCTTGAATAACAACTAGGTATGTGTTTTATACTGCTAGACTGACTGTTTTTCAGCCGCTTCGCAGTTAGACTGGGAAAAAGCGGACTCCGGAATCAAAGATGACGACATTATATGCATCCATATGTTACATCAAATTCTTTGGCATGCTCAACAGACTGAAGCGTCAGTCGTAATGAGTAATTGAATTCCTAAAAATTGATCTAACTGGAATACTTTAATAGCACCAATAAGTTGTGTCGGTCAGATGGCAGTTACTTTACGAAAGTTCAGCCAGACAAGCAGTTAGACTGGAAAAATCGAACCCCGGACTAAAGAAGCATGAATTCTTCAGCTACAAGGATAAAATAAGAATATTTCAATTTTTTTTCTGAGAGCTGAAGGTCAGCATACCTGTAAAGTAATTTGTCTCCATATGGGATTACCCCTGCGATCAGGTTAAAAGTTTCTGCAGATGGAGCCTCAACTTCTGCTTTAGGATCAGGTACTTGTGTAGATTCAACATCTGACGGAGATTGAACAGCTGCTCCACTGATGCAAAGCACCAGGGCTGCTAGTACGGCTAACAGAACTTGGGTTTTCATCTAAAATAGACGAAGGTTGTCAGTTTAGGTTTTAATATTAATTGTAGATAATATTTACAAATATCTGCAATTAATTTGAACAGTTTAGTTTGGTTTAGCATTCAATAGGTTTGTTTTTGAAGTGACTACACGAAAAATCCAAAGTTGAAATATAATTAAGTTAAGTATTTAAATAAATAATTTCAAATTGTAATGAAAAAAAAAATGTAGAAGAGTTCCTTTCGCTTTTGTGGTGATGTTTGACGAAACATCTGGAAAGACTCCATAAAGACTGGTTTAATGAATGCATAAGAAATAACATGCTTATCATGGTGTCACTATCGAGGATGTTGATAGGTGTAATCATGCAAGGTCACAAAGCGAAATCTAGACTCTGGGTTCCAAATTGAATGCCTCGAATATCGGGATAAGCCCAAAAAAATTACATTTCAATGTTAATCATTGAAATAGAGAGATATTAATATAAAAATTAAAACTTACCATTATCACGTTATTTATTGTACGGTCTCTTAAACTCTGTCTATTAAGCAGGTATGCTGGCAATCACAATTCAAGAAGATTTATATTTGAAAAATTCCAGGTCATAGATAACATTATTTGTCAGATTAAGCAAAATGTAGAGTGCACCAGAACCGCCACTCAAATTACAGGCATTCAACCGTGAATGTGGGCTATGATGTCACATTGTGGTGGCTTGGGCTATCAGACGTTAAGCACACCGTGACATAATATGAATAGAGCACCATGCACTTAATATTAATTCCCAGTATCATCCCAACGCCATAGACAGGGAATTGCGACCGGAAACATCTTCGATTCAATTTCGGTTACTACACTTATTTTTATGAAAAACATACTGGGCAGTCAGGAATTGCCGATAAAAGTGAAAACGGTCTGTATAAAAAGAAAAGTGTTCAATGCGCCTGAAGAAGTTTTAATTTCAGAGATGTCACTTACGAATTATTGACTCACTTTATCAAGTAGGTACTACTGGTGGAATATTTGTAGTTCTGTAAACAGTAGACCTCGCGAGCACCCTTCGCCACATTTTTCTGGTACCTTTCAAATCTGGTATCCTTAAAAAAGAAACCGTACGAAGATTCTTATTTTAAACGGCCCTGGATGTTTCACCAAAAAATAATGACGATCCGTTCTCAATAAAACGCTAAGGCAAACTTTCCCCTTTATTTCTAACGCAGTTCATCTTAACTATGCCGGATTTTTTTCTCAACAACCTGTGCGGAATCATGCCCTTGTTGTTTCAACCAAAAATCATCAAGATTCGTTCATAAATTTTAATAACGTAACAGCAACCATCCCCACTTTTCTCCCCCATTCTCTGTCCTATAAAAAACTCTGTCCTATAAAAAAAGGTCTTGACAAAAGAAGAGTTTAAATAATAAAACATGTGTGCCAAGTTTGATGAAAATCGGTTAAGAAATGCGTCCTCTAGACCGGAACTGACAAACTGACATAAATACGGACAGAAGCAAAATCGGCCACCTTATCGATACGGAGACTCGCTCGCTTCACTCGCTCGGTCAATAAAGTAGTTACTGTGACTGTGTGACCTCATAAGTGTAACAAAAAGTACTTAATTCATGAACAAATAGTTATTGAGCTCTGATTCCCCGGAACGAGACATGAATATGGCTATTTGCATTGGTCTGGGTGTTTCTATGTATAATAATGTATATATTTACAAAAAAAAAGTAAGTAGTACATATAAAAAAAAACATCTATTTAAAAATATAAAAATAGTACCCCACCGGCATCGGGTATAGGGACCAAGCTACCGGTGGTTAGGGCTCCAAGGAGAGGAACCTCCTCACAATGCATGCCGTGTCGAGGAGTACCGCCTTCTGCGTCAGGCCCTTGACCCAACTGTCTAACGCGAGCCTCTTAGGGTGTTGGTCGAGGCTCTTGGCAATCAGTCCGTGAAACGACACGACTATCGGAACAATAATTGCCGAATCCACATTCCACATGTCGACAACTTCGTGAGCCAGGTCCAAATTTTTTTTTATAAATTTTTTATTATTATTATTTATTATTTTAGTTAATCCCTGTTTCCTCTACAATTTTTAATCCAATACTATGTTATAATTATCAAAACCACACTAATATCACAGTATAGCGAGTCTTTCTTATGAAAGAATTCTTTAGACTGTGTTAAATGTGTAGGATTGTTTGGATTTATGGATGGACGAATGATCACTGACAGAACTAAAACCTCATTTATATGTTTAATATCGTTTCCACATAATATTTGACTATATTTTCCAATGTTTTCCCATCTATTAACAGCATTTCTCAAACACCAGGCCATAAAAATCCTATTGTTCAAATTCTAGTTCTTTAATTTATTTATTATGTACTTTATTATACACCAATTTACAGTTTTCATGTTAAAGAAATAAAACAGAAAAGAGCCCTTGCTACAATGACGAAACCTTTGAACAGAAATAAATATAGGTTTTCTGTTTTACGTTGATTAATTAGTTACCTACTCGTAAAAAGCCTTCCACCTTCCCCTTCATAATAATAAGTAGCAAAGATTCATACAAAGCGTTTTCTGATAATACGCCTGACAAACGAAAATAGTATTTAAAATTGTAACGAAATAGTGCTATTAAGTTACTTCAGGTAATTAGTTGTGTATGAATAACGTAACCAAAGATGGAAAACGGTTCCTGGAGCGAAGACCGGGAATCGGCAAACGAAATATGTACAGATGATCTGAAGGTAGCTCTGATAGATTGGATGAAGAAAGCAGAGAATCGGATGCTATATCACACTAGGAGAGGCCTGCAATAGGCTTATTGGCTTATTTGACGATTCGCACGAATTGATTGTTTGGACTATGATTAACACCAGCAGTATTTAATTTTTTATTATTGAATATTCTAGGAAGGCTACTGAAGGTGATGTTAACCTTCCCATGACTGTAACTGAAGCGTCAGGTTCAGTATAAGTAATAAAATGACATTTATAAATCATGATACAATTCGTTAGAAGTTTTATTTCACAGCCTCTGTGGCGTGGCGGTAGTGCATGCGACTGCCACGCAGGAGGCGCGGGTTCGATTCCCGCTCAGTGCAAATATTTGTATGCATGAATATGGCTATTTGCATTGGTCTGGGTGTTTCTATGTATAATATGTATGTATTTACAAAAAAAAAGTATATAAGTATGTTTATCCGCATTCTAGATTCCATAACATAAGCTATAAAAGCTTACCATGGGTCTAGATAGCGTTGTGTAAAAATGCTGTGGAATATTTATTTATCTACTTATTTATTTCAACTAAAACTAAAGTGTGTCGTTTCATGCTACAACAAAGAGGCGCAACAATGTCTACATTGTTGCTCCAGCAATGCTATCTGTAGACACATGATCAATCGTCGAACAAATGAAATTATAATTGTATAAATACAATGCAACGTTGTCGAACTTGTTGTGCGCTATGTGTTGTACGACAAAATATGTAGTCTAGTGTATACGAGGCTTAACTATAAATAGAAGAAAACTTTTTTCTCTATACTTCTTTAGATTTGTTGTCAAACATTACATTTGACTTGTAGTCACTTCTGTAATTTTGATGACAGCGTCCACAGGCACTAAAACTTATGTATTTATACTGCATTTATAGACTTTGCAAAACTAATCAATGGTCATGAAGTTGAAAGACTAAAATTAAGGCTTTACTCCTCGAAGATGAACTTTCAAGTGATGTTTGTGGTGCTATCAACCTTGACAGTCTGCGTATATTGTACTATTGAAGAAATCGAAGATATGGAACTGATACAGGAATACAAACAGTTAGGAATGGATGCATACAAAACCGAGAAAGGAAATGCTCTGAAACCAAAGGTTTTACCAGATAAAATACTTTTCAGGTTAGTAGCTAAAATATATTTGTTTGTGAAGCGTATTGTAGAATGATTCATATCGCGACATCTGCATGTAGGGTATTACGGCAGTAGACGAAGACTGTCTACTGCTGTCTGCCTACTCCATAAAGAAAAGGGGTGAGTATATTCATGTAGATTGAGAATCAATTCAGTATACTTCCTACAGTCTCGGGTCCTTTAAGCGGGCGTGAAAAGGCATCTAATGAGGCCGTCAAGCTGAGTGCTACCACTGTTAACATGGTACATGTTTGCGATGGTGACCCTCTACGAGACTATGCCTTTAGCTTAACATCAGGCGAGGTGAAGTCAAATTGACGTGTCCTAGATAAAAAAAAAGTATAACTAAATTGAGATATCTTGAGGATTTCTACATTCATCATAATACGCAGACAGATTTACTTTCGCATTTATAATATTAGTATGGATTGGCAAATTAACTACCGATGATAAAAAAATAAATTAGACTTAGATATACCTATCAAATACATAGGGAAAAAGAATCTTCTTTGGCGGGACTCGAACCCGCAGTCTTTCCCTTACAGGGGGAATGCCTGACCAATTCGGCTACCGATACACGCCCGATATGATTCAAATTTCCCATCTTATACGTCTTTAAGGCGACGTGGCGTCATCTACTGATTTTCTTACGAACTATCGGAATCAATGAATGATGTTACAATCATTTTTTAAACATTGATTATTGATAACTGCGCCCAAACAATTGAAGGAATTTTTACAGCATTAAGTATGCTAACTATACATGCATTCCCCCTGTAAGGGAAAGACTGTGGGTTCGAGTCCCGCCCGAGAAGATTCTTTTTCCCTATGTATTTGATTTGTATAGTTAGCATACTTAATGCTGTAAAAATTCCTTCAATAGATATACCTAGTTCAACCTGAAAATACCCTTATTTTTTCAGCAAAGTATACGAAACATTACCAGTCAAGAACAAAATACAATCAAAGAACATTATGTTTTATGGGAAATCAAAGATATCATCTATCGAAGTATGGGAGCTTGGCAAAACCCAGTGTGCATCCGCAGGCATTTTGGAGGGGGGCGTTGGCACGAACACTGTCAAACTCCAGCTATCCACCGCAAGGGGCAAAGGTTACAATCTCCGGGTTGACATCCGTGGCATTCCATGAAAACGCTCTATGGAGTCGTAACAAGCTGCTGTACATCATCTGCTGCAATTAGCTAAATACTCGAAGCGACCGACCTCATGTCATGTCATTGACATTCCAGTGACGTCACCCAGTCCGACCAATGAGAATCCCTCTATCAAGGCTATCGCAGCGCTGTATTCGCTGTATGCTTAGAGATTGGCACAACTGATCTTGGCTAGAGAGACTCACTATTATTCCCGAAGCGTGACATAGAAATTCAGTCTAAATCTAGTTTCAATCTCTCGATTGTCAAAAACGGTATTCTTGTTACTCAATTTTTAAGAGTGGACATTGAAATCGTAATCTTTTTTCACATTTGGGATATTGAGATTATATCCAAAATGAATTTCGAACCGATTTTTATTACGAGATCTTCCCATTTAGTTTTTACTAGCTAACTCAGCAAATTTCGTACCGCCAATTTTATTCCCCCCGCGTGGCGTCCGATCCCGTTCCCACTGCGTCCTCTACTATATTAAGCATATATTATACATATAAGCCTTCTTCTTAAATTACTCTATGTATTAAAACAAACTGCATCAAATCTGTAGCTTAGTTTGGAAGATATAAGAATATATATGGACTGACAGGTGCGGAAAGCAACTTGCTTTATACTACGTAGTGCTAATCTTCTATAAAATTCTCGTGACACAGTTTTCGTTGCCATACTCCTCCGAAACGGCTTGACCGATTTTGATGAATTTTTTTGTGCTTATCCGGTATCTATGAGAATCGGCCAACATCTATTTTTCATACCCCTAAATGGTGCAGCGGGAACGGGATCTGACGCCGATCGCGGGGCGGGAAAAAATTGGCGGTACGAAGTTCGCCGGGACAGCTAGTATTCTATAAAGATAATATAATTTATATAAGAGCAAAGAGACGCGAGATCATGAGGATATTTACTGTGGAAGTGAAGAAGAAGAATAGTACTGACTTATTTTGATGTTATAGTTTAAATGTGGATATAACGCAATAATATAATATATACAAAATATGGTTTTAATTAAAATAGCTACTATTCCCTGCATCTCTGTACAGTCGCCATAGAAAATCTTCATCATCGTGAACTCGGAGCTCACGGTCCACCTAAAGTCGTTATCGGTATTAGGTACACTAAACATTTGAAGATCTACTTTTTTTTTATTTTGCAGGAAATCCCCACGGATGCTGAGCACCGGAGCCGGAGGGGTTATCTCGGAATCGAACTGACAAACCTGCACGCCGTCTGTGGGTCGTAGTGCCAGGCAGGAGGTGAGGTTGCCTTCGACATATCCCTCGCACCCAGGCTGGCCCTTTTCTTTTTTTTTTACGTAGTGGAATGCGTTTAAGCACTTCGCTCACCCATACGGGGCCGGGGGGGGGGGGGGGGGTTTGTGTGGAACTCCTAGCCTCCGAAGGAGGAGGCCAGACTACCCACTAAACCATCACGGTGTCCGTCGTCACCACATATCGACGATGGCGGGGACAACATCTTCCGCCATCGTCATGTGGGTCGCCCGCCACTGATCGGTGGCAGACCCGTCTCTGGTGCCGCAGAAGAGGAGTCCTTCTGCCACCAGCCTAGGCAAGGGACTCGCGACACGACGTGCGCCTTCAACCTCGAGGCCTATTGTAAGGGCAGCAGACGCCCCCGCGTCTACCGGGGGAGTAGTTGGTGGTACCGCCTCCTCCGAGCCCCGGTTCGCTTGCGGCGCTATGGGAGGGAAAGTGGGTCACATTCCCTCTACCTCTCCGCCGCCTCCTTCTGCGAGATAACCATCTTGCAGAAGGTCTGAACCGCTGACCCAGGCTGACCCTGGGCCATCCCTAAATGACCCTCCTCAGGATGGGGGGGGGGGGGGCGATCGTGTCCCCAAGCACTTTAACCCGTCGATCCCGGTTGTTAGATCTATGCTGCTGGGAACAACACTAAGACGATGCTGATAATGAATCAATTCATATTATTTAGTCATCTTGATCTTACCACATTTATAACAAGGATTTATACTAAGTGTTTTCTGTTGAAGATTTGCTATCACAATGACTCCGAGGATCATAAAGTCAGTTCAAATGATGTCACTCTGTTAAAAGAATGCACCATCACATGTTGTAAAGATAACATTGTGGAAATAATTTAATAAATAAATGTTTGGGTTTTCCTCATCGAAGTTATGTATATCAGTTAGAAATAATCAATTAAGGAAAATGTTATATTATCAATTCTTTTATATTTATTGTCTCATGACATGAACCTGTTAGAATCATAAAAAGTAAAAGGTAACCGCACTTTCTTGAAAAAGAGTATAGGTACTGAATTTAATCAAAGGCAGATTGAGTAAAGGTTCATGAAATGTTGGATTAAACTAGTCTTAGAATGAAGACCGCGAGAAGGCAAAGGGGAGGTTGAACATCCCTAGCAAGATGGGCCGACGACCTGAAAGCGGCGGCTAGGATAGACTGGATGAGGAAGTGGAGTATCCGGAGCAATGGCGCACAATGGAAGTGAGAGGCTGTCCTGCTGTGTTCTGCAGTGGACTATACCATCCAGTAAGAAGGTACAAAAGTAGCCATATGCTCACGGCGGTCTCCTCTCAAGAACGAGAGCTCACATCTAGTGCCATAGGTTGTCAGTTGAGGCGAGGCCGTGCCACCTTAGCTTGCTTTGGTTATCTTTGGTTCTTTACCGGATGACGTCATTACGGATGTTTAGTCTACAAAGAAGTGCACGTACATGCTCTGGTTATCATTTACGATCTGCCGCATTATTCTACTTCACAAAGAGTTCGAAACGCAGTGATAACGTGAGTAGACAGTGAATTTCAATGTGTTGACATAAAATATAGAACTGATATAAAACTAGACCAATTTTAATGTTTCGCCTTAAATCAACTAATACAAATACACGTAGATACGTTTCAAATGGTCAAGCCGAATAAGGATCCAGTTCATATACGTGTTGATAGTCTTTAGATTAACAACGCGGAGATACTTTTACATGAATCAGCAGATAGTAATACCCTTTATCTTTGAGATTGTGATTATCTTTAATATGTCTGTTTTCAGCTCAATATATATATTCGTAGGGTAAGTGACAAAATTCAGTCAATTTGAAGCAATAATAAACAATTATCAAGGTAAGTGTTATTTTTGTGCAAATAATTAACTTAGTCATAATAATGTGTTACGCTAAAATACTACAAAAGGAGCTGTCTTTCAGGAGTTACATTTTACAATGTGCAGCCATTTGACGAACTTTATTGACTAAAAAATAATGTCTAAACACAAAATTAAAAGCAAAATCATCAAATCTTCTTCATTCAAGCATATATTTCAGTTGTATCCTTTACTTTGGAATCAAGAGTCTGATGATCTGGCGCAGCGGTAGTGCGTTTGACAATAACATCGGATGCATGAATATATCTATCAGCATTGGTCTATATGTTTCTATATACGATAGCTAGTTAAGCTATGCTTACTTAGAGTCTAGATAGCACTGTGCAGAATGTCCTAGAATATTTATTTATTTATTTATCATTCTTATAGATGAAGAACCAATTGCTGTTTGTCGTTCTTTTGGCGCTAGCAGTTCTAAATGGCGCCAACAGTGCTGTAGCTCCTGACCTAGAAATAGCAGCCGAGCCTATCGAAATAATTGAATCTGCCATAGAGCCTGGCGCTCCGTCAATCACAAGTAGAAACTTTGCCACAGGAATCGTCGGTTCAGGAGATAGATTGTTGTACAGGTAATAGAACTAAACAATTTTATAACCAATACCTTAACTTATATCAAGTACTTAAATATTATCTACACGTAGGATATTAGTATCTGCCAAATATTTTAGATCTCCTTCTAGGATACTAGATAGATATCTACTTCCTCAAACAAAAACGACTGATCTATCCTACCGAGGGTAACAGATCAGCCATTTTATACGTGACAGAGTATCCAAAGTCCATTTTATTCTTCCTCATGGACTTATGCATCCTATTCCACTTCCTAATAGTATTATCCTTCTTCTTACTCTCCTACTCATATTTTGAGAGTGAAGTTTGTGAATTTCGATGTTTATATAATATAGTTCATGCTACTTTTTATTCCTGAAATATGTTCCCAAGGTTTGCAAGAAGGGAATCAAAATTTCGTCACTTGCTAATGCACCAGGCAGCCGTGGACAACAGCTATTTAAAAATATTGTAGGGATTTTAGTTATATTTGAATTTGTACTTCAACTCTGTCTTAAATTCCACAGGAATTACTTCACCAAATCACCCCTCGTAAACTACATTCAGACGCAAGATATCACATACCGTGGGAATGCTACCACCAGGATTACGTACGTTTCGGCTGTTGAAGTTGGGTATACCCAGTATGCGACTGCTTACATCACGGCTGGAGGCGTCGGCTGGAACAACGTGACTGTCCGACTCTCCACCGCCCGGAGTTATGGGTATTATTTCTCGCTTGACATCTGGGGCCGTTAAGTAAATCTTGTGGAACACCTGAAGAATCGAATGATATTTGGATTCTGGTCGATTCTTGGAATTTTTGTATTTATACGGAGGATTGTTTAATATATTGTCGATATACAACAGAATAATCGTTTTTTATTATTTTGAATGAAATGAAATTAGCATAGAGAAGAGAAATTTGAAGTAATTCAGGTGTGGCTCAATAGCTCAGTTGAAAGAGCATTCCCTCTGTTAGGGAAAGGTTGTGGGTTCAAGTTCCACTTGAGCGCTTCATTTTTCCCGATGTATTTCGATTCATTAGTTTTGTTTTCCTCTACGCAAATGAAAAGAAGAAGTCTTCAATGCTACTGGATCTAGGTGTTAATTGAATTAAAGTACTTTTGTCCGAAAGATAAATTATGTTATTTGTTCTTTATACCTAATTTAGTTTTAGCTATTCACATTGCTTCCAATCTTTTTTAATTTATTACAGTTCACTATAGGATACAACCCACTCCCAATGTGCGCTATTGCCCTCGATCTTCCGCTTTTCGCATCCGGTCTGTCCCAACCACGGAGGACAGAATATGATTAAGTAACGGAGGTGCCCCATTGATATTTCGCCTAATAAAAACGCGTCGCCGAATGCGGGTGTGAAGAGAGACGCGCGGGGTGTCAAAACTCGAAGGACGTCATGGGTATAACGTTCCTAACGAATGAGTCCATTTGACGTTTGGATAGCACGCGACTCGATTGCCTTGCAACAGCTCCGCTATCATTTCCTTCTCCATGGTCCCAACTCACTCTTTCAAGTTGCACATCTGACTAGGGGGCGGCCCACCTTCTGTTTGCTTACTTGAAGTTTCCCTCTTATAAATTGCTTGCTCCAACGGCCATCGGTTCTTTGATGTGCAATATTATTAAAATCTTAGTAGTTTTATTTTTGGCTTCACCAAGACCTTCGTGGCCTAGTGAAATAGGAGAAAGAATAAACAGTTCCAGAGTTACAAGGTGCAATCGAGAACAACGCTAAGACAATGATGACGAATTTTTAACAAACATTTTATGCTATAAAGTCTGTATTGAAAAAAGTTTTCACAATCCGCATATTGCGACGGTATTGAATAAAGTCAAATTATGCTGGAACGTTTTGGCAGTCAGCCAGCAAGCGGAACCCGCGGAACTGACAAATAGTATACCTCCATCTGTCGCCAGATGTTTCACAGACAAATGTACGGAGAAAATTGTAGCTCTTACATCACTTAAGATTGCCGCTGACTTTATTAAGAGGACAAAATTCTTGATAAAATGTTACATACATGTCTGTGATAACTGTTCCGACAGCCTTCGTGATGGAGGAGACGCGGGCTCGATGCCCGCTCAATGCAAATATTTGTATGCATAATTATGGGTATTTGCATTGGTCTGTGCCTCAGAGAGCATGTTAAGCCGTCGTCGGTCATGGTTGCCATATTAACATCTATGGCAGTCGTTACGGGTAGGTGGAGTCCTAAAAGTCCAACAACTGGTCTAGCTGCAACGCTGATATCAGCTTTTAAAGCAGACCCCAGACTTCAAGCTGAAAGCTTCGGATCCGACTGGGATTACCGCTAAGATGAAGAAGAAGACATGTGATAAGTAACTGTTTAATTTGTAATCTAATAAAATGCTTAAAAATTCATTCATAAAGGTGTCTTTTAGTTTTGTTGAGGGAGTTAACACCATCGAAATTTAATTCTGTTTCATAATACTTAGATCACAGCAAGCTACATTTTATTATTTCTTTAAAAGAAACAACGTTTTTATATATGGCAGTTTTGTTCAACGAACTTAGCGGTAAGATGTATTTGGCATGACGCCAGTACCTACGCTAGCCTGACATATCGTGCACCTTCTGTCGCCAGATGTTTCTGATACAACGCACGACCCATCAACCTGGCGAATTTTCCCACTGGTGGGTAAAACGGTCTACCGTTTGTCCACTAGGCAAGTGGCAATTCGTGGACCGACGTATTATAGAATAGAATTATGAACATAAATATGGACATTTGGACGTTTATGACGTGTTAATATACCCCTTCGGTGATTCGAAGCAAGAAACTCTCTCCATGTTATTATTTTGTTTTTGAAATGACTTTTCAACACTTAATTTCAACTAGCTGTGCCCGCGACTTCGTCAGCGTGGAATGTACTTAATAAATTTTTTTTTTTTGTTTTTGGCATTTTTTTTTTAGCCTAAGTTACTCCTTGTTACATAAGCTATCTGCCAGTGAAAGTCCCGTCCAAATCGGTCCAGCCGTTCCAGAGATTAGCCAAAACAAACAGACAGACAGACAGACAAAAATTTTAAAAATATATATTTTGGTATGTGTACCGTATATACATTCATATGCATGTAGTAGAAAGCGGTTATTTTAATATTACAAACAGACACTCCAATTTTATTTATTTGTATAGATAAGTTATAATAAGTTCTACTATTACTGTCACACAGCCTAGTTTTATGTACTACCTATAGAATACTAAGCATAGAATTTATATTTTACTTCAAATAAAACTATAAATACAATAAAATACAACAAATACACAATAAAATAAAGAAGTTAAACAAAAGTAAATAAAAAACCATAAAAAAAGAAAAAATATCTTAGATGGATTCGAACGCGACTCAACTAAGTTATAAATCCACCGCAGACGTACTGAGCCACAGTTACCATGAAATCGTAGTGTGAAATAGACGTTTACATATTATGTCATAAAAACATTCTGCCCCATTCCTTATTATAATAACGTGATGATATTTTATGAAAGCCAGAGGCTTTTTACCGAACCAGCTGCTTACTAATTTGTTGGATTCGAGAGAAAATCGTTCGAGAATAATGTGAATTCTATCGAGACACGTGCTGTGCCGAAGATTCTGCAGTAACCTGACCTGACTTGGCTGAGATTTATAACTCTGGCCTCTCGAAGTTCTTCAGATTCCTATGACCGAAATAATATCTTCTTGTAAGCATTGTTGCTTCTTTATTGGTTCGATCTATTCACACAATCAGAATTTTTTAGCCGTGATATGCTATTATTGACATAACTTTTTTATTTATGAACCGATTTCAATAAAACAAACACTAAATGTTAAGTGAAGCCTAACAAAATATATTATTGAAAACCGCAACCAAATCCGTTCAGCCCATTCTGAGATTAGCGTGCACAAACTCACAGACAAACAGAGAAACAGAGAAACAGAGAAACAGATAAACAGATAAACAGACAAACAGACAAAAATTCCAAAAAACGTTGATTTGGCTTCTATTACGTTTATAAAGTCCCCCTATAACAATTTTTCTCATTTCCTTTCCATGTACAGACATCGATCGTTTACAGATTTATTATATGTATAGATTAAGACGCAAGTGTAAAACGTAAATGCAAGTGATTATCTAAATCACATTGTATTTTTATTTCTTCACGAATAATAAAATTGTGAGATTTTTTTTCCACAACACTCAACAACGTTCTACACAACGCCAACAACGCTATCTAGACCCATGGTAAGCTTAACTAGCGTGTGTTGCGGAATCTAGAATGCGGATAAACATACATACATACTTTTTTTTCGTAAATACATATGTACATATTATATATCATAGCAACACCCAGACCAATGCAAATAGCCATATTCATGCATACAAATATTTGCACTGAGCGGGGATCGAACCCGCACCTCCTGGCGTAGCAGTCGCGTTCACTACCGACACGCCACAGGGGCTGTCAGATTCTGTGCGCACAATGTTATTTGAATTACATATTTTCATTCTGTGTACATTTCCGAGTACCAAATATCAGAACAGTCGGTTAACTGGAAGGGGGTAAAAGAACGAAATCATGATCATTTTGAGCACTTTGTTCGTCAACATGTTTCTGGTGCTGACTGTACCTCTTGTAAATGTTACTTTACTTATTTATATTATAAACAAGTTTTCCGTTCCTTTATTCTCGGTAATTTTCATGACGTATCTGCCTTAGGTATTGTAAGTAGTAATTGTGAAAGTAACTCTGTCTGTTTGTTACGCTTTCACGTCTGAACCACTAAACCGGTGTTGATGAAATTTGCCACAGAGATAGACTAGGCTTAGGAAAGAACATAGGCTAACTTTTATTGCAAAGAAGGGGTTAAACACATAACATATCATAAGACTTTATGTTATGATATGTACCTGAATTTCTAACTTCTTTCTATTAAAATGTAATGAAAACAATTTCATTACAGTTTTTCAATTACTCTGCAGAAAGTCATTTAATTTTTAACCGACTACGGCGAAGCCAAAAGGAGGGTTATGATTTAGACAGGCTATGTATGTATGCATGTATGTATGTATGTTCATTTGTTCCCTCATAGCTCCTCAAATGCTTATTAGAACTGGACAAATGAGGTATATTTACAAGTGGCTTGATCGTCCGATGGTTATAGGCTATATGACGTGCCACCCAATCTTGTTTGGCGCCCTCTAGCGCTCATAAGGTACTGTATTAAAAAATAAATTGGAGATAAATATGCCGTGATTGGAATCAAATGAAAGTGCTTAATGAGCACATTTCAAATATGTATAAATTATTAGCTTTACCTCACCTAAAAATAATTTAAATAAAAAGTAAAGTTTAAACTAAAACCCGACTACCGAAAAATCACGCTTTAAAAAGTGATAAACAAGAAAATATCAAGGATAGCCGTGGTCGTATGCCACTTACTCTAACAAAACAATATATTCTAGGGAAAAGTGGCATACGAACACGGCTATCCTTGATATTTTCTTGTTTATCACTTTTTAAAGCGTGATTTTTCGGTAGTCGGGTTTTAGTTTTGAACTTTACTCACATTACCTTAAAAGTCTATTATTTAATGCCGTTTTCTGCAGTGGCGGTGGCACCACAATAGTTTGAATTTAGCAGAATCGAGGCCCTGATGAAATTTAGTACACCGATAGATTGAAGCTTAAGAAAGGTCGTAAGCTGTGTTTGGTCGACATAACCGATATCCACGCGGGCGGAGCCGTAGGAAACAGGCAGTAAGTAATAAAAGATATGTATATCGAAAACAATAATATTGTATGAAGATTCTACAAGTGTCAACACTCTTGACATGAGTTGCAACCGTTATCAGTGAATCACTGATAAGGCCTCTCTTGTTCGTTATCTCTCCAATATAATATAGGTACGTACTAGTTACAATATCTACCTACTTCCAGTGTTCAAAATTCAATCACAGTGCTAACTCGATCAAAGAAATACCTAAGTACTGAGAAAATTATCAAGGTGAGTTTTTTAAATACTGGTTGTATGGGGAACTCTCCTGAAGGGAAAAGCCGCCGTAGTAGTTTATTGTAAACTCATTATTTTGCTACATAAAATATACACTCCAAAAGACTTTTATAGTTGACTGTATCAAATCAGCAATGATTTGGAGTGTCGTGCGAGTTGACGAATAGAAAAATATATTAAATTATTTTGTGCCATCTCCCTCGATCGGACGAGTTTATTGCGAGGGAGTTGACGATTAACTCAGTAGTGGAGTTAGGTACGCCTGGTGCCCATTTTGCGAAGTGCCCATTCTGCATCAAACCCACTAAAAGTTTTGCACTTCTAGCTAATCGCATATCTCATAAAAAATATTAATATACACTTTATTGATTGACTGTACCCATTTTTAACTAAATAGCTATACAGGGATGGTTGTTAAATAAGTTTGACCACGAGGAATCGTAATTCCTCATAGTCAAATCAGTTTGACTAAAAAGTTTGACCACGAGGAAGCACCCACATTGACATAAAAAAAATCGATTTGGCCAAAAAAAAACTCCAATCCATAAAATGCACGCGCTTGGCGCTACATGTTTTATTTGTAGTGATGTTATTTTTTTGAAACTGCCTTTTAATCTAGCTTTACTAACACGATAGAGAAGTAAATAACGCAAAGTAAAAAATTAAAAAAAATGACCAAATCGATTTTTTTGCCAATATGTTATGTACCTGGAGTACTACTAGGGGCTTTCGATTCGGGAGCGTTCCCCTTACACCCGGTATAGGACACGTCAATTTGACTTCACCTCGCTGATGGGAAGCTGAAGGCAAAGTCTCTGGAAGGAGGGTCACCATTACTGACATGTACCCATGTTACTGTGGTGACACTCAGCTTGATATCCTCATCAGATGCTTTTTCATGCCCCGCTTAAAGGACTCGGGACTGTAAGACTGAAATACGTGATTTGGTCAGGTTATTAGAGTCACGAAACTGACCACATTCTGGTGGTAAGCTGGGGCGCATCCCAAAATGTCTGCCATTACAGAGGATGTCTCTAGAATAGTGGCCGTACCTTGACAGCCCCAACAGATGTTTTGTCACGCTCCGCTTAATTGACCAGGGGCTGTAGGAAGAAGGAAGTTGGATTAAGAGGTTCAGCGTCTTTTTTCTTTGTCGCATTCATCATCATTTGTTTGTTAGTTTTGTTGAGCGCGTTAATCTAAGGAAGTGGTTCGAATTAAAAACATATTTTTGTGTTGAATATCCATTCATCGAGGAAGATTGGCTTTATATTATCACGCTTCTTAAGTTAATTATCACTACTGTCATAATTTTTTTTTTTTTTTACAACGGACACGTCAATTTGAGAGGGTCACCATCGTAAACATTTACCATGTTAACAGTGGTGACACTCAGCTTGACGGCCTCATTAGATGCCTTTTCACGCCCCGCTTAAAGGACCCGGGACTGTAGGAAGAAGGAAACACGTGAGCTGGCAGGGAATTCCAGGTCTTAGTGGTGCGGCATAGGAATGAATCACTGAAACGCTTGGTTCTAGCAGGTATACTCTGCACCGTAAATGGATGACATCTTAGCCCTGCACGTGTCGTCCTGTGAAGGAAAGGGGAGGGTGGGACTAATTGGAACCTGGAATATATTATGAAGCTAGCTTTTGCCCGCGGCTCCACCCGCGTGGATGTCAGTTATCGCGACCGAACATAGCCTGTGTCCTTTCTCATGGTCGAATCTACTCCTATACCAAATTTCAGCAAAATCGGTTCAGTGGTTTAGCCTTGAAAGCGTAACATACAGTCAGACAGACAGAGTTATTTTCGCATTTATAATATTAAAGTATGGATTAGTATGGATATGGATTATTTATTTATTCTTTCAGATGAAGCATCTAGTATTGTTAATGGTGTTGGCAGCATTGTCTGCTCATAATGATGGAGTGGGCGTACAGTCAGCCTCATTAAGCAGGGCAAACCTCTCTGTGGGCTGGCCAGGTGCTGGGGATCGATTACTGTACAGGTAAATATTTAATTCACACTAGTAGCCATATTGATTTTTACAATTTTAGTATACCTATTAAGACTCAGTGAAGATGATATTAACGATAGTACTAATAGTCTAAGTATGGATGGATCGATGTTTGTAACTCTTTCACGTCCTGTTTTTCTCTGAATTGCCTGAATCAGTCCTTGCTATGCCTGACAATAAATTTAAAACCTTTGTGAAGACCACCTTATGTAAAAAATATATAGGACAGATGATTACCTTAAAGACAAAAATGTCTGGCTTGAGCATGGTGCAGGCCCCTCCTAAATGTTTAAATAGGAACGCGAACTTCTTTATTATTTATTTTTGTTAACTTAGGTTAATTATTTTATTATAAGTTTTTTTTTATATACTTTAATTATCTTGACACGAGACATATGTACATTCGTCCATATTTAGTCTTAAGAACTTATTTTTTGTAAATCGACGTCCATAAAATGCTACAGTGGAGTTTGTTGCGCCGTTTCTTCTCCACTGGTGCCTAGGAAGCGGTGGTAAACTTAGTTTTAAGCAGAATTTGACGTCAAAAAGCTGTAGTAGTGCTACACAATTTTGAATAAATACCTTGAGTTTGAGTTTGAGTTTGAGTCCAAACAGCTGGAGTGATTTCAATAAAATATGGTATAGAGTTAGCTGACATCCTGGATTAACACATACTCTGCGTTTGGTCGCTATAACCGACCTCCACTCAGCCGCGAGCAAAAGCTAGTAGTATACTAGCTGTCGCAACATCGCCCGAGTTAGCTAGCTAGAGTTATTTGCATTCCATTCCCACAACCCGGAAACATGGGAACATTCCCAGCATAAAATGAGGGAATAGAATAGAGCTATTCCACCTCTTTCCGTGATATACAACGTACCTACAAAAAGTGCCTGTTTGACGGCAATAGGTTCAACACTATAACTTGGAACCAAAAATCATAGTTGGCAAATTGTGGGTGTTAATACATCCACACCTTCGGGTATAGCGTGAATGAATGTTATTTATTATGATATTTTCTGAAGTTTACGCGAATGCCACTCATTGAAATAAAACCACTTTTTACGGATTCTATCGCGATATATTTGTTATTATTACTTTTTAACCTGACGTTTCGGCTGCTTTGCAGCAGCCATTTTCATGGTGTGACTCACAATGGTAGTTGTCACATAGTTTGAAGTATAAGTTATCTCAAAATACCCGAATCATGGTGAATTATTGGTGTTCGTACTTACGCTGGTGCGGCTGCTGCCCAACTTGAGGGGCCCGGAGGACTCCTGCAGGAGACTCTACGCGGGTGTCGTGCGGTCCATGGCCCTATACGGGTGGCCCGTGTGGGCGGACACCCTGGAGACCAGATTCATGCCCCTGTTGCGTGCGCCGCAGCAGAGGATGGCTTCCAGGGCAATTAGGGGATACCGCACGATATCCTTTGAAGCGGCGAGTCTCCTAGCCGGATCGCCACCGTGGATCCTGGAAGCGAGATCCCTTGCGGCACTCTATCGTTTCCGTAAGGAGGCGCGGGAGCGGGGATACGATCCCGAGCCCGAAGACATTCGGGCCGAGAGATCCCGGCTCCACAGGATCATGGTGGCGGAGTGGGAGCGACGACTTGAGCAACCACGCGCAGGGCATGCCGTCATAGAGGCGGTAAGGCCCATCATGGGGGAATGGCTAGAGAGGCCACATGGCAGCCTCTCGTATCGACTGACGCAGATTATCACCGGGCACGGGTGCTTTGGGCGGTATCTGCGTCGGATCGAAAAGGAGCCAACGTCCGAGTGCCATCATTGCGACGCGAGCGAGGACACAGAGCTGCACACGCTCACCGAGTGTCCGGCATGGGCCGGACAGAGGCGAGAACTAGTGGCGGCCCTGGGATTGAGAGTTCTTACCCTCGCCTCCCTGCTCGCAGCAATGGTCCGCTGTGCGGACGCGTGGGCTGCCGGCGTCTCCTTCAGCGAGCAGGTAATGGTCGTGAAGGAGACGGCGGAACGGGAGAGGCAGCGTGAGCGACCGAGACTCGCGAACCGCGCTGCCCGCGCGCACAGGCAACTCGGGCGTCGGAGGGCACTGACTGACCTCCGTCCCCCATGAGCGCGGGCCTGGGGGTGACGGGTGAAGCCGCCTGTCACCCCAGCAGAAGCAGGCCACGGCGACGGCGCGCTGAGAAGCGCGCCTCCCCATTCCGGGGGCGAGTCGGGGACACCGTTGTCCCCCCTCCCGAGGAGGGCTAAACCATAAGTGATGGCCCTGGGTCCGCCGGGGTGCGAGGGATATGTCGATGACAACCTCACCTCCGGCCTAGCACCACGACCCACAGTCGGCGTGCGGTTTTAGTCGGTTCGAGTCCGACATAACCTCCCCTTCCGGCTCCGGCAGGGGGGTATCCGAGGGGATTTCCGCACGGAAAAAAAAAAAGGTGTTCGTATTTACGCAGAATGAGCTCACTGTGTTGTTAAGTCCTCACTTTGTTACCAGCAACAAATATATCGCGATAGAATCCGTAAAAAGTGGTTTTATTTCAATGTTATTTATTAATTTAAAAATAAATTGTCAATAGGTTAGTTTTACTAACATTAGTTTATAAGATTATATACATATACTAACAGAATGAACCATGGTCTGAATAAATAAATATATAATTAAATATTCCACAACATTCCACACAACGCTATCTAGACCCATGGTAAGCTTTTATAGCTTGTGTTATGGAATCTAGAATGCGGATAAACATACTTATATACCTTTCTATGTAAATACATACATAATATTATACACAGAAACACCTAGACCAATGCAAATAGCCATATTCATGCATACAAATATTTGCACTGAGCGGGAATCGAACCCGCGCCTCCTGCGTGGCAGTCGCATGCATCGCACGCCACGGAGGCTGTATATATTATTATTATATTTCTTAATTTTTGGTTCCAGGAACTATTTCTCAAAACCCGCTTACCCTAACGCGATACAGTCTCAAGACATCACATACCGTGGCAGTTCGTCTACAAGGATCACTTCAATCCGGGCCACAGAAGTGGGATACTCTCAATATGCTAACGCTTACATAATCGCAGGAGGGGTAGGCTGGAGCAACGCGACAGTAAGGCTAACTTCTGCAAGAGGCTACGGATATTATTATCAAGTTGAATTTTGGGGACGTTAACTTTTATGGTCTCATGTTAAACTAGCTCTAACAACAACTTTTTGGACTTTGATATAATAGGCTATTTGACTAAGTCGTCGATTCTTTCCAATACTGCTTAATATGATAGCTTGTTATAAAAAAATATACCTTGAAAAATAAAATATTGCATATCTAAACTGAAACTATGACTTTTCATTAGTTGAAATTCCCAAAAAAAGTCAAAATATAAACAATCAAATTCAATTCAAATATATAACTTTTTAGAATCCTCATTAAATTGTAAATAACCTTTATTATGAACTATATACGTGTAAACGCAACGTAGACCGAGATAAATGCGATATTCTCTTACACTCCATACATTTGCACTACAAGCTACAGAAGCTTGACGTCACAATTTGTATGTAATAAAACGCTGCGCGACAAATTGAATTTTTCAAAATCAAATATCTTGAAAACTATTTGTCGTACGAAAATTTTACTTAAACTGTTCATTATATTATAAGAAAGTGGTCATTTTCCGAATGTAAAAACTTTTTGAGTATAGTTATGGCAAGAGTTGATAAACGTTTACCTGTAGCAGCTCTCTATATGGATTTGACAAAGGCATTTGACTACGTGGACCACAAGATTCTTATGAAAAAGTTGAATGCCTACGGGATTAGGGGAAACGTATCTAGCTTAATTGAATCATTTCTGACAAATCGACAACAATTGACTATAATTAATAGGATATGTTATAAGTCCAAAACTGACAATCAGTATCACTCAGATGTGAGAAATGTAGTTTACGGAGTTCCACAAGGAAGTACATTAGGCCCATTATTATTTATCATTTATATTAATGACTTCCCATCGGCTACAACATCTTCGATGGTAATGTTTGCAGATGACACTACGGTTGTATATGATAAACCCAGTCTAGATTTAATTCAATCTGATATTAATTGCAGTATCTGGTAGGACGTGTAAAATAGTCCTACCAACTGGTGTGTTTGCACACAGAGCGTATAAGCTCCTATGACCAGCAGTTAGGTAGTAATGAAAAGAAAACACACATGTGACCGCCTCTATGAATAAAAACGCAAGAGAACCGGCACCGACCTGCGTTCCACCTCGTGAGGATTCAGCTGCAGACAGGCGTGGTTCCTGGCACGTGCTGGTGGGTAGGTAATTTTCGACCGGCCGCTTATTTTCTTGAATTTGTCGTTCTCTTCCGATACACCTCACTTACACCGACTTGAGAATGTGGCCAAAGGAACCCATAGAATTACACAGAAAAGGAAACGAGGAGTTGAATTACTCAAACTTCCGTTTGGTGCGGAGCGGGTGAGAGGCACCGTTCAGTGCAGCGTTGAGTCATTGACTGATCAAAAAATGCGAGCGGGTAGATGATCCGCCGTGGTGCTTGAGAGTCTCGCTCGTAGAAACTTCACTCTCAAAATACAGTTCGAAAAATCCGTGCGCAGCGCCATCCATTGGCCCTCCTCAACACTGAGTGGTCAACAAATGAGCGCCAATATTCAAACATTATTCGTTCACAAAAGCGGTTTCCTAAATTACAAAATTGAAACACAATTAAATTATGTGGGAAATAATTAAGAAAGTACATAAGCGCTCCACCATGCACCCGGCTTTGGAACGTCGCAAGACGTTACGAAACAAACAAGCGAACACTGGCTGATTAGAGCCCATAGTGAATTTGTATAACATAATAATACACATAGCTAAAATAACAACTTAGACTAACAATATTCTATCTAAAGTATGTTTAAAGTTTGAGTTAAAAATTAAAGTTTAAGATTCTATTTAGCGTTGTAAGTTATTGCGTTGGGATAGGATACAACCCGTTTACAGCGAGTTTGTAAGTACCAGTACGCGTTTTATATATTATGATAGACATGAGGAGTCCCGGTCCAGTATTACAATTGACAACGTGAAAATGCTGAATTATTAGATCAACAGCGTGATCGCGTTTAGGGAGAAGGACAGGATGTAATCCTGATACAGAATGAGGTTCGATCTTAAATTTAAATCGTGCGAATTTTAAAACGTATGTAATGATGCGTAGTAGTTTCTGCCAAGAAGAAACACGTTGTGCTAATGTACATAACAATGGCGACTCTGTGTGTTTTGTTGTCACACTCAACACATTTGCCTTATGCTCAGGTAAGTCAGAACAGTTGGCGGGAGAGAATGACTTAATAGGCCATTCATCAGGGGGGCCACGGATCCATGCTGGACCGTTCCACCACAAATCATAAGTCAAAAGTTGCGAGGGGAGCATGCCGCGTGATAGACAATCACTCGGGTTAATGTCTCCGGCGACGTGATAAAAATGTTTAGCGTTCAAGTTTTCTTGACACTGAGCGACCCGGTTGCTAACAAAACTCAACCACCGATGTGGTGACGAGTGAACCCATGATAAGGCAATCGTGGAATCAGAAAAGGCGTAAATGCCAGTAATGGGAATGCGTAATGCATAAGAATCACGTACAGTTCTTATTAACTTTGACATAAGCAAAATAGCACATAACTCTAAGCGAGCAAGCGTAGTAATCTTTGTCGGAGTGACCTTTGATTTCGCACACAAAATGCGAGTTTGAATGCCAGATGGGTAGGTACAATGTGCATAAATAACACATCCCATGCCATTCAGGCTGGCATCACAAAATGCGACAAGACGTAATTCGCAATCAACTTCGACACCTATATGTCGCGGAATTTTTAAAGTGTCAAGCAATTTTAATTCTTGAACGAGAGCGGAAAAGCGTGAGCTTATATGCTCTGGAGCAGGGTCATCCCAATCACTCTTACTAAGCCAAAGTTCCTTAATTAACAACTTGGCGTAGAGTATCACAGGTGCCACCAACCCGAGCACGTCACATAGTCGCGCAACTATAGAGAGTATATTTCTCTTAGTGCACTTCTCATCTACCAAGGTGGATGTGAAATAAAAATTATCTCCACACGGCTCCCATGAGAGACCTAAAACCTTTGCGACATGACTGCCAACATCAAACTCAAGCGATTTGCGGTGAGTATTTATGTCAGCGTTCATTGCGATAGGAAATAGCCTAAGATTTAATAATAATAAAAACAGGTCTGCCTGTAAATTGGGACCAATATGTAAAATATTATTGAGCGAAAGACAAGTGTGGGTTTTAGCGCTCGCGTCTAACACAATACGCGGCATCGGTTTGTCATGTCGAACTACTGCGTGATGTGGTATGTAATAACCATCCATAGACAAATTAGAGTCATCAACGAGACCAAGACAACCGTTATCCAAACAATCCCGAATAACCTTATTGTAATTTTCGCGTACGGTTGGTGATTGACGAAGTTTACGCTCGAGCGACAAAAACCGGCGGTGAGCGACGCCGCGTGAGTTCCCTAGTTCAGAGGGATCCTTGCAGAACGGCAGCGCAACAGAATAACGACCTACGTCATCGCGAGTCACAGTAGATGTGAAAATATTCTCGCACTCGGTTTCTTCTGGAGACAATAGGCGTTTCACAGGAACTTCCTCAAGTTCCCAAAAATTTTGCACTAAATCATTTAGTGCTAGCGCAGAAAAGGATGCGGTTGTAGGCACAACAACTTTACGTGGGTAATCACCCATAAGTACATACCCAAACGCGGTTGATAGTACACAAGGGGCACTGGGACCACACTCGACTCTATTTCCTAAGTAAATATACGGGAAGAGCTGTGCACCTAATACTATATCAATGTTTCCTGGAATGTTCCAGCTTAAGTCAGCAAGCGGTAAATCGCGAAGATTTAACTCGCGATCACACTTAATTAATTGCGAGGGCAATTGATCCGTAAGGCTATTCATAACTAACGCATGTATAGTATACTTATGATCTGCATAAATACGAGATTCAATGTCCAAATACACATAGCCTATTATCGTGTGCGAAGTGGAGCCAACACCTTTGACAACAGAATTACTCATTGGTATTATTGGTAAATTTAATAAACGACAACAGGACAATGTTATTAAGTTATTCTGTGAGCCATTATCAATTAGACATCTGACTACAGATTTATTTCCAGTGCTACCTTTAGGGCGAGCATACACCTGAGCGGTTGCCAAGAGAATATCACCCTTATGGCTACAGGCATACGAATGCACAGTGCTTGAAGCGAGCGGTGACTCAGGAGTGGGGCTAACAAGGTCGCACTGGGGCGGCGGGGATGCGGCAACAGTCGTCGCATGCGAGTGCGAATTATTAACATTATTAAATAATGCAATAATTTATGATGTTTTTTCTGACAGAAACAAACTGACGTACTTTTACATTGCGGGAGATTATGTAATGTGCTTAGACAATTCACGCAACCACGCTTAGATTTAATAAACTCATATCTAGCCTTTGCCTTTTGCATATTTTTAAACTGAGCGCAGTTATACAGGTGTCGGTGGTCGCGGCCGCCACATAAACAACATGACGCGTCAACTGCGGCGGGCGCATTCGACTTATTATTAATCGGCACACTGACAACAAACGACTTAGAATTACGCTGTACACGCCTATCATTAGACTGTGGCGTCCCAGCAGTGGACGACTTCGCATATGACGAAGACCGCGGGTTTGACCGTTCAATCATCTTAGCATAATCTTGTACAAAGTCGATCAGCTGTTGCGTCGTAGGTATATCGACACCTCGAACAGAAAGTTCGAAGGCTTGGATGGTTAGCGTGTCCATTTTCCTCAAGGCACATTGTAGAAACATGAAGTCCGTTAAATCATTTATACCTAACTCTTTAAGCGCGGCGATAGAGGAGGAATATATACCTATAAATGAATCAAGTGAGTTCACACTAGGTGAACAATTCTTTAAGTCTAATATATTATTAAGATAATATGAACCTAATGAACGTTTATCTTGGTATTTCTTGACCAAGGCGTCCCAAACTATACTGTAGGTCTCACTTGACGGAACAATACCGGCAGTGAACTTTAATGCGTCATTGTTTAGTTTTGAGAATAGGTATTGCACACGTTGCGAATCAGACAATTGCTTGTTTGAATGAATATTGGCCTTAAAGGACTGATAAAATGTATTCCAGTTTTCAGGGCGTCCGTCAAAACTCGGAACAACAAGCATTTCCAATCCCACTACAGACGCGTTCGAATTATTCGACCCGTGTGAGGCGACCTCCTTGACCTTGGGCGTAGATAATTTATTTCTAATGCGTTTTATTCTCGAATACAATTCATCGAATGAGTCAAGGCAAGAATAGTCGGGCTCCACAGGGGGTTCTAATGATAAATTTAAGCTATTTATTTGATCCACAATCGACTCGAATTTATCGCGAACGTCATCGATGGTCTCGGTCTCAGCCAGAAAATCTTCATTGGCTCGCGTCGTTATATCAAAACACACAACTGATTTCGACGATTTATACCAACGATTAATGCGTGCAAACAATAATTCCTTTTTTTGATTCAACATAATAAGCTGACCTGACGACATGTTTGCAAACCAACGATAGGTAGGACCTACCTATTGAAATATAACAAGAAGATTATCTGTAAGGTACCTACTATAATATAATAGTAATTCAACACAAACAGTTTAGATATACCTACTTTTTATTGAAAATTGTACTACGGCTTATTATATAATAGCGCAAGTAGCACAGCGGA
Organism: Eilema sororculum; assembly: GCA_914829495.1. Classification (NCBI taxonomy): domain Eukaryota; kingdom Metazoa; phylum Arthropoda; class Insecta; order Lepidoptera; family Erebidae; genus Eilema; species Eilema sororculum. The sequence goes on from OU618555.1 coordinate 12,637,909, forward strand.
GCGGGAATGTAACTAACTACGTACCTAGATAGGTAAGTACCTACAAAGTTACGCGTATGCGAATAGAATGATGATTATTTACCAATTAATACGTAAATCACAAACTATTATAAATATCTACCAATTATTACGTAGATTTAGCGTTTTAAATGCAGAATTTACCAAATAATTTACGTAAATCTGTTAGCGAATGAAAGTAATGAAACTAAGATGGCGGAAAGAATTCACCAAAATTACGTGAATCTTTTAATTAAATGAATAGGAAAGAAATATTATTCACCAATAATTACGTGAATATGTTATTTACTGGCCTATCCGGCTCGAAGGACCATAAATTGTGGTAGGACGTGTAAAATAGTCCTACCAACTGGTGTGTTTGCACACAGAGCGTATAAGCTCCTATGACCAGCAGTTAGGTAGTAATGAAAAGAAAACACACATGTGACCGCCTCTATGAATGAAAATGCAAGAGAACCGGCACCGACCTGCGTTCCACCTCGTGAGGATTCAGCTGCAGACAGGCGTGGTTCCTGGCACGTGCTGGTGGGTAGGTAATTTTCGACCGGCCGCTTATTTTCTTGAATTTGTCGTTCTCTTCCGATACACCTCACTTACACCGACTTGAGAATGTGGCCAAAGGAACCCATAGAATTACACAGAAAAGGAAACGAGGAGTTGAATTACTCAAACTTCCGTTTGGTGCGGAGCGGGTGAGAGGCACCGTTCAGTGCAGCGTTGAGTCATTGACTGATCAAAAAATGCGAGCGGGTAGATGATCCGCCGTGGTGCTTGAGAGTCTCGCTCGTAGAAACTTCACTCTCAAAATACAGTTCGAAAAATCCGTGCGCAGCGCCATCCATTGGCCCTCCTCAACACTGAGTGGTCAACAAATGAGCGCCAATATTCAAACATTATTCGTTCACAAAAGCGGTTTCCTAAATTACAAAATTGAAACACAATTAAATTATGTGGGAAATAATTAAGAAAGTACATAAGCGCTCCACCAGTATCAATTCTTTGAGTACTTGGCTTACAGGGCAAAACTTGAAATTGAATATTGAAAAAACAACCATAATGAATTTCGGAAGAAACATAAATGCACATTCACATCTTAATATAAAACATAACGATATTGCAATACAGGAAACTACAGTTACAAAATTTCTTGGGCTACAGATAGAAATCACGTTGGAGTGGAAGGAACAAATCGCAAAAATATGCGGCAAATTAAATCAGCATGCATATGCTTTATATATGCTAAATAAATCAGCAAACCAAGATACCGTTCTTACAGCATATCATGGCCTAGTTGTATCCACCTTGAGATACGGGATTATATTCTGGAGGAATGCAGTGGGCATAGAGTTAGTGTTTAAGGCACAGAAACGATGCATCAGGGCGATTTGTAACTTGCACACTACCGACACTTGTAAACCACATTTCTTAAGATTGAAATTGTTGACAATGCCATCTATGTACATTCTTGAGATGTGCATGTTTGTAAAACGTAATTGGTCGAAATTCTCACAAGTCACTAGTAGCCGCAGATTAGGTACATTGCATATGGTTGCGTGTAAAACAACTATGTATCAGAAAAGTGTGTTCTGTATGGCACCTACAATATATAACAAGTTGCCTAAGTCTATTAGCTCGGTTACAGATGTACAGGAATTTAAAAACAAACTACTCACATTACTGTTAGAAAAAGCATATTATTCTATTAATGAGTACATGAATGAGAAATTTTAATGTTTTACAGATGTTATTGAGCGTTATTCATTTTTAGATTGACATTGTTTTACATTGACATTAGAACATACCTACTAATGAATTAATATTATTATAGATGACATTATGGAAATATTGATATTTTACTGTTATTGTTGAAATGCATTATGTTAAATCTGACATTATTTTACATTGACATTCTAATCACCTATTATATTTTTATTTTATTGATGAAATTGTGGAAATATTAATGTTTTTACTTTATTGTTGAAGTGAATTAGACAATGGTTTAGTTTGACATGCAAATAATTTTATTATATTATATAAATATCTCATGGCATTAGATCACACAAGTTAAAATATGTATAAAGATTATTAATAATTATGAATAGTGGTATAAATGATAATTGAATTGATAAGTGACTTAATGAAATATGTCTACTAACAATATTCCTTAAGTGAAGAACTAACCATATTTAAAAATGTTATACTTATTTAATTTTGTACACCATGTTATATGGTAGGACATAGTGCACTGATATTTAATGAAAGATCTTTTGAAATACCTATGTTCCACAAAATAATACATAAATAAATAAAATAAAATAAATAAAAAAAAAATTGTCAAATAGCCTATTATGATATATTTGTGTGGAACCGATTTTTTTTTCTTAAAAAAAGGTGTAGCTTAAGTTAAAGTTTATAATATCAACTATCGGTCATTGACAGTCCTGTAAAAATCTTGCCAAGCTTTCCAGAGTTTAACCAAGTAAAATTTAAAGACAGGCAGATGGATTTCTTAAAACTGTTTTCTTTTTATAAAATATAGTACACTCATAACAGTTTAATCCTATTACAGACAGACATATAATTTTATTTATTAGTATTGATGTGTTTTATGATAGACAAATAAATTAAAATTAAATTGTAAATGTCTATTTCTTTTATATGTTTGGATCATCATTATCATCTTAGTGTTGCGCCCGGCGGCTCTCACCGTGGAACATGGCGTCCACTTTTTCCTTCTATTCATCATTTAATAGACTTATCTAGACAGGGTTCGAACCCGGGACATCTCGATCGTTTAAACTGACACTTTAACCACTAGGCTAAATAAATAATAAAGAGTATGTTTTGGGTTATATGGCTAATCGCTAGTGACTCCGAGGTTAAGGAGTAGATCTTACGATCGAGACGTTCCGTTTGCAAATCCCGGATGTTTTGGATAGACTATGGAAAAAATAATGAAATTTATTTTCGTGAGTAGAATGTGGAAGGACCTGTGGCTAAAGTGTGGAAAATATATTCCTGCCTACACTATGTGAACTTCTAAAATATTGATCAGAGTAAGAGGACATATTTGTAATTTCAGTTACTAATATTATTTGAATGAATTTTTTATAGCATTTATTATGCTAACTTTTAAGTTCGAAAAACATTGGAAAGAATTAAATGCTCAAGTGAGACTCGAACTCACGACCTTTCCCTTACAGGGGGACTGCTCTGCCAACTGAGCTATTGAGCCACACTTGAATCATTCCAAATTTTCCTTCCCTTTATATCCGTCTATAAGGGCGACGGTGCAGCCATCTACCAACACAATGAATGATTTTTCAACTATTTTTAAACATTGAATTTTGATGACTGCGCCCAAATATTTGAATGAATTATTTGAATTATTTGAATGAATGAGTTTTTCGTACTAATATTATTTAAAAAAATAACCAGAGTTCGACGGCCTGTGGCGTAGTGGTAGTAAAAGCGGTTGCTATGCAGGAGGCGCGGGTTCAATTCCCGCTCAGCACAAATATCCGTCGGTACCGGTTACCATATGAACATTTATTGCAGTTGTTACGGGTAGTTGGAGCCCAAAACGTCTAATAATAACTGGTCCAACTGCAATGTTTCGATATCGCCTTTGGGTTTCGGAGGCAGTTGCTTCACAAAAAATATCGAAGTTTAGCCAAAACCACAGTTAGACTGGAAATCGGACCCCAGACTCCAAGTTGCAAAGCTTCAGATGCGACTGGGATTAACGTTAGAATGAAGAAGAAGCCAGAGTTTGAACATATGAACCCTCAAACGCCTCAGCCATTAACGATACTACCACATTAAATCAATCATCAATAAAAAATCCGGAATTTCATTAATCATATAATCTTACATTATGTGGACTTACTTTTGAAACCTGTCTGCCTTGACAGCAACATATACAACGGATCTCGTCTCAAAATTGATGTTTAATTGACTAGACTATAAATTTATTATAGAAAAGTAATAGGTATACCCCGCAGTTTCACTCGTGGCCCTCTTTGATTTAGTGCCGACGCAGACTCGACTCGTATCACAGGTCAACTTACCTGTCAGCTGATACACCTGACCGGCTGTAGGCTGTAGGCCCCGATGTATGCTTTCCTTTCATGGCTAGGCAATCAAGTAGTCGTGGGAACCTTAACCTTCTACCCTTAACTATCGAAATTGGACTTCTTTGAGTCGGAGTGATGAGCAGGTAACGTTCCTATTTTCTCAATGGGTGAAACTGGCCGATTCGCAGTATTCTATAGGTTATAGTGCAGTTGTTTGTTAAAGCGACATGTGTATCCGTTGCCACACTTAGCACAAAACTCAATGGTACGTTATCTGTCGCCGTTTACAATAGAACTGGCCTTATTGTGATTAAAGGATATAATAAAAATTTGATTATTTATGTCCTTTGTGAAGATTTTTTTATCTCTTAATAAACTGGTTGTATTCTCTAGTGCCAAATATCAAAACTAGTTCTACTAGGGCATTAACTAAGACATCTTGTAGAAACTAATATTACCTAACTGGTGTTATAGCGTTTCAAATATAAGATAACTAGAATTGTACCATAATGTTATTCGAAATCGTAAATATCGGCAAGGTTCTTTTTCATTGTTTGTATTTATTAACATAATTAAAATGAGGCAATGCAATATAATAAAGTCAATGTCACTATAACTTTGACCATTTATTAAATATTAGACACAGTTAATAGGCACCATGTACAATTAAGAGGATCATATCAGATTTGCGTCCCCACATCGAAACGTGCCAATCAGGCTATCTGGGAGCTGGTGGCCCAAGGGAAAGAGTCAACGCATATCCATTCAATGGAGATGCTTAATATTTTGTTTATTTTTTATTTATTACTTGCACTTACGTGGTGTTATTCGCATAGAATTATTACACCAAGCTTTGACACTACAAACAAGTTATGATATTTATTACTTTAAAAAAAACTATTCTAGGTTCGGACAAGTTAACTAGTGGTCATCAAACAGGATATACAAGTCAAATTAATGAGCTTTGTGATGATATATAAGTCGTGAATTTATGAAGTTTCGTGAGTATTTCGTTCTATCATTCGATCGATGTTAAAGAAACAGTAATGAAATATTTATCAGTATTGTTATTCTGTGTTTCAATCTTTAATAAAACTTACAGTTGTCCAAGACATACACTTAAATCAAAAGAAAATGAACTTAAAATATTGGAACACAACAATCATAGTCCTCATAGTAATGACATTGGTAACATAAAGAAGCTGCAAGATGAAGTCGGGATCTTGAAAATAAAATGCCACGGCTTCAAAGGTGTTTCCATTCAGTGTTGGGACTCATCATACATTTGCAGAAGTACAGGATATATAGCAGGATGTCCCTGTTGGACGTTTGAAATGAAATATGAAAATGTAACTACAGCAAGATTGAGATTTAATAAGTTTTAGCCAAATGGCGTGAACGATACAAAGTATGATTATCAATTTGAAGACAGTGAAAGGCGTCAAGGCAAAATTTTGGAGGTGTGTGACTATGTTTCACCTCCGTGGCCTTCTTATTACATTTATGATGGCAGTGCAGGATTGACTGGGTTCACTCATTGTATTCAAAATTGGAAAATAAACTGCTTTTGTTCATCAACACAGCGTACTAACCATCCTAAAAATATATTTCAATCGGGTAAGAAAAGTGATAAAACAGTACGTGACCCAAAACATCACCTGGAATTGTGTGGCGATAAAATCAAATATAACTGCAGTAATGTTAAGGACAAAGGTGGTGAATGTTCCTGCTGGAATTATAATACCACTTATGCGAAGAATGGAGTGAGAAACACTGTATCATCTACTAACAGAGGTAGTAACAGTTATTTAACACGAAGTATATCCAAAATTAATGTAGTTATATGTACACAACCGTATCTTCATTGTACTGATGAGAGCCTTGTTCAAGGTTGTCCATGTTGGGAAAATGAGATAGACAAAAAAGATGCTCACAGTATAACTTATGACGCCCACAAAACAACTAGATTTGAAGGTAGTATTAGAAGGGAAAATGTCAAAAAACTTGATCTTTCTTTTCAAAGGGTCTGCAAACAAAAAGATTTTAGTGAAGCTTTTCCTACTCTACGTGCTCCTTTTCATATAGCAACATTTACTCATTGTATTAATAAAAAAGTTATAGAATGCTATTGTCTCTCTACGGCAGTTGCACCCGTACTTAAAACTGTGAATTGTCCTCCTCCTCTAGTTGCAGCGAACAGTAGATGTGTGAAACCAATTCCAGATTGAAAAATAAACTATGTACCCATTTACATTTTTACTATCCTTTTGTCATGTCTAAGTAATATGAAATATTGTGACAACATCCATCATGTTCTCTTTAACTCATTATTAAAACCAGATACCACTTAGATCATCCTAAACAGGTTTTTATTTTTATCCCCACATACATATATTTGAGCATTTTGCTGTTTGCGAATATTCCGTTGCTTTATTTGCGATAGCAAAGATCATAGAGAAACCGACATAAAATATCTCTCGTTATTGTTACTTTGTGCTTCAATTTTCGACAAAAGTTATAGCAAGACCTGTACTGAATAATCGAGACACTAATATTTTAATTTAGTATTACATACAGGTTCTATCTCTGTTTTGTGCTATAAAATATATTTAAGACAGGTTATTATCGATACCCAAAACCTGTTGCTAATTGATATGACAACGTCAAATGCGCTGTAAAAACTTGGGAGGAATAAAAAAAATGTAGGTGTATCTGGAAGCACGGTAGTGCACCACCAAGTCAAGCAAGCAAAAAAAGCGGCACGGCCGTACTTTCATTTTCTTGAAGCAGTTCAGGCCATTTTCGACCCCCTGTAACTTCGTTGTGGATAAAACTAGAAACCTGAATTTAATCAGTAACCAAGTAGCCATTGTATAAACTCGGTATGTTTAAAATTTTATTTAATTTGAACCAGTAGTTTAAGAATTATAACGAGTCAAAGTTTCTTAATTTTGTCTCTCAGTCACTCAATAACTGACTGACCGATCAAAATTCTAAGGCACTTCTAGCCTACAAAGAAGCTTAATAATTTAGAATGTAATTAGTGTTTAGTGTATAAATCAAGGAAAAACTAAAATATTTACATAAATGTATTTATTAATTTATGAATATAATAATAATGAATATAATAATAAAGGTCTCAATACTTTATATAGCTATAATGAGTATGCAACATTTAAAATTGGCTAAACTAAAAATTATTAAATTTAATTAATTTTCAAATTGGCTAAACTTTCCCCTTATCTACTCTCCTGTACACTTGGCTCTACCCTCTATCTATCTATATATTTTTAATTTCAGTCTAGTTTTCTAGATACATTAACTGCATAAATAATTTTGTAATCTATATATATAAAATCACATGTCCCGACTGACTGACTGACTGATTCATCAACGCAGAGCCTAAACCGCTGGACCTACAAACTTGAAATTTTGACAGTAGTTGCATTTTATGATGTAAACATCCACGAAGAAAGGATTTTGGGAAATTCTGCTACTAAAGGGGTAAAATAAGGGATGGAAGTTTGTATGAAAGTCCGTCATTTTCAGAGCTAGATGCACAAAATTTCATAAACCTGTGTCTTTTAAGAAATAAATGAACACCTGTATCAGCGTTTTTCAAAATTTAACTACTAAGACGGTAAAATAGGTGATAAACGTTTGTATGGAAACACCGTCTGACTGACTGATTCATCAATGCAGAGCCTAAACCGCTGGACCTGCAAACTTGAAATTTTGGCAGTAGATGCATTTTATAATGTAAACATCCAGTAAGAAAGGATTTTCGGAAATTCTGCTACTAAAGGGGTAAAATAAGGGATCGAAGTTTGTATGAAAGTCCGTCATTTTCAGAGCTAGATGCACTAAATTGCATAAACCTGTGTCTTTTAAGAAATAAATTAACACCTGTATCAGCGTTTTTCAAAATTTAACTACTAAGACGGTAAAATAGGTGATAAACGTTTATATGGAAACACCGTCTGACTGACTGATTCATCAATGCAGAGCCTAAACCGCTGGACCTGCAAACTTGAAATTTTGGCAGTAGATGCATTTTATAATGTAAACATCCAGTAAGAAAGGATTTTCGGAAATTCTGCTACTAAAGGGGTAAAATAAGGGATGAAAGTTTGTATGAAAGTCCGTCATTTTCAGAGCTAGATGCACTAAATTGCATAAACCTGTGTCTTTTAAGAAATAAATTAACACCTGTATCAGCGTTTTTCAAAATTTAACTACTAAGACGGTAAAATAGGTGATAAACGTTTGTATGGAAACACCGTCTGAAAGCCGCGGGCAACAGCTATCTATATATATAAAAATCAATTGCTGTTCGTTTAGTCTCGCTAAAACTCGAGAACGGCTGAACGGATTTTATCTTATCTTGGTCTTGAAATGTTCGTGGAGGTCTAGGGAAGGTTTAAAAGGTGAGAAAAATTCGAATAATTGCCGGGAAATGCCTAAAAACAGCAAATCTTTTTGACAGAACGAAGTCTGTCGGGTCCGCTAGTCCGCTATAAATATATAGGATTACAAAGTCACATTTGCAGTTAATTAATCAGTGTACCTGTATATTAAATAATGGAATAATAGGTGTATCAAAAGTAACTTGTAAAATGGTGAACGGAATAAAAAAAAAGCAAGAATGGGAGCATTAAGTAGAGAAAATTGCCCACAATTGCATAATTACTTACTTAAGGATTAACTTGAACCGAGACGTTTTGACGAGTCCGTCAAAGAAATTGACTTGGCAATCGCACTAAACAATCTAATATTATAAGTATTACTCGTGGGATATATTGTGTTATCATGCGCTGGCCGAATCAATATAATATAATATACTAGCTGTCCCGGCGAACTTCGTACCGCCAATTTTTTCCCGCCCCGCGATCCGCGTCAGATCCCGTTCCCGCTGCACCATTTAGGGGGATGAAAAATAGATGTTGGCCGATTCTCATAGATACCGGATAAGCACAAAAAATTTCATCAAAATCGGTCAAGCCGCTTCGGAGGGGTATGGCAACGAAAACTGTGACACGAGAATTTTATATATTGGATATACTTGCTTAAAACGTTAAGGATTTTTGATATTGACATGGTCCCTATAAGATGTTGTTAGGTTAAGGTTAAATAGACTTGGTATTTAATTTATCTCACAACTTTTTACGATAGAACATCTGTGTTGTGCTTGTGAGACTTCATTTTTTGACAAGTATTGTTATTTTTATGGGATCGTTTATTAACTAGTAATCATAAACTTCTTCTACACATTTCTCATCCACTTCAATTAGGTCACTAGAGCAAGTCATAGTTGTTAATGAAGCCTTTTCTTCAAATGGTGCGTCAGTTTGTGGATCTGTACAATTAGTATAGCACCATATAACTCCATTTTTATGACAATGAGTAAAAGTTGCTATGTCATCAGCTTGAGGAAAAACATCACGTAAGTTCTTATGTCCGCAGATCCTTTGATAACCAAGATCTTGTAGATTCTCATCTTCGCTTTTAGTAGCTCCAAATTTTATGCTCATATGTCCGCTGTATATTATACCTTCATCATTGGCTTCCAATACCTCATATTGCCAACATGGACAACCTTGAACAAGGTTTTCATCATAACAATGCAGATACGGATGTGAACAGATAACTACATTAATTGTGAATTTATCTTGTTCCGCATAAGTGATATTGTAATCAAAACAGGAACAACCACCAATTTTTTCCTTATCATCACTGCAATTATATTTCATTTCTTTGCGACACAACTCCAGGCCACGTATTGTTTTATGATTTTGCTTATCCGATTCCAACATATCTTTAGGATGGTTTGAACGCTGCGTGGATGAACAAAAGCAGTCTATGTTCCAGTTTTGAATACAGTGAGTGAACTCAGTCAATCCCGCATGCTCATCATAAATGTAATAAGAAGGCCATGGAGGTGAAACTAAATCACATATATCCAGTATTGTGTCCTGTTGCCTTCCTCTTTCTCCTTCAGTTATTAGATTCACACCATTAGGGTGAAACTTATTAAACTTCAATCTTGCTGTAGTCACATTTTCGTATTCCATCTCAAACGTCCAACAGGGACATCCTGGTAAATATTTTATACTTTCACAAATATATGATGCATCCTGGTGGAGCGCTTATGTATTTTCTTAATTGTTTCCCACATAATTTAATTGTATTTCAATTTTTGTAATTCAATAAACCGCTTCTATGTATCGAATAATGTTTGAATATTGGCGCTCATTTGTTGACCACTTAGTGTTGAAGAAGGCCAATGAATGGCGCTGTGAATGGATCTGTTCGAACTATATTTTGAGAATGAAGTTTCTACGCGAGACTCTCAAGCACCACGGCGGATCATCTACCCGCTCGCATTTTTTAATCAGTCAGTAACCCGCACCCAGCATCGAAAGATGTCTTTGACTCACGCGCTCCGCACCAAACGGAAGTTTGAGTTATTCAACTCCTCGTTTCTTTCTGTGTAATTCTATAAGTTCCTTTGGCCACATTCTCAAGTCAGTATAAGTGAAGTGTATCGGAAGAAAACGATAAATTCAAGAAAGTCACCGGACGGTCGAAAACATACCTACCTACCAGCACGTGCCAGGAACCACGCCTGTCTACAGCTGAATCCTCACGAGGTGGAACTCAGGTCAGTGCCGATTCTCTTACGTTTTCATTCATAGAAGCGGTCACATGTGTATTTTCTTTTCATTACTACCAAACGCCAGGTCAGAGGTTCTTAAACGCTTTGTGTGCAAACACACCACATGGTCAGGACTATTTACACGTCCCATCACAATTTATGGTCCTTACGAGTCGGATAGGCCAGTAAATAACATATTCACGTAATTATTGGTGAATAATATTTCTTTCCTATTCATTTAATTAAAAGATTCACGTAATTTTGGTGAATTCTTTCCGCCATCTTAGTTTCATTACTTTCTTTCGCTAACAGATTTACGTAAATTATTTGGTAAATTCTGCATTTAAAACGCTAAATCTACGTAATAATTGGTAGATATTTATAATAGTTGGTGATTTACGTATTAATTGGTAAATAATCATCATTCTATTCGCATACGCGTAACTTTGTAGGTAAGTACCTATCTAGTTACGTAGTTACTTACATTCCCGCTCCGCTGTGCTACTTGCGCTATTATATAATAAGCCGTAGTACAATTTTCAATAAAAAAGTAGGTATATCTGAACTGTTTGTGTTGAATTACTATTATATTATAGTAGGTACCTTACAGATAATCTTCTTGTTATATTTCAATAGGTAGGTCCTACCTATCGTTAATTTGCAAACATGTCGTCAGATCTCGAGACGAAGCTTATTCTGTTGAATCAAAAAAAGGAATTATTGTTTGCTCGCATTACCCGTTGGTATAAATCGTCGAAATCAGTTGTGTGTTTTGACATAACGACGCGATCCAATGAGGAATTTTTGTCTGAGACCGAGACCATCGACGACGTTCGCGATAAGTTCGAGTCGATTGTGGATCAAATAAATAGCTTAAATTTATCATTAGAACCCCCTGTGGAGCCCGACTATTCTTGCCTTGACTCATTCGATGAATTGTATTCGAGAATAAAACGCATTAGAAATAAATTATCTACGCTCAAGGTCAAGGAGGTCGCATCACACGGGCCGAGTAATTCAAGCGCGTCTGTAGTGAAATTGGAAATGCTTGTTATTCCGAGTTTTGACGGACGCCCTGAAAACTGGAATACATTTTATCAGTCCTTTAAGGCCAATATTCATTCGAACACACAATTGTCTGATTCGCAACGTGTGCAATACCTATTCTCAAAATTAACCAAAGACGCATTAAAGTTCACTGCCGGTATTGTTCCGTCAAGTGAGACCTACAGTATAGTGTGGGACGCCTTGGTCAAGAAATACCAAGATAAACGCTCATTAGGTTCATGTTATCTTAATAATATATTAGACTTAAAGAATTGTTCACCTAGTGTGAACTCACTTGATTCATTTATAGGTATATATTCCTCATCTATCGCCGCGCTTAAAGAGTTAGGTATAAATGATTTAACGGACTTCGTGTTTCTACAATGTGCCTTGAGGAAAATGGACACGCTAACCATCCAAGCCTTCGAACTTTCTGTTCGAGGTGTCGATATACCTACGACGCAACAGCTGATCGACTTTGTACAAGATTATGCTAAGATGATTGAACGGTCAAACCCGCGGTCTTCGTCATATGCGAAGTCGTCCACTGCTGGGACGCCACAGTCTAATGATAGGCGTGTACAGCGTAATTCTAAGTCGTTTGTTGTCAGTGTGCCGATTAATAATAAGTCGAATGCGCCCGCCGCAGTTGACGCGTCATGTTGTTTATGTGGCGGCGGCGACCACCGACACCTGTATAACTGCGCTCAGTTTAAAAGTATGCAAAATGCAAAGGCTAGATATGAGTTTATTAAATCTAAGCGTGGTTGCGTGAATTGTCTAAGCACATTACATAATCTCCCGCGATGTAAAAGTACGTCAGTTTGTTTCTGTCAGAAAAAACATCATAAATTATTGCATTTTGATAATAATGTTAAAAATTCGCACTCGCATGCGACGAGTGCTGTCCCTTTCTCGCCGCCCCAGTGCGACAATATTAGTCCCATTCCTGAGTCACCGCTCGCTTCAAGCACTGTGCATTCGTATGCCTCTAGCCATAAGGGTGATATTCTCTTGGCAACCGCTCAGGTGTATGCTCGCCCTAAAGGTAGCACTGGAAATAAATCTGTAGTCAGATGTCTAATTGATAATGGCTCACAGAATAACTTAATCACATTGTCCTGTTGTCGTTTATTGAATTTACCAATAACACCGATGAGTAATTCTGTTGTCAAAGGTGTTGGCTCCACTTCGCACACGATAATAGGCTATGTGTATTTGGACATTGAATCTCGTATTTATGCAGATCATAAGTATACTATACATGCGTTAGTTATGAATAGCCTTACGGATCAATTGCCCTCGCAATTAATTAAGTGTGATCGCGAGTTAAATCTTCGCGATTTACCGCTTGCTGACTTAAGCTGGAACATTCCAGGAAACATTGATATAGTATTAGGTGCACAGCTCTTCCCGTATATTTACTTAGGAAATAGAGTCGAGTGTGGTCCCAGTGCCCCTTGTGTACTATCAACCGCGTTTGGGTATGTACTTATGGGTGATTACCCACGTAAAGTTGTTGTGCCTACAACCGCATCCTTTTCTGCGCTAGCACTAAATGATTTAGTGCAAAATTTTTGGGAACTTGAGGAAGTTCCTGTGAAACGCCTATTGTCTCCAGAAGAAACCGAGTGCGAGAATATTTTCACATCTACTGTGACTCGCGATGACGTAGGTCATTATTCTGTTGCGCTGCCGTTCTGCAAGGATCCCTCTGAGCTAGGGAACTCGCGCGGCGTCGCTCACCCCCGGTTTTTGTCGCTCGAGCGTAAACTTCGTCAATCACCAACCGTACGCGAAAATTACAATAAGGTTATTCGGGATTGTTTGGATAACGGTTGTCTTGGCCTCGTTGATGACTCTAATTTGTCTATGGATGGTTATTACATACCATATCACGCAGTAGTTCGACATGACAAACCGATATCACGTATTGTGTTAGACGCGAGCGCTAAAACCCACACTGGTCTTTCGCTCAATGATATTTTACATATTTGTCCCAATTTACAGGCAGACCTGCCTTTATTATTATTAAATTTTAGGCTATTTCCTATCGCAATGAACGCTGACATAAATACTCACCGCAAATCGCTTGAGTTTGATGTTGGCAGTCATGTCGCAAAGGTTTTAGGTCTCTCGTGGGAGCCGTGTGGAGATAATTTTTATTTCACATCCACCTTGGTATATGTGAAGTGCACTAAGAGAAATATACTCTTTATAGTTGCGCGACTATTTGACGTGCTCGGGTTGGTGGCACCTGTCATACTCTACGCCAAGTTGTTAATTAAGGAACTTTGGCTTAGTAAGAGTGATTGGGATGACCCTGCTCCAGAGCATATACGCTCACGCTTTTCCGCTCTCGTTCAAGAATTAAAATTGCTTGACACATTAAAAATTCCGCGATATATAGGTGTCGAAGTTGATTGCGAATTACGTCTTGTCGCATTTTGTGATGCCAGCCTGAATGGCATGGGATGTGTTATTTATGCACATTGTACCTACCCATCTGGCATTCAAACTCGCATTTTGTGTGCGAAATCAAAGGTCACTCCGACAAAGATTACTACGCTTGCTCGATTAGAGTTATGTGCTATTTTGCTTATGTCAAAGTTAATAAGAACTGTACGTGATTCGTATGCATTACGCATTCCCGTTACTGACATTTACGCCTTTTCTGATTCCACGATTGCCTTATCATGGGTTCACTCGTCACCACATCGGTGGTTGATTTTTGTTAGCAACCGGGTCGCTCAGTGTCAAGAAAACTTGAACGCTAAACATTTTTATCACGTCGCCGGAGACATTAATCTGAGTGATTGTCTATCACGCGGTATGCTCCCCTCGCAACTTTTGACTTATGATTTGTGGTGGAACGGTCCAGCATGGATCCGTGGCCCCCCTGATGGATGGCCTATTAAGTCATTCTCTCCCGCCAACTGTTCTGACTTACCAGAACATAAGGCAAATGTGTTAACAAAACACACAGAGTCGCCATTGTTATGTACATTAGCACAACGTGTTTCTTCTTGGCAGAAACTACTACGTATCATTACATACGTTTTAAAATTCGCACGATTTAAATTTAAGATCGAACCTCATTCTGTATCAGGATTACATCCTGTCCTTCTCCCTAAACGCGATCACGTTGTTGATCTAATAATTCAGTATTTTCACGTTGTCAATTGTCATACTGGACCTGGACTCCTCATGTCTATCATAATATATAAAACGCGTACTGGTACTTACAAACGCGCTGTAACCAAATTGTATCCTATCCCAACGCAATAACTTATAACGCTAAATAGAATCTTAAACTTTAATTTTTAACTCAAACTTTAAACATACTTTAGATAGAATATTGTTAGTCTAAGTTGTTATTTTCGCTATGTGTATTATTATGTTATACAAATTCACTATGGGCTCTAATCAGCCAGTGTTCGCTTGTTTGTTTCGTAACGTCTTGCGACGTTCCAAAGCCGGGTGCATAGTGGAGCGCTTATGTATTTTCTTAATTGTTTCCCACATAATTTAATTGTATTTCAATTTTTGTAATTCAATAAACCGCTTCTATGTATCGAATAATGTTTGAATATTGGCGCTCATTTGTTGACCACTTAGTGTTGAAGAAGGCCAATGAATGGCGCTGTGAATGGATCTGTTCGAACTATATTTTGAGAATGAAGTTTCTACGCGAGACTCTCAAGCACCACGGCGGATCATCTACCCGCTCGCATTTTTTAATCAGTCAGTAACCCGCACCCAGCATCGAAAGATGTCTTTGACTCACGCGCTCCGCACCAAACGGAAGTTTGAGTTATTCAACTCCTCGTTTCTTTCTGTGTAATTCTATAAGTTCCTTTGGCCACATTCTCAAGTCAGTATAAGTGAAGTGTATCGGAAGAAAACGACAAATTCAAGAAAGTCACCGGCCGGTCGAAAACATACCTACCTACCAGCACGTGCCAGGAACCACGCCTGTCTACAGCTGAATCCTCACGAGGTGGAACTCAGGTCAGTGCCGATTCTCTTACGTTTTCATTCATAGAAGCGGTCACATGTGTATTTTCTTTTCATTACTACCAAACGCCAGGTCAGAGGTTCTTAAACGCTTTGTGTGCAAACACACCAGTTTGGCAGGACTATTTACACGTCCCACCACATCCCAACACTTCGGCGAAATACTTTTAAAGTCCTGGCATTCCGTTTTCAAGAGCTCGATCTCATCTCGTAGCTTTTTTATATTATTGACGTCACTATGTGTTTGTGTATGTGTTCTACTGTCATATTTTAACATGTCAAGTTCAAATTCTTTGATTTTCATTATATTCCTTGGATAGCTATAGCTTTCTTCGAAAATTGTAGCACAAAACATCAGTACCGAAAAATATTTCATGTTGACTCCTCCACGATCTTCGCTAACTCAAATAAAGCAACGGAATATTCCCAAACTGGATAAATGCTTTATATATAGGTATCTGGTGACATCAAAAAACCTGCTAAGCATGATGTCTGGCATTTTTTGTTATCAATGAATTCCATCATAATTAATTACCTTAATTATTAGTAACAAAACTTTGTACACAAGGTTTTCTTTTATAGAGCTGTCGTACTAAAACGTTGTTTAAAGAGTTATATTTCAAAGAAGAAAAAAACTAAAACGATAATAATATTTGTATGTAAGGTGCTCATTTCAAAAGTTTGCATTGCGCAAGTTCTATATGTTGTCGTTTCTGTTCAAGCTACTAAATTAACGCTCTACGTAAACTTTCGAAGGTAGCTAAAACGGCTCCTCACTGCCATGATCTTGTTGCATCAGTGCTAATACGGTGTGAAGATTTAGGGCAATTCCATCAACAAATATTTTTTCTTTTGCCTAATTTCTCGCTCTTTCGCAGAATACGGGCCTAACTTTCAGAAGCGATGTAAACAGCTATGTTTGGCCTTCGGGTAACGGATATTTGTGTACCATGTTTTAAAAGATACAGAGTTTTAACACTTCCGTCAATACACATGATTAAGACAGCTAACTTCGCAGTATTAGCTAACTTAAATCATCTCTTTTGAAGCCTAATTCTTTTTCCACAGCTGTCCGATGGAGTAAACCATAATAGATGTAAGAATGCACCATGTATTCGAAGAGCTAAAAGTAGCCGTATGTGTAGTATATTTGACTTTGCTCCAAAATATACAACATAATACCTAAGTAAAGTTGGAAAAAAGTATTGATGTGTTTAAAAAGAATTCAATGCATTGCATTAAATTCAGTTCAAATATCTCAAAAAGTTAGGGAAGGTCTCCTGTAACTACAACGGTTAAGATACTGCCGTTTGAAAAATACACTCTGTATAAAAGGAGTCAAAAAGTACCGGCATCAAAAAAATGTCCAAAGGGCTGATGGCATTGCGCCGTAGGAAGTTAATGCCAATCCGTTGTGCAAAATAGAAGCCAGCCCTTTTAATTCGGTCACGAAAAGCATCGACCAAATATCCATTACTAATATTATAAATGCGAAAGTCACTCTATCTGTCTATATGTTACGCATTCACGCCTAAACCATTAAACCAATTTTGATGAAATTTGGTAAGTACAGTGGTAGATTAGACCAAGAGAATTGACATAGGCTATGTTTGTTCGCGATAACCGACATCTACGCGGGCGGAGCCGCGGGCAAAAGCTAGTGTTTTAATGAATAAAAGAATGAGATCTGACCTTTAAATTACTTTTCTATCATACCTACTCAACAAATAATAAACGCAAAAAGCATTATATAATGCCTTTGTCAGGAGTATACCTTTCGTATACCCCTTCATTATAAAACTTGACATTTAATGTACACAAGACTTTTGCCTCTCATTGGATTGCTATTCCTCTGTGCACTCCCCCCGGGTTTGCTGGAAGAGAACTCAACCTTGAGTTAAGCTCGCCTTTGTACATACTATTTCTTTTCTGTATTTAAATGCCTTGTAAGTGTACAATAAAGTATAAATAAAATAAAAATAAAGCATCCATCAAGGCAGTCAAGGTAGGGAACACCATTTTGGGGTTCTCTGATAATCTTTGCAACATATTAAGTTTATATTTATTAAAAATATGTAAGATTGCCAGGGTGGCTCAGCATTGTGAAAACAGACTTATAGCTATGCTTGTGTGTTATTCCAATTGAAATGAAACTAAGTAGGTATGAGTTTTACTTATTTAACTGTTCTGGATCCGAAATAAATGTCCATGAAATAAAATTTCAATGTAGTTTAACATAATATAATAAGTACCTATAGTTTTAGATATATGGTTAAACACCTCTTATGACACTGACCAAGCATTTTGCATCTGTTTATTATATTAACAAATGCCAAAAAACCTGTTAGCAAAATGTCAGTTTCCGCTGCGTTGAAATTGACTTCATTAAGTTAATCATTAAGATCTGAGACACTAAAGGATGGAAGAAAAAATATCTAGGTATATCTTTACTGACTAAGAATAATAATTAATCTAGGAATAACTTACTTCTTTTACACATTTACTGCCCTTGTGCATGTTAATTAGTAGTACGGCATAAGGACAATATAGCCTACTATGTTCATAATAGCACGTTATAATTTCGTCATTCACCGAATCCACCAGTGTCTTAAGTCTTGGACTTGTGCAAAAGTATGGTGCATCCCAAATTATTAGGTACCAATATTAGTAGGTCCTTACATATGAAATTGGCGTTTTGTATGGGAGGAACAAAAAGTTGAATATTTTTAAATATAATATATTTAATTAATCAAAATATGAACCATTGTTTTCTATGCACTTTTGCCATCTCATTGGTAGTTCATTGATGCCTTTACTAAAAAAAACCAGTCGGACGGGAATCAATAAAATTTGTGAAGGCGATTTGGACTGCCCCATCAGAGTTGAATTTTTTCCCTTGCAAGAAGTTGTCCAAATTTCGAAAAAAATGGTAATCTGTTGGAGCAAGGTCCGGGGAGTACGGAGGATGTCTTAGAAATTCCAATTGAAGCTCTTCTAATTTGGTAGCCGTCTGTTGTGCGGTGTGTGGTCTAGCGTTTTGTCGTGAAGCAGCAGTGGCGTGGAGCGATTGACCAGCCTAGGTTGTTTAGCCGCTAGCTTTTCCATCATTGTTTGCAATTGCTGACAATAGACATCAGCCGTAATAGTCTGGCCTAGATTTTAGAAAACTGTAATGAACAATGCCGGCACTAGTCCACCAAACGCTCACAAGTAACTTTTTTGGGGTTAATTTTCGCTTGGGGCAGGATTTGGCTGGCTGGCCAGGATCCAACCATTGCGCTGAGCGCTTCCGATTATCGTAAAGAATCCATTTTTCATCACAGGTAATGATTCGGTTTAAAATACCTTCATTATTGTGCCGGTTCAGTAATGTAACGCAGCAGTCGACGCGCGTTTGCCGGTTTGCTTCAGTCAATTCGTGAGGTACCCACCTTTCAAGCTTTTTAATCTTCCCAATTTGCTTCAAGTGAATTAAAACAGTTTTATCACTAACACCGCAGCCTGCAGCTAACTCGGACGTGGTTTGCGATGGATCCGCTTCCACAATAGCCTTCAATACTTCATTATCAACTTGGGTCTCAGGCCGTCCACGGGGCTTGTTCTGCAGGTCGAAATTTCCAGAACGGAAACGTTGGAACCAAAAACGAACTGTGTTTTCTTTTGCAACATGACCGCCATAAACATCATTCACCCTTCGAGTCGTTTCCGCAGCACTAGTGCCACGGCGGAACTCGTATTCGTAAATAATGCGATATTTTAAGTTTTCCATTTTATAAAATGAGTGACGCAAACAGAAAAAAACAGAAGAAAAAAAAACAAAATAAATGAATGACGGTCATCGAAGCACAAATACATGAGTAAATAGCTGTACAAATTTGAATTTGGAATTCCTTACCAAAGAGGAGAAAATCGTGATTAAAGTGGCCAGGCCAGTACGAAAAACGCCAATTTCATATCGATACCTCCCACGTAAGTTGTTGTATCCCACAAAATGTCATTTAGCGTTTTTACTAAAAAAGAGCTTTATTTTGCTGTAATTTACGTATTCAAAGTGAAAAAATAACAAAAATGTTGTTTTATCAAGCATTTTATAGACGTAAAACGTTGTAACTTTTGTACGAGAACGGACTACAACGTTGTATAGTTCTTGGCAATAGTTTACGCGGGGTGCAGGGCAGGGAGGATCACGCGCTCGCGAGTTGTATCGGCTACATACAAAAGAACACGCTGGAGACGAACGCACGCATGTCGAAATATCACTGGTAAGGTACTTTATTATATTATTTCTTATACATTATTGAGTATAATATCTTATTTTTGCCGACTACAACCTAAAATGTTGTAAAGATTACTTACAACATATGTACATACGCTGTTAAGTTTATATTCAAAAAGGTTGTATGTAATATATAAAACATTTTACGTAGTTCAACGTGTATTACAAAATGTTGTATGTCGTACTTACAATATTTTACGTTGTTGGCCGTGCATTATAAAATGTTGTATATAAAACATACAATATTTTACGTTGGAATAAAAACTAAAATAAATGTGGCATGTAGTAAAAATAACATTTTACTTCAGAAGTCGTTATTCAAAACTCAGCTTTCGAGTACCGGGACTTCCTATATTTTTGTCCCTATTACTTTTTTCTTGCTTTATCTCAATGCTTAACATAAATCATTTTTTTAATGTTGTTATATACTATGTGAAACTATTTAAAGCGCTCTTGTCTACCTATCTGACTGACATAGAGCCCTAAACGGAGCACTACTTTGCTAGCTTACTAACTAGAAATGCTTGCTTGTTTACTAACAGTAATATTTCTTTTTCGTTTAGTTTTCTCCACTTCCAATAAGTTTCAATGAATCGGAAATGAATGCTTTAGCAAATATGATAGATAGTGACATCTTTGATAATATATCAGAAGAAGAAACAGAGTCTAATACAAAAAATAATGAGACACCGCCCCCTTGCCCTTCTTGTAGTATCAATCATTTGGATTACGACTGTGATAATGATTTTTGCCCATATTATATACAAAAGGAAAATATATCGGAGTTTGACATTTCACCTCAATCCTCACCAGTGCTTTCTAGCTGCTCAACGTGTACAACAGTAAACACTGTCAAATATTTCAAATAGTCCAAGCACGTCAACCGCCAACCGCCGTCGTCAATTAAGGAAAGATAAAGGTAATGTAAGAAAAAGACATTTTAATGAATGGATCGATACCAAGAGAAAGTTCTTGCGTAATTTATGAAAAGAATATGTGTCAAGAAAAGGTTCAATGCAACCAAGTAGAAAGATGGGCCCGCCATGATACTGCCGGAAATAATGTTCCGATAAATTAAGCGAACAAAGAATTTTGACAGTTTTTGGAATTTAGGCAATCGAGAAAAGCAGTGGATGTATGTGGCTAACATAGTAAAGAAGCAAAATAAACGTAGAGTGTATACTGATAGCATTTCAAGACGTAAGTATACATTACAATATTAGTTACCAGTGGGATATAATGAAGATGGCATTAAAACATTTTATAAGCACTTTGTCCGTCAGTGATTAGGTTATTAATAAGTCTTTAGAAAAGATGGACAAGACAACGGGGGTATTCGTTCTAGATCAAAGAGGAAAACACTCAAACCATCCAGTAAAGTTAACTGGTAGTCTTAAAAACAGTGTGTGTGACCGTATCAAGAGTTTACAGCCAGTTGAGTCTCATTATACGAGGCAAAGGTCAAACAAATTGTATTTAGATGGAGACTTAAATTTTCATAAGTTATTTGAAATGTAAAGCTGAAACCGAACGCCAATATCGAGATATTGCAAATGAAAACTTCAAGCTCAGTTTTTATATCCCTAAGAAAGATCAGTGCGATCAATGCCACATTTTTTAAAATATCCATAGTCCAACTGAACAACAGATTGCAGATCAGGAAAACCATGTCTCAAATAAGAAGTTATCCCGACAACTCATGAAGCCTGACAAAACTGAAAGCTTAACTTCCCAAGGTAAAATTGTTAGCGCTACATATGATTTTCAAAAGACTCTTAATGCACCGCATGGCCAATTAATATTTTGTATTATAAGCAAAAGTTATCAGTTTTTAATTTTACGTTATTTGATTTGGCAAACAAAGAAGGCCATTGATCCTCACTGTTGGTTTTTTACGATTTTATTGTAATTTTATTATTTTTATAGAAGAATTTGTTATGATACTCAAATATCATAGTGAGTTATTATCATTATATTTCTTAAAAATAATATTACATACCTACCTACCTATTATTACCTAATAGTTGAAAACATTACGTACTTGTTTTAGAAGTAAACATTTTAAAACGTAATTTTTGTGCAATAGTTCTAATAAAACCTTTATCCAGTATTATCTATGTTGTTTCCTTTAAAAAAAACGATAATTGGCTTTGACAATATTACTTTTTATTTCCTGGGTAATAATGCTTACTTAAAATTGTGTTCAATGTATATTGTTAATGTCACATACAATTGGACTATAATAAAAAAATCCAGTGTATATTGTTGTAACTATCATATACAACAACGAACGTAATGTAAACTCCGCAGTATAATATTGTAAGTATGAGATACAACAACTGAAGAAATCTAGACTGCGCAGTATAATGTTGTAAGTATGAAATACCACAGCTGGCACAGTCTGTATTCCGCAGTAAAGTGTTGTAAGCACCAAATCTCAAAAAGTTCATAATATTTTCTTAATTATCTTTCAACATAGTCAAGAATACCATACAATACATTCATATACCAAGTTTTACAAAGCTACATAAATAAATGCAGTTTTTAGGCCAATTTGAATCTTTAACTCGCTCTCCTGTAAAATTGCAGTTTTAGAGATACAACAACTTACGTAGGAGGTATCAATATGTAAGGACCTAATATTTTATCCTATCTTATCTTATCCCAACACTCCATGGAAATACCTTTGAAATTCTGGCATTCCGTTTTCAAGGGCTTGATCTCGCCCCATAGCTAGTTTATATTATAGACGTCACTGATAATATGTGTTCCACTGTAACCCTCCAGTATGTAACGTTCGTATTCTGTGGATTTCAGTATATGTCTTGGAGGTTCAGGTTTTTTGAATACAAGATTCACATTATGGAAGTTTATCCATATTCTGGAATCCACAACAACCTGGAACAACACTTAGGTTATTTTTTTATCCAAGGAAGAAGTTCCCATGAGTTGAGAGAACGGATTCAAAATTCAACACAGGCCAAGCCGAGCTTGTATAAGAATAAAATGATGATACAAATCATGATTGAAACAAGATTAGCCAGTTTGGTAAGTTGTTTTTATGATCATAGATTATTATATATCATACGTTAAAGAAGTTACGCGAGTATTACGTTCTTTTGTTTAAGATAGCGAAGATCAATCGGAATTTAAAAATGAACCATCTCCATTTACTGTTATTTTGTGCTTTTATTTTTCATGAAACTCGCAGCTGTTCAAGGCCTACCCTTAAATCAAAAGAATTTAAACTTGAAATGCTTAAAGACTACAATTACAGTGACTTAAATGAAATAAAAAAGTTACAAGAAGAGATCAAGCTCTTGAAAACGGAATGCGATGGTTTCAAAGGTGTTTCTATTCAGTGTTGGCATGCATCATATATTTGCAAAAGTGATAGATATATATCAGGATGCCCCTGTTGGACGTACAAGATGGAATATGAAAATATAACAATGACAAGATTGAAGTTTAATAAGTTTTACCCACATGGTATGAATATTACAAAGTATGAAGAAATAGATGAAGTAGAAGAGGAAGAAGAAGAAGTTACAGAAAGAGGAAAAGGGGAGGAAGAAGACGAAAACGGAGAAGGCGATGAGGAAGATGAAAACGAAGAAGAAGACGAAGATGATTATGAAAACGCTTTTGCAAGAAAAGCCAACACTGTTTTGGAGGTTTGTAATTATGTATCTCCTCCTTGGCCTTTTTATTATATTTACGATAAGAAATTGACAGAATTCACTCATTGCATTCAAGACTGGCACATAGATTGTTTTTGTTCATCAGTTATGTATGGAGTAGAAATTCATGATGATGATAAAAAAAATGATAGTGATAAGATATCTGATGGTGATGATATATCAGATGATGATGATATGGATTCCAAAGATGGCGAGTGTGTTATATATTACTGCACCGCTGTTTTAGGTCTAACTTATGAAGATGATAGCTGCCCTTGTTGGATGTATAATATTTCTATTGCAAGGAACACCGTGGCAAACACATCAATGCTTGCAAATATTGATTTGAATAGTTACTTGACACGCGAATTATTCAAAATTAACGTAATTAACTGTGAACTGCCATATCCTGATTGTTTAATTGCCGGTCCAACTTATGATTGTCCATGTTGGGAATATCCATATTCTGAAACCAATTCAGAAGATACTGATAAAGCGGATAGTGGCACTATTCGCATTACGGCCGGAAGCGTGTTTCGAACTGTGAATTGTGCTAATAAAAAAATAAACGCGAACAACCGGTGTGTCCGATATGTGCCATGAATAAAAATATATAGATTAGACACGGTAATGTTGTTTTATTTTTATAGTAACACAATATAATACTAGTGAAAATTCATAGATGTCGGCCTGTGTTGCTGTGTAGCCTAGACAACCTCGATCGATGGACGAGTCCCTGGAGATTGGCAGGTGAATCAAAAAAGCAGAAAGCGGTGCGTTAATAAAAATCTACTAACATTTTTCTTTCCGTTCATCTTTTTGTCATGTTTAAGATGTTACAAGTTCGTAACTTATTACATTACCTCTAATATTTTTTTATTTCTTTTTAATCATTTATTTTAATTTCATCAACAACCTGCTCTTATCCTAATTATTTGGGATCAGATCAATATGTCATTCTCCCACTCAGAGCACGCCACTGCCATGGCAGGAAAACCTCAATATCCTCGATATGTATGTTCGCTGCAAACTGAATAACGAAAACTACATCGAAAAGATTATCAAACAGCCTCGCGTAAACTCGGAGTCCTGAACAGAGTGAGACTTTTTTCATACCGGAGCAACACTGTTATTTTTAACAAAAGGCAAGTCAATTTGACTTCACCTCGCCTGATGGTAAGCTAAAGGCAAAGTCTCAGAAAGAAGGTCAACATCGTAAACATGTACCATTTTAACAGTGGTGGCACTCAGCTTGACGGCCTTATCAAATGCCTTTTCACGCCCCGCTGAAGGACTCGGGACTGTAAAAAGTAGGAAACACGTGAGCTGGCAGGGGTGTTCCACGATGGTGACCCTCTTTCCGAGACTTTGCCTTTAGTTTACCATCAGGCGAGGTGAAGTCAAATTGACGTGTCCTTTTATAATAGAAAAAAAAATCTCCTCCATACTAATCGATGTCATTTTCTCACTCACACCCTCCCCTTTCACGCAATCTATCCATCTTTTCTTGGGCCTACCCCTACTAATAAAGTCCTCTACGTTCATTTAATTTTCTACTACTACTATAATTAGGTATAACATACCTAGGTTTTCATAAGTTTCAAAAGTAATTACGAAAAAGATTGTATTCTCAGTAATATTTATTTATAAATTAATAAGATAGCGCTTCGGAGTCATTATTATTGTGATACATCTGTAGCTATTTCATAGATGCATTAATGAGAAAAGGCAATAAAAAAAAATTAAAGGATGGAAGAAATAAAAGAAATGTTTATTGATTAAGTATCCATAACTTCTTTTACACAATTATTGTTCACGTCAGTTAGTTCAGAAACGCAACCACTTACAAATACGGGTGCGGCTAATGAATGATCACAATAGCACTTTATAACTCCATCGAAATTACAATGAGTAAATGATGATATATAGCTGTGTTCCGTTAAGACACCAGAAAAAACATCATTTAAATCATCTTGTCCACAGACATTTAAATACAAAATATCAAGTAATTTCTCAGCTTCAGTTTTAGTATTATTATCAGTTCAGTTCTGTTTTAGTTTTAGTATTATGTATATTTGGCTGAAATTCGGTGCAAGGACAAATTACAATCTGAATTATCACTTAGGCGATATAATAGTTTTACATTGGGAATAGGTTACAATAGGTTGATAGAACGGGATCGAAATTCCATGCGGGTGAAGCTGCTGGCAACGGCTAGTATTGGATTAAAAGATGATGCAAATTATGCATAAAACTAGATTTGCCAGTTACATGTTCAACAGGTTATTACATTTTAAGAAGTCGTGCAAGTATTACGTTCTTTTGTTTATGATAGCGAAGATCATTCGGAATTTAAAAATGAAATATCTTCCTTTATTGTTATTTTGTGTTTTAACTTTCGATGAGACTTACAGCTGCTCATTGTTTAATTGTCGGTCCAACTTATGTTTGTCCATGTTGGGATTATCCATATTCTGAAACCAATTCAGAAGATGCTGATAAAGCGGATAGTGGCACTATTCGCATTACGGCCGGAAGCGTGTTTCGAACTGTGAATTGTGGTAATAAAAAAATTAACGCGAACAACCGTTGTGTCCGATATGTGCCATGAATAAATATATTAACAGATTGGAGGCACTGCAGATTCGATTTCTGAAACTGATAGTAACTGAAAAAACTAAGGCCAAGTGTAAAGGTGACTATTCTGGATTGTTTAGTATATGTAAAATACTTCCAGTAAGTGTGCAACATAAATATTTATTAGCTATAAATAACACAAATACTCAGGAGTATACTTTAATCAACCATAATATTGGTACTCGTTCTATGTCTTCAGGCAAATTTGAAGTACCAAAAGTGAATAATTATTTTGGAGATAGAACGTTAAAAAAACGTATACCGTACTTATTAAATAGTTTGCCGGAGGACATAAGACGGGAACAAAATAAAAATAGGTTTAAAAGAAACATCAAAAAGTACTTATTTACAACAATTGTAAAGTAATCGCTTAGGTTAGATTAGATCAAATGTAAAAAGAAAAAAAAATGTAAGTTGAGACTCACCCGATCCTGCAGACAAACTGTGTAAACAGTTTTGCAGGACTATTACTATTTTGTAACATAATTGTGATGTGTAATAAATAAATAAAAAAAAAAAAATAGATTAGACACGGTAATGTTGTTTTATTTTTTTAGTAAGACAATGTAATACTAGTGAAAATTTTTAGATGCCCGCCTGTGTTGCTATGTAGCCTATACAACCTCGATTGATGGACGAGTCTCTGAAGATTGGCAGGTGAATCAAAAAAGCAGAAAGCGGGGCGTCATTATAAGTCTACTATCATTTTTATTTTCGTTTCATCTTTTTGTCATGTTTAAGATGTTACAAGTTTGTAACTTATTACATTTCCTTTAGTAGATGTCATTTTCTCAGTCACACCCTCCCCTTTCACACAATCCATCCATCTTTTCTTGGGCCTACCCCTACTAATAAAGTCCTCTACATTCATTTTATTTTCTACTACTATGGTGTAACAGACCTAGGTTTTTATAAGTTCTCTAAAAAGTAGGTAATTATGAAAAAGACCATTGTATTCTCAGTAATAATAATTTCTAAATTAATAAGATAGCTCTTCGGAGGCATCATTATAGTGATACCTCCGTAGCTATTTCGTAGATGCATCAATGAGAAATGACAATAAAAGGATGGAAGGAATAAAAAAAATTGTTTATTGATTAAGTATCCATAACTTCTTTTACACAATTATTGTTCACGTCAGTGAGTTCAGAAACGCAACCACTTACAAATACGGGTGCGGCTAATGTATGATCACAATAGCACTTTATAACTCCATCGAAATTACAATGAGTAAATGATGATATATGGCTGTGTTCCGTTAAGACACTAGAAAAAACATCATATAAATCATCTTGTCCACAGACATTTATATAGAAAATATCAAGTAATTTCTCAGCTTCAGTTTTAGTACTTCCTCCAAAACTCAATGCTCTAATGCCGCTGTATGTAATAAAATCATCATTGTATTCCCATATTTCATTTTCATAACACGGACAACCTTGAACAATGCGCTCATCACTACAATTAAGATAAGGTAGTGTACAAATAATTACATTAATAGTGGATAAATTTCGTATTAAATTGCTGTCTATAAATTTTCTGTCTGTCGCATAAGTGATATTGAAATCCCAACAGGAACATTCACCAATTTTGTCTTTAACATCACTGCAGTTATATTTGATTTCACGTTCACATAAGGCAATGTGATGTTTGGAAGGGACAAGTACAGTTTTATCACTTTTTTTACTCATTTGAAATATGCTTTTAGGGTGGTTAGAACGCTGTACTGATGAACAAAAGCAATCTATTTTCCAGTTTTGAATACAATGACTGAACTCAGTCAATCCCGCATTCATATCATAAATGTGATAAATAGGCCACGGAGGAGAAACAAAATCACACACATTCAAAATATTGTTTTGAACAGCGAAAGTTTCTGCATAAGTAGTCAGGTTCACACCATTTGGGTAAAACTTATTAAACTTAAATTTTGCCATAGTCGTATTTTCATATTCCATCTCATACGTCCAACAGGGACAATCTGGTAAGTATCTTATACTTGTGCAAATATATGATGCGTCCAAACAATCCATGGAAATACCTTTGAAATCCTGGCATTCCGTTTTCAAGAGCTTGATCTCATCTTGTAACTTGTTTTTTTGACCGATGGCCGGTGTTTCACTGAATAATTCCAATATTTTAAGTTCAAATTTCTTAGATTTCAGTATATGCCTTGGACAGCTATTGCTTTCGTCGAAAATAAAAGCACAAAACAACAATATTAAGAAATATTTCATATCGATTTCTCTATGATCTTCGCGATCTCAAATAAAGCGACAGAGTATTCGAAAAATACATAAATGCTCAATATATAGTTATCTGTGGATAAAAAAAACCCGTTGAAGATAAAATGTGACTGACATCTTGTTTTATAAATGAATTCCATCATAACTTGCTATCACCATATTTTAGTACAATATTTTTAATTTGACAATTTTGAGCGCAAAATAATAATGTAAGACCCAGGAATGTGCTCGTCGATATGTGCTTACAGAATTATTGTATTGGTAAGGTTGGTTTCGACCTCGGAGATGATAATAGATCACCATTCACTATAACACTGTACTATAGGTACTTACTTAGCAATACAATAATGAGTGTTTATCTCCGTTCTGGAAACAGGGCCTATACAAGCTAGATACACTTGGCTTACTTAAGGTCAAGATAGCGCTGTGTACTATGACGTAAAGGTTCTAGAATCATTATTCATTAGATAACAATAAAGATATTATGAATTGCAAATGTTAAAATCACGCCTGTTTTTTGATTAGTTTGTTTTATCAATTCTTTTTTATAATCCATATTCAAATTAATATTATAAATGCGAAAGTAACTCTGTCTGTCTGCCTGTAACGCTTTCATACCTAAACGCCTGGACAGATGTAGATAAATTTTAGTATAAATTAGACCTTGAAAAAGGACATAGGCTATGTTTGGTCGCGATAACCGATAACCCTGCGGGTGGAGTCGCGGGCAATAGCTAGTTTGATATAAAATCCTACTAATATTATGAATGTGAAAGTTTGTGAAGATGTTTGTAATTGAGTCACGCTCTAATGGCTGAACATATTTGGCAGCAATTCGGTACAATGACAAATTACAATCTGAATTAACACTTAGGTGATATAATATTCTTATATTGGGAATAGGTTCCAATAGATTGATAGAACGGGATCGAAATTCAATGCGGGTGAAGCTGCTGGCAACAGCTAGTATTGGATTAAAAGATGATGCAAATTATGCATAAAACTAGATTTGCCAGTTACATGTTCAACAGGTTATTACATTTTAAGAAGTCGTGCAAGTATTACGTTCTTTTGTTGAAGATAGCGAAGGTCATTGGCCATTACACTACCGACGTGAACTCACTCCTAACACAAGCAATTTAGCTTACCTGGAGAGGTTAGAGGGAATATTAGTAACTTCGGTTCTAATATTCTTTAAAAAAAATGAAATATCTTACTCTATTGTTATTTTGTGTTTTAGCTTTCGATAAGACTTACAGCTGTTCAAGGCCTAATGTTAAATCAAAAGAATTTAAACTTGTTATGCTTAAAGACTCCAATAACAGTAACTTAAATGATATAAAAAAGTTACAAGAAGAGATTGAGCTCTTGAAAACAGAATGTGATGGTTTCAAAGGTATCTCTATTCAGTGTTGGCATCATATATTTGCATAAGTGATAAATATATATCAGAATGTCCCTGTTGGACGTACGAGATGGAATATGAGAATATAACAATGACAAGACTAAGGTTTAATAAGTTTTACGCTGACGATATGAACGTTACAGAAGATGGAGCAGACGATGAGTTAAAAGTTAACACAATTTTGGAGATTTGTAATTATGTTTCTCCTCCTTTCTATTATATTTATGATAAGGCAAAATTGACGGGATTAACTCATTGCATTTAAGACTGGCACATAGATTGTTTTTGTTCATCAGTTATGTACATAGGAGAAATACAAGATGATGATGATGATAAAATACCTGATGGTGATCAAAAATCTAACCACTATGAAAAGTGTGTTCGATATAACTGCGTTAATTTATAGTTCTAAGTGATGAAGATGTTCCATGCCCTTGTTGGATATATAATATTTCTTTTGCAAGGAATACCGTGACAGACACATCAATGCTTGCAAATCTTGATTTGAATCAGCCACTATATCCCGAAAAAAAAAAGATTCACTAAATGCTGATAAAACTGACAGCAGCACTGTTCGTATTATGGGTGGAGGCGTGTTTCAAGCTGTGAATTGTGCTAGTAAAAAAATTAACGCGAACCACTGTTGCGTCCGGTACGTCGAGTAAAAATATGTATATAGGTAGATTATACACAGTATGTATGTATTAATTATTATTATCTATTTTTTATACACTTTAAATCCATTCATTAATATAACTACTCCTCTGCTACTCAAACTCAAATCATTTATTCAAAATTGTGTAGCACTAATACAACTTTTTCCTTAGTCTCATTAGTCCGGTTGCTAGTCCAGTATACCGGACTACTACGACTATTCAGTTGTAGTAGGTTGTCAAACGGCATTGCTACTTTTATGAGGCAATAGTGCGGTAGGTAGTTTGGTTAATCGCACTACTGCAACTTATTATGAGAAGAGTGATGTAAGTAATCTTGTAAACAAGGTTAAACTATGAATGGGGCTTTAGGAGCAGAGTTAAGATCAAGAAAAGATGGAAGGATTGTGTGAAAGATGAATAGGCAAAGAAGCAAGTGACTGAGAAAATCAGATCCTGACAAGAATGTATGAAAAAGAATGACATGTTGTGCCGACCCCAAATAATTGAGACAAGAGCAGGCAGATGATGATGATGAAGTTGGACACTTTTTACAGTGTCAGTGATTTAACAGTGATTGACAATAAGAAGAATCTTGGTCCTGCAAACTCAAAATAGGTAAATCCCTAGATGGTTACGTTTTAGTATCCAAAGATGAAGAATAACATATTAAGTAATGTATAATATTATGATAATTTATGATGAAATTCATTAATAAAACCAGATACGACTTACATCATGCTGAACAGGTTTTTTTTTGTGAATCCCCACAATATATATAAAGCATTTATGCAGTTTGCGAATATTCCGTGGCTTCATTTGAGATAACGAAGATCATAAAGAAATCGATATGTTACATTTGTCGTTAATGTTGCTTTATGCTTCTATTTTCGACAGAGGTTATAGCTGTCCGAGGCCTGTACTAAAATCTAAAGAATACGAACTTAAAATATTGGAAGACTTCAATGGAACACATAGCAGTGACGTCGATCATATAAAATATATAAACAAAGTGCAAGATGAGATCAACCGATTGAAAAAGGAATGCCACGGTTTCAAAGGCGTTTCCAGTCAGTGTTGGGATACATCATACATTTGCAGAAGTAAAGGATATATATCAGGATGTCCCTGTTGGACGTATGAGATGGAATATGAAAATGCAACTACGGCAAGATTGAAGTTTAATAAATTTTACCAAAATGGTGTGAACGTTACAGATGAAGACACAATTTTGGAGGTGTGTGATTATGTTTCACCTCCTTGGCCTTTTTATCTCATTTATGCCGACAATGCTGGATTGATTGAATTCAGTCATTGCGTTCGAGACTGGCATATAGAGTGCTTTTGTTCATCAGCACAGCATTCTAACAAATTAAATAAAACACATGTATCTGGTGAGGAAAGCGAAGAATCTGCACATGGCCTGTTCAGGCATCTTGACAAGTGTACTAATGACAATGAATACCATCATTATAACTGCAGCGGTGTTATTGACGAGGTTGAGTATTGTTCGTGTTGGAATTACAATATTTCTTATATAGAGAACGCAATAACAAATAATTCATTCGTTGCAAATGATAGTGTGTATCTGAATTCATTCAAAATCAATATAGTTATCTGTTCCAAGAATTATATTATTTGTGGTGATAAGAGTCATGTTCACGGTTGCCCATGTTGGGAATATGCATACGAAATAGAAGAACAAAGTGATAGTAACATTACATACAGAACACATGGTATAAAGACTAGATTTGTAGAAAGTAGAGTAGATAGAAATGAAATAAATAGAAATGAATTAGAAAATAATGAACTTGATCTTTCTTTCCAAAAGGCCTGTAAAAATGCTAATGAAGAATTTTCCTACCTTAGTGAGGATTTTTTCGTACCATCCTATACTCATTGTTATCGAGATGGACAGATAAATTGCTATTGTGAAGCTCTTATATCAGGCTCATTATATGTAACTGTAGATTGTGGTATTGGAAAGGTTCGTGTGAACGGTCTTTGTGTAGATCAAATTGTCACTGATGACTAAAGAATAAAGGATACGTAAGATTCTGTTATATTTTACTCAAAAGACAAAAATAAATACCTATCTCTTCTTATTCAAGAATCAATTCAAAATTAGCTGCATGATACTATAAACCACGGAGGACAGAATATGAATTAGTAACTTGGTAACTATAAACTCACTAAAACATAATAAATGCACTAGCTTTTGCCCGCGGCTCCACCCAGGTGGATGTCAGTTATCGCGACCAACCATGCCTATGTCCTTTCTCAAGGTCTAATCAATCTTTATACAAAATTTCATCCAAATCGGTTTACTAGTTGAGGTGTGAAAGCGTAATATACAGATAGACAGACAGAGTTACTTTCGCATTAATCTATGGATACAATGACCTTATTGCTTTAAGCGACTGAAAACCCTTGGATGGTAATTATGGTTGTGGGATTTGAGTGGTAGTTATTTGGGCGTATTAATAAATGCGTTCGCAACCTAATAAATTAAATATGTATTTGACTCAAAAATTAGCAACTCTGTGTTAATAGACATCTGACAATAATAGGCATATGCATGCGTTCGCTACTTAACAAATGAAATAAAGTATTTGACATAGAAATAAAAAATAAAGTTTAAACTAAAACCCGACTACCGAAAAATCACGCTTTAAAAAGTGACAAACAAGAAAATATCAAGGAGAGCCGTGGTCGTATGCCATTTTCCCTAGAGTATATTATTGTTTTGTTAGAGTAAGTGGCATACTACAATAATTTATACATATTTGAAATGTGCTTATTAAGCACTTTCATTTCATACCAAACACGGCATATTTATCTCAAATTTATTTTTCAATACAGTCCCTTATGAGCGCTAGAGGGCGCCAAACAAGATTGGGTGACACGTCATATAGCCTTAACCATCGGACGATCAAGCCGCTTGTAACGATACCTCATTTGTCCAATTCTAATAAGTATTTGAGGAGCTATGAGGGAACAAATGAACATACATACATACATACATACATTTATACATACATACATACATACATACATACATACATAGCCTGTCAAAATCATAACCCTCCTTTTGGCTTCGCCGTAGTCGGGTAATTAGCAACCCTGTGTTAATAGACATCTGTCAAATTAAGACTAAATATTTGCAATAAAAATTAAATTAAAATTAAGAATATAGGTAATATTAGGTATGTTAGGTTTCGTAATCTACAAAAAGCTCATTCTGAATAATCTGCAGGGGGAACTCATTATGATACAATATATTTAGTAGTACAGCCTCCGTGGCGTAGCGGTAGTGAACGCGACTGCTGCGCAGGAGGAGTGGGTTCGATCCCCCGCTCAGTGCAAATATTTGTATGCATGAATATGGCTATTTGCATTGGTCTGGGTGTTTCTATGTATAATATGTATGTATTTACAAAAAAAAAAGTATCTAAGTATGCTTATCCGCATTCTAGATTCCATAACATAAGCTATAAAAGCTTACCATGGGTCTAGATAGCGTTGTGTAGAATGTTGGGAAATATTTATTTTATTTATCAGCAAACCATGATTTATTTTCAAATTTTGTCAATTTTGATAATTTGTAGTACCGATTGTCCTTGAACCAGATGGACTTGATCATTGCATTCGAGATCGGTACAAATATTGTTTTTGGTCTGATAAACATTATTACCATACCAAATATCAATATAGATCCGGTTAGAATAGAAATGAGTTATCACGTTGCCTTAAGGAAACCTTGAGTTTAGTGAACACAGAATGACGTTATGACTGCAGCGATGTTATACAAAATTGGTGTTATAGTTGCTGGTAATACAATTCCTTTTGCGCAAGCGACGCTGTTACAGATGCCTGATTACTTGCAAATAATAATATAGTTAGTTATAATAATAATCTGAGTCTATCTCTGCCTCACCTTTGACTAACTGGTAGAATGGCATTAAGTCCGCCTATATACTTGTGCATTTTTTTAATAAAAGGTTCCGTCAAACTGACTTCACTTAGTCTAGTTAAGTTTCGGAAAGAAGGCCACCATCGTAAACATGTACCATGTATAATGGTAGCTCTCAGCTTGACGGCCTCATCAGATGCCTTTTCACGCCCCGCTTAAAGTTCCCGGGACTGTAGGAAGAAGCTGGACTGTTGGGCATGAAGTTTTATAAATAGAGAAAATAAATAATACAGTGAATACAATGAATTTATTTAAAATTAATTTAATTATCTGCAGCCTAGGATCGCAGCTTAGGCATTACTTTTCGCTTTTCTTCGACCAATGATATGTATGAATTAAGTATGTCCACATCATGATGTTTTGGTCACAAGACATTTTGTAATTCAATCAATGACAATCAAAAAACCGTAAAATTTTAAGTCTGACCAAAACACTTCAAACAATAAATGCATATTATATGTACATATAATCACGCCATTATCCCCGGAGGGTTAGGCAGAGGTGAATTAACAATAAAACTGCGTTAAAATCCGTTGAGTAGTTTTTGCGTCCGTCGTGAACAACCACACAAGGCAAGATTTTAAAAAACTTTTAGTGTTCAGTATCGTTAATATAATAAAACCTAAGTATTTTTTTTTATATTTCCTGTGTACAGATACGACCGCTTTATAATATTTTACAGTAGTATAGATAAATGTACGACCATTTCTGTTGCAAAACCAACATGCGAACTAGTAAGTTCGTGAGAGGCTTTAGCAGAAATCTGCGGTTGATTTTTTGCTGTATTTATTTACCCATCAGTTTTTTTAAAGTGTTTTTACAACAATTCTACAAGTTTGTAGATTTTTTTTCATCGTGTCGTTTAAGTTATCTTAATCTACTTTTTACATACTAGCACTTACGTCAGGACTGATATCTGTGAAGTTGGCACTGGACACAAATTCTTTCAGGAAACCATCCAACTCTGTTCCTTCTATGTAGCCATTACCTGTAACCAAAAAGAAAATCTTCAAATTCAAACATTAAAAAGCCCCTAAAGACGGATATAAAGAAACGGGAAGTTTGAAGTGATTCGGTTGTGGCTCAATAGTTTATTCCCCGCAAGGGAAACGTCGTGGGTACAAGTCCCGCTTGAATATTAAATTTTTCGCGATGTACTCGAATTAAAACAAAACAAAATAAATCGCTATAAAATTAGTTAAACCCGTGTAAATAGATCGACGGCATGACAAAGAGGACAGCAAAATAATCAGTAGTCAGATAAATTAAAATAATATACCCTCACTTATTTATTAATTTTGTTGTTGAAAGTACCCGCAGTCAGATTTTTTAAAGCATTTGGGATCCAACGGAAATAGTTTCTGGGATTCAACGACAATAAAACGTAATTCTCTTACTTTTTTCAAATTTGGGATCCAACGGTAATGCATTATAATATTTAGTGGGATCCAACGTCAAAAATATTAAACTGGGATTCAAAACTGGGATTCAACGAAAATAACTCTCAATTCAAATTTTAAAAACTATGTTTCCGCTGTTTATCCAACCGGTGACTTTCCGCGTGTTAGGCAATGTGATCTCAATTCTATCCTACTAATCCTACGTCTACTATCCTACTTATATAATAAAGAAGAAAGAAGTTATTTCCTTTATACAACTACTAGCTGTCCCGGCGAACTTCGTACCGCCAATTTTTTCCTACCCTCGTGGCGTCAGATCCCGTTCCCGCTGCACCATTTATGGGGATGAAAAATAGATAATAATTAAATGACGGTTGATCATTTTTCTACCGGAAAGATTAAATTACTAAAATGGCTATTAAAAAATAAGGGTTGATCGTAGAAGGGTGAAAATTGAGGATTGTATGTATTTTTGTATGTTGTATCATAAAAAAATAGAAATTAAAAATTTTGTCTAAAAAATAAAAAATAAAAATTTAGGGGTCCTAACATTTAGGGGGATGAAAAATAGATGTTGGCCGATTCTCAGACCTACTCAATATGCTCACAAAATTTCATCAAAATCGGTCAAGCCGTTTCGGAGGAGTATGGCAACAAAAACTGTGACACGAGAATTTTTTTATATTAGATTTATAAAATATGTACAAAATTATGCTAACTGTATAATATATACAAGAAAGAAAATAAATAATACCGGCCAAGTGCGAGTCGGACTCGCGGGTTCCGTTGAATCAGAAGTTTGATTTTTGCACAGCTTCTAGACGTTTTAGACTTGAGTAAGTGGTATGAATTTCAACATGATGCCTCTATGCATTCCTGAGAAAAATGTCTTGACAGATAGACGGACAGACAACCAGACAGACGAACCACAAAATGGTCCTTTATGGGTTCCCTTTTACCCTTTTGAGGTACGGAACCTTAAAAAAGGAGAGACTGCAACTTCATGCATCGAAAAATTCCTCCTCACTATGGATGAACTATGACATATTAGTTACCTCGTCCACCTTCAACTAAATATCAAGTGTAAGAAAACCAGACATGTTTTAATGAACATATTTTTATCAATGATGATATCATCAATGATATGCTTCTTCTAGCGTAGCGTTCGGCTCTCAAAAAAATTTCTCCCAGAGTGCTGCCACCTGTATGGCGTTCTCAGAAGCGCACATAAGGTCCTGCGGTGTACATATATATGGGCATTTAGCACACGTTTACAGATGGGCCATTGTCTGTGGAGTAACTCCACATTCACATCGCAGGTCCGCCTCCTCCGAGAACTCCATCTGGCCTGGCATTCCTTGCTTAGGCCGACCCGAGTCCGGAGTCTATTTAATTACTTCCATCTGGTCCAGGGCAGATCATGTCCAGGCGAGAGTTCCTCCAAAAGCGGGATGAAAAGGGATCATTGCTAAATATTTTGCTTGTTCTTTTTTTCTTTTATTTTTAAGGGAATTCGGGAGAGGAAGAGGAGAGAATTTGAAAGAAATGCGATTCCTTTAAGACCTTAGTCACAATCAAGTTCATTTCATTACCGAAATAAAAGCGAAATTTAGAATCAATTGACTAATGTTTGGATCTCAGTAATGCTGAACTAATTAATAAATATTGAATAACACACTTGTACTTTTCCACTGAGTTTATTTTACGTCTAAACCTGACCGGTTTCGCCTTACAGCATTCTCAAAGGTTTACATTGATGTTTCAAGTATAGTAATTCCGAAACACTTCAATATTTGCATTTTTTCATGTGTGGGTAGTTTTAAAATTCGGTATACCAGTGAAAATTTTTTTCCCCAAAATATGGGAAATAATTATAAGTTTGACCTCACAATTTTTACATGACTAATATATTAATATGAAATTGCATTTGAATTATAATGTCAAGAAATAATTTTAAAGGTCAAATGAAAATAATAATGTCGAATTACAAATGATCACGGGTCGGCTTTCGCGGCACGCGTACATCAATGACATAATCCGTCGGGCTCTTGTCACCGTCAGCGTTCCAGCCGTATTAGAACCTTCTGGTTTGGTGCGCGACGATGGCAGGAGATCGGATGGAATGTCATTGGTGCCTTGGAAGATGGGTAGGCATTTCGTTTGGGATGCAACATGTGCTGACACCCTTGCGCCTTCGCCCTGTGCCTGCGCTGCTGCTGCTTCGGCAGAGACCCTCAAACGGCGCAAATATAGTAGTTTAAGTAATTATTACATATTTGAGCCGTTTGGAGTCGAGACGCTGGGATCATGGGGTCCAAGTGCACGTCTATTATATAAAGACATAACAAAACGTTTAATAGACACTACCCGTGACCAGAGGGCTGCTTTATTCCTTGCGCAAAGGATTGGCATTGCCATTCAGCGTGGCAATGCTGCCAGCCTTCTGGCCACCCTCCCGGTTGACGTCGATGGGGAGGAATTCTTTGACGCCTGAACCTGCAGTTATGCACATATCTTGTTCTAGATTTTCATTTATAATAATTATTAAGTATTATTATTATGTACATAACTAAAATAAATTTAAGGATGATAAAATGAAAATTCTATTGAAATGTCAAAATCATAATTAAATTGCATTGAATAAAGTTATTGTCAAATTAATGATGTCAAATGGTACTGTGCTTAACAAGACTACGATTACAATATATAGAATGTCAGTAACAATATTAAACTTGAATAAATCAGTATATTATTATTATTATTATTTTACATCATTAATTTGACAATAACTTTATTCAATGCAATTTAATTATGATTTTGACATTTCAATAGAATTTTCATTTAATCATTTGTAATTCGACATTATTATTTTCATTTGACATTTAATATTATTCCTTGACATTATAATTCAAATGCAATTTCATATTAATATATTAATCATTTAAAAATTGTGAGGCCAAACTTATAATTATTTCCCATATTTTGAGGATTTTTTTTCACTTTTATACTTAATTTTAAAACTACCCACACATGAAAAAATGCAAATATTGTAGTGTTTCGGAATTACAATACATGAAACATCAATGTAAACCTTTGAGAATGCCGTAAGGCGAAACCGGTCAGGTTTAGACGTAAAATAAAGTCAGTGGAAAAGTACAAGTGTGTTATTCAATATGTGTAGCAGATTCCACCAAGCGCCATCAGTCTCCAGTATAAACAATTAATAGATATGACGAAACTTGAGATAGAGATAAATTAAAGTTTGATATTACACATACAGTCTTGCTAAGAGTATCTTGGGAGAAAGAAATGACACTCGTTCTTCTTGCCTTGGCCTCAGAATAGATAATAATACTCCTTGGCTATGAGGGGCGCCACTGATACTACTATTCCAACGAGCTATTCTCGTTCCCACCACCACCACAGTCTTTGAATTATATGCCGGTGGATGCAGAGACTATAATGGTAATTGCTTTGGTATATGATTAGCAAGTCAATCGTCCCAGTATTTGTGTCGGATCGAAAATAATAAGCACGATTTGGTTAGATTTCAAGAACCCTATGTCTCAGATTTTCGTTTTTTTTACTTTAACGTACATCGATT
Organism: Eilema sororculum; assembly: GCA_914829495.1. Lineage (NCBI taxonomy): Eukaryota > Metazoa > Arthropoda > Insecta > Lepidoptera > Erebidae > Eilema > Eilema sororculum. The sequence continues at coordinate 12,677,596 of OU618555.1, forward strand.
CAACCGGGATTGACACTCTTTGGAGAGAGAGAGATGTTTATTTGATTCTCCTTGTTCTTCATCTGAGCTTTAGTCGCATCTGAAGCTTTCAGCTTAGAGTCTGGGGTCCGCTTTACCAGTCTAACTGCGGATTTGGTTGAACTTCGATATTTTCTCTGAATCGATTGCCAGACTGACCAGCACCACCCAAAGGCGATATCGAACAGTCTTTGGACTTTTGAGGGTTTCAACGACTCTCATAAATGTTCGTATGGCAACCGGGACCGACGGCGTAATGTGCTCTCCGAGGCACGACCAGACCAATGCAAATACCCATATTCATGCATACAAATATTTGCATTGAGCGGGGATCGTACCCGCGCCTTCTGTATTTGATTTGATTAAGTGTCAAAAAAGAAGTAACTTACGTAACACATAAAGCGATGTTCTCGGTTGCATTCGAAGGTTTCACCTCCTAGCCCGAAGGTATTCATATACTGCTTTGGTTCTACCTGTACTTCAATATCATGGGTTTAAGAATAAAGTATTACCGTTCGAGGTAGCATACTGTAGTACGTTCAGACAGAACAAGTCCGTCAGCCATTAAGGTATCATTTCGAAGCTGACCATCGTGTGCGGTCGGTATGCGGCACATACATTACTTGTTATATTTCGATAAAGATAAAGCGGACGATTGAGAAGCCGCAATGAATTACTCGCGTCTGCAGTTGTCGTATGTTGTCATCTTCGGAATGATCCCTTTACGGTTAAACTCTCATGAATAAAAGACAATGTCCTTTTGATGTTACTTCAGTACCACGAGGCCTCCTCTGGATATTCGTTGAAGGTATAAGAATCAACCTCTTTATAATACGATTTTCATTTCAAGTGGTAGAACTTTTACCACATCTCGGGATTAAAGATCTCGAGATTAAAGAAGAGTTTAAGAGAGTCCTTTATGGATCTTCAGATTTTCAGCCCTCAAATTCCCACAGGTTTTATAATTTTTTGAAGTTTTTTTGAAGGATCGTGTCTATTTTTAAGTACAGAAATTCTCTCGTATGCCCTCCGACAGACTAAAATCGTAAGCCGTCTAGGGTCTACAGATGCCGAGTGTGTGTTCGCCTGAGACATGATTCTCGCGATTCCGACTGATCCAGGGCCATCACCGGTTTCAAGAGAGATCAACCCCTTGAGAGGGCTTCGTACTTTAAAAAGAACTCCCCATGATCAAACCCCACTCAAACTATTTAAAGCGGACAAACAAACGTTTTATATGAAACAAAACAGTTTTGACAACATCTTTCAAGTCGTTCTTCGAAGTTTGTTGGCTGCTCTCAGTCTTCAAAGATCTCACGATCAATAACGACAACTTTGATTTCTGACGGAAATATAACCTAAAATGTAACCACATAATATAATAAACTGAGGACAGTGTAATTTTATTTTAAGCGAGACATCCTACTAATATATAATTTTGTAATGGATGAAAATGGATGAATGAATGGATGTTTGATACTCTTTTACGTCTAAATGGCTGAAGCGATTTTAATACAATTTGGTGTGTAATTAGCTGACCCCCTGGATTAACAGATAGGCTTTGTTTGGTCGCGATAACCGACCGACATTTTCGCGGGTGGAACCGCGGGCTAAAGCTAGTAAGGTATAATACTGTATGATTTGAGACTGACATCGTCATTCACATTAATTGTATGAATAAAGGTATGATTCCGTGCTCTGCAGCACGCATCAGTGCAATGTAATGTTTTAGTGATAAAAAAATGTCTCTTTACACGTGCAATACGGGTTCGCAAGCATTCCAACGGACTGATAACATGTTCTAATACAATGGTCATCCATGGATGGGCAATGGGGTGTAAGTTTTATGCAAGTACGAGTGCTCATGTAACTTCCATTTATTCAAGAGCCAATTTATCATGAATTGAAAATACCTAAATAATAGTCCCAACAATATCGATATTCTCCAAACAATGTTCCAAACTCTAAGTGCCTCTCAATGTTGTACAAAAGTTTAGTTTCCAAGATTGAACGTCTGATAAGATTGTAACAAGTTTGTTGGAAGATGTCCATAGCAATTGTATTGTTAAATGTAAACGAAGACATACTACAATCATAGATCACTAGCTTTTCCCCGCGGCTCCGCCCGCGTGGATATCGGTTATCGAGACCAAACAAAGCTTATGCCCTTTCTCAAAGTCTAAACTATCCCTATACCAAATTTCATCAAAATCGGTTCAGTGGTTTAGGCGTGAAAGCGTTACATACAGACAGACAGACAGACAGACAGACAGAGTTACTTTCGCATTTATAATATTAGTATGGATAAAGTGACTTTTCATTACTTTTCGAAGTTATGTGTGTATTTATCGCAGGTTTATAAGTGCCCGGTTGATGGCAATGGGCTCGCTACCTATTACATTGGGACCTAAACATAAACTGGCGAAATGTGGGTGCTAGCACCTCTGCCTACCCCTTCGGGGAATACAGGCGTGAGGTTATGTTATGTCATGTTATGGATAGTATGGATTCTACACACTAGGCATAGCTAAAATGACTTCTAATATGGGTGTTTATACCCCGAGGAGGATCAAACAGTTAGGGATGGCCCTGGCTCAGCCTGGGTGAGAGAGATATGTCGAGGACAACCTCACCTTCAGCCTAGCACGACGACCTACAGACGGTGTGTGATTTTAATCGGCTCGAGTCCGACATAACCTTCCCCTCCGGCTCCGGCGGGGGAGGTATCCTAGGGGATTTTCGTTTTGATTTGATTAGTTAGCTTCAAATTATCCAAAATTCGAATGAAGGAAGGGACTTAACTGGGACTAGAAGAAATAATATTCTAAAACTTATACAGGTTGATTTTATAGGAGTTTCGGATAAAAAGAGTTTGACCACAGTTTTTGATAGCAAAATCATCTGGAAGTATTAATTTGGCGAAAGACAAATACAAATACAAATTTATTTATTTTGCGAAAATGGGTAGGTACAATTATATAATTAGGTGTCAGGTGTTAGCGCAATTATATAATTGATCAGCCATAAAGGGGTATTACATCTTCCTAAATTCAGAAATCTGAATTTAGAAAATTCTGAATTTAGAACAGTGTAATTGCATTTAGGAAGCAATGCTTCCTAATTAGGAAGCTATTTAGGAAAAGAATGGTTTCCGACGTCCTAAATGGCTAAATCGGATGAGTGTAATTACGTTTTCTAAATTCAGGACGCTCAGTCGCCGCGCGCCTGCCGTCGAGAGCGCACGTTTGTCTTTCCCTCCTAATATAATATTGCGTATGTACCGACGAAATAAATGAAATTTTACATCATCTAGTATGCTAATTATTCAAATCGATCAAGGAAAAATTATATGATCGGTCCAGGCGGGATTTGAACCCGCGATCCTTCTTTTACAGGGAGAATGCTTTGACCACCTAGCTACCAGACTCACGCCCAAACCAATCTGTATCCGTCTTTAAGGCGATGGTGGAGCAATCTACCGACGCTCTTACGAGCTATGCTATCGGAACCAATGAATGATCTGTCATTCATTTTATTCATTGATTTTTGATTACTCCGCCCAAATGATTGAATGAAATTTTACAGCATGTAGTAGGTATGCTAATTATTCAAATTGATTATGAAAGAAAAAATTCGTTCGTCGTTAAGCTAACCGCAAGGGTTATGGCAATATCAATATTTTGTTTTTTTTTATAGTATTGAGGGCATTTTGTCGCAATTCACTTGACAGTCGACACGTCCGTCCCTTGCCGCTCGTCCTTCAAAAATGATTTAGGATCCTAAATTAGTGAACGTGTAATCGCGAGCTTCGGTGACTGAATTTTTTTTCCTAAATAGCTTCCTGAATTTAGATTTCTGAATTCAGGAAGATGTAATACCCACTTTCTGCCTTTAGGCGTGCAAACATAAGTATGTAATTTAATTAATAACATATAAATTTCATAAAGTCGACTAGGTATACAATTATGTCAATTTTATGATAAGGCTACCAAACAAAATTAAACAATGCAATGTCATAATGTACAAAGTTACAAGAATTTATAATAAGTCAATAAGTAAATCAATAAAATAATGTCACAGTAAATAGGGTCCAAGGTACATAAATAACATTTATTTGTTCAACAGTGATTACACACACTTGTCATCTAGGTATTCCTGTGCACTATAATAAGCTTTTTTAATTAGAATATTTTTTAATTTGTGTTTTTTTTTTAATTTTTTTTTTTATAATGTATGGGAATAATGTTCAAGTGAAAGGGAATATTGTACGGGGGTTTAAAAAAAATATTTCGCCATATTAATACTTCCAGATGATTTTGCTTTCGAAACCGCGTCCAATTTTTTTTATCCAAAACAACTATAAAATCTATAACAAGCAAAACACATAAATATTTCCTTCATCACCCTTTTTTTTTGTTTTTTTTTTTACCGGCGGGGAAAATCCTTCATGGATGTTATGCCGGACTCCTACCGACTAAAAACCCCCACGGTAACGCCCAGAAGCCTATGGATGGGAGCCCCGGGTAAGCCCTCGGAAGGATGTCCCAGGACTCCCATCATACCAACGGCTAATATTGCGTCTCGGGGGTGGTTCGGGTGCTATCCCGCGTCTATGGGGGGGTTTTCGGGTGTTATCCTGCTTCTTAGGGGGGGGGGGGGGGGCGTGCGTGAATCCCTCACGTCACGCTGCCGTCATGGGCCTGCTTCTGTAAAGACGGTGAGTAGCCAACTCACCTTCCACGTCCTAACACGTCTTCCTTCATCACCCTGTATAAGAAAAGGCAAACGAACTCACCGTCCCTGTCGTAATGACTCCAAACTTCCATGAACTGGTTCGCAGACAATTTCTTCAACTCTCTCGAGTCCGGATCTCTGAATTGCCTCATGAAGTTCGTGGCCCTCTCCAAGTTGAAACGTTTGGCAGAAGAATTAGAATCGATACTCATTTTTATTATTAATTGGCAATTTCTATTAAAAAGTTATTGTTTTATAAAAAATCACTTCACTTTTTTGAATTTAGATTCTATTTAAATATATTTTTTTAGTATGTAAATATGATTTTTATAAATAACTAATTGATTTGGCCTGGCTTATTGTCAATTTTAGTAAAATTATTATTATACTATTTTACGTATATTGTTTATTATTATTATTTCCATTGGTTTTTTTAATTTTTATACTGGTTATCTCATCTGAAACAAAAAGAGATAACAATTAATATCTTCATATAAATTACGGTCTTCATAAAAATATTTGAATTTATTTTAGCATTTCGACTTACAGCTAATTTTAAGAACACAACAATAACATAATCATGGCCAATTAAAAGTTTTCACATATAGAATATGGGACGATGCGCAGTACAATCAGTATCAAAAGTAGATGAACACATAAACCTAAATATTTTAATTTAGTAGAGTAAAATATTGACACTCATGTCTTCCCGTAAGTGTCGTGGAAGGTGATTAAAATAATAATAATAATAAAATCATTTATTTCTCTCTCATTTACCATTACAGCTGTTAGAATTTACACAAACAAAATATTCACCTTGAGAGAGCTGGAGTCCGTAGTAGGTGTGATACCTGTATGACAGATCTCCAGGCCCCCCTGATACAGTGTCATTATAGGCTCTAGTATATCACGCAGTGTGAGAGTTACAACAAACTTATAATATTAATTTACAGTTATGTAAACTAAGAAAAGTACAACATATATTAAACTATTGTGAGTGTATGTGTAGATTATGTGAGTGTGTGGGTGTATGTGTGTGTGTGTGTGTGTGTGTGTGTGTGTGTGTGTGTGTGTGTGTGTGTGTGTGTGTGTGTGTGTGTGTGTGTGTGTGTGTGTGTGAGTGTGTGTGTGTGTGTGTGTGTGAGTGTGTGTATGAGTGAGAGTTTGCGTATATATCTGAGTGTGTCAGCTACAAAAATAAAATTATTCTATTGTTTTTATAATTAGTTCAGTTTCATCGTAGTTCAATTCCGCAAGCCAAAGGGTTAATGTTCTTTTACATTCTAAATTACACATCCTATGTATGTTTAGAGATTTATAAATTGACCTTGTTATAGACATAGCCGCTCAGGAAGTAATAACAACGCTGTGCAGAGCTTGATTTAACAGCTGCCGTTTGACACACTGAGTGTTTGCGACGAACTGAGACAAGTTTATCCGGGTTGTAAGGGACCCGGGCATGGGTAGTCAAAATAAGATTAAAAATGAACAACTTATGAACAGAGAGGACGTTACAGGTGATGTATAAGTTGCTGGTGGGATAACGCCAAGGCAGCCCTCATCCAACCTTCAAGAGTGCTCTCTGAGCTATTTTAAGTCTCTTCATATAAGTTTTCGTAGCACCACCCCAGGTCACGATACAGTACTGGACGAGAGACTGGCCAAGAGCAAGATAAACGAGTCTGAGAACTGTAGTATCGGCTACTTGACGAAGGTTCCTGAATATAAATATTAATTTGCATAGCCTGGTGGTAAGTGTGTCAATGTGAGATTGAAAGGAAAGGGTGTCGTCAATCAGGACACCCAGATATTTGACACAGCTGATGTTTTTGAGGCGGGCGCAATTGCATGAAGAGGCCCGTGGAAACCTAAAACAATGAGCGATCAGACCTTTGTCAGGACTGGGCTTACTACGACTGGATAGAGAAAAGTTTAGATACGACGTTTTCTCCACGTTTAAAGTAAGAAGATTCAAGGTCAACCAATCCCCCCTCCTGAGCCAACTCATGGACCGATCCCCATGTGGAGCCCCGGAATATTAGGGCAGTATCATCGGCGTACGTAAAGATAGTTCCATTCGTGAGGTGAAGCTGACATAAATCGTTGATATAAATCAAGAACAAGGTCGGTCCAAGGATACTGCCCTGGGGTACCCCGTACGTGATGGGCAGCTCATCACTGGTCCATCCACCAATCCTAACGCATTGCCGTCTGCAAGAAAGGTAGCTCCTGAACAGAGACAGCTGAACTCCTCTGATACCAATCCGTTCAAGCTTATCTATTAGCCTAGATACAGATATAGTATCGAATGCTTTTGCTATGTCTAAAAATATGCCTATAACCTTCTGCCCGTTATCGATTTGTTCGACCACGTGGTTAGTCAGGTCGAGAACGGCTTTGTTGGTGGATATACCAGAGCGGAAGCCGTATTGGGATTTAGACAGAAGTTGATTTTATTCGAGGAACCGGACAAGTCTATTGTTAATTAATCTCTCCAGAAGTTTGGAGAGCGTTGGTAAAATCGAGATAGGTCGATAGTTACAAGGGCTATCCCTGTCACCTGCTTTGTAGACCGGGAGAACCATCGCGAGCTTAAAGGCATCAGGAAAGGTTCCAGTGGAGAAGCACAAGTTGCACAAATATGTGATGGGTGGGATCAACCAGTATTTGAATCTCTTTAGAAACGCACCCGAGATACCATCTAAACCGACCGCGCAGTTAGTTCTCAAATTATTTATTAAAACTTCCAGTTCGGACTCATCAGTCTGCAGTAACACGAACGTTTTATGGCATACTGCCTCACGACCAACAACAGGGCTCCCACAAGCAGTTGCGCGTACTTTTTCTGCCATACGGCCGATGTTAGCAAAGTAGGAGTTCACACTGTTAACAGTTCTTAATGGTTCATTGAGCGATAGGAGAGCATCAGCACGAGTGTTGTGATTTTTACTGTAACTTATATCTTTAATAACTTCCCAAAGCTTCTTACTGTTATTTTTATTATTGCTTAATCGGTCCCTATCAAAGTTACGTTTGGCAGTGTTCACTAGCATTGTACAGTAATTCCTGTATCGTTTAAATGTGATAATAAGTGTCTCATTATCTGGTGCCCTCTTTAATTTACGGTGCAGGTTGTCTCTATTACGCAGACATCGTAGGAGACCTGGAGTCATCCAGGGCTTTCTAAGTCTCTTACGGTTTGAGACTGCTTTCAAAGTGGAGTTTGCGTTTACAATTTTATTTAATAAAGCGATGAAGTAGTTTGTCGCTTCGTTAACATCAGATAATAGATACAGTGGGTTAAAGTTTCACTGAGAAAACGCAAAATCGACTTTTTCATAGTCAATAATCCTAGTAGTTTTAGGTGAGTTAATATTTAGTTGAACAGAGGAGTGTATAAACATCATAATTGCGTCATGATCCGTCGTAGAGGAGTGTACGACGTAGCAAAAGGCAGGGACTTTCGTTTTTAGAATTAAATGATCAAGACAGGACTTATTCTGCCGTGTTTTTGTAGTATATGCAGGCAGCATACCATAATAGGCCAATATAGTTAGGTAATTCAGCACATTAGTGTCACTTTCATCGGAGATGTCAATATTGATATCTCCCGTCAAAATTATATTTTTATAAGTAGATAGGGAGCTCAGAACCTCGTTCAAAGAGTTTCGAAATGGAGTAACATTTATATATCCAGGTGGACGGTAAATAGCCACAACTACAGTGTCCCTGTTGACTGTTGCCACCAGACAGTTTGCGTCTTGGAGAGTAGGTTCCCTAACAGATACTCGGAGACTATTACGGAAGTAAATCACTACGCCCTCATTCTGAGTAAAATTCCGCGTAGAAGCAGCGTAATCGTAACCCGGCAAAATCGGGATGGGTGGCTGGCTCTGAAGCCAACACTCCACAACACAAGATTAAAAGAAAGGACTATTTACCATGCAGTAGTAAAGATAGCCCACAAAACGTCCGCTTGACGGCAAAAGGTACGCCCTCTGTTACGTAGGACCATTATTTATAGTAGCCGAATTAGGAGTGTTGGTACGCCTCTGCATACCTCTTCGGGGATTTACCCGCGTGAGTATATTTATGTAATGATTTATCATCATTAGTGAAGAATCGGGGTCTCAATCTCAGAAAACTACAGGATTAATAGAATACAAATAGATTTATTCGTTGTAAAAAATATTGAACTTACAACTAGTCGTTACCAAATGCTATATTTGTAATGTCCGACATTTCCGCGCGCATTGCCGCTCATTTTGAATGTTGCCAGCTTACAAATATATTTTTATCGATATTTATTAAAATCGATGCAAATATTAATCAATATCGATACGGTTTTAAAAATAAATTTTATGATATCAATTAATTTACTAAATTATTATAGTTATTATAACATGTTTATATAATTACATGAATTACTGTTTTATTTCTACCGTAGTGCTTACATTAGACAGTGTTTAGTTATTTTTTAAATCATAATTCAGTAACCTCGTTTTTGGTTGGGAATTTTAAAAAAGTATCTACAATAGTATAAAAGGTGAGCCTTCCACCCAAAATACATATTTCATTTTGTGAAACCACTCAATGCTTCTTGATATATCGAAAGCAGTTCTTATCTCGAGATTAAGGTTTAAATGATAAATTATTTCGGTATTTTCGAATGGCACGTCATTTATCAAAATCCGCCATGATGGGAGTTGGCCGTAGAATCTATGATATTTCCAAAGAAATTGCGTGTTATATCTATTTACTAGCTGACCAGGCGAACTTCGTGCCGCCATTTTTTCCGCCCGCGTGGCGTTTGATCCCATTCCCGCTGCACCATCTACTGTGCTACGTATGTATTATACATAAAAATATTTTTCTTGGATTACTCTATCTAATAAAAGAAATTCATTTGACTTTACTCAAGTTTGTTTTTTAATATACCGCTGTAAATATTCTAATACATTATAATATGATTCTATAGAATGTTCAAGATAAGTATAGTAGTATAATAGGTATCTATGTAGCCTTGTTATGGGATCTAGAAGGCGTATAAACATAGATACTCTTTTTTATCCATGCTAATATTATAAATGCGAAAGTAACTCTGTTTTTTTTTTTTTTTTTTTTTTTATATAGGACTGTCTGTATGTTACGCTTTCACGTCTAAACTACTAAACCGATTTTGATGAAATTTGGTATAAGGGTAGATGAGATCTTGAAAAAGGACATAGGCTATGTTTGATCGCGATAACCGACATCCACACGGGCGGAGCCGCGGGCAAACGCTAGTAAATGCACAAAACTGAACCTATGCCCCAGCGTAGCAGTCGATCGCTCTACCGCTACGCCACAGAAGACATCAAAGGCTATCAAGTGTACAGACACAACATTTTTTTTAGAGATTATAAGTAACCGAAATTACTAATATTCCCTCTAATCGCTTATGCTAGGATTGGGTTCACGTAGTGTAAAGGCCAAGGTTCGAACCTGGGACCTCTAGATCTTAAGGCCGACTCCTTAACCACAAAGCTACCTACGGTTTGAACTAATTAACTATTTTATAATATACACACTACTAATTTCATAACCGAATAGGAAAAAATCGTAACTTTATCTGTCAAGTTGCCAAAAACTTGGTAGAAATTTTGCCAACTGGCAACATTACGGCCAGGTGGCGGTAGTTATAGTAACTTGCGAATTTCGCCAATAATATTTTATTGGTCTGCCCTTTGTCGTAAATTATATCTTACACTAGCTGTGCCCGCGACTTCGTCCGCGTGGAATGTACTTAATAAAAAAAATATTTTCTAAAATAAAAGTAGCCTAAGTTACTCCTTATTACATAAGCTATCTGCCAGTGAAAGTCCCGTCCAAATCGGTTCAGCCGTTCCAGAGATTAGCCAAAACAAACAGACAGACAGACAGACAGACAGACAGACAAAAACTTTAAAAATATATATTTTGGTATGTGTACCGTATATACATTCATATGCATGTAGTAGAAAGCGGTTATTTTAATATTACAAACAGACACTCCAATTTTATTTATTTGTATAGATTATGCGACACATTTTGTATAATAAATATTTTATTACTGCGGCAGGCACCACATTAGCACATACCTAACCGTCGGTCCCGGTTGCTATAGTAACGTCCAAAGTAATAGGCTATTTGACTAAGTCGTCGATTCTTTCCAAAACTGTTCTTGTTCTGAAAAACTATGCCTTGCAAAATAAAATATTGCATATCTAAACTGAAACTATGACTTTTCATTAGTTGAAATTCCCAAAAAAACTCAAAATATAAACAATCAAATTCAATTCAAATATATAACTTTTTAGAATCCTCATTAAATTTTAAATAACTTTTATTATGAACTATATACGTGTAAACACAAAGTAGACCGAGATAAATGCGATATTCTCTTGCACTCCATACATTTGCACTACGCGCTACGGAAGCGTGACGTCACAGTTTCGTACGTTTTTGTATGGAGCGTATTCGGGCGGCGCTACAAATTGAATTTTTCAAAATTAAATATCGTGAAAACTATTTCTCGTACGAACATTTTACTTTTACAGTTCATTATATTCCAAGAAAGTGGTCATTTTTGGGAAGTAAAAAAAAAATTAGTCAAATAGTCTATTCTATTCACAATCTTGAACATAACATTTTTTTCTTACTGACGTCGATTTTAATTCTACATAATCTAAGTTGGAGAAGAAACGCCGCAACAAACTCCACTGCGACAGTTTTCAGACGTCTATTTACTATATTTATTTTCATAAGGCTAAATGTGGACGAATGTACATTTCGCGTCTGACTAAACAATCTAAATATATATAACTCAAAGGTGACTGACTGACTGACATAGTGATCAATCAACGTACAGCCCAACCACTGGACGGATCGGGCTGAAATTTGGCATGCATAAAGCTAGTATGACGTAGGCATCCCTTAAGAAAGGATTTTGTGATGCAGGCTTTATGCTCAATATTATAGCGTTGACTCAACACTAAGCGATAGCCGACATCCACGTGGGCAGAGCCGCGGGCAACAGCTAGTAAGTATATAAAACAGTTTGTGATAAAGAATTAAACTAAAGGTAGGTTAATAGACCTCTGCCTATCCCTTCGGGGATTTGCAGGCATAATATGTATATATGTATCAAATATAAATCGTCAGTTCAGAACAAATGCTATAATGATAATATAACCGCATGTAAATGGCTGCTCTTTGAATAACACTACAAAAGCTCACAGCAAGCGTAGTTTAGAGAGGAAATTGCTGCCATACAATGGTCTCGATCTAGACAATAGACTGCATATAAACGTACTGGTTGCAGCTATAAGCAAAATTGCAAATTGCAAAATTTGAAATCCATATTAACTGAATTTTTTATAGTATTTTTAATACTAACTTTAAAGTTCGAAAAACATTGGAAAAAATAAAACGCTCAAGTGAGACTTGAACTCACGACCTTTCCCTTAAAGGGGGAATACTCTTCCAACTGAGCTATTGAGCCACACCTGAATCATTTCAAATTTTCTTCTCTTTAAATCCGTCTTTAAGGGCGACGGTGGTGCCATCTATCAAAACATTCTTACGAACTGTTGGAAACAATGAATGATTTTTCAACCATTTTTAACATTGAATTTTGATGACTCCGCCCGAATATTTGACTGAATTTTTTATAGTATTTTTAATGCTAACTTTAAAGTTCGAAAAACATCGGAAAAATAGCTCAATAGCTCAGTTGGAAGAGCATTCCCCCTGTAAGGGAAAGGTCGTGAGTTCAAGTCTCACTTGAGCGTTTCATTTTTTCCGATGTTTTTTGATCCATATTAACTTTTGAACTCTCGCGTTCCATAATATACCATAATGTTTCGAGTTTTTCTTCTCTCGCAGTGATATCGTCTGTATATGTTTCCGTTAGTCGCCTCTTACGATACCCTTCGGATGAGACTGGGTGGTGATACTTGTATTCTTTCTCCGTCACCACACGGATGATGATGAAGACGATTCATAACCTTCTATTTCCAACAGATCCATACTAATATTATAAATGCGAAAGTAACTCTGTCTGTCTGTCTGTCTGTCTGTATGTCTGTATGTTACGCTTTCACACCTAAACCACAGAACCGATTTTGATGAAATTTGGTATGAGTGTAGATTAGACCTTGAAAAAGGACATAGGCTATGTTTGGTCGCGATAACAGACATCCACGCGGGCGGAGCCGCGGGCAAAAGCTAGTAATATTATAAATGCGAAAGTAACTCTGTCTGTCTGTCTGTCTGTATGTTACACTTTCACGCCTAAACCACAGAACCGATTTTGATGAAATTTGGTATAGGGGTAGATTAGACCATGAAAAAGGACGTAGGCTTTGTTTAGTCGCGATAACCGACATCCACGCGGGCGGAGCCGCGGGCAAAAGCTAGTAATATTATAAATGCGAAAGTAACTCTGTCTGTCTGTATGTTACACTTTCACGCCTAAACCACAGAACCGATTTTGATGAAATTTGGTATGAGTGTAGATTAGACCTTGAAAAAGGACATAGGCTTTGTTTGGTCGAGATAACCGACATCCACGCAGGCGGAGACGCGGGCAAAAGCTAGTGTATAATAAATTCATTTCTCGATGCATAGCTATTACAAAGCCAAAGAGGTTATTCACACGTTATTACATTTCAAATTAACGTTAATGGATCGCTTTTATATCATTTTAGTTCGCAGAAAGAGCCGACTAAGGGTCACTTTATTCGATACAACAGAATTAAAAAGGGGTAATCCCTTTTGAACTCAATTTCCTCATTCGATTTTCTATTTTTACACACATAAAAAGTCAGGTCAAAAGCGCTTTAGTTACGAGTATCTATGTTAATTGCCACACAGATATTTGGGGCGTCTTTGATCTTTCTTCTATTTAATAATACTGTTTTATCGATAACTTGCTGACCCGGGGAACTTCGTACTATAATTTTTTCCCACTCGCGTGGTATCCGATCCCGTTCCCGCTGCACCCTCTACTATATTAAGCATGTATTATACATTTGAATGATTTGTATAGCATTTATTATGCTAACTTTAAAGTTCGAAAAACATCGGAAAAAATGAAACGCTCAAGTGAAACTTGAACTCACGACCTTTCCCTTACAGGGGGAATGCTCTTCCAACTGAGCTATTGAGCCACACTTGAATCACTTCAAATTTACCTTCTCTTTATATCCGTCTTTAAGGGTGACGGTGGAGCCATCTACCAACATTCTTACGAACTGTTGGAAACAATGAATGATTTTTTAACCATTTTTAAACGTATTAATTGATGACTCCGCCCAAATATTTGAATGAATTTTTTATAGCATTTATGATCAATGTTTAAAAATGGTTGAAAAATCATTCATTGTTTCCAACAGTTCGTAAGAATATTGGTAGATGGCTCCACCGTTGCCCTTAAAGATGGATATCAAGAGAAGGAAAATTTTAAGTGATTCAAGTGTGGCTCAATAACTCAGTTGGAAGAGCATTCCCCCTGTAAGGGAAAGGTCGTGAGTTCAAGTCTAACTTGAGCGTTTAATTTTTTCCCATGTTTTTCCAATGTATTATACATAGAAACCTTCTTCTGGAATTACTCTATCTGTTAAAAGAAACCGTATCAAAATCTGTATCGTAGTTTTGAGGATAAAAGCATACATACAGACAGGCAGTCGCGGAAAGCGACTTCGCTTTATACTATGCAGTGATGATAATGTCAGCGGTATTGCGATCGACAGGTACCAGGTTTGATTTTTAGCCATTACACTACCGATGTGAAGCCACCCTTAACACAAGCTGGAAGTTTTGAAAATAGAGCTTAGTTGTAACGGGTTGGAGGGGAAGTAAAATAGTAATTATCTGAGCCTTTTTGGGGTTGGCTTTCCAGTCTAACAGTGATGCAACTAAACTTCGATATTAATACAGACCAATACAAATACACGTATACAAGTATTTGCACTGAGCGGGAATCAAACTCACACTCCCAATTCACTACTGCCAGGTCAAAGAAGTCCTTTTAATAAAAAAAAAGTAGAACAATAATATTTTTAACGGCAAAAAAGATGGCCACCGCACCGTGTCGTCCTCTCTTCGAATCATTTATTCATGACATTCACCTTAATAGAATTATATCCAAGGTTATTTAATCATCAGCCGAAGATTCGGTAAATCAATAAAAACTTTCGCCGCTACTGTGTGATAGAATTAGAATGTTCTAGAAACAAACTACCTTAGAAGTCCTCTTTCTAGAATAGTGATACAGTGAAAAATAAACCTTAATATTGGACATGTAGGCCTCAGTTTTCTTAAATGCTTCGGTATTATCATTGAGTGTCCTGTAACATACGACTTCAGAAGTACGATGTTTCTAGAAATATGATACAGCCAAAAATAAACCTTATTACCAGACTAATAGGTCTCATTTTTCCTAAATGCTTTGATATTGTGTGGTTATTACATAAGAAATGGTATCTATATTGCCAGTTCGCTAATAATTCACTAACTTTGATTTGGAAAGCAGTTCTTAGACTTCACTGCTAATTGATTAAAATTAGTAAGATGGCGAGGGCAGTAGGTAGAAAAAGTGCTCATGGAACTCTAAAACATTCCACCGAAGTGGTATTAAAAAACCCTCTAATCTATTCTAATTTAATTAATATCCATAGGTTGGAACGCTGAAGACGAAACTTGATTCCGCGACCAATTCCTTACAGGGTGAATACTTTGAAAAACTGAGCTATATGAGCACATATTGAGCATTAGAAAATCTGCTATACAATTTTTTGAGTAATATAACTCAAATATTATTTCATTAAATTTGAGAATGATAATTTTTGACGCAGACAGTACTTTTTACACAGTACAGTCAGCATCAGAAAGATCTAGATGAACAACGTAATCAAAATGATCTTAATTCCGTTTTTTACCCCCTTTCATTTGACTGATTATTCCGATATTTTGTACAGACCTTTATTTTGAACAATAATACCATATAAATCAATTACAT
The DNA here is from genome assembly GCA_914829495.1 of Eilema sororculum. Classification (NCBI taxonomy): domain Eukaryota; kingdom Metazoa; phylum Arthropoda; class Insecta; order Lepidoptera; family Erebidae; genus Eilema; species Eilema sororculum. The sequence goes on from OU618555.1 coordinate 12,693,389, forward strand.
AGTTTGATTTGCTCTTAATACGAGAGTTTTAAGATCATTGAGACTTCGTGGTCAAAATATTAATTTATAAAGTTGACTGTAATATGACCAGGATAATTGGTACGAAAAGTGCTCATGGAATTCTAAAACATGCCACCTAAGTGGTATTAAAAAGTTCTAATCTATTCCAATCTAATTATTATCCATTTGTTTTGGAAAAAGTGAACGCTGAAGACGGAAAATTCTGCTATATAAACTTTTGAGTAATATAATTCAAATACCTGCTATTTGTTTAAAATTTAAAAATGATCACTTTCGCCAGCAGATAATACTTTTGCACAGTACAGTCAGCACCAGAAAGATCTAGACGAACAAGGTACTCATAACCTCAATCAAGAATCTTTTTTTTTTCACCCCCTACCATTTGACTGATTGGTCTGATATTTGTTACACACCCTTAGTTCTGATAATAATACTATTTAAATCAATAAAACAGCTTGATTTACTCTGAATACCAGAGTTTTAGGGTCATTTTGAGACTTTGTCGTCAAGATATTTCTGTCGCTGACTGTACATTTCAATTTATTGCCACCTAAAAGACGAGAATGCTTTGAGGTCGAATGTTAATAAGTGTTCGTCCTTTAAGGCGCTATTATTGGAGTCCTTTTTGTATTAGCTCAGAGGGTTATTCTCTGAAAGCACTTGAGGTATTTATCTATAATAATGATTATGTAAGTTCCGTTATTAAATATGTTACGGGTCGGTTTATGGTCGCCCGTTTTGGGAAGGTAAAGATGATACTTGATATTTTCTGGGTCCTTGAGAACTGTACTAAAAAAGATAGTAACTTATCCATGTGGTGACGGAAAAAGAATACAAGTATCACCGCCCCATTTCATCCTAAGGGTGTCATAATAGGCGACTGTCGGAAAAATAGTTACAATTTTCGGTGGAAGGGGGGGGGAACACATATTTCCACTTTGAAAGTATCTCTCGCGCAAACTATTCAGTTTAGAAAAAATTATGTTATAAAACTCAATAGCATTCTTGAAGACCCATCTATAAATACCCCACACGTATAGGTTTGATGAAAAAAAATATTGACTTTCATTCTAAGTATGGGGACCCCCAAAATTTATTGTTTTGTTTTTCTATTTTTGTGTGAAACTCTTAATGCGGTTCACAGAATACATCTACATATAAAGTTTCAACAGGCAATAGGCCTTATAGCTTCGGAGAAAAGTGGCTGTGACATACAGACGGACAGACAGACAGACATGACGAATCAATAAGGGTGGTAGAAATTTGATGGCACAAATTTGACACTTATTTCGACCGGGTTGGTACCACCGTGCACAAGTGCGAAAAACCCTCCATAGTAATCCAATCTCGGTTGGATTGCGTTCAGGGATCAGCAAGTGCATAGCCGGGCCGAGGTGATGGTAGTCGCAGCACTAGTGGGACCGGTGGGTGTTGGCGTAGTCTAGTGGGGTGTGACGCGGGGCGCCTCGCCGGGCAGGGAGACCCGTAGAAACGGTGGTGCCGCTGCCCGCCCGCGGCATAGTACAGGGGCCCAACTGGGACTAACCACCCTGGGAGGCTGCCCCACCAGGTCGCGCATAATCCCGATATGGCTCGTCGTGCCGGTTGGCGACCGGACGGGAGCCCGGCGACCATATTCGGGAGGGTACGGTGGCCCTTCCGTTCGGCGCGTCGGCTCTCGTCACGCCTCACATTCATAGATAAAACCAATCTCCCATGTTTTGTCACGCGGTGCTGCGGCATAGTCAGATCTATGTGTGCCTTTACCGTTCCCATACAGGAGATGCAGAGGTAACTCGACTATTCGAATACCTGAGTCAGGCGGCAGATGATGCGCAGGAGCGGTTTCCGAACGCCGAATTGGTGTTTTTGGGGGACTTTAACGCCCACCACAAGATCTGGTTGGGCTCCGCCATAACAAACCATGCGGGAAGAGCCACTCACGCATTTGCCCTGGCGCACGACTTGACTCAATTGGTGCACAAGGTCACGAGGATACCAAGAGAGTCCGGCCTAGAGCCCTCTCTGCTAGACCTTCTGTTGACGAGTCGCCCGGACCAGTACAGTGTCTCGGTGAGTGCTGCTTTAGGTAACTCCGACCACTGTTTGGTCCGCTCCACCGTGCCCATTGTAGCGCCCCCACGACCCGTGCAGGGGAAGAGGCGTCTATGGCACTACTCGTCAGCGGACTGGGATGGATTGCGCGACTATTATGCGTCCATCCCGTGGGTTGAACGCTGCTTTGAGGGTAAGAACCCATCTGAGAGCGCTACTGCCGTCGCCGGTGAGATCGGTCTAGGTATGGAATACTATATCCCATACACCGATGTCACCGGAGTCCGCGGAGCGCGTCCGTGGTTCGGGCGCGAGTGCGCGGAGGCTGTTGAGCATAAACAGTTTGCGTACCGCGCCTGGGTGCGGGCGCGCGCCACGCGCGATCCCAACGTGGGTCACTTCAAGGCGGCGTACAACAGAGCCACAAAGGTCTGCAAGAGGGCATGCGTCAGAGCGGATGCCCAGCGCATAGCACGGCTGGGCCAAGAGCTAGTGGCGCATCCCACGGGTAGCCGTGGCTACTGGCAACTGGCCAAAGCCGTGCAAGCCAACTTCTGCCAGCCCTCGCTGCCCCCGCTGAGCAATCCCGATGGATCTCTGGCCCATGAGCCGCAAGAGAAAGCAAATTTGCTGGTCAATCTCTTCGCGGCCAACTCCCGAGACGATGATTGTGGTATGCAACCACGGACAATGCCCACTGGTGACCACACAATGCCTGATATACGTATCAGGCAACGCGATGTCCGTGCAGTACTGCAATCACTCGATGTCCGGAAAGCCAGTGGTCCTGATGGTATTCCAGCGGTCGTACTTAAAAAATGTGCAGCGGAGTTATCTCCTATGCTAACGCGGCTGTACCGACTGTCCTACAGTTCGGGTACAGTGCCTTCGGCTTGGAAGGAGGCGAATGTCCAGCCGATCCCCAAGAAGGGGGATCGCTCGGACCCAGCCAACTATCGACCCATAGCCGTCACCTCAGTGCTGTGCAAGGTGTTCGAGCACATAATTAACACACAGCTCATGCGCCACCTAGAGGATCACTCCTTGCTTAGTGACCGGCAATACGGTTTCAGACCGAAACGGTCAACGGGTGATCTTCTGGCGTACATGACCCACCTTTGGGGTGAGGCTATGGAGAAGCACGGTGAGTCACTGGCAATTAGTCTTGACATCGCCAAAGCTTTCGATAGGGTATGGCACAAATCGCTTCTTTCCAAGCTACCAGCCTTCGGCCTGCCTCCTAGACTGTGTAACTGGGTTGCAAGCTTCCTGCAGGGGCGCCGTATTCGCGTCCTTTGTGATGGACGAGCTTCGGAGTTCTTGCAGGTAAATGCTGGCGTGCCGCAGGGTTCCGTCTTATCTCCCACTCTCTTTCTTCTGCATATCAATGACATGCTCTGTAACGGAAACATTCACTGCTATGCAGACGACAGCACCTTACACGGGAGTTATTACGCACATCCTGCGGCCAAGCAGTCTGATATCGCGGAAAAAAGGCAGCTTCTTGTCACTGACCTGGACCGGATCCTGGACCACATTTCTCAATGGGGCGCTAGGAACCTGGTCGAGTTCAATGCCAAGAAGACCCAGGCATGTGCGTTTACAGCAAAGGTATCTCCTTTCCTTCCCCTTCCCACTCTTCAGAGCACACCACTGCCACTGCAGGATCACCTCACTATCCTCGGTATGGATGTTCGCTGCAAACTGAATAACAAAAACTATATCGAGAGTATCATCAAATCAGCCTCGCGTAAACTCGGAGTCCTGAACAGAGTGAGACGTTTTTTCACGCCGGAGCTGCGGTGTCTTCTATATAAGACCCAAATTCGTTCCTGCGTGGAATACTGCTCACATCTCTGGGACGGCTCCGCAAAGTACTTATTAGATGCTCTCGACAGGTTGCAGCGACGTGCGGTCCACATTATTGGGGATCCTGAGGTCACGAACACCCTCGAGCCTTTGCAGATGCGTAGAGATGTTGCGTCTTTGGCAGTTTTCTACCGTCTCTACCATGGTGAATGTTCTGACGAGCTCTTCCACTTAGTCCCACCCTCCCCTTTCCTTCACAGGACGACACGTGCAGGGCTAAGATGTCATCCATTTACGGTGCAGAGTATACCTGCTAGAACCAAGCGTTTCAGTGATTCATTCCTATGCCGCACCACTAAGGCCTGAAATTCCCTGCCAGTTCACGTGTTTCCTTCTTCCTACAGTCCTGGGTCCTTTAAGCGGGGCGTGAAAAGGCATCTAATGAGGCCGTCAAGCTGAGTGCCACCACTGTTAACATGGTAAATGTTTACGATGGTGACCCTCTTTCCGAGACTTTGCCTTTAGCTTAACATCAGGCGAGGTGAAGTCAAATTGACGTGTCCTGTATAAAAAAAAAAAAAATAATTTGGCTACGGAACCCTAAAAAAGGCTGAACGGATCTAGATGAATTTAGCATAACAAATATCCTAGGAAATGGTTTCGGAGAGTTCGGTCATTGCAGACGATTCCACAGGCCACAACAAGGCTGGGAGTACGATAACCGATGACTGCTAATACGTCCTGTTGGTTTTATATTCCGTGAATATTCCTATGTAGGTCTACTAAATCAATGCTTATTGTAAGTTCTACATCAAAACACAAAACAAATTCTAGACTCCAATAAAAACAAATCCTAGGCCAAACAAACAAATTTGCCATAACTTTCGTGGTGTGATATATAACTTTGTTTATGTACCTATAATTTGAAACAATGCACATATATTATATATATTATTTTATATTTGTTTGTTTTCTTCCCAAAATATATCATATTAAAGACACGAGAACGGCAACAGGGGCACAAATTATAAGTAATGTGTGCCATATACTGATACACACATTCATTGTGATATGTTAGGGTTTGTATAAATACGGGTTTGAATAAACAAATGTGTTATTTGTGTTATTTAGGGTTATGTTTACGGAAATTAATTTTCAGAATGGAAAGAAATGTACAGCCAGCGTCAGAGAAAACAGACCCCCTCAATACTTAAAGAATATCGCCGCCTGCACCGGCCGCGTCACATGACTCACGAATGACGTCACGTGATGCGATCGTCGCAGAGCTGCGAACGAGCGAGCAGCTTCATCTGCCTTTTATTTGCATGTTCATATTTGTAATTATCTGATATTTTTCGTCTTTCGGCTCAATTGTATACCATGATACAATAAACTCACAAAAAGATGCCACTGCCGCTTGAGGATACGAACCCGCATCCTCAGCGCCAGCCGATCACTTAGACCGTGCCTTATACCACTAGGCTATCGGTTCACTTAATAATAATGACGAAAATATGAATAACATTACTCCTTTTATCGAACAAAGCTGATTACGGTGTAATTTTCTAGACCTTAAGGTTTAAATTTCAACTTCTTCCATATGTAACAATAATAATTACTCAATTGACTAAAAGATAAGGTTGAAATTTGAATAGATTTCTTTTTTAGTTCAATAGATTACACTTGATACAGCTTCTTGCACTACCGTCATGTTTTACTTCAAAAATTTATCTGCTACATGAGCTGTGGCTATAGTATTATAATATCTGTTACAGCGCACTAAAGTTGCAATTAGAATACTTCTTTGCCTTATTTCCTAAACTGTGATTGAAGGTAACTTTATAATTCGTAGTAATTTGCGTAGTAATATGTATTAATCCTCCTCGTAATATTATTCAATTTATTAAGTTTTTGATCAGTTTTTTGAGTAAATTGAAAGTATCGTTCGATTAACAACATTTATGAAAGCTAAAATTGTTGTTCTCTGGGAGCAAGAACAAAGCATAAAGAAAATAGCACGAGATATGGGCAAAACGGTAAGAGTTACGATAAAAATACCTATATTATATACCTATTTATATTGCTTAATCAATCATGTTATATTTTCATTTACAAGTTAGTTTTTTGGAGTTTCTTTTATTTATTATCATTTTCATTACAGAGAAATACAGTGCGTAGATGGATGCGAAGGTATCAAGCGACGAGTGATATAAATATGAACGCCAAGGACCTCGCCCAGTTGCTTATACTCATGAATCAGAGCGGCACCGTGATATTGTGGAAGCTCACTCAGTGGCACCCTTCAAAACTACGCGCGCAAGTGCTGAGACTTTTGGAGTATCGCTGAGCACTGTTCGACGACATCTACATGCTGCGAACATCCATAATTATAAGCCAGCCAGAAAGATTCAACATACTGACGATCATCGCACCAACCGAGTAAATTTTATCACTCGTTATTTAAATTCCGACTGGGAAAACGAAATTGTTATATTTACCAACGAAAAAGGCTGCGGTTAACATTACGTAAGTAAATCATTATATTCTGTAACAAATAAATATGTATAAATAAACATAAAACTTGTTTATTCTCTACCCCGAAATATATATATATATACATATATATATATATATATATATATATATATATTTATATATATATATTTATATATATATATATATATATATATATTTATATTTATATATATATATGTATATTATATATTTTAATTATTATTGCTGCTGATATTGTTTTACATATATTGCAACAGATTTGAAAATGTTTATTATTTTAGGTTACTGGGGATGGATGTCTTCAATGGGCCCAGGCGAGCTAGTGGAAATAGGTGGCCGCATGAACAGTGAGCGATACCTTGAAGTGTTGAAAGACGTAATGCTGACTTCAGTATGGGTCGCATATCCAGAAGGACAAATTTACCTGGTTCAGGATATCTCTTCAGTGCATCGGTCCCAAATTGTGCAGGACTGGCTAAATGCACAAGAAGATATAACGGTGTTTGAGCGGCCGGCTAAATGCCCGGATCTTAATCCTATAGAAAACTTGTGGGGTCAGATGGTTTTAAACTGGGACTCAAGTGAAATAAAGTAAAAAAAAAATGGATGAAGAGGTAAACCGAACTTGGGAATTAATGCGAAATAGTGCCGCATGCATAAAGGGACAAATCTTTGTGTGATGAACACGATTATTTGCTATGTGTCTGGGTGTAATTTATCTAAAATAAGTATTATATCAGTTGTCTAGTATCCTTATCAGTTATCACATTAAGGTGCTATTTTGGGCTAGATGACGCTGCGCTGTTTATAAAGTGTCCTAACATTCATAATAATAATAGTATATTATTAATATTCCATTACTCTTGTTTACAAGTTTAGTAATCTTCTAATGTGTTAACGATGCACCATCTGACCTCACATATTTTTCTAATGTTGTGTTGAAAGGGTTACTTATCAGAAAATGTGATCAAAGAGGAAGATGTATATTGCTATCCCGTTATAGTTTAGCATGTTGGTTCTTTCTTTGTGATTCACAGGCACAAATAACATTTCATTTTTCAACCATTCTTTTATTTTCGAAGATTATTCAGAGTGTAAAAAATTTATGTTGGCAAATTTAAATAAATATTGTAGTTATGTTTCTAGAATTATCTAATATTAAACATTTTATACTTCACTTAGGGTATTGTGTTTTGTCAATAAATTTAGGTCAGGTGAAATCTAAAAATAAGTAACCCTAATTTAACTCAGATAGATAAACTGTATACTCAACCATGAAATGACCTCCATGTAGTCCTAGAAATGTAATTCGAGAAATAAATTAATATTGTTTATGCAACAAGCCTATTTTTTCTTACAAACCTCATACCTACTATAAAATTTGATTCCTTAAATAATGATTAACAAAAAGTGCTTAAGAGACTAAAAAAATAATTACATATATGAATACAAAAAGAACTTCGTGTCTGAGGATTTGAACCCCCGCTTACCGTATACTCAAAGCGTCGGTCATAACCACTAGACCAACATACCATATACGTAATATATCAAAAAACTTCAATGCTTTCATTTCATTATCAAGGGGGGTCCCTTTTCTCTGAAGCTTACTGTACATACTAAAAAATTATAAAAACTAACCTTCAATAAGCGACACCACCCGCTTGGAAGTCGGTAGGTACTTGCGACTTTTGGTCATATCTCATCAAATTGCGATTTAATGCGAAAAAAAAGTTGCATGCCTACATCGCGGAATTCGCAGACAACAGACAATAATTTCAAAAAATATATTTTGGTGTTCATAATCATTAATATAAAATGTCCCAATTTGTTTAATATCTGCAATGTACAGACACAAGAATTATTAAAATTAATATAAAAATGATTATTTTAAAATTATTAAATAGTATAGATATCTAAGTTTTGTTTTATTCCAATCCAGTCTAGAAACACAGTATCAGCATAATCTAACAACTTATATAACAAGCACGAGTCTTTTATTACAACAAAATAAGTATATATAAAAACTCTCTGTCTGATCTCAGTCTGTACAAAACGTCGGGTATTATCCTAATCGTGCCTAGCACCAAGACCCACAGTCGGCGTGCGGTTTTAGTCGGTTCGAGTCCGACATAACCTCCCCTTCCGGCTCCGGCAGGGGGGGTATCCGTGGGGATTTCCGCACGAAAAAAAAAAAAAAAAAAAGGTATTATCCTAATCGTAAAACTATCCGGCCTTATGCCGAAAACAATTGGTCTGACACTTATGTCGCAGCTAGAATTTTTAATAAGACGTTTTAGAAAATACTAACTATTTGCCAACCAATATTTTTTTTTCAACCGAGTGCCCTACGCTGTGAAATTATAGTAGTATCGTTTTTAATTTAAAAGTACTTTAAAATCTTAAAGTAAATCTCTTTTTAATAAACCCTATCCCAATTTTTGGATATTATTTTTATATGTGTCTAAATAGCCCTGCTGTGCTTTTTCCAAACGACAACAATATGGGTTCTTCAATAAGGGCATAAGAAGGTTCCTATAGGTTTAGCAGCACGAGTGTGACACCCATGCCCATAGGTAAAGGTAATCATTTCCATCAGGTGAGCCGTGTACCTAGCACTTAAGTGGTATATAAAAAAATACCAAATAAAAAAGTTATTTTACAATACCATAAAATATTTATTTTGTATTCATAACACGAAGCTCTGCTACGAAATCATTGAAATATTATTTATAAAATGCTGAATAATAACGCTTTTAGACTTGCTACGCTGCACCTTGAAATTTGAATTTGTAATGCTAATATAATATTCGTAGAGCTACAACAACATACTTGCTACGAAGTGTCAAGTTCCTTTACAGATAGCTACGAATATATGCGATGCGCTACGCTTCGCAATGCTACGTTCTACGAATTTTATTTATAAAAGTGCTACTAATAAATATTTAAATACAAGTACATCGTAGTATTGTTACTGGGAAGTCTTGCATTCTTGTTTCAACGTTATCGACTGCAAGTACAGAATAATAATAGTACTGCTGCTAATCCATACTAATATTATAAATGCGAAAGTAACTCTGTCTGTCTGTCTGTCTGTCTGTGTGTTACGCTTTCACGCCTAAACCACTGAACCGATTTTGATGAAATTTGGAATAAGGGTAGAAGAGACCTTGAGAAAGGACATAGGCTATGTTTAGTCGCGATAACCGACTTCCACGCGGGTGGAGCTCGGGCAAAAGCTAGTAATTTAATAATATTACTACTGCTGCAGGCCATACCATCATCGATGTGATCGGAAATTTAATATTAAATTGGTTGAAGATATATCGCTACTGTGAATTCGGGCAAGTACTTGTCACAGCCTGTGACTCACAGGTGGCACAGAACGGTTGCTAAATCCCGCGTACCATCACTGAGAGTCTGAGGATGAGTAGTAGGCAGAGTAAGTAGAGTAGAGAGGACAGTGTAAAGCCCTGAAGTAGTAGGCAGAAGTGTATTAATACCCAGATTTCGTCAGTAATGATTTTTGGTCGCACGCCTATTGCCATCAATCGGGCACAGTCATAGAATAGATTATAAAATGTCATTTACTGCGGGATAAAAAGCAACCCACGGGAAGAGATAGGGTGGCCCTATTCTACTCCACTGGGAATTAACAAGGCACTGCACGTTATTGAACAGCCCCGACACAAAGCAGTCTTTGAGAGCAGGATACTTCACATTTAAGAATATAGTTCTGTAGAGAAAATAGTGCTTACTTATAACATAACATAACCTCACGCCTGTATTCCCCGAAGGGGTAGGCAGAGGTGCTAGCACCCACATTTCGCCAGTTTATGTTTAGGTCCCAATGTAATAGGTGGCGAGCCTATTGCCATTAGCCGGGCACTATAAACTTGCGATAAATACACACATAACTTCGAAAAGCATCGACAAGTCATTGGTGTGTGCCATGGTAAACCTGGGATCGAACCCGAGACCTCGTCTCAGCAGTCCATTACCCATACCACTAGGCTACCGCAGATTTCTTGCTTACTTATGCAAAGCCTTAACATGGGTAACATTATATCATTATGGCAAAGGACGAAGAAACAATCGCATTTCTTAATACTACCGAATTCACACTTTAACTACAACATAGATATTTATTATGCCGTCTGTACAGTGTTTCGCAAAACAGAGGCTGACAACACCGTTCCATCATTTTATATTAGCTTAGTTCACAATGGTGACAACTGAGCTGATGCGGTTACGTATCTCAATAAACTAAAATGTCTCTAAAATTTTTTATTTGAATTATTGGAACTCCAATTGAAACTGGAACCGCGTTCGCAAATTCCCCTTTAAAAAATATTTGAGGAGTATTTTGGGACCACAAATAAAAAAAGTACTTAGGTTTCAAGAAAGTACGGTCAACCAAGAAATATAGAAGTTTTTACTTTTTTAGTGACTCCATTAGGATGGAGTTGAGGGAATAAACGTATGTCGAAGGGTGTGCATTTCGAATTTAGTGTGTCCTTCGAATTTGGCCCATCATAAATTAATTTTAATATACTTTTACAATTTCTAACAGCAGAATTGGCACTAATAAACTATTTGTGGTACCAAATTAGTGTACCTAGAATTACGAAATAAATAATTTATTTTTGGCAATTTATTAATGTGAAACTAAATGTTGCTCACGGGAACTCTGTACTATATGAAATTCTGTACTTTAATATCCTAAAGGACCCGGGACTGTAGGAAGAAGGAAACACGTGTGCTGGCAGGAAGTTCCAGGTCTTAGTGGTGCAGCATAGGAATGAGTCACTGAAACGCTTGGTTCTAGCAGGTATACTCTGCAACGTATACGGATGGCATTTTAGCTCTGCACGTGTCGTCCTGTGAAGGTAAGGAGAGGGTGGGACTACTTGGAAGAGCTCATCAGTACATTTACTATGGTAGAGACGGTAGAATACTGCCAAAGAAGTAATTTTTTTTTAAAGAATATTAGAACCAAAGTTACTAATATTCCCTCTAACCCCTCCAACTAAGCTAAATTGCTTGTGCTAGGAGTGGGTTTACGTCGGTAGTGTAATGGCCAGGATCGAACCACTAAGCTACCGACGCATCTGCAAAGGCTCGAGGGTGTTCGTGACCTCAGGATTCCCAATAATGCCGACCGCACGTCGCTGCAACCTGTCGAGAGCATCAAGTAAGTACTTTGCGGAGCAGTCCCAGAGATGCAATAAATAAACGTAGGTACGGCTAAATATATCATTCCGACAGTTAATTGAATGGCGCCGGGCCTAGGTTGATGAACGGCAGATTTTTTTTATACCACTTAAGTGGCAGACAAGCACACAGCCCACCTGACCTATTGAAGTATGTAACACCAGGAGTGTTACACCCGTGCTGCCGAGCATGAAGAAACCTAATGCCCTTCTTGAAGAATCCCATTGTAGCTTTAAGCTAACTAGCAGCCAACTGGCTGTGACATAACATAACATACAATAACTCACGCCTGTATTCCCCGAAGGGGTAGGCAGAGGTGCTAGCACCCACATTTCGCCAGTTTATGTTTAGGTCCCAATGTAATAGGTGGAGAGCCTATTGCTATTAACCTGGCACTTATAAACCTGCGATAAATACACACATAACTTCGAAAAGCATCGAAAAGTCATTGGTGTGTGCCATGGTAAACCTGGGATCGAACCCGAGACCTCGTCTCAGCAGTCCATTACCCATACCACTAGGCTACCGCAGATATAAATATTATACATATAAACCTTCTGCTTGGATCTTTTTTTTAAACCTCAAAATCTATTGCGTAGATTTAAAGATCAAAGCATACATAAGGACAGTTCTGTCTGTTCAAAGTCGTTCCCCGCTCCCTACAGCGTGAAACGACTTTGTGTAGGATATGATAGAGAAAGATACAAATTGTAAAATGTACAGTCTGAAGTCAAAAGCACTTATTGCTATGACGTCTGCCAATCTCTTTGCGAAGTGGATTGAAGGTAAGCTTTTACATTTCCGTCAACTGTCAAACTTGACATTTGATTGACATTCGATTAGTGAGAACGAATCGGAAAACAGAATTGATTTAAAAGCCAATGCCATTTCAATTACACGCCATAATATCTTTGGGTGAAGTAAATTTCATTAATTTCTTTTAAATTGTGCAACAGCCTCTGTGGCGGTAGTGCATTCAACTGTTAAACAGGGGCGCGGGTTCAATTGCCAATCAGTGCAAATATTTAATCCATACTAATATTATAAATGCGAAAGTAACTCTGTCTGTCTATCTGTCTATTTGTCTGTCTGTATGTTACGCTTTGTTACGCCTAAACCACGGAACCGAGAGATAGATTAGACCTTGAGAAAGGACATAGGCTATGTTTGGTCGCAATAACCGACGTCCACGCGGGCGCAGCCACGGGAAAAAACTAGTTATGAATTTTTCTTTATGCATTAGGTGGGCCAGACCGTTAGGGATGACTCTGGGTCAGTCGGGGTGCGAGGGATATTTTGAAGAAAACTTCACGTTCAGCCTAGCACAGCGACCAACCCCAGCCCCAGTTGCTACGGGTAGTTGGAACCCTCAGAATTACAACAACTGATCTAACTGCAATACCTCTATATCAACCAATTGTTGTGTATGTTAGATGACAATCGCTTCACGAAAAATATAGAAAAAAAGAAATTTCGAACTTGTGACCAACAGTGCGTAGAGGAAATCCAAAAATGTTGCGGAAAAAAGTGTAATACTATTCTATCCCTTCAACAATATATATTTACGATAGCACTTCAATACAGCTTATCCCAAAACAAATTCCCAGTCTAGACACCAAATACAATCACAATTGATTCAACATTGCGAGATAGCCGGCTATATCTATCTTTGTTTTATTTATGTGAATCGATTGAGACAGCAATATATCTGTGGCAGTAATCCTGTTTTTGTCGCCAAAATAAATAATTTTATTTGACTTTTGTACTTTTTTTTATATATAAACATAGTTTTATGGAAGAACGTAAATATGAAAGTGGAGAAAGAGTCAACGGACTTCGCTCAGATGCAATCGAGGGAACCCTGAAATGATGATGATTGATACTTTATTTTATCCCCATAGGGATGAAATTACACACAGAGCCTCCTACGTTCTATGAAGAATAATAATAATCATTACGAGTAGTTAGTGCCCTGAAAAGTCGACAACCGGTGTTCTGCAAACTACTATAGCGTCAATGGGTTGGAAATGACAGGTGGCAGTCTCTTCACGGAAAGTATCGAAATTCAGCCACTGCACAGGCATGGAGACCTCAACTGAGTTGAAAAAGGATGATGAGGGTTGAAATGTCTGATTAAAATCCTTTCCCAATAGATATCCATACTAATATTATCGGTCATTCTGGAAGTCTATGGGAGAGGCCTATGTTCAGCAGTGGACTGTGTGTGGTTGATAATGATGATGATGATAATGACTAATATTATAAATGCGAAAGTAACTCTGTCTGTCTGTATGTTATACTTTCACGTCCAAACCACTGAACCGATATTGATGAAATTTGGTATACTTAGGGGTAGATTAAACCTATAGAAAGGACATAAGCGGTTTGGTCACGATAACCGATATCGTTGCGGGCGGGGTCGCGGGGCAAAAGCTAGCTTACAGTAATGGGATAAACCGAGCTGATCTGGACAATGAGACAAAAAGTTCCCACAGAACAGACTAATCTAACCATCGATCTGACCAACGGGAATAACCTTAAAAAAATTGTTTTCCACTGTACCATCAAAAAGGGAAAATTAAGGCATCAACGGCCAAAATGCTTATTTTTTAAGCTCCAGCGTATTAATTACGATATGATTAATCCATCAATCAATTACTAGCCTATCTATATATTTGCTGGTCCCCTATAACAGGCTTGCCTACGTTTGGGGTTCCAGTATCTCGTACTGCTACTTGCATTGTTCGCTGTCAATAGTTCTTACGATTTGTTGCTCGTGTGCGGCTGGGGCGGTTTCCTCACTGCCTGTAATACAGGTTCGCGCCTAGCACAGGAGTGGGTGTAATATCTCTGTTGTGTATACTTACGGTAATTTCATAACTGCGGTATAATTTCATAGTTGTGGTAATTTTTGTCACTCTTTATGAAATAAAAGTTATCTTATCTTATCCTATCGCAGTCCATTCCTGAAAATTGGCCTCTGCCAATGTTGGGAAACTTTGGCCTACTGTTTCCACGCTAGCCAAATGGATTGGAACACGATTTCATTTAGAATTTTCTTTCCCTCTACGTATCTTACTGTAAGTTGCCTCGTACGACACTCCTTAGATGAGATGGGGTGGTGATACTTGTATTCTTTCTCCGTCACTACATGACGTTACGAAAGAAACTTCGTTTCACACGGGATCTCCCTACCGACGTTTTTCCACATTCCGGGTATCTATGTAAGTAGGGCAGCATGAAATGCACCTGACATTCCTCACGTTTGTGCCACAACAACCCCTTGTTATCAGGTGAACCGTGTACAAAACTTGTCTTGCACCTAAAAGGTAAGCCTAAAAATGTACTTTATTTGTACCAATGGCAATGTAAGTACACCGGTATCTCTTTTGTCTCCGTCGCATTCAATAAAACTTATTTGCTGATGTGCTCACAATACATTTGTGGAAACACAAACAGCTTATTACAAGTACAAACAAAAATAACCTTTATTGTTATACAGAGCAGTTTTATTATTTATATTTTCCATTGGCGCTTGTTTTGAAGCACTAACCGCGTAGCCGTGGACCAGAGTATACCCAATTTTTAGCAAACGAAAATGGACTTTATTACCTTGGGTTTTGAGTTATATATAGGTTTGCTCATTCTGGCCGTGTCTGATGAAATTCTGCAAAGAGATATCGTTTTGCACTGATGTGTCTATTTCGTTATGTGTTGAGAATATCTGAATAGCGTTTTGGTTTAAAAATTATCGATAGTGGCGTAGGGGTTTTCTCTTTTTTTATTTCTGAAGAAAACAATAAGTATTCATTTTGAGATTAGCTAGGCTACTGTTCAATTAAACTGACTTTTAACATTTACCTCAATGCAATTCATCGAGAAAATTATGGTAACTAATGCAGTTTAATTCGTCTTGTTCGCCATTTATATGACTGTACTTGAAAATAGGTTCCAATCTCCCACTTTCCGATCTCTGTGGGCCTCTAGGGGTGGGCAATAGCCCAGCCAGGTTCCCACGAAGGTCAAACGTAGACATACCTACAGATTAGCCTTAGGTACAAAATATACCTATAGCTTAAGAAACAAATTGCTAACATTTACCTCAATGCAATTCATCGAGAAAATTATGGTAACTAATGCAGTTTAATTCGTCTTGATCGCCATTTATATGACTGTACTTGAAAATAGGTTCGAATCTCCCACTTTCCGATCTCTGTGGGCCTCTAGGGGTGGACAATATCCCAGCCAGGTTCCCACGAAGGTCAAACGTAGACATACCTACAGATTAGCCTTTGGTACAAAATATACCTATAGCTTAAGAAACAAATTGCTATTCCTCAAAAATTCATAATTTCTTGGCGATACTGTGAAGGTTACAAGTTCATTTCTCCTTATTAATTTGCTTACTCATCATATAACGACTTATCCTATTCAATCTGTATTCAATGAGACGATCAGTATTAACATATTACACTTAATTCATCCACCATTATGGAACAAAATGGATCATTACTAGATGAATACGGACATTTCGGTCGACAACCCTATTACTTAAATTCATGCCAAATACAATTACGTTTAGAAGAGTCACGTTACGGCAAGGTCTGAAGGAATAAAGTACCTAGAATAATTGACCTATTTCAAGCAGATCTGTTCAGCTGTTTAGAGTGTGTTTAAATAATTAAAATTCAAACAAGTTATCGTGACATTTGGCCATTTATCTCCGGTTCTACTTAACCGATTGCGAACAAACAAACGTAAGATTTTAAGTATGTCCAAGGCCTTTCTAACAAAACAACTTTATCAAAATCCGTTCAGTAGTTTTTATGTCCATTGCGACCAAACAGACAAGAATTGCAAAATAAAATTTTTTCGTGTTCAATATCGTTATTTTTTTATCTATAATCATTCAAATATTACATTAACAAATCACAAATAATGGACAAAACTACGAGTATGTTAATCGTGATTATGTCACACAATACCTAAAGGTGAATTTCCAATTACCCGCCCCGTATCGTTCCCGGGCGCAAAGGTGCCCTTGACGCTGGCAGTATTGTCATGCTGAATCGCGATGGCCATGCTTTGTCTCAGAAACGAGCCGGAGCGGGATTCACCGCGCCTGGTTCACATAGCCTATGTCCTTCCTCAAGGTCTAAGGTGAGTCTTATCTACCTTTATACCAAATTTCATCAAAATCGATTCAGTGGTTTAAGCGTGAGAGCGTAACGTACAGACAGGCAGACGGACAGACATACAGACAGATAGACAGAGTTACTTTCTTGAATGAATTTTACAGCATTAAGTATGCTAACTATTTATTTGTAGTGTTCGTATTCGATTTGTAGAGTTACTTTCGCATTTATGATATTAGTATGGATTATCTCTAATGTAGACATGACTGATTTAAAATTAAATAATAGTCGATAGATAGAAGAGATAAGTAAGATAATAGGATTATAATACTGTACTAATTTAGTTTTTAATGTTGGTCGCCATCTTTACTAATTCATTATTCTCTGACAGGGTCTCCACCGGTCTCAAAACAAAGCGTTGACGTTTCACCGAAGTATTTTGGGATAGCCTCGTATTTGTTATTTTATCTCGATAGATCCTCATGAAATTTGATATGGGTACTCGTGTCGAGCTACCCGTGTCTCGCAAATTGGCGTCCTGTTCTCGACCAGGCCCGTTTTCGAACCTTTAGATATCTGATAATATAATATAGTTAATACACACGACACATATGAATTGGTGAAGTTGTATTGTGTATTTCTGTCGCTTATACTCGTAAAGGCACAGTCAGCGTCATAAATATCTTGACGACGAAGTCTCAAAATGATCCTAATACTCATGTATTATGAACAAATCAATTTTTTTGAATCATTTATATGGTATTATTATCCAAATATCAGAACAATCAGTCAACTGGAAGAGGGTAAAAAAAATGAAATTAAGGCCCGTATTCTAGACTGACACTCAGCCTGAATCTCGATTTGTTTGAGGACAGATTGTATAGCCGATATGTCAAATATATGTCAATCTGTCTATACAATATTTCATCCATGAACCTTTATACTAACTGGACTGCGCACTATGAACAGAAAAACGAGCCGAAAGAGAGGTTCCAAAGTAGTAGTGCGTCTCTTTCTAATAGTTTTTATCATGTTTTGATTGGTCTTTATTACAAACAATGTTGCCGCATAAGAATTTTGAAAGGCTACCAATGTCACTCTCATAACATTTAAAATAAAAGTATTACTTTGTACAACTTCATAATACTTTGTACAACTTCATAAAAGATGGTCAACCATTGTATATTGATAGTTTAAGTATTTTTATGCAAAGTTTCATCACAAAAACATAACGCACAAATATATGCAAAATTAAAAAAAAATTACTATTTACAACCAAAAAGAATTTACATTTACTATGGCAAGTTGTTAGACAGGGACAGACTACTACTTTTTGGCTGTCTCGCTCGGCTCGATTTTTCTACTTTCACCGAGACGATGAAAAATGTAGGTACCTTATGTCATTACAGTTGGGTGTAAATTTGTAATTATTGTATTTTACAGTACGCAATCCAGTTAGCATACAGATTCATGCTTTCATCAGACAAATCGCGATTCAAGCTGAATGTCATTCTAGACGTATTCTAGAATGACATTCAGCCAATGATATTTTATACAAGATATGTTACGTTCATAGTAACTGACACCTCAAATCTGATCCAGCAGTCTGTCAGTGCACAATAGTTGACAATTTGCGTTAAAGTAGTACGAAAGATGGGATAAGCACGTGAGTAAAAAAGATAGCTATAATTCGGAATGATTCGGACGATTGCACTTATAGGATCGCTTCGAAGCATAGATTATGATTTTGTTGAACAGAAGGGGTATTTCGTTGGTAGGCAAGAAATGAAATTCGATGAAAAAACAATACGTCATTATTTATTTCGGAAAATGATAATAATTCAAAAAGATAAGTAGGAAACTTCTCGAAAATAAAACCATAGTGCCGTACTGACGTTATAATCAAAAATTAAACTCCTTCAAATAAATTTAATTTATTTCTTTTCTGCTTTTTAATTTATTTCTTTTTATTTTGGGATTATTTTTATGAGCAGAATGAAGCCGAACAGTGGTATATTTGTCAGTTATTTATATTCTTCCTGAGCAATGTTCCTTTTTTCGAAGTATATCTCTCAGTGGCTTCAAAATTATTACTACAAATTCTACTGCTTTTTGAAGGTGTCCAGTCAAACTCATTTCTTCATTAGTCGGAAACCTTGAAAAAAAATTTAGGTTATAACAATTATTTAAAGGACGACAAATAAATAAAACAAAAATTTTGTTACTCAATTTTAAATAACAAATAAAACTAAACAGCAGGTCAAAATTATTACTTTAGTAGGCAGTAAACTGAAAATTACCCTATGTCGCATCTGTACTGATAATCTATGCATGCAGTGTTGTTGTGTCCTTGTCGTGCTCATATCAAAAAGTATTTCTGTCCTTTTTCTTTGCCGCCATTATTTTAAAAATATTATTAAACTAATTTTAATGAAATACACTAAAAAATCGGTAATATTGTATGTACTTACATGTGATAGAAGGTCCTTCGTGTTTTATTGATTTTAGTGTCGTAGTTTGTACATTTTTAAAAATACACGGTGGCATTTTTATTGCAATTTTATTATGCGCTTACATACGTGACAACTCGGCGTTTGCCAGACATATACTAAATGCGATACGTCCCAATTGGGACGTTTTCGCGTCTTCACCAGGCGCAGTCTAATAACATATCTGCCTCTTTTTTGTATGTAATATCATTGCATTCAGCTTGAATCGCGATTACCTAAGATAATTTTGAGTAGATAGGGAAAAATTAAACTTCTCGGCGGGACTCAAACCCGCGATCTTTCCCGTACAGGGGGAATGCCTTGACCAACTCGGCTACCGAGACACGCCCGATGTGATTCAAATTTCCCTTCTTATCCGTCTTTATGGCGACGGATAGTTAGCATACTTAATGCTGTATTGTTCATGTAGACTCCCCAGTCCCTAAATGCTTTAATAAACTTTGTATTTATTATACTGTCGCAATTGGACTAGAAGAGGCGGTCTTCGGACTCCGACATGATATTCTGGATCAGAGACATTTATTTGACTGAATTTTTATAGCATTTTTAATGCTAACTTTAAAGTTCGAAAAACATCGGAAAAAATGAAACGCTCAAGTGAGACTTGAACTCACGACCTTTCCCTAAGAGAAGGAAAATTTGAAATGAATCAAGTGTGGCTCAATAGCTCAGTTGGAAGAGCATTCCCCTATAAGGGAAAGGTCGTGAGTTCAAGTCTCACTTGAGCGTTTCATTATTTTCGATGTTTTTCGAACTTTAAAGTTAGCATTAAAAATGTTATAAAAATTCAGTCATATATTCGGGCGGAGTCATCAAAATTCAATGTTTAAAAATGGTTGAAAATGGTTGAAAAATCAATCATTGTATCCAACAGTTCGTTAGAATGTTGGTAGATGGCACTACCTTCGCCCTTAAAGACGGATATAAAGAGAAGGAAAATTTGAAATGAATCAAGTGTGGCTCAATAGCTCAGTTGGAAGAGCATTCCCCCTGTAAGGGAAAGGTCGTGAGTTCAAGTCTCACTTGAGCGTTTCATTTCCGATATTTTTCGAATTAAAAACATTGTTTACCTATGTGATCTTTTATTCTGTTTTGATATTTCCCCAGCCAGTTTAAAATCCATTCACCCTAGTTTGAATTGCTAACAATTACGGACTTTGCACTTGTTAGGGATCCTTGACCCCATCTAGGCTAGACAAACACCAGGTTTGAACTCAACCCCGCATAGACGTGAACTAATAAATAGTTAGCGGTATAATATTTTGTATGGAAATCGAAACACTCGGCAATAAAATCTGCTGTATATTAGAGTCATATTAGAAGAAGCGTCGGCCTAACGATCGAAAGGTCCCGGTTGCGAATCCTGGCTATTACACTATCGACGTGAACCCTAACACAAGCAATTTAGCTTAGCTGGAGGGGTTAGAGGGAATTTTAGTAATTTCTGTTCTAATATTCTTAAAAAATATATCGGGATATTATTTACCATGTATTGTTTTTATTTTTATTATTTTAGATGTTGGGATGCAGTGCTTATTTTTTACGTTTTGTGAAAATTGGACAAACCGGTCATCATCATTTTCATGAAGACGTATTTTCCTGATTGCATCCGAGGCCGGTGTGAACTTGGAACACACGGTCTGCTTTCCGGATTTTCATATAAAACGATAAACGGATCTTTTGACTAAATTTTATTATTATTGCTTGTAATGAATTACTTCGCCGTTCCCAATAACATACAGTTACAGATAGATCGCATCTACGGATAAAGTGCTCAGCAGTTTGAATTCAAAAATAGTAACTCCTATTTCACACCAATTTCGGAAAATGAAATTATACCGCGATGCGCTTTCCCGCAAAAAAATCAGTTACCATGTTTTGAATTTAAACAGCCTGTAACGTCGCGTTTGTGAATCTCGTTACATCGGTGGTCTTTAACGGTTTTTAGTCGAAATTTCGCTAATTTCCGAACATTGGAGGCGACTGGCAACACTGCGTTGGCCAGCACGTCACCTTTCTTCCTTACGATCGAGCAAGATGGTCGATATTATATTATAATTTTAATAATCGTAATCCATTGTAATGGATTGAAGTTATTCTTGTCCGGATGACATTATAAAATGTCCCCGCTATGATATTAATATAGAATTGTTCCATATTTCTGGTGAGTTGACATTTTCTCAAAAGATTCATTTCGACGTATTTTTTTTCTGATTGAAAAATAATATTTTAAATTCTGTTGTTTCAGTATTTGTTTCAAAAATACAATGATTTATCGTGTGTTTGGCATTTAACCAACTAATTATGGCGGTAAGTCACACGTTTTTCTCAAAAATTAGGACTTCGTATATTCTCATAGGAATTGTTCTAATAACCTAAAATTTTATTTCAGGTCTCCATTGGAGCCGCCTTTTTCTTTGTTTAACTTTAGCTTTTCTTGTACTTCAACTTTTGGCCTTTCTTGGAACTTGCCTCTGATGGTTTGAAGGACTTTTCAACCATACGAACGAGCATGTGCAATATCTTGAAATAATGGCTTGTTGAGCGGAATGTTAAGCTTCGCTGGTTGAGGTGAACCTTCACACACTCGCCGAGGGATGCCGTGAGCTTTCGTTTACTTTTAATTAAAATTTAACTTTAAAAACCTTAAAAAATTGCATTGGTGACAAGAGTAATATGTCATGTAGTTCTTAAATTTAATCTACTAGCATAAAATTCTTACTATAATGAGCACACTGGAGCGCTAGAGAATAAAACCTTAAACCTCAGTGCGGTGGTTTTATTTAGCTTACCTCCGGCAGATTAAAAGTCTTCAACCTACTTGATTGACTATCTTAGGCATGTGCTTCTCCAAGGCGCCCGAATCTTTAAGGTAATGTACCTATTTATATTGTTAATTTACAGGAGAACACACTTGTTAACTTTATCTCAAACAACAAACCACATGTGTTATATTTTTTATTATTACAATTGTCGCTCGCGAACAGGGACATGACAGTGTGCAAATATCATTATTCCTTGTCACCTTTGCATTATTAATTTAATTTAACATGTTTAGAACAATGTTTCTTTCATGTATATTACTGCATAACTCTGTGTTTCAGTAAATATTATTGTTTGTTTACTTTACAAAACTAATCTTACTACAGGTTGGTACGCTATTGTTTGTATCTCTTAATTACAGGTGAATATTTCAATTTGTATAACATTCATGGTTATTGTTATCATTGTTTTATCTTGTATAACCTTAAATTATAACAAGTTACATTACCTACATAGTAATATATAATGAAAAGTTTATAAACTTCAAACTAATATGTGAAAGTATAGTAATATTTGAATCTTTGATGTTTACCTCAAGTGAACATAAATACTTTATTTTGTGAATCACTGATGCACTTTTTTATCATTACTTAAAGGCATTTGACCTAAATAACTTGAACAATAACATTCCTTTCTTTTGTTTGACCTACTTTTGAGGTTAGCATTTTTCAACAATAACAATTAAGTTGCATTCATAACTTATTTACTTTTCTAACTTTTATGGCTGCATTAATTGCATTCATTGGAAGTTCTTAGTGCATTTTATACAACTATTTTTAGATTTCACATTGTTTTCAAACATGGATAAGGGAACTCAGGCCCCGCCGTTGTTTGCAGTTATTGATAATACTGTCCCGGTTGGTACATCTACTCACGAGATGCCCCATGTCATGGCTGATCTGACTGAAGTTGTTGATCCGTTTTCACATAGTCGGGGAGCTGGTGATTATAGTCCGAGAGCTGCATCTTCGTTTAATATGATGAATGTTCTATTGAATGAAGACTTGAAGAAAAACTTGCCTTCTGTTACAAAGTTACCCGATTTGAAACGTTGTAAGCTTTTGTATGATGGTAAATCGTGTGTTAGGGAATTTATTACTGAAGTGGAAGAATATTTCTTGTTTAAAAATTTTAATGAACATTTTTTAGTTAGTTCATTTGCTGATCTTTTGTCAGGCACTGCGCTTAAATGGTTTCGTAGTGTGCGTATTCGTATTGCTTCTTGGCAGGAAGTAAAGGCTGCGTTGTTGAAACGTTTTGATAGGATTGAATTTGACTATCATTTAGAACATGAACTCCGCACTCATAAACAAAAGATAACTGAGTCCTTACCAGACTTTATTACAGATATAATGGATATGGCAAACCGTTTGTCTATGCCTATTTGTGATGCTACCCTCATAACTATTATTAAACATGATATGTTAAATATTTACACACCTTTTGTGTTTGGTAAAACTATTTCTACTATTGAAGAGTTCATTAACCTCAGCAGAGAATTAGAAAATTTTGTGTCTAGAAAGAACTTAAGTGAGAATAGAAGTATTAAAAAAGAAAAACCTTCTGCTCACGTTAATGCTGTTAAAGCAGATGAATTAATATGTTTAAAATGTAAGTCCTCTGGACATTCTTATAAAAATTGCCCTAAGTTTCCTGGCATAATTTGTTTTAAGTGTCACAAAGCTGGTGTCACTACGAAGACTTGCGAAGTTTGTAATACTGAACAGTCAAAAAACGTATCAGGCCCCATCGAGCCCTAGTTTTTGATAAAACCTCAGGTGACTCGATGTTGAAAAAATTTAGCAATGCACCGGATGATGCCACTTGTAAAAAAGAATTTAGTGACTGGTTAGATTATTTGAAAGTTTTCTTTAGTAATATCAGGGCTGCCCCTGTTTTGTTTGTTAAAAATAAAGACACTAGACCCTATTTAAAATTTAATATTAATAATAAACTTTATTCTGGTTTGTTAGATAGCGGAGCTTGTAGTTGTGTACTCGGTTCTAATATTCATCAAACATTTTTACAATTAGGATTTAAACTTAAACCTCACCAAGGTAATGCTGTTACTGCTGATGGTTCTCCACACAAGGTTATTGGAACTATGGTTTTACCTATCACTTGTGATAATATAACTAAAAATGTAGATTTTTTGATAATACCTTCTTTTAAACCTTCCATTATTTTGGGATTCGACTTTTGGTTGAAATTTAACCTTGCTAAAGACTTATTAAATAAAATTACTTTTGAAAATGAATCCACAACTTGTGTTAATGCGGTTACTTCTGTTTCTGAACTTTCTCCGTCTGAGAAACAGGAACTTAATAAAATTATTTCACTTTTTGAAGATATTTCTTATGAAAAGAGAGGCTTGGGTCTCACTCATTTAGTTAAACATAAAATTAATGTTACCGGTGAACCTTTTAAACAACGTTATTGGCCACTTGGTCCTGCTAAACAAAAAGAACTTTATGATGAAGTAGAAGTTTTATTAAAGGAAAATATTATTGAACCTTCCAAATCTCCTTGGTGTTCTCCAGTGTTAGCCGTTGAAAAACGCGATGGTGGAACAAGATTATGTTTGGATTCTAGAAAATTAAATTCAGTAACTATTAAAGATTCTTACCCTTTGCCTTATCCTTCTAGAATTTTAGATAACCTTCGAGGTGCTAATTATATAACTACTATTGATTTGTCTAAGGCATTTTTGCAAATCGCTTTAGAAGAATCTTCTAGAGAGAAGACTGCTTTCGTTGTTCCTGGGAAAGGTTTGTTTCATTTTACCCGTATGGTGTATGGTTTGACCAATGCTCCAGCTGAGTTGCAAAGGCTAGTAGATAAGTTGTTTAGGCCTGAATTTGATAATGTAGCATTCTGTTACTTAGATGATCTTATATTGGTAAATTCTAGTTTCTCTAATCACCTATATTATTTAAATAAAATTTATAAAATTCTTAAAGATGCTGGGTTAACTATTAATTTAAAAAAGTGTAATTTTTGTAAAGATAAACTTCGTTACCTCGTTTATATTGTTGATAGTAATGGTTTACATACAGACCCTGCTAAATTAGAGTCAATTGAAAGTTTCCCACGCCCAGAAAGCGTTAGACAATTAAGAAGTTTTCTTGGGTTATGTTCTTATTACCGTAGATTCATTGATAAATTTGCTGATATTGCTTCGCCATTAACAAAATTAACGGCTGGAAGCAAGAATTCTAAAAAATCTCTTTCCTGGAATGAAGAAGCTGAAGTCGCTTTTAATAATTTAAAACTTGCATTGATTTCTGCACCTGTTTTACATTGCCCAAATTTTGAGAAACCATTCTTTTTACATTGCGATGCTAGTTCCGTTGGAATTGGTAGTGTCCTGAGCCAAGATGATGATAATGGAGATCAACATCCTGTAGCTTATTATTCTAGATCGCTTAATAAATGTGAACGTAATTATAGCACAACTGAAAGAGAGTTGTTGTCAATATTAGATTCTATTGAACATTTCAGACCTTATATTGAAGGAATGAAATTTACAGTTATCACTGATCATGCTAGTTTAACTTGGCTTCTAAAACTTAGTAATCCTAGTGGTCGTCTTGCACGTTGGGCTGCTAGAATTTCTCAATTTACTTTTGATGTTAAATATAAAAAAGGTTCTTTACATTTAGTTCCAGATTGTCTATCTAGAATAGAAATTTCTGCTATTAATGTTCCTTTAAATAATAATATTGTTTTGCCAGACGAGGATATCGTTGATCCTTGGTATAGAAAAATATTTATAAATTGTCAAAAGTTTCCTAGAAAATATAAAAATTTCAAAGTTGAAAGTGATACTTTGTATAGATTTTGTAAAGATAAATATAATCCTAATAATCTTTTAAATTGGAAAATTGTCATACCTAAAGAACACATCTTAGACACAATTAGATCTAATCATGATGATGTTAATTCAGGACATTTAGGAATTCATAAAACTTTAAATAAATTAAAAGTACATTATTTTTGGAAAGGTATGTTTATTGATGTTCAAAAATACATTTCTTCTTGTGATACTTGTAAAGCTTATAAATCTTCTACTAATCCACCTCATGGAATTATGGTTAATCCTAAAAAAGTTGATAAACCAATGTTAATGCTTTCTATTGATATTATTGGAATTCTTCCAAAAGCTTATTCTGGACACAAGTATATACTTTCAATTGTAGATGTTTTTACAAAATATTGTTGGATATTTCCTATGATTAGTGCTACTACTAAAGTAATTTGTAAGATTCTTGAAAAAGAGATATTTCTTAGGTTTGGAACGCCTAAAATTTTAGTTTGTGATAATGGAAGCCAGTTTACAGCGAAGCAGTTCGTTGAATTTCTGAAAAGTTATAATATTAATAAAATATTTTATAATACTTTATATACCCCTCAAAATAACCCTGTAGAGAGATATAACAAAACGGTCGAAACATGTATTTCTTGTTTTGTTAAAGATGATCATAGAACTTGGTCAAAATATTTGCCTCATGTTCAATTAGCTTTGAATAATAGTGTGAATCTAGCCACAGATTTCACTCCTAATTTTCTCATGTTCGGTAGAGAACTTATTTTTGATGCTTCATTGCACCGTTTTAGTAATTCTTTTGATAACCTTGATCAACTTGATGTTGTTGAAAGGTCTTCTTTTGCTTTTTCACTAAAATCTCTTAGTGAAATTTTTGTTAAAGTTCAAGCTTCATTGCTTAAAGCTTATAAGCGTAATGCGCGTTATTATAATATAGGGAGAAGGGTCATTTCTTTTGAAGTGGGAGATATAGTATGGAGGAGAAGTTTTGTGCAGTCTAATGCTCCTGCATTCTTTTCGGCTAAGTTAGCACCTAAGTTTATTAAATGTGAAATATTAGATAAAGTTTCCCCTAATGTTTATGTCTTGAAAGACCTTAACAAAAACTATACAGGTCGTTATCACATTAAAGACATAATTAAATATTAAATTGTTTACTGGTTTTGCCAATATCTATCTTTGTTTTTGGTACTTTGTTTGAAGTATGATCTCATTAAATGGGGATGTATGAAAGGCTTTGAGATCTTGAAAGGAGATGTATGCTAGGAACTTCACATCAATTTATTAATTTCAATTTTAGATACATTAAAAATTACTTAGGTCATTTTAGGTCTTGTTTCTTATATTTTCTACTCCATATTGACAAATTGTTCCACGTCAAAAGATCTTATATTTTTATTTGTTTTTGTATAATAGGATTATTGTCCTGTATATATATTTGTTTACATTTTTGTAAAATTGTATATTTTGTACAAATTTGGGAATTTAGTTTCTGCTCTAGTTTTGGGAGTGAAATCTAATATTCATTTTTTGTGTTAAATTCACTTGACTTCTTCCACTCACTTTTGGAATGGAAATTTAAGTTTCTTGAACTTAGTTTTTTGTACAGTTCTGAGTTATTGTCTTAATATTAGGATTCTCGGATTGGACGCATTTTATATGCACTTACCTTATACCTTGTTATACCATTTTTGGGAAACCTGGGATTTTCTGGACTTTACATTTTTGTGCTATTGTGTTTCATACACATGGTCACGCCTTTTTACGCATTGCGCACGGAAAGCCAGTGGTGATGTACCGGTCGCAATTGTCGTTTTTCTTTTTTGTACTATTGTGTTTCTATACACATAGTAACATTTTTTATGCTTTGCGCATGGAATGTCGGTGGTGTTGAGCCGGTCGCAAATGTCATATTTTTTTTTATGCGGTTGTGCTCAGAAAGTCAGTGGTGTTGTACTGGTCACAATTGTCATATTTTCTTTATATTTTGCTTGTGCTCGGAAAGTTGCTGGTGTTATGCCGATCACAATGCTTATAAATATATTAACCTCACACTTTTGTTGTGATTTTGTTTTGACGTTTGAATTTTGGAGTTTGGATTTGAATTGAAGTCGGCGGTTTTACACCTAACCGATAATGGGAAAACTTCTTTGTTTTTGCCAATTTTGTTTCAGATTCGGCAGCGTTGGTGCTTAACCGATATCTTCTTCGTTTGATATTTATTTAGGAATTGCTGGTATAGAGTCGGTGGCGTAGGAGCTCAACCGCACTTTTGTATTGATGCTGGAAGGCTGGTTAAGATCTAGGATTAGATTCGATGGCGTTGGTTGCCTAATCGATATCTGGAATTGGAATTGAATTGGGATTTGTTTCATTTTCTCTGAATACTTTATTTTTCAGATTACTTTTCACTCTTTTCGGAGTATTTGTTTTGCTTTTGGTTTATTCCATTGAGTTGGAAAATATCTTTGATTTCCTTTGTATTTGGAAGTTGGTTTCCGAACTTAAATTTTATTTTTGAATGTTTTCACATTCTTTTACTTTTTTTTGTGGATTGTTTTTGCAATATGCTTGCATGAAGCTTTTGCATTTTATTTTTTTGTAGAATGTTGCAAGACATTTTATTTTCTTTTGAGGTTTTTGGATTTTGGTCTTTGAATCTCATTGTTTTCTTTAAAAATAAAAAGGAATACCTTTTTCTTTTTTGGGGAGGGATGTAATGTAACGTCGCGTTTGTGAATCTCGTTACATCGGTGGTCTTTAACGGTTTTTAGTCGAAATTTCGCTAATTTCCGAACATTGGAGGCGACTGGCAACACTGCGTTGGCCAGCACGTCACCTTTCTTCCTTACGATCGAGCAAGATGGTCGATATTATATTATAATTTTAATAATCGTAATCCATTGTAATGGATTGAAGTTATTCTTGTCCGGATGACATTATAAAATGTCCCCGCTATGATATTAATATAGAATTGTTCCATATTTCTGGTGAGTTGACATTTTCTCAAAAGATTCATTTCGACGTATTTTTTTTCTGATTGAAAAATAATATTTTAAATTCTGTTGTTTCAGTATTTGTTTCAAAAATACAATGATTTATCGTGTGTTTGGCATTTAACCAACTAATTATGGCGGTAAGTCACACGTTTTTCTCAAAAATTAGGACTTCGTATATTCTCATAGGAATTGTTCTAATAACCTAAAATTTTATTTCAGGTCTCCATTGGAGCCGCCTTTTTCTTTGTTTAACTTTAGCTTTTCTTGTACTTCAACTTTTGGCCTTTCTTGGAACTTGCCTCTGATGGTTTGAAGGACTTTTCAACCATACGAACGAGCATGTGCAATATCTTGAAATAATGGCTTGTTGAGCGGAATGTTAAGCTTCGCTGGTTGAGGTGAACCTTCACACACTCGCCGAGGGATGCCGTGAGCTTTCGTTTACTTTTAATTAAAATTTAACTTTAAAAACCTTAAAAAATTGCATTGGTGACAAGAGTAATATGTCATGTAGTTCTTAAATTTAATCTACTAGCATAAAATTCTTACTATAATGAGCACACTGGAGCGCTAGAGAATAAAACCTTAAACCTCAGTTTAGCTTACCTCCGGCAGATTAAAAGTCTTCAACCTACTTGATTGACTATCTTAGGCATGTGCTTCTCCAAGGCGCCCGAATCTTTAAGGTAATGTACCTATTTATATTGTTAATTTACAGGAGAACACACTTGTTAACTTTATCTCAAACAACAAACCACATGTGTTATATTTTTTATTATTACAAGCCGATACGTCAAATTTGACTGCTGCGATCTATCTTTAACTGTAAGTATGTTATTGGGAACGGCCGACAATCAACAAATTAATAAATAATGAGGACTAGTTTTGGAAGTTCGATTAACTAACAATAAGTCTTTTGAAAATTGTTTGACATCATCAGAGGACATCGGTGTTGGTATCGCTCTTATAACCCACTAGGATAGTGTCCAATTTTTTTATAATCCTAAACTGTACATTTGAGAATAATATAATAAACTGCTAAAGTGAAATTTTCTTAAGACAAATAGTTTTGAAGATATTTGATTTTGAAAATTCAATTTCTCGAGCCGTCCGAAAACGACAAAACCGGGATACGTGGTGACGTCACAGTCACAGCGCACTGGCACGTACTGCAAATGTTTGGATTGCAAGAGAATATTGCATTTATTTCAGTACACGTTGCGTTTACAAGTGTACAATACTCAATAAGATTGATTTGAAATTTAATAGGAAATCTAAAGTTATAAATTTTGTCATATTGCGATTGTTTATATTTGGCAATTAAAAATAAAAAGTCATAGTTTCTATTTAGTTAAGTAATATCTTAGTTTAGTATGTATATTTTTGGGTTTTGCTCCGCTGTACCCCTGGGTTATGCCACTTAGATAAAACTAAGATATTAGGTGCCGGTTCGATTAAACGGGAAGTAAATTTTATTCCCAGAATAAAGAGCCAATATGCGGGTGATATTGCCTGTTTATTCTAGGAATAACCTTTACTCGCGTTTGGTCGGATGTACCATAAGTGCTCTTCGTGGACATGACTAGGTGCTATTCGCACAGGTGCTATTCAGCTGGGTGCGCTAAGTGGACTATACCGTATTAGTAAGGATCTAATGACCCAGGATACTACCTTACTATTTATTACTATGAAACACAACTTGGACATTTTTTTTATTCTGCAAGCGCTAAGGACCATTTTATTGCAAGCCTAAAACCACTTTGATTGGACACCATCATCTAAAGGTACTGTATTATGTTATCACGATCAAAATACTGCTTAAGTACCCATCATATACAAGGTGATATTACCGTCGTTTCGTAAAAAAATAATTTGAGCACAGTGTCAATAGCAAAATCATCTGGATGTATTAATTTGGTGAAAGCAAGCCTAGTGGTATGGGTAATGGACTACTGAGACGAGGACAGACCAATGACTTATCGATGATTTTCGAAGTTATGTGTGTTTTTATCGCAGGTTTATAAGTGTCCGGTTAATGGCAATAGGCTCGCCACCTATTACATTGGGACTTAAACATAAACTGGCGAAATGTGGGTGCCAGCACCTCTGCCTACCCCTTCGGGGAATACAGGAATACAGGGAGTTTATGTTATGTATGTTACAAAAAAAAAATTTTACAACCCCCATACATTTTTCCTGTTACCTAAACATTATTCCCATACATTATCAAAAAAAAAAGTTTTTTCTTTCGCTAAAGTAATAACTTCCAGGTGATTTTGCTATCGAAACTGCAGAAATTCTTTTTTTTCCGTAACGACTATAAAATCAATTTGTATATTTTTTCTCAGAATTTATAAACCGTTGATCACGTTTCAAGTTCACTTTAGTTGATCGTCGTCTGAGTGCGCTGTAATCAGCGTTGGCACGATATAAATAGCTTCCACAGAGCCACCAAATCTGCTTTGCTCAAGCTGGCTTTAGCCCTGTCAGCGTGGCTTTAGAGTTTCAATTGATTGTGAAGATTGCATTATTATGGCGTCATTGTGGTGTCCGTTGTGGGCAGAAATAATTCATTTTATTATGAATTTTCATTTTTAGTGTTCATCGCTTCTTGTTGGCATCGCAGAATGCAACAAAGGGATAGGGCCGTTCTCTATCCGACGGTAAACATAAAGCCCATGGCTAAGTGCCCGTTTGACGGCAGTAGGCTCGCCCCCTATTACGTCATTGGGACCAAAAATCGTAATTGGCGAAACGCGGGTGTTAGTACATCTAGTTTACTATGTTTGTATTCTTCTTTGGACGTCGTAAAAGACTAATATGGGATAGGACTGATCTCCATCCGACAGTATACATACAGCCCAAGACAATACTTGACGGCAATAGGTTCGCCCCCTATTACGTCATTGGGACCGAAAATCATATTTGGCGAAACGCGGGTGTTAGTGAAAATAACTCAATACGCTAAAACGTAAAAAAAGTATAATATTAAATCAAAAGTCTACTACTACCTCAAAAAAATATGCCCGCCGAGTTTCTTGCCGGAGTCTTCTCAGGTCTGGGCCGCGTTTCGAACCGGTGCAGCGGTGGTACATTTGCTAAACTAGTATTTAATTAAAAAAATGTATACCTATAGACGTTTTTAAGTTCCGATTTTATCGTTTATGCATAATAAATAATTTTTGTATTGAAATTTTTTAATTTTTACCAATCTCTTACAAGATCAAATATTATATTTAACGTCTGTAGTCTAGATAAACTATACTGTTATTATGAATGCTTCAATAACTGAAGATCTATTAGGTACACTTAGCCCAAATAACTAAACAAAATTTGTGAAAATTTGATGCAGAGATAGACTAAAGCAACTATAGCTTGGTAGGTATAGGGTCTAAGCAATCATTGGACACAATAACCATATTTACGCAGGTTAAGCCAGCTAGTAGAGAAAGAGGTTGGAGGCAGGAGGGAGAGATAATTACACACTAATCCTCACAATCTACGCAAACAATTTAAAGGTCTTCAGACATCCTATAAACGAGGATTTAGTTTCCCAAATTAAGGCCTTACTTGTGAAATATGATATTACTACTTACAATGGATTTGAAAACAAATTGCTGTTTCAAAATGTGGTATAAATAACATGCGTGGTAGATTTACTAAGATAGTTTTTGAGATATAAGTGTTCAAAAACAAATTACAGGACTTGGAAGGGAAAGAATAGGTTTTATAAATTGTATTTCGTCATATTATGTCATCATGTAATAAGCATGTACTTATATAAGTAGCTAGCTTTTGCCCGCGGCAACGGTGTCGGTTATCGTGACGAAACATAGCCTATGTCCTTTCTCAGGGTCTAATCTACCCCTGTTCCAATTTTTATAAAATCGGTTCAGTAGTTTAGGCGTGAAAGCGTAACATACAGACAGACAGACAGACAGAGTTACTTTCGCATTTATAATATTAAGTATGAACTAGCTTTTGCCCGCGGCTCCACCCGCGTGGATGTCGGTTATCGCGACCAAACATAGCCTATGTCCTTTCTCATGGTCTAATCTACCCCTATACCAAATTTCATTAAAATCGGTTCAGTGGTTTAGGCGTGAAAGCGTAACACAAACAGACACAGAGGGGTAGACACTTTCGCATTTATATTATTAGTATGGATAAGTACCTATCTAAGAATGAATCCTCCAGCGTTGATAAAACTATTTATTTTTCAACTATTAGTAAATACATACATAAATACAATCACGCCTGTTTTATCCGGGGTACGCAGATACAGCAGTAGAAAAGTGAAGTTTTAGATGATACTAGAGTTAACGCTGCAATGAAGAAAAGAGAGGACCACAATTTTAGATAAATTATACTTCAAACAGTACTATTATCTATTCTGTGCTTCAAACTATGAGATAATCACCAGTTTCAAACTACCTGTGATCATGATTGCTGAAAAGCAACCGAAACGGCGGAACCAGTGCGAACAAAAAACAACACCAGATAAATCGTGAAGAAAAAAATCGTTAAAATTTTTATATTTTTATTAATAGCTACAATTTTAACCGCTTTGTTAATAAATTTGCATATGTTTTTCAATTATCGTAGTCAAATAATTTCACCCACTGGTCATTTTTTTCGTACCACAGACGTGTAACGTTGCATGTTAGAGGGAAAAGTCGTTCATTCTTATACGATTTTTAACGTGTGCGAAAGAGTAAGAATCCTCTTTACTTGTTAAAATAAGGCGCGAAATTAACATCTGGTAGGTCAAGTGGCGAGTCCCACCACAGGAGGCGCCACAGACAAGCACTTTTTAAAAAGTGCCATAATGGTATCCTCCACAGACGAGGGGTTAATAGATACTTATCAATCTAGAGTGAATTAGTCTTTTCAAAGTCTTTTCATTAAAACCATTTGAAAGAAACCCATCGAAATTAGAACCTTAAAACTCCAAGCCAAAACACAAAGTACTCAACACAAAATCATCAATGTAAGTCCACCAAATCCCTCGAGATTTCAGATGGTGTCCTAAAATCGGGATAGCGGGAATGACCGGGATTACTCAATGCCGCTTTTATCCGCAATCGGACATCACATCTTGACAGACAAATTGAATTTATTAATAAGATTTGTGGTAAAACTTCTGAGTCGGATACCCAGCTATACTTGGTAGCAAGCTTGAAGAGAACAATTTCTTGAAAGAGATCTAACTTATATATATCGAAATAATAGATTTTGTTTCAGTCTAGATTTTGTTCTCAAGCTATTTGATCGTTTCTAGTTTCTAGAATAAAATTTGTGGCCGATTTACACTTTCGAGGCACCAAATTTTTAGTTTCGTATAAACGGTACGAAACATCTATGGCAGTCGTTATGGGTAGTTAGAGTCCCTAAAAATCCAACAACTTATCTAACTGGCTTAACTGTAATGCTTCGATATCGTTTTTGGGTTGTGGAGGTCAGGTCGTAGTCACTTCACGGAAAATATCGAAGTTCAGCCAAATCCACATTTAGAATGGTAAAGCTTCGGATGCGACTGGGATTCACGCTAGGATGAAAAACAATACGAAATAAAATTCGGGATCACGATAGAATACAACAAAATATGAAACATACTAGCTTTTGCCCGCGGCTCCGCCCGCGTGGATGTCGATTATCGCGACCAAAATAGCCTATGTCCTTTCTCATGGTCTAATCTACCCCTATACCAAATTTAAACAAAATCGGATCAGTGGTTCAGGCGTGAACAAACAGACACAGAGTTACTTTCGCATTTATAATATTAGTATGGATAAGTACCTATCTAAGAATGGATCCTCTAGCGTTGATAAAACTATTTAGTTTTCAACTATTAGTAAATACATACATAAATACAATCACGCCTGTTTTATCCGGTGTACGCAGATACAGCAGCCCACTATTTAACTCTATCCTTACATAGTTCCTTCAAACAGTTTTTTGTAAAAATATTTTCAACCTATTCTAGCTTAAAAACACTTTTGTCGATGACTTTACGTACTTTGTACTCATCTGTACCTACCATCTTTAATTGCCTATTTCTGTCGCCTAGCAACGGCGACGGGGTGACCTTACGCCTCCTCTTTAATCAAATTCAATGAATCAAGTTTCATTACACTTCAGACACTTGCGAATCTAAATGGCAAAATTATTCTTTTTTTTTCTTTATTAAAATTTACACGGTGCTTATAATAGATTATTGTGACACATTGTAGGTCAAATTTAGTAAGCGTTCGATGTAATAGTTTTTGAAGAACTTTGTAATGTCTCATGGGAATATCAATGTGGGGAACATTACATAATTTGAATGTTAGCCAAAATAGGCTTTTTAAAAGAATACATTCATCATTTCCACTATGCTGATGATTCGATAGTCGACTTTGAAAGTATAAGTGTATGTTAGTGTGTGGAACTGTATGCAAGTCAAATCAATTCAAAAATCGTTTATTCTGCATAGACCATTAAATCAGCTCTTTATAAATCGTCAATATAAAATAAATACTAGTTCAGCAAATGGACCGGTTCGAAACGCGGCCCAGACCTGAGAAGACTCCGGCAAGATACTCAGCGGGCATTTTTTTTTGGTCTATTTACAAACATTTTGTGTATGCAAGTTCGTTCTAATCGATTTGAAATCTCGCGTTTTGATAACATAACGTTATAGAATTGGCCCCAGGCCCAGTACAGACTACACATAATTAAATTGAAAACCCACAGTGCTACATTATTCATGAAATTTTGAGATTGGTGTATGATATTATAGAGAGTGAATTTAAATTTAAAATCATATGATTCAGTTCACCACAGAACAAAATTTAATATGTTCCATAGTGTGTTCACTAAAAAAATTATATCTAGAGGACGATGTCCGCAGTGTAAATTTCCCGTTCCCGTTATTAAAGGAAGCGATTTCTGGGATGAAAAGTCTCCTATAGTTCTTTCCGGAAACGGCCTAACGATGTGCCCATTTTTCTCCAAATCTGTGCAACAGTATGCGTACTAGGATAACAAATATATATATATACATATAAACTCATAAACTCACGCCTGTATTCCCCGAAGGGGTAGGCAGAGGTGCTAGCACCCACATTTCGCCAGTTTATGTTTAAGTCCCAATGTAATAGGTGGCGAGCCCATTGCCATTAACCGGGCACTTATAAACCTGCGATAAATACACACATAACTTCGAAAAGCATCGAAAAGTCATTGGTGTGTGCCATGGTAAACCTGGGATCGAACCCGAGACCTCGTCTCAGCAGTCCATTACCCATACCACTAGGCTACCGCAACAAATATCGACACATAATTTAACTATCACACTTTTATAAAGTTAGGTAGGTTAATACTTTTATTATCAGATATCAGTGCATTACTCTTTTTTTTATAAATATAAATAAATATTCCACAACATTCTACACAACGCTATCTACCATGGTAAGCATAGCTTAACTAGCTTGTGTTATGGAATCTAGAATGCGGATAAACATACATAGATAAGTACTTGTTTTTTTGTAAATACATACATACTATACATAGAAACACCCAGACCAATGCAAATAGCCATATTCATGCATACAAATATTTGCACTGAGCGGGAATCGAACCCACGCCTCCTGCTCCTGGGTGTCGTAAAAGGCGACTAAGGTATAGGGCTATTATTCACCATCCGACAGTAAACATACAGCCCAAGACGGAGGCTAGATGCCAATAAGCTCGCCCCCTATTTCGTTGGATGAGCGAAAATCATAATTGGCGAAATGTGGATGCTAATACACCTCTGCTTACCCCTTTTGGGGATTTACAGACCTGAGTATATGGATCGATAGAGATACCAGTTCAAATTTTCTATACGAAATATTTTATTACATTTCTACATTTTAAACACCACTTATTGTAACAGTTATATACAAAAATCCAATCTCTTTTCAGGGTACAATCGGCACGTTTTGAGCCATTCCAAAGTCTAGATTTCTAAGCCTGCCTGCAATCGTTCTTTAAAACCAGATTGATCGAAATCAAAGTTTAAAATCGTATTAATCCAGCTCTCCCTTTGAATTAAACGACCCGTTTGATTCCTCGTTCCCATTTCAGAGTATTGGACGTTACTTTTAATTGGAGATTGGATATGTTTGCTTTAACATGCGAGAATATTATTAGCCGTACTTTGGTGTATCATTCGTTGTAGGGCTCCTGGATAATGTTTGTTTTATCGCTATAATATATCTGTTCATTAGAATCGATATATTATAGCGATATGCGCAACCAAATCGATTACGATTCGGTTGCGCATATCACTAAAATAATCTACCTTTAAATTGTTTTTATGCGTATATCGAAATTCTTACTATTTGGCATTGAAATAAATTTAGATAGGTACAATAAATTAATTAATCTTGATACATTTATATTCGTGCAATAGTAGTTTACATCGTTTGAACAAGGTGCGACCGGTAACGGTGCTGTATGAAAGAAACTACATCCTGCGCGCGTTCAAGCTGTACTATGGTTTTTTCCAAGTGACTAATATGATAATGCTCTTCAAAAAGAATTGAAAGCTTCTTACAGGGTCGGCCGCACGAGCATGACACCTCTGGTGTTGCATACCTACGTCCATAGGTTATAATAACCTCTTTTGGACTCTTGCTTGTCTACCATTCAGGCAGAGCATTCTACTCCTTAGCTAGATATTAAATCACCTTGCAACATTAAAATACAGCAAGTGCTATATTGCTACATTATTTACATGACTTCGCTCAGGCCGAAGAATTACTACCTAACTATAGGTATATAAGTTAGTTAAAACTGGAGATCTCGACACATTCATAGCCGAATATCGATTATATTAACTAAGTTCGTAAAATTTAAGTTCTGAATATGTTGCTGATAGTGCTGATGTGTGTGTTGACTAAAATACCTACATGCTAATATTTTATATTAGGTACAGCATCTAAACGGAAGATGGAACGGCCCCAGCGCGGTTAGATAAACTGCACCTCAGCTTTGTACCAAACCACTTTGTTCTAGTGAAGAGCAGTCAATTGACTGACTAAATATTAAAAAATAACATCTGAAAATTATCTGGGATAGACTCAATCCTGAACGCGAATAACCGGGTGCTTTATTATACATAGGGAGAGACCTATGTCACGGAATAATATTTTTTCTTCTTCATACTGTGCCAATGTCCAGCATCCAGCAACCCCTGCAAAAGTCTAATTGATTACTTGACTGATCTAATTTTTAACTCCCGACGCAAAGAGAGGGTGTTATAAGTTTGACGAGTCTGTCTGTCTGTCTTTCTGTCTTTCTGTCTGTCTGTGGCATCATAGCTCCCGAACGAATGAATATATTATTTTATTATATAGATGTAATGACTTCAACGTACTTGTGTTCTTTACAGATTTCCCTTCTCTCAGTCTTCTTAATTCTTCTGCAAACTCCTCTTCTTGTACAGACCTTATGCAACAATCCAAAGCGGTATGCATTTCTTCTACAGTTATTGAGACTTGTAGTCTTTCCGGTTGCTTTTGCATGTTCAGAAACCTCTTACAGTGAACTATTACTCTCAATAATTCACTAAGTGAATCAAAATGTTCATATTTAATACATTTCTCTTCACATTCTGTCACCTGAATGTGGGAAAGTATGGTTTTCTTTCTCTCAATATCTGTCGATAGTGTTGGAGGTCTAATAAATTCTATGGTTTCACTCATAAGCCAGGCATGAGGGTTCCTTTTTGTCGCTTTGAGCTACAGAACCCTAAAAATAGTGAGCTTTCTTTACTACCCAGCTTTCTTTGTTTGGTCGAAGTTACCATCTAAAATAAATAGTCATAAAGTAAGAATATACAACTTACTAGTCATATAGTCAACCGTTTTTCTCCGTAGCGTGATAATATCCTCTTGTAACCGTCCTAAAAAGCAGTAAAGAGCCATCGAGCTTTCAGTGGGGTACTTTGAACACAAAAGTATAGCTAAGTCATGATGGCGCTGCTTTTCTCCACGCAGATTAAGACACGCGACTGTATGACATACTTGTTCAATACTAGCTTTTGTTCGCAGCTTGTCTCGTATTAATATAGATTATGTCAATCATATTCATAACTAGCTTTTGTCCGCAACTTCGTCCGCGTTAAGTTCGAAATAGAAAGGAAAGGTGCTCCTGTTTCCGCGACCCAAATAAAGTTCCTTAAGAGGGGGTATAAAGGAAAATTGCCGATCTTTGATTTGATTTTTATACCCGAAAGTGTGCCACAAATGAGCTTGTTTTTTTTTAAATAGAAAATACGTTATATCTGAGAGGTACTCAATTTGGTGAAAACATAAAATAATAATATTTTGTCGATAAAATAAGATCACAAAGTTAGGCCTAATTTTTGATTATAATTTATTTATTTTCAAGATTATTCATATAACTGAGTCAATTTTTATGTACAAAGTACAAAATTATAAAACCTAGTGACTCAATTTTTCACTTTGTTAAAATTATCTGGAATTTACGAGTAATTAAAAAAAAACTAATTCGGCGCTTACGACGTTCTTATTCCGCGCATAACGGTCTCTTGCTATCGCACCTGACCCGATGTGCCGGCCATCTGTTGTTTCACCAATTAGTCGGGGTCGCCCCGTTGAGACGAGAGGACTGTTTTTCTGTTTTACGTCGAAAAAGTTCGTTGAAATTATGGGAAATAAAAAAAATCAAAAGATAAACTCTTAAAGAGAATCTAAAAGACTAAGAATTCAACTCTTGGCTAATTGTCGAAAGTAATATTTCTTTATTTTCTTTACTTTGTTACTAAGTACATTTTTTGTATCAACCGTTGCCAGGGAGCCCGGGTATAGTATATGAAAATCAAATAGATGTCTTAGACCACATCGCGTTTGAAGTATGTAACTAATGTTATTTTTTATAGCAGTAATATAATTATATTTTGCGAAAGTACTTATACATTGTATTATCAATTTTAATGCTTTTCAGAGTTGCTTCAGCTCATAATAATAATAATAAAGATTTATTTCAGGCAAGCCCATATTTTTGTTAGTTACATTGCTCTTATAACCTAGTGTTAGTAAAAAATAAAAATAAAATAATCAATAATCTTAAAATCTGCACTTGTAATATAACATAAGCTGATGAATCCGATCCAGTCGCATCGCTTAGTAAAAACTGTAACTTGTAAGCTTATTGCAATTTTTTTTCTCACAGTCAGTAAACATTTAAGATTCTATTCACTAAATAGAATTAAAAAATATGCAAAGTTGTAAAATCTAGACACGCAGTAGCTTGTAAGCTAAGTTCAAGCAAAGGAATTGGCTAGCCAGCGCCGAGTGTAATAAAAACAAGTAGAGTGGTTTGAGATTCACATGGTCATTCACATTAGTTATGTACATCCCGACTAGTACTGTTTATAAAAAAAAAATTAGATAAGTGAGTTTCAAAATCTCACTACATAATAAGCCATTTCCTTTACTTTGGTTAAACATTCATTTATATAAATCAAGCAAATCAAATATAAAACAAGTAATAGACAAATTCGACCACATGGAACACGGACGACCGCCCGTGGAAGGCTAGCTCAGAGTAAGAGCACTGGAACGCCAGGGTTCACGGCTCTGGCGTTGAAGTCCCATTGTGGTTTGAATTTTTCGAAAAATTTGTCCAAATTGAATATTTTTAGTTTCATATTCTGTATGAACTAGTTAAAAGTAATACACTCAAGTAATAGATAGTTTTCAGGAAAATACGTAGTAAGTTTTTCATACTGTTTAGCCGTCAAAACAATAAGTAATAGGTCATTTCCTAAACCTTTTCCACAAAAATTCACAAATAGGCGTAGGTTTCAGGTAGAATAATCAAAATCATGTAATAAAAATAAGTAAATACCGTACCTAGCTCATTTTCTCATTAGTATTTGAGATGATCTTTCTTATTTATTAATTTAAACTCGAATTAATACAGTTTTTAACTATGAAATCACATTTCTAAAATCACATGTGTCGAGCAAAATGACAAAATTTCGAAAACGGCCTCGTAATATCCACATTATTGACGTCATATGCATAGAATAGCTTCAACTCTTTTAGTATTTCCAATTATAGATTAAACAGATATTTTTTCAAATTTAATATCTACCGTGATCGTCTACTTTTATGAACTGAAAGTAATATCTTTAGGCGTCTTGAACCAATTTCAGTATGAAATATACATTTATTTCAAATACATAGGGAAAAAGAATCTTCTCGGGCGGGACTCGAACCCGCAGTCTTTTCCTTACAGGGGGAATGCCTGACCAATTCGGCTACCGAGACACGCCCGATATGATTCAAATTTCCCATCTTATACGTCTTTAGGGCGACGTGGCGTCATCTACCGATTTTCTTACGAACTATCGGAATCAATGAATGATGTTACATTCATTGATTCCCGCCCGAGAAGATTCTTTTTCCCTATGTATTTGATTTGTATAGTTAGCATACTTAATGCTGTAAAAATTCTTTCAATTGTTTGGGCGCAGTTATCAAAAAATCAATGTTTAAAAATGATTGTAACATCATTCATTGATTCCGATAGTTCGTAAGAAAATCGGTAGATGACGGAAAATTATTCAGCGAATCGTCAGAGTTCTTAGGGAGATTTTATCTCACATCACAACAAATTATAATAATACAGTGAAAATGTATTAAAATTTATATCGTGATAATCTTTTTCGTGATTTGTCTTAATATAAATACTTGACGATTTCAAAAAATATGCATTCATTTTTTGACCACTATATTTTAAGCTGTTTATTAAAGCTAAGCTGCTTATGTTTATTTTACAAATCGCACTGATTTTATCTATCACCAAAATAAATTTATATATTAATATTAATTCAAATTCTAATTCATATTCAAATATATTTTATTGCGATATACGGGTATACAAAGATACAAAGATGTTTATTAATATATCGATGTTCTTTGGCGAGTATCTGAAGATACTCGCCAAAGAACATCGATATATTCCTATTTATCTTGCATTGGCACAGTCGGTGATAACATACTGCATATCGGTATGGGGAGGTGCCACAAAAACGAAATTCTTGGATCTGGAAAGAGCCCAGAGGTCACTAATTAAGGTGATGCTTTTCAAACCCTATAGGTATGCTACTGAGGATCTCTACAGAGAAAGTAATCTGCTAACGGTCAGGAAACTTTACTTTCTCAACATTACCCTAAGCCTACATAAAACACTGACCTATAATTCCTGTGTAATTGACAAAAGACGCAAGGGCCGTGTGGCTTTCTCTCCCAGGGTTAACTCTGAGCTACACATCTATCCCATGTTGCTGTACGACTGTAAAGTGGCCCTAACAGAATGGCTAAGATTATTGACTTACAATGATATCGAAATAATGTTAGTAAGACTTTATAGACGCCCACACAAACACAAACACACACACACACACACACACACGCACACACACACACACACACACACACATTTGTTTTTTGTTTTTATTATTATTATTTTTTTATTAATTACTGTACCTACTCATTATTCCCTCGCTCGCACATAGTTCAATTTGTAACTCATAGTACTTTTGCATGTTAACGCTGTTTTAACATTGTGCGATCGGGATAACTATTTTATTTTATTATAATGTAGTATAATAAGGATTAAGTTCTCAGCATTGTATATTTAAATCTAGGGGAAGCAGCGAGACAACCTCGCCACAAGTATTGCTTAACTTACTGGGGTTTGTCTCAATATATGGAAGTTATAACAATGTATGAGTTGAAAAATAAAAACTTTTGAACTTTTTTTTTTTGATATTAATATTAATTCAAATTCTAATTCATATTCAAATATATTTTATTGCGATATACGGGTATACAAAGATACAAAGATGTTTATTAATATATCGATGTTCTTTGGCGAGTATCTGAAGATACTCGCCAAAGAACATCGATATATTCCTAGAATGATCCGCGAGGCTATTGATTTTAAAAAACACCCAAATTTTAATAGAGAGGATGGATTGAACGTACCGCCAGTAATCCACTTAATCAAACCCAGTAAGCAGCAAAATCCAGCAAGACTTAACAACACAGTGAGCTTATTCTGCGTAAATTTGCAGCAGCCGAAACGTCGGTTTAAAAAGTAAATAATAACAAATATACGCGATAGAATCCGTAAAAAGTGGTTTTATTTAAATGCTTATGTTTATTTTACAAACCCACTCATTTTATCTATCACCAAAAATAAAATTATTGTGTGTTCAAAGTATACCTTATATAGATAATGATCCAGCTCGTACTTTGCCAAATTTTATCTGATTATTTTGGGTATACTGTGCGCCTGCGTACCAAACACAGCGGTTAGCTGCCACACAAAATACTGCGGGGCGACAGACGTGTAGACAGACGAGAGCGGGACGTATGAAGTGTGCGGGTGAAATCTGACTTTTTTCTAGCTTTATGCGCGCTCTTAAAATTTATGTGAGCCTGGTTCTTCATGCCAATGTACCAAGGTCACAGAAATACTGATTCCGTGGCCGCGACCCACAGCCACCTATATCTTACGTTTGCTTGATAGCAATCGAACAAACGTAAGATTTTAAGTCTGATCAAGACCCTAGGACCTATATATATCTATTTGTACCTCGGACAACGTGTACGCAAAAATTTATAGTGATCGGTTGATTATTCCTTGACCGCCTGAGGGCTAGGCAGAGGTCCCACGTAATAGAGGGTGAGCCCATTGCTGTATTCCGGGCACCATTGTTGACCCAAGCCAAGCATCTGAGGCTGAGTCCGGGCTATTTATATCTGTCTGTATCTGTATTCTCACTACATAATATGCAACGGTTCAGTGAATTTGACTAAAGATCGCCCTATAACTGTAGATATCTGGTAAATATAACTAGGCACTGTTCCTAACAAAAAACACAAGAACACTTTTTGCCCGACCCTCATAACGAACGCCACGACACAGATTAACTGTGTACTCCATACGAACAATAGGACATATTTTTTGTTTCGATAAGAGATACTACAGGATTTGTACGAACGATCGAAACTGCAGTCATTATGGGCGAATCGTATTTAGAATAGAATAATGAATGAAATGTACCACGTATTTTGACGTTTATGATTATCGTTAACGTATAACAACCCCATACATTACCAATCATTCTTATGCCGCACCATTAAGACGTGGAACTCCATGCCAGCTCACGTGTTTCCTCCTTCCTACAGTCCCGGGTCCTTTAAGCGGGGCGTGAAAAGGCATCCGATGAGGCCGTCAAGCTGAGTGATTTACGATGGTGACCCTCTTTCCGAGACTTTGCTTTTAGCTTACTATCAGGCGAGGTGAAGTCAAATTGACTTGTCCTTAGATAAAAAAAAAACTATTCTATTTTACAAACGTATTGCTTTTTATCTAGAGGGGTTGTTACAGTCGGCAACAGAAATATTCTCACTACAAAATTTATCTTAAAACTAAGGTAATAAGAGAAAATCAAACTGTTTTATTCATTTAAATTGTACTATTGTAAGGTGTCTGCCAAATATCTGAACAATCGGTCAACAGGAAAGAGGGAAAAACAAGGCATTAATATAATTTTGAGTAAAGTACTCAAAATTATACAAGACCGATTCAACAAGATCGATCTGACGTTACGTGTACTATTTCTGAAATTAACTTGTACTTACCTTTATAAATCAAATTATAATGTC
Source organism: Eilema sororculum (assembly GCA_914829495.1). Classification (NCBI taxonomy): domain Eukaryota; kingdom Metazoa; phylum Arthropoda; class Insecta; order Lepidoptera; family Erebidae; genus Eilema; species Eilema sororculum. The sequence continues at coordinate 12,738,029 of OU618555.1, forward strand.
AATAAGTGTGTCTGGCAAACTCAATTATAAGTAGTTTAAAGGCTATTCATGGAACAAATGCTATCAATTATTTACGAGTTAATAGCTTATCGATGGATTATGTCAACGTTATAGACTATTTAGGTGAGGAATGCGCGTAATATTTACATTATATGAGTCATTATTTATGTGTGGTGACGGAGAAAGAATACAAGTATCACCCCCATCTCATCTGAAGTGAGTCGTAAACGACTAACAGAATAAAACATGAAATTTTTGTTTTGAGTGAACAGATTTTCACACGATTTGCAAGTTGCATCCAAAGTGGGCACTTTGGGGCCCAAAGTCCGTTTAACTCCGGTTTTACAGGAACGACTCATCATGATCTGTGCCCTCGAAGCTCAGGTTCCGCCTTTCAGCTCTTCCTCCTCCACTACGCACTGTAGGAACGACTGACGTCTACTAACCCTTGTTAATAATGTAATGTAATTGTTTAGCATATTAGGTTGTTTTCCATTTACAGTTAAGGATGTACAACACGGATGTAACGCTCCTGGTGTTGCATACGTCCATATATCACGGTAACCACTTTCCGTCTGGTGAACCGTGCGTCGCAAATTATTTATATAAATTTTTAGCATTTGGGTGACTCATTTCTGAACATTGAGCGCAGAAAATCGTATTACCTATAGTAGCATCGGGTAAAGTAAATACCCTAGGCAAATAGCCACTGCCCGTATTGAAAGGGTTGTTTCTGCTAAAGTAACAAGACCAACAAAAACCTAAGCCAGGATAATCCAGACAACCTTTTTAATCCGTGTTTTATATATTTAACATTGAATACTTATATTTAAAATCAGTTTGTTCCCTTTCCCCTTTGAAATCCCCTTTTTTTACACGCGGAAAATTCCCGCTGATAAAACCCCCCTAGCCTGAGCCGGTGGGGGACTCAAGCCGACTAAAACGAACGTCACCTGTGGGTCGAAACGCAAAGCCGAAGGTGAGGTCGTCACTTCGGTGGACCCTAACTCGTCTCCGGTAGATGGGGAGGCACGCCTACTCGGCCTGTTTCCTGTTCCTGATAGGGTGATAGGCGGCTCCACCCGTCACCCTTTGGCCCGCGCTCATGGAAAGCCCCCCGGTACCACGAGTTAGGGGTGGTTATATCGAACTCGATCCGATTAAAATCACACTCCGGGTCTTTATGATAAGGTTGCCCATAAAGCATTTTTCTAGTACCTCGATTGACCCAGGGCCATCTCCGGTTACGCAACTCGAATACCTTTACAAGCCCACTACACATACAAAACAATAGTAAACTCCTGCCCTGCCCCTATCGCCTGTGAGTTTCCATGTCCTCCTACATTCTAGCGTTAATCCCAGTCGTATCCAAAGCTTGAACTTCGGAGTCTGGGGTCCGCTTTTTCCAGTTTAACTGCGATATTTTCCGTGAAGCGAATGCCATCCGACCTCCACAACCCACTGGCAATATTGAAGTATTGCAGTTAGACGAGTAATTGAACTTTTAAGAGCTTCAACTACTCGTAACAATCGCCATAAATGTTCGTATGACAACAGGGACACTCACCGGTTGCGTTCACTTCTTCCACGTCACAGATGCTGTCGGGTTGTACTTTACAATGATATAGTAACATAATAATTCGCAACTTTAATGGTTACTAACAAGCATTTACTTTCAAACTTGTTCCCTGCTATCCCAACTCGTTTAAAAACTTCCTTAAAACAATTAAGTAGTCTAAAAATATTGCTAAAGTTTAATATCCACTTTAGAGTTCAACCAAGCGAGATAAATCAAAAACTCTTGCTATAACCTCAGCCAGAGATTTATAGGACCTTTTACTCTTTTAAAGTTTTACTTGCAAGACTCTGGTTAGGGGTCATTGTGGATTATGACGTTAATTGAAAGGCGTTTTAGATATTTTGGAGAACAGATGCGTCTTTGGAATCTGTTAAATTTATGTAGGTATGCTTCAAAAATGAAAATGCAACTACCATCGTTAGTACTAACAACCTTAAACTTAATATTTATGTTAAGTTAGATAAATTGTACTTAACTAAACTATGGCGCTCACATCTGCCACCAAACTCAATAAGTTTTTCCCATCTCAATTAATGGCACAAAAAGTACAAGTGTGTTCAATACTAAGATATTGGTTTTTCCAAGCGACTTCAATTTGGGGTTTTTCAAGAAGGGAATTAGAAGGTTTTTTCAGGGTAGGCAGCACGAGAGTAACGCCCCTGGTGTTGCGTGTAACGAATTGGATAAACACACCATGGGAAGTTTGATTGTTTTTTTATAGCATTTAAGCTAACTTTTAAATTCGAAATACATCGGGATACTTCTTTTTCCCGATATATTTCGAACCATGGGAAGTGTCAAATCAGGAAATGTTTGCCACCTAAATGGTATAAAAAAGATACATTTATTTTTGTAAATGCAGACATATCATTATCATCATTACTTAGTATGAAACAAAGTCGGTGTCACTGTCTGTCCATCCCTATGTATGCTTAAATCTTTAAAACTACGCAATGAATTTTGAAGCAATTTTTTTTATTAGATACAGTGATCCAAGAGGAAGGTGCATCGGGATCAGACGCCACGCGGGCGGAAAAAATTGGTGGTACGAAGTTTGTCTGACCCAGCTAGTTATACATGAAAAGTCCCAAACCAATTTAAATACCCCTATTCATGCATACAAATATTTGCACTGAGCAGGAATCAACGAACCCGCACCCTCTGCGTAACAGTCAAATGTTCTACAGCTACGCCACAGAGGCTATCAAAGATTTCAGCACATCAGCTAGAAAGAATGTATCAGAATACATTTATCAATATAATATCGCTCACAAAATTCTGCTTCACTCTGTAATCATCATGAAAACTTACTCGGCACATATCTCATACATTTTGAGTGGAGGCCGAGTCGAGGCTACACTCAAATATAGGCACTAAAGTATTGTCAGTAAGCTTTCAGTAGGTGAACAACTTTTGTAATATGAGCATTTCAAGGTTGCACTGTGACGGTAAGGGTCAAAATCGCGTGTCACTTCTCTTACCGTCCTCCTAGCGATCCAAGGTAGACTTTGGAGCCCCGGGTCCAATTACTAATTTCGATTGATTTCTATGAGAGCAACTGCCGCCTGATATCCCAACCCTGTTTTTTAGCTGGTGCCCCAAGTTGTAAATAAGGCTACCACCTTAATGATGTTACCATGTACTTAACAAGAATTTTCAGAAAATAGTAATGATAATGAATTATTTTTTATTCTTTTTTACGACGCTATCGAAACCTGCACTACCACATATGCCCACACATCGTGCAAATAGTACGGTTTTTTTGCACGATTTTGTGCAAATTATCTGCACGAAATTATCTCAGTGTTATTTGCACAAAACACCCACACTCATCGCAGTCCTATCTCCCAAATTAGAAACATCCATACTCATACATGACCTTACATCAACATTTTCTAATAATATACCATAATTCCAAAACAGAAGTTACTGAAACTACTTGACGAACTGAGTCCGGACAATCATTTATTTATTGCATGTTCATCGATTGTGGCATTCATCCGCGATCAGGTACGAGTTGAGGCTTCTATCGAAAAAGGAATTGTGTCGAGACCATCGAGGTAAACGGTAAACAGATCGATTGTGTAACCTTTGCGAACGCTTATGACTTTACTCGCATACAATACATAAATTTTACTTGCTTGTGTAACATCTGAATTTGTAGATTTCCATAACTTCTGTGGATTTTCCTACCAATATTATGAAGGTGAAAATTTCTGACGCTATCGGAATATTGTACACGATTGACGATATTCGTATTGATACGAGTATAGGCATGTCATTGTGACTTCACTTCTCCTGATGGTATGCTGAAAGCAAAGTCTCAGGAAAAAAGGCCACCATTAACATACACCTACGAAGTAACAATGGAGGTCTAAATGGCTAAATGGATCTGACAAAACTTTTATACAAGTATTGATTTTATAGTTTGAATTTCTGTAACAACATGTGGCCCTATATAGGGTGTCTCAGTAAGAGTGCACTTTTTCATTTTAAAATAAAAACAAGTATGTTATGACAAAGTCGTGATATTTTTGTATTGTATTTTATAGAAGACATGTTCCGATTAAGTATGAAATAAAATATCTGGCATTTTCATGAAATTTGCCATAACATTTGCACAGAGATATGGCTGTAACTCAGCGATGACGCGTTGGATTTTCGATTTGAGCTCAGGAATAGTTTCTGGTTTATTCGCACAAACCACAAACCCGAGATTGCACAAAACCCCAAAGAAAAAAATTCACGGCGTTAAATCGCACGATCTTGGTGGCCAGTTGACATCAGAATTTCGTGAGATAATGTGTTCTGGAATCCGCTGCTGCAATAAATCGATTGATTTGTAATGAGTTTTTACAATAGTAACGTGTTGTTCTTTCGAAAAGCGCTCGGAGTAAACTGAGGTGACAACTGTAAAATTTCAGAGTGGAGACTTGCATGAAAGAAAAAATATTACAATTTTAAAAAGTGCACTCTTACTGAGACACCCTTTATATACTGCATAGACACATCTAATAAAATTCATCGAAAAACATTCGCGTAAAACGCATTTTGTGTCAGTTAGCTTCAATATTATTTTATAAACTGTCAATGTGTGCACTGTGCATATCTGAACTTATACCAAAATAGTAGTCATTTTTACGCTGTGTTGAAATAACATTTGCTGTATCTAGGTACAAAGTTTGTATATAATCTAAGTTGTAGGCTTTATATTTAAAGCCTATTGATCATAAAATACCGTCAGCAATTAAAACTCGAGAAGGAATGACAATATCATACAGTTATTAACTGTACTATTATTTTGAATTCCACTTTATGAAGGAAATTAGGGCAAGGGCAGAACGTGACCAAATTATGGACGCCAACAATGCCACCACAAGTAATAACATTTAAGTGGTCATGGTGATTATGAGACACTCAAAATTAAAGTAAAATATAATGATATTAAATAAATGCAACCATTTTTGGACAGTATGCGTTTGAGATCAGAGGATGTTTGTGTGTTTGTTTGTGCAAATCCATGTTGCCATTTTCTCCGAAACTGCCAATCCAATTTAGATGCAGTTTCCAGTTTTGGGTTTGGCTTTAATTGGAGCATGTTTTTATATAGGTGTTACAATAACAACTCAACAAGGGGCGCTACAGCAAGCATTTTAATGCAAATCAATGTTGCCAATTTTCTCCAAAAATACTAGTCCGATTTTGATGCCGTTTTGAATTATTGGTTTGAGTTTGATTGGTGCATGTTCTTAGATAAGTGTTACGGTGCCAACCCACTAGGGGGCGCTGCAGTAAACCTTTTTTTAATTATTTTTTATACGTCGTGGGTTTTTCAAAATGTTTAATTTTATTGAAGAGTAAACTTCTTTCGGCACGTTGACCACTTTTTGTTGAGCACGTTGAATAATCATTATGGGACTCAAGTTAATCACGCTAAATAGCTGAACAAATCTGTCTGAAGTTTGGTACAGGGATAGATTATATTCTGGAATAACGCGTACTTTTACCCCTGTAATAGATTCCCATTGCCTAAACCCAATCACTCAGAAAAGGCGGAGCTGTGGACAACAGCAACTAATTTGAAAATAATAACGTGCCTAAAATTTAATTATAAAATGAAATGCTGGCAGGTGACCAACGGAGAGCCGATGCCAGTCCGAAGGACAATTGACGACCTGCCGCGCGACCGCCTGATCTCAAGGTCCCCAATCTGGTCCGATGGGGCCCATAAAGAGGAGTACGACCTTGGAGAGCATCCCTGGACGGACCTGGTACCATCTTCACAAGTGGGGACTTAAAGATGCGCCGGACTGTGATTGTGGAACTCCAAAGCAAACAACGATGCATATAGCAGAGGAGTGTCCACTCCGTCGTTTCCCTGGAGGAATGCGTGAGTTTCATGACCTCACACCGCCAGCAATAGACTGGCTTCGCCAACTGGACGTCGACATTACGAGGACTCGAGCAGAGGCCATACGAAATGATGATGATGAATTATAAAATAACGTGGGACAGAAATACACCTCTGCCTACCCCTTCAGAGATTTACATAATTACTCTTTCACGTAAAAACTACGAATGGATTTTCATGAAACTTACCATAATATAGCTTATACATCAGAATAACACATAGGCTATCATCACGCTACTACTCAAGGGAACGGAGCAGTGATTATTAATGTCAACAAATTCGGCGGCATCGGCATATACGCAGAAATTATACTGTGGTTATTTCTGTTGCTGTTTAGATAACTATATCATTGTAGTATAAGAGGGTGCACGGGAACGGAATCAGATGTCGCGTGGGTGGAAAATAATTAGCGGTACGAAGTTCACCGGCTCCGCTAGTTATAAAATAAAGTATATCAACCATACTATGACCTAAATAGCTCAATTATCGAACAAGTATCTGATTCCATGTCTTTTTGTCATTTACATAATCATCAACCGTATAATAGTCCAAATCAAATTACTGTGCCGTAAATATTGCCTCACTTATCATTAGGTTTGTGTATGTTATTGGTCGTGATAGTTGGGTTAGGAAAACTTACATGTCCATTAGTTGTGAATCTATTTAGATACTTAATTTATTTAACTTTCTTGTCTTTTTTTCTTTCAATGAATCTTGGACCAAAATTTATTTTATTTTATTATTTCAGGGGTTAGTGTCGTTTCCACCCGTTCCCGTTTCAACCCGAAAACTTATCATTAAAAATGATAATTATTTATGTTCCCGATTCCACCCGTTTTTTTAATAAAGTACAGTCAACCGAAAATAATGGTTAATTATTTAACAAGCTTAAATATTTATATTAAAACAGGGAACCTAACTATGCCAAAAGATAGCATTAGGTAAATTCATATAATATAGTGAAGGCCATTTACAAGTTTTCACCTATAATAATCCATACTAATATTATAAATGCGAAAGTAACTCTGTCTGTCTGTCTGTCTGTCTGTCTTTCTGTCTGTCTTTCTGTCTATCTGTCTGTATGTTACGCTTTCACGCCTAAACCACTGAACCGATTTTGATGAAATTTGGTATAGGGGTAGATTAGACCATGAGAATGGACATAGGCTATGTTTGGTTGCGATAACCGACATCCACGCGGGCGGAGCCGCGGGCAAAAGCTAGTGTTGTATAAAGTTTTAAAAAATTTTACGGCATCACAAATCTACGGACTGTTTACATTAAATCATCATTACATTCAGGTAAACCTTGTACTATCCTAGTACTATTTTAGTTGCCACGGCGGCGGCGCGCTAAATAGCGCGCCTCCCCATTCCGGGGGCGAGTTGGGGACACCGTTGTCCCCCCTCCTGAGGAGGGCCAGACCGTAAGGGATGGCCCTGGGTCAGCCGGGGTGCGAGGGATATGTCTATGACAACCTCACCTCCGGCCTAGCACCAAGACCCACAGTCGGCGTGCGGTTTTAGTCGGTTCGAGTCCGACATAACCTCCCCTTCCGGCTCCGGCAGGGGGGGTATCCGAGGGGATTTCCGCACGAAAAAAAAAAAAGTACTATTTTAGTTGAATCTTTTAAATTTGTGTAAAATTTAGGTAATAAGGTGTGTTTTTTTTTAACGGTTCAGATGTCCTCTAGGGGCCAGTTGAAAACCAGGGTACGTTAGCAGCATTATGCTGAACTGGTTCCTTTCTTGGTGCAACACAAATGTGCCCAATATAAGGAATAAATAGTATAATAAATAACACTGTTTTAAGTATGTTTGTGTTGCATCAATAATAAAATGTATTTTCTTTTCTTTCTTTTCTATTGCTAACCACTGCCATCTAGCAATAGTAAGCAATACCAAAAGTAAATTTCTAATCCATAAAGTAGTGATCACATAATACTTTCTTTACTTTAGAGATTTTAAATAAGTCTATAAGCACAATCGCAAGATATACAATAACCTGGCGCGCGCGAATTTTTTTGTAATAATCTATGCTTGGTGAATTTTGTCTCGTCCACTGCAGTAGCACCCCGTGCTATCCAAAATACACCCAAGAAACGTGCACTGTGCTGTATAGAGCACATTTTGAGCACACTTTATATAAATCAAGCTACAATTCTTTGAATGTCCGTTGATTCGCCGCTAGTAAATCTAGATTTATGGTAGTCGTCGTCGTAGACGTACCGACGACGGCTTAACGTCCTGCTCCAAAGCACGAAAGGGTCTCAATGTCTTTATAATGGTCACCCATTCTAAGACCGACTTAAATATGTTGCTTTCACTCGATTCTGACTACTTTAGGTCGAAATTAAAATTAAAATTTGCATGCCCATTGGGTGGAATATATTTTTTTCCTCAACATTCTACACAACGTTATCTATACGCATGGTAAGCTTTTATAGCTTGTGTTATGAAATCTAGAATGCGGATAAACATACTTTATACTTTTTTTTCTAAATATATACATATTATACACATGAAACACCCAGACCAATGCAAATAGCCATATTTATACATACTATATACATATAATAGGCATAATATGGAATGATCACGTGACTTTCAAATGTAAACCTTACTTTACCTGTATGCGCATATAAAATTATGATTATGATTAACCTTGCAATGAGTTAAACTACGCGGTTACTATTTAGCCGCGAGCTTGCAATTGGTTAAGTAGAACTGGAGATATAATCGAAAATAAAATAAAATCATGCAAATAGGCAGAGCCGTGGGTATCGGCATCGTCTAGTTTATTATTATTTAAGATGTTAGTACTTATTTACCCTTAGTCGGCGTTCGATTTTAGTCGATTCGAATACGACATAACCTCCCCTCCCGGCTCCGGCGGGGGAGGTATCCGTGGGGATTTCCACACGAAAAAAAGGGTACTTATTTATAATTATTGAAAATTGATTTTTTTTGTAATTATAATAACTTCATAATCCTAACATTCGTTATTTATTTTTTATCACGCGTACTTGCTGCAGCTATATTAGGCGACTTGAAACAAAGAAGGAATAAAATAAAATTCTGTACGGAAAAGGAAATTTTATGTATATGGGTCAAAGGCGAGGGGAATACGGAATGTACAGCACATCTGACCCCTGCCCCCATGCCCCAAGGGATTGAACCACCTTCCCGATTTCTAATACAAGTTGAGAGCCTTGAAAGGTAAGTTTTGATAACACATTCAATGAAATGATAAATGTTGTGTTTGAGATTTGGTAGAAATTGGATTCACCCTTAGAAGAGAAATTCTACTGATAATCGAAACAGTAGAAAAGTAATAATGACGGTTTCGTAATAATCACTATGCAAGGAAGGTGATTTAAGATATGATTTTGTGTTTAGTTATACTACTTCTGAATAACCTACGATAATTGATACAAGATTTTTTTTAAATCGGTTCATAAACAACGAAATTTTCGAATAACATACATGAATAAAGATTCTAACGAAAACTTGCTTCTTATTAAAAGCGGTTAAAGGTTCTAACACTGTAGCAATTCGATAGCTTAAAATCGTTATGGAGAACTAGCAGTTTCCCGCAGCTCCGCCCGCGTGGATGTCGGTTATGAGTACCAAACATAGCCTATGTCCTTTCTCAAGGTCTAATCTACCCCTATAACAAATTTCATAAAAATCGGTTCAGTGGTTAAATTGTGAAAGCGTAACATACAGACAATACATAATAGACAGAGTTACTTTCGCATTTATAATATTAAAGTAACTATGGATTTTAGTTCAGAAATAATTCTTTGAAAATTCAAACGACTTACAGAAACTGCTGAAATGTTAATGATACGAGTCTCAAGTGTAGAACAGCACAAGTAAAGTTCCCGGAATTACAAATACTAACTGTCGTAACTTCACAGGAGGACTGTAGTTCGTGAATATTCAGTTGTAGAATTCGAACGGGATTCGGTTTGACTTCGACTTCGATTCTAACAAATAAGTCCCCATACTAGGTGCTGACTGCCTTAAATGTATGGTGAAATTATTTTATAATAAACTAGCTTTTGCCCGTTGGTTTAAGAAAAGCGTAACGTACAGACAGACAGACAGAGTTACTTTCGCATTTATAATTTTAGTATGGATTTGGATGTTTGTAACTTATTTAGGTACGTTCTAACACCTGAACGGATCCGGTAGAATATTTTTTTATATATTTGGTCCGTTAATTGAATGCACACCGCTATATAGTAGAAAGACGAGGTGCAGTATAAAAAAAATATCTAAAATTTTTTATCCGCTTTCTAGATTCCATAACACAAGCTAGTTAAGCTTACCATGTATCTAGATAGCGTTGTGTATAATGTTAAAAAGAAGAACAATTTATTCTGGGACCTCTCCTATCAAAAGTTCCACCGTGGCACTAGTGCTGCGGAAACGACTCGAAGGGTGAATGATGTTTATGGCGGTCATGTTGCAAAAGAAAACACAGCTCGTTTTTGGTTCCAACGTTTTCGTTCTGGAAATTTCGACCTGCAGAACAAGCCCCGTGGACGGCCTGATACCCAAGTTGATAACGAAGTATTGAAGGCTATTGTGGAAGCGGATCCATCGCAAACCACGTCCGAGTTAGCTGCAGGCTGCGGTGTTAGTGATAAAACTGTTTTGATTCACTAGAAGCAAATTAGGGAGATTAAAAAGCTTGAAAGGTGGGTACCTCATGAATTGACTGAAGCAAACCGGCAAACGCGCGTCGACTGCTGCGTTACATTACTGAACCGGCACAATAATGAAGGTATTTTAAACCGAATCATTACCTGTGATGAAAAATGGATTCTTTACGATAATCGGAAGCGCTCAGCGCAATGGTTGGATCCTGGCCAGCCAGCCAAATCCTGTCCTGCCCCAAGCGAAAATTAACCCCAAAAAAGTTACTTGTGAGCGTTTGGTGGACTAGTGCCGGTATTGTTCATAACAGTTTTCTCAAATCTGGCCAGACTATTACGTCTGATGTCTATTGTCAGCAATTGCAAACAATGATGGAAAAGCTAGCGGCTGAACAACCTAGGCTGGTCAATCGCTCCACGCCGGAGTCGCCCTTCACCTCTGTGGCGATACGGATCGTTTCTAACCTTTCTCCGCGTTGAAAAATTCAAAAAAGTGGGTTTTCTTGCACCGATCGCGACGTACCGTACACCAAAAGTTGCGTCTCGCCGGCGCGCATCTGCTGGTATATCGTGCTGCAAGCGCCCGTTCACCCAGTGCCCGTGAAAAGCGGAAAAGTGAAATTTTCACTCACGTCACCACGTGGTTTTACATAAAAGTGTTATTGATACTGTGCTCTGTGCTCCGATCTGCGTGAAAAAGGTGTCACCGGCTGCGGGCAGCGGAGCCCCACCCGCCGCGCTGGTCTGTTTTTCCGGAAAAGCCCTGGTTTTTCCAGGAAATCGAGAAAAACAAGTACCGCGTGGCCACGAGGTCCTGGTTCCAGCAGTCTGAGGAGGCTGATATTTTGCATGCAGGGAGAACTATACCGGAGCAGTATTTTTCCGAAAACAGAAAAATTTTCCGGCAAGTAGAAAATTTTATAAAGCAGTTAGAAAGTTCCAACTTTGACATCAAATAGCAGCGGAACCAAAGCAGTTTTTCAAAATCGGCAACTGCTATTATTTGCGCGCTAATTAGAAGACAAGGACCCGAAGTTTGTAGATTTTTTGGACTATTATTTTGGCCACCAGAATTAAAAATTCAAAATTTTCACATTTTTCATATTATTATTCGGAAAAATCATTATTTTTTATTAGTGTTTATATTAGCTTGTAGGCCCGTATTTTACTCTAGTTTTAAGATTTTTTGTAGATTTTTATGACAATCCAGTTCTGAAATATCGAATTTTTAGTGTTTTTTCAAAATTAATTTAAAACGGGTAAAAAATCGTTGTTTTTAACAACAGGGGTGGGTTCAGACAACTCCCCTGCACTTGTTTAAGCCCAAAGAAGGGCAATCTAGCTATAAAAATAACGATTTTTGTAAAAACCAACTTTTTGGTCCCAGTGGTACCATAACTTTGAACTAAGATATTTCCGGACTGGATGGGCCTACGAGACTGCGATTTCTGATATTGTACGTGGTTTGGCGTGGGTTACAAGCTGCGCCACATTTTCGGTGATTCGGACCGAATTTCTTGTTTAGGGTTAAAACCCTCCCCAGGGGATAGAGGACATCGAGCGCACCCCAGATATCGATTTTGGGAGCTCTGGGACGAACCGTTCCGGAGTTATAGCCGGTCAAAGTTTGACCTTGGCTGCACGGCGGCCATCTTTGTATTCTTTGGACGGCTGTAGCTCCGCCGCGGGGGGTCGTAGAAGCTCCGGATTTGGACTGGGGGCATCAGGGGAACACCGGCTTTCTCACCCTACGCTTTTCGGGGAAAAGGGGGAAAATGTTGCGGAAAATTTTGTCAAAAATTTTTTTTGACCTTTTCGCACCAAGGAGTGGTAGAGTCGGCCGAGCCAACCAGTAGAAAACTTTTTGCGGCTCGCTGGGACGCCTGGGACCCGAAATATACGGGTTCAAAGTTGGGCAAATCCGCCATCTTGGAATATTGCAAACCCGTATATCTCGGCAACGGGTGGTCGTAGCGAGTTGCGGTTTCCACTGGCCGACTCGGCTCGTCACTCCGCTCCGGACCAGTAGGGAGGGGGTTTGACCCCACCAAATTGGGGGGTCAAATTTTGGGGGTCACCCTATTGGGCCGACAGGCACGTCGGAGGGTAGGTCTCGCCGGGACCTTTCAGGGGAGCCCAATCTCGACGGATTCGGACCGCTGGTTCGTGAGCAAACCCGGTTCGAAGTTTTGGTACCAAACTGGGACCAAAACTTTGGAAGCCGATTGTATCCGAACCCGTGGACCTAGGACCTTCGAGTTTGGGATCATTTTAGAGGGCTCGGGGAGCTCTATCAGTTCGTCCTGGTTGGGGGACTCTACATAGAGCTCGGGTAGAGTTGACCTGTAGAGCCGATTTTAGCGGTGCGAATAAGCTTAAATTTCTACAGGGCACCTGTCTCCTGGGTTGGGACCCTATCGTAGGGTGACTTAGGTTAGGTTATTGTGTAATTTAGTGAATAAATAGTTTTTTAAGACGTGTATATATTGTAACCACTACTGGATAACTACTTTTACCGAAAGTAGCTTTTTATGACCTTATAAATATTTTTATAAGTGATACATCAACACCTGATTCTACATAGAGTCGAAATTGTATTTTAACCTTAATATTAAGTAGCTTAAGTGACAAAAGTGTAGTCTTTTGACTGGGCCCTATTGGCCAAGAGTAACGACCTTCTTGACCAGGTAGCTGGGCTACCTAGACAAAAGTAGAGGCACTCTACTGCCGTTGGCGAAATTCTACCCCGGTTTCCCAAACAACTCTTGCTCTTGCAGCTGTTTCGACTCGGGACAAACACACACGCAACTACCCACCCGTACCGCACATACACACACACACACACACACACACACACACACACACACATATATATACACTCCACCTGCACATAAATACACGATCACAAACACAGCCAGCGGCAACAACACGGGCCACACGAACGGGACGCCCATATTATATTACTCTCTTATTAATCTGTATTTTCAATTTGACCCTCTTTACAGGTAATAGTTTGTAGGACGCCTCTGACCACTTTTGTGGCAGGGACCTAGGCTTAAGTATCGTTGTCTCTTATTTTATTATTATTTTGTGTACTATTGCTCTATCGAGCCAACCACTTGACTGTGTTGCGTGGTAATACCTGCACAATGCCAATGATGCACGCACCAAAAACCCATCAGGCGGGTTCCTCCCCACGAGCCATAGCTACCACCTCAACAACGTCGCCAAGGGCCTCTACCTCAACACTGTCGCCAACACCTCGGATCACCAAATCGGTGAGAGTCAGTGTGGGTGAAATCGAGGCAACGACCTCAAGTCAAAATACACCACCCAACCAAAAGGCCACCACGGTGGATACAAAAACGGTGACGAAAACAAAGCCAGCTCAGGCTCTCAACATTAATCTAGGTCTAACCCGCAAACCACCAGCGGAGAAACCCAAACAAATTACCAAAACCAGCAAACCATCTGCTGAACCGGTCACGTCACCAAACACAAAGGCCAGAGTAGAGGTCGCCCTGAAAAAATCTGAGATTGAGAGCCTAACGCCAGAAGGAAGGTACTCTGTGGCGCTGTCATGTCTGGATTTAATAAAACAAGGTTGCGATGAATCTAGAAACCTCAAGAGAGAAATAAAGCTCCAAATTGAGGCTCAAGAGAGAAACCTCCGGAGACTTATCATCGTAGGCGAGGAACATAGACTCAAACTCCAGACTGAGCAAACTGGACAGGGCGGTGCCATGGAATCTATACAAACCACTTCCATGGCAGAAAATGAGGTGCTTAAAAGGCTAGAGGAGCACACTAAGCTCCTAAATGAGAATAGCAAGGCCCTCTCCGATATAAAAAGCAGCTTGGCGGTAGTCCGGGAGAGTGGGGGGTTGTCATATGCGGGAGTGGTGGCGAACACCGCCAGGGGTCACCCCCCGATACGGCCGGCGCTACACTCGCTTGTGGTAACCTCCAAGGACAACAACAAAACGGGGGAGGAGCTACTCACCGACCTGAGGCGGACCGCGCGGGAGGACGAAGAGTGGGTCACGGTAGAGCGGGTCCGTAAAGCCAGGGACCGCAAAATTGTTCTTGGCTACAAGACCATTGAACAGCGGGAACAAGCCAAAGGGGCGCTGGAGAGGCGGCAGGATGCTCTTAAAGTGGAATCTGTCCCCAACAAGGACCCCCTGCTTGTCCTCTATAGCGTCCTGAAGTTATATAAGGACGAAGAGCTTATAGAGGCTCTTCGAGCCAAGAACAAAAATGTCTTCCGGGGCCTGGAAGCGACCCAAAACAGGGTCTCAGTTAAGTACCGGCGCAACGCAAGAAACCCGCTCACCGTGAACGTAGTCCTACAAGTTTCGCCCACCATATGGCGCAGAGCTTTGGACCAGGGATCGCTGCACATCGACATACAACCCGTCAGAGTGGCAGATCAATCTCCACTCGTGCAGTGTTCCATGTGTCTGGGCTTCGGGCATAGCCGTCGGCACTGTACAGAAACAGTGCCCAAGTGTACCCACTGCGGCGAACAGCACCTCAGGGTGGACTGCCCTGGATATAGGTCAGGACAGGAGGCCAGGTGTTGTAACTGCAGGCGGAACAAAGCCGACGACGCCGCGCATGATGCCTTTGACCGGAATTGCCCGGTCCGCATCAAGTGGGACAATATAGCGCGGTCTGCAACGCAGTACTGCTAAGGGCACTTTCAGGAACGACTCACACTACAAGGTGCTGCAGGCAAACCTCCAAAAATGTAAGGATGCGACTGACGACTTCATTCTGGAATCTCTCAGGAGGAAGGCGTCAGTCGCACTTATCCAGGAGCCGTACACGGACCCCATAAGGGGCGGGATGAAGAGATACCGGGGAGTACGCACCTTCCAGAACGCTGGACCAGGTACGGGCATTGTAAAGGCGGCTATAGCCGTATTTGACCCGGACCTGGATGTAATTCAATGCACACAACTCACCACCGATAATATCGCGGTGGCGAGGATCCGCACCAGTAGATGGGAGGTGACCCTGGTATCATTTTACTTCGAACCCGATAAACCCATCGGCCCGTACCTGGAGCAACTCAGTAGAGTAGGCTCCAGGCTAGGCCTTAGACAGCTCCTGATTGGAGGTGATGCAAATGCAAAAAGCTCTTGGTGGGGAAGTTCAATTGAGGATGACAGGGGTGAGGACTTTTTGGGAACTCTCATGGAGATGAGAGTACACATCCTCAATGATGGAAAGAGGCCCACCTTCGACACTATCAGGGGGGGCAAGAGGTACTGTAGCTACATCGACGTAACTGCATGTTCGGGAGATCTGCTGGGGCTGGTCGACGGCTGGACGTGCGATGAAGGGGTGGTGAGCAGCTCCGACCACATCGGCATAGAGGTTCGACCCAAACTCGAAAAATCTAAAGGGTCAAGTGTTAACAGAACAACCAGGTTGTTCAACACCAAGAAAGCGAATTGGGAACATTTTCATGAGAAAATGTCCCTCGCCTTGGTGGGGAACAGCCTGGATGTCGATGTAATCAAAAATATAAAGACCACTGGGGAAATAGAGGAAAAGTTAGAACTGTTCAACAAATGCATAACAGAATCTTGCGAGTTAACGATACCAAAAAAGAGAAATAAAGAAACACTGACTGTGCCGTGGTGGTCGGAGAAGCTCACCCAAATGAGGAGAGAGGTCGTAACTTACAGACGTCGAATTAGATGCGCCGCCCCGATCCGCAGGCAGTATGTAGTGGACCAGTACCTCGAGCGAAAGGATAGGTTCGAGTCGGAGGTCAAATTAGCACAGACTGCGAGTTGGGTGGAATTCTGCACGAAGCAGACTAGGGAAGGGGTGTGGGAAGGGATTTATAGGGTTATTGGTAGGTCCACAGTGAGGGAGGAAGACATTCCTTTGACGCAAAACGGGGTTGAATTGGACGCTAGTGGATCCGCGGGGCTACTCGCCTCGGTCTTCTATCCGGAGGACCGAGTCGAGGAGGACGACGCGGATCATGAGAGAACTCGCGCATTGGCCGTGGCGGCGAATGGCGCGAGTGAACATGAGATTTACGACACGCCATTCACCGTCGACGAGCTACGGGACGCGCTGGGCTCTTTCAACCCAAAAAAAGCACCAGGAGCCGACGGCTTCACGGCCGATATCTGCACTCACGCGGTAAACTGTGCTCCAATACTGTTCCTTGAGCTTCTAAACAGGTGCCTGGCCCTGGAGTACTTTCCAAAACCGTGGAAGGAGGCGACGGTAGTTGCTCTAAGGAAACCAGGCAAGGATGAGTACAGCTCTCCCAAGTCGTACAGACCGATTGGGCTCTTGCCTGTCCTCGGGAAGCTGTACGAAAAGATGCTGGCAGCTCGGCTCAAGTTCCACTTATTACCACGGATCAGTACTCGCCAGTACGGCTTCATGCCCCGGAGGAGCACCGAAGACGCCCTCTATAACCTAGTGGGGCACATGCGCGGCAGACTCGATGACAAGAGGATTGTCACGTTAGTGTCTCTGGATATAGAGGGCGCCTTCGATAGCGCATGGTGGCCAGCTATAGTAGTACGACTGGCTGAGGAAAAGTGCCCCGTTAACTTGAGGCGAGTTGTCAGCAGCTACCTGAGTGAAAGGACAGTTCGGGTAAGGTACGCGGGCGTTGAGTGCAGAAGAGGCACCCAAAAGGGCTGCGTCCAGGGGTCAATTACGGGCCCCCTACTGTGGAACCTGCTGATAGACCCGCTGTTAAAAATTTTAGAGGAGGTTGGAGGCTACGTCCATGCTTTCGCGGACGACGTGGTATTAGTATTTGATGGCGATACCGCACAGGACATCGAAAGGCAGGCCAATGCCGTCCTCGAGCGTGTTCGGGCGTGGGGCGTCAAAAATAAATTAAAATTTGCACCGCATAAAACGTGCGCAATGGTCTTAACGAGACGACATAAGTACGACAACCCACGTCTGACCATGGGCGGGGTGGACATCGGCCTGGCAGATGAGGTCAAAATTCTAGGTCTCATAATAGATAGTAATCTCAATTTTAACAGCCACGTCAAAAAAGTGTGCGATAAGGCAGTGGGTATTTATAAGAAGCTGGCACGGACGGCCCGGATCGGTTGGGGGCTTAACCCGGAGGTGATCCGGACCATCTATACGGCCGTTATTGAGCCCATCATCATGTATGGGGCCAGCGTATGGGCCGACGCCGCGAAAAAGGAGTGCGTCAAGAAGCAACTGAACGCGATTCAGCGCGTGTTCGCTCAAAAAATTACAAAAGCCTACCGGACGGTCTCCCTGCACTCAGTACTGCTGCTGGCTGGGATACTCCCTCTGGACCTCCGAGTTCGGGAGGTGGCCTCATTATATGAGGCCAAGAGAGGAGTGCACCAGCCATGGCTTAAGGACAGGGAGGTCGAACGGCTGGCACCCATTTCGGCAGCCCTGCATCCCGTGGAGCGCACACGCCTGGAGTTCGACAGCGTGGTAGACGAGGAACAGCTTAGTACCATCCAACATGAAGTAAGAATATTCACTGACGGGAGCAAGATTGAGGGTCGCGTCGGGGCTGCTATTTCTATATGGAACAGTCAGTCCGAGACAAAGGCCCGCAAGCTTGCTCTCGCCAGACATTGCACCGTCTACCAGGCGGAGCTCCTGGCGCTGCGCGAAGCGGCGTGCGAGGTAGAGCGGCACGGCGCTGTCGCGTTCGGGATCTTCTGTGACAGCAGGGCGGCGCTACTTAGTGTAGTCAATCCGCATTCTTATCACCCTCTATCAGTAGAGACTAGGGACGCTCTTGGCCGCTGTAAACAGCGAGGCAAGACCGTCTCCCTCTACTGGATCAAGGCCCATGTCGGTCTCGAGGGTAATGAGAGGGCGGATTGCCTCGCGAAGGAGGCCGCCTTAACACTCAAGAAAAGGCCGGACTATGACCAATGCCCTGTCTCATTCGTCAAGAGAGCCATACGTGACGGCTCTCTGGACGAATGGAACAGGCGATATCGGGAGGGCAAAACTGCGTCGACGACCAAAATCTTTTTCCCAGATGCGGTCGAAGCCTATAGAGTAGTCAGGAAGATCCCAATAGAAGGCTCTATAACTCAGTTCCTTACGGGGCACGGTGGGTTCTCTGCATACTTGAATCGATTCAAGTGCAAGGCAGACCCATCGTGCGCCTGTGAACCAGGGGTCCCAGAATCAGTGCCTCACCTCCTGACGAACTGCCCAATACACGCCAGGGAAAGGCTGGACCTGGAGATCGCCACTGGCATACAAGCAGACACACACGGACTTAAAATACTTATCACTGAACACACCGAGCGAGCCATAAATTATGCGAAGAAAATAGTCCAGATAGCAAATGAAAGAAACCGGGTGTAGAAATCTATGTTAGCGTATTATGCTGGGCATAATTATGCCTGGCATAGAAATCTTAAAGAATAATAACTGTAGCTCTATAGGTACTAGTTTTATAAATGTAATGCTAAATAAGAAATAAGCTAGCCAAGTAAGAATGCCAAGGAAAAACTAAATAAACCATGTTACAACCTCTATTTAAATGTACTAGAATAACTAGACTTAAGAAAAATGTTAATATTATTGTGAGATAAAATAAAATAAAGAAATGCAAAGAAACAGATAGATAAATGGAATAGGTACACAACATCCCAGATGCCCCCACTCCTAAACAAGTATGAAAGGTTGTATGAAAGTGCGAGAAGAATAAATGCGAGAAATTGTATGACAAAGAGGACTGGAATAAAAGAGGAAAGCGTAAAATAGGAAGTCTTTTATTATCTTATTTGAAAAAGGACTCTGCATCAAAAGCAGAGGTGTAGGTATAAAAAAAAAAAAAAAAAAAAAAAACGCTCCACGCCACTGCTGCTTCACGACAACGCTAGACCACACACCGCACAACAGACGGCTACCAAACTAGAAGAGCTTCAATTGGAATGTCTAAGACATCCTCCGTACTCCCCGGAACCAACAGATTACCATTTTTTTCGAAATTTGGACAACTTCTTGTAAGGGAAAAAATTCAACTCTGATGGGGCAGTCCAAATCGCCTTCACAGATTTTATTGATTCCCGTCCGACTAGTTTTTTTAGTAAAGGGATCAATGAACTACCTATGAGATGGCAAAAGTGCATAGAAAACAATGGTTCTTACTTCGATTAATTAAATATGTTATATTTAAAAATATTCGACTTTTTGTTCCTCCCATACAAAACGCCAATTTCATATGTAAGGACCTAAATATTATATTAACCTTTGAATTGCCTGACGTTTCAATCAGTGCCCGCTGACCGTGGTCACCGACCGGCTGGTTCGTTTTATTAGCCTATATCATGATATAAATTGCGGTGATATAAACTTAATTGAGTAATTAATAACACGCAGTAATAATGCTACTTATTTTATAATTATTTCAGCATTAGTGTACTCACACCTTTTTCACACGCCATAATCAAATTGTTGAACTTTGACGCTGACTAAACCAGTAGAAGCAGTGATTGAACCAGTTTATATACAACACATATATAATCACGCCTTTATCCCTTGCAAATTTGGCAGAGGTGAACTAACACACATTATTTCATCAATGATTATATTCAATCATCAATCAATTAGCCCACCGCAGTCCACTGCTGGACATAGGCCTCTCCCAATGTGCGACATTTCACCCGATCCTTCGCCTTCCGCATCCAGTCTGTCCCAGCCACCTTTTTCAGGTCATCAGTCCATCTGGCTAGGGGTGTCCTACCTTGCGTTTGCCTTCTCTCGGTCGTCACTTTAGGACTCGTCTGCTCTAACAACCATCGGTCCTTCGACAGACTTGGCTAGCCCATTGCCACTTGAGCTTGCCTATTCAGCGAGCTATGTCGGTAACTTTGGTTCTGTGTCGGTTGACCTCATTTCGAATTCTATCCTTCAAAGGAACTCCAAGCATAGCTCACTCCATAGCCCGCTGCGCGACTTTTTGGTCATGGACTAGCCCTGCCGTCAGTGTCTACGATTATATACGGGCGCACGGGCGAAGGGTGATAATTTTTAAAAGGCAATCCGGTGTAAATATTGAAAATCTCTACAACGGCTTCCCTTTGCAGACCAAGCAACCCCCTCGCCACTGTTAGGGGTGAGCCTGTTGCCGTATTCCGGGCTCTATTGTTGTTCCGAGCCATACATCTGAGGCTGATTCTGGGTTTAATATATCTGTCTGATCTTAAACAGCCCTGTCCTAAGGGATTTATCTCCCGAAGCTAAGCTAAAGGCGGGAAGGGGAGACACGAGACCGAAACCGATATTTTTGGTCTATTTATAGACCTACCTAAGCCTGAGTAAGCAGTAAATAGAAATAGTAAAGGCAAGTACATTTTAAAAGCACTTAAGTCAGCCCAACATACGAATGCCATGCAATAGCGTGTTCTTTTCGCGTGTCTTTCAGTACGTCGCCACTTAAGCGCAAGTATTTACCTCTTTCGATACTATTTGACCTTAAAGGAACGGTTTCCTTAATTGTATTGTGATATTTAAAGGACGATAGGAAGGTTAAGGCATTAATAAGGTGTCAAGGTTAGATTTAGAGTAAAAGACAGCCTCTGTGGCGTAACGGTAGTGTACGCGACTGCCACGCAGGAGGCGCGGGTTCGATTCCCGCTCAGTGCAAATATTTGTATGCATGAATATGGCTATTTGCATTGGTCTGGGTGTTTCTATGTATAATATAATATTGTATGTATTTACAAAAAAAAAGTACATAAGTATGTTTATCCGCATTCTAGATTCCATAACACAAGCTATAATAGCTTACCATGGGTCTAGATAGCGTTGTGTAGAATATTGTGGAATAATTATTAAACTAGTGGTAGCCTAGTGGTATGGGTAATGGACTGCTGAGACGAGGTCTCGGGTTCGATCCCAGGTTTACCATGGCACACACCAATGACTTTTCGATGCTTTTCGAAGTTATGTGTGTATTTATCGCAGGTTTATAAGTGCCCGGTTAATGGCAATAGGCTCGCCACCTATTACATTGGGACCTAAACATAAACTGGCGAAACGTGGGTGCTAGCACCTCTGCCTACCCCTTCGGGGAATACGGGCGTGAGTTTATGTTATGTTATGTTAATTATTAAAAAAAAAATTAAGAGCGGTTTTCTGAAGCCCAATACGATCATGCGTTCGAGAATAAAACTCCAAAATTACTAATTACTACTAACTCTCAATTGTTTGATAAGCAATAATGTATTAATGTGATTGAAGTGACGATTGATAGTAGGTGTGTAAAACAAAAAAAAAAAAAAAGAAAAAATTGAAGCACATCTCATTGAGCCCTGGGACATCCTACCGAGGGCTTACCCGGGGCTCCCAACTATAGGCTGCTGGGCGATACCGTGTGGGTTTTTAGTTTGTAGGAGTCCAGCATAACATCCATGAAGGATTTTCCCCCACGGTTAAAAAAAGAAAAAAAGTACATCTCATTACAAAGTAACATTAAACTTATTATTAAGAACCTTAACATTGCTACCTCTAACCCCGTTCTTGTCATGACATTGATATGAACAACCCCAAGCCTGTCATTTTCAAGTTTGTTGCATAACATAGGATGCGACGCTGCATGACCTACCAGTGGAACTCATAGAAAATTCATGTTAGGTATGTACTGAATCAAGGTAGCAATTTCAGCTGAATAACTAATACTAACACTTTTGAGTAGGTTTGACGTCATAATATGTAGGTATTTATAAAAGAAAACGAATCATATTTTCTAGTTTCTATACAATTCGAATACATAGGGAAAAAGAATCTTCTCGGCCGAGACTCGAACCCGTAGTCTTTCCCTTACAGGGGGAATGCCTTGACCAATTTGGCTACCGAGACACGAGCCAGATAAAGGCTCGAGTCAACAATAGTGCCCGAAATATTATGGCAATAGGCTCACCCCTTATTACATGGGACCAACTACAATTATTGGTGTAATGTGTGTGTTAATTCACATCTGCCTACCCCTTCGGAGATAAAGGCGTAATTATATGTACGTATGTGTTCATCAAGATCGCTGTGATGCTGACTGTACACGACCCTCTGTCAACATGTCGCCCACACAAATTATGTGATTCTATTCTCGGAAACCCGCCATTTTAGCTACTAATAAATTAATAATGAACACAGATATTCCACGAATTTCGAATTGGGATTATGTGTGTAATACGAAATAGGTATAATAATAACGGATTTAGTTTTGGTAAGCGTCAAACTACGTTACATTTATGTAACTAGTAAAATGTATGACATTTTGAATAAATGTACATTTTGAACGTGTTAATTTTGAATCCTATCCATAATCTACTATTATGATTAAATGTGAAATTTTGAGTAAATGTGTAGATATATTATTTGTAATTCAATCTTGCTCTAACGGCTGAACGAATGTGAACGAATTTCGTAAGGGGATAGATTTATAATTGGGAATAACAGACAGCAATAAAATTGAAATCTCAATAATAATCACTATAGAAACTAAAACAAAGCCTAATAAAAATAATTAAATTGCTTAAATCACATTCTGCACTGTGTAAATAAAAGAAGTATTCTGCGTTAATAGAGATACTAGCTTTTGACGGTGGCTCCGCCCGTGTGGATGGTGGTTATCGTGACCAGACAACTCCTATGTGTTAATCCAGGATGTCAGCTAACTCCATACCAAATTTCATTAAAATAGCTCTAGCCGTTTAGACGTGATAGAGTAACAAACATCCATACATACTTACAAACTTTTATAATATTAGTAGGCTACAGTAATTAAGCAAGGCAATTTATACCCGTCTCGATTACCTCTTTTATAACATAACATAAACTCACGCCTGTATTCCCCGAAGGGGTAGGCAGAGGTGCTAGCACCCACATTTCGCCAGTTTATGTTTAGGTCCCAATGTAATAGGTGGCGAGCCTATTGCCATTAACCGGGCACTAATAAACCTGGGATAAATACACACATAACTTCGAAAAGCATCGAAAAGTCATTGGTGTGTGCCATGGTAAACATGGGATCGAACCCGAGACCTCGTCTCAGCAGTCCATTACCCATACCACTAGGCTACCGCAGATGTCCTCTTTTATCATATTGCCATATCGAAAAAGTAATTCACAAAATCGCGAGAATACATCCTAGCTACTTTAACGCAAGGAAAAGCTCATTAACTTTTATTACGATATCCCAGAGCTGCCGTAAATAACTGGCGAGTAGCAAAGAAAATAAAGTATATTTCTCTACACTTCTTATGAAAATATACACACTCGATTTACGGCCTTCGTATCCCCGAAGGGGGTAGACATGACAACCCACATTTCCAGACACTGTTTTGCTACTGAGAATTTACATTGTATACGTCTTTGGCAGTATTTTACCGTCTCTCCATTGTGAATGTTCTGATAAGCTCTTCCAATTAGTCTCACACCCTTTCCTGCACAGGAAAACACGTGCAGGGCATAGATGTCACCCACATACGGTGCAGAATATACCTTCTAGAACCTAGCGGTTCGGTGAATCAGTCGTAGTATGCCGCACCATTAGACCTGGAACTCCTTGCCAGCCCACATGTTTCCTTCTTCGTACAGTCCCGGGTCCTTTAAGCGGGGCGTGAAAAGGCATCTGATGAGGCCGTCAAGCAGAGTGCCGCCACCATTGTTAATATGGTTTACCATGGACTAATACGGGAGCTTCGCTGTCATCGTGGTTATTTTTTTTCTAACTCATTCAGAAATATTATTTCCCTAAAACCATCCGCAAATATATATTTCCCACATTACCTCCCGGTGGAACAGTAGGCATTCCATATATATTAATATACATTAACTAGGCATTGTATAGAATGCCTGCATTACACACATTACCGACAACAGTAGGTAATATTGAAATCCATATCCATACTCCATACTAATATTATACCTAAATGCGAAAGTAACTCTGTCTGTCTGTCTGTCTGTCTGTCTGTATGTTACGCTTTCACGCCTCAACCACTAAACCGATTTTGATGAAATTTGTTATAGGGATAGGTTAGACCTTGAGAAAGGACATAGGCAATGTTTGAGCGCGATAACCGACATCCACGCGGGCGGAGCCGCGGACTAAAGCTAGTGGATTATATTTTTCAGTGTATAAATCTTTTGTATATTTTATTGGTACTCAGCAACTTCTGTACGCAACTGTACTTTCAATGAAGCCTGTCTATGTACCTAACTCACTGGACTCCTTCCGTAAGTGTTATTAGGTACACTTGCGAGAATGTCTGTCCAAAGACATTCACCTAACGATGTTTACCAAGCCCTGAAAATAGGTTGTAACTTGTAACATAAAGTGCCGGATTACTCTTTACTGTCTCATGAACATTTTAAGGGATAATTTTCTCCTATTTCCAGTAGTAGGTATAGTCCAATTAACATATCTTGAACCAAAAATGTGTTCAATACGCGCTGTCCTCTTTCTTGGATGTATTTTAAAGATAGCACGGGATGCTACTGCTGTGGACGAACTCAAATTCATAAAGTATAGATTACTAGCTATTGCCCGTGGCTCCGTCCACGTGGATGTCGGTTATCGCTTCCAAACATAGCCAATGTCCTTTCTCAAGGTTTGATCTACCCCTATACCAAATTTTATCAAAATCGGTTCAGTGACTTAGGCATGAAAGCGTAACACACAAACAGATAGGCAGAGTTACTTTCGTATTTATAATATTAGAATGCATTACAAAACAACCTGCGTGTGCCAGGGCCTTTTATATTTCACAATTTTGGTCCCAGATATATGAATCCAGCTATACTATTGTGTATAGTCTTACCAGTAGTACTATCTAGGAATCATCACCCTAGTGTTAATCCCGGTTGCAACCGAAGTTTTCATCTCGGAGTTCGGGGCCTACTTTTTTCCAGTTTGCGGCTAAACTTCGATATTTTCCGTGAAGTGTCTGCCACCTGACCTCCACCATCCATTTTTTTTATCGTGCGAAATATCCCCACGGATACCACCCCCAACCGGAGCCGGTGGAGGTGGTTATGTCGGACTCGAACCGACTAAAACGCACGCCATCTTAGGGTCTTTGGATGCCGCATTCTCAATGCAAGGAACATATCTCTTGCACCACGGCAGACCCAGGACCATCTCTATCGAGATGGCCCCCTTCCGGTCTCCACCTTCCATTGGAGATATCGCCAGTTAGATGACGACTAACGTACGACTAAGGCATGACTGCCTTAGATGTTCGTATGATAACCGTAGGCTGAACGTATTCAATCCCGGGCCCCCTGTGTAGTAGTCGAATACACTACCGCCACGTTACAAAAGCTGTCCTTCTCGAATTGAAATTATTGAAATAAATCAATATAATATTTAGCTGTAGTATATTTGTATACTTATACTTATCAACGCCTTTACATCCACCTAATTCAAATCAATATACCCTCTTTTCACCCTAGTCACATTCGAAGTCTTCTGCGAGCGTGAAGTGATATAAATTTCTTTTCTCCCCGTTCGCGTCACAGCCGGGGGCGTACTCGTACCACAGCCAAGTGAATACGTACAAACCCGTCAGCCCGTCACAAAAGAAGTCATTAGTCGCACAAACTGGAGCAAAGTTGACAGTATGTCGGGATTATGCTATTATTTGTAACTTTATTATTTATTGCAGAGTGTACTGAGGAATTTTTTGGAAGAAATTATGTACGCGAATGTGTCCTGTGTGTGTAACAGGACACAGTGTTATATTCTCGCCTATTATTCTAAGGGGTGAAATCGTTTAAGGGGTTAAATTAGGTACAGTGAGCCTCAGATCACAAAGTACCTACACAAAATTATTTTAATGCTTTGGTTTCCCCCCTTCGACTGAGTGATCTGATATTTGGTACACACCTTTAGGACAGTAATACAATTTAAATCAATATAACAGTTCGAATATGGCTATTTGCATTGGTCTGGGTGTTTCTATGTATAATATACTAGCTTTTTCCCGCGGCTCCGCCCGCGTGGATTTCGGTTATCGCGACCAAACATTAACCCACATTTCACCAGTCCTTGTATTCGGTCCTACGTAATAG
Source organism: Eilema sororculum (assembly GCA_914829495.1). Lineage (NCBI taxonomy): Eukaryota > Metazoa > Arthropoda > Insecta > Lepidoptera > Erebidae > Eilema > Eilema sororculum. The sequence continues at coordinate 12,764,771 of OU618555.1, forward strand.
GGGGTGAGCCTATTGCCGTATCCCGGACACTATTATTGACTCGAGCCATGCATATCAGACCTAGTCTAATCTGATGTTAGACAGCTCTATCCCTTCGTCGCCTTGTACGACACCGCACGTGAAGAGATGGGGTGGCCCAAATTCTGCTCAGCCGGGAACCACACTTCGCACTTTAATGATTTAATTACCTTAGCTAGATTACCCTACCTAGATTATAATATTAGGTCCTTACATATGAAATTGGCGTTTTTCGTACTGGCCACTTTAATCACGATTTTCTCCTCTTTGGTAAGGAATTCCAAATTCAAATTTGTACATCTATTTACTCATGTATTTGTGCTTCGATGACCGTCATTCATTTGTTTTTTTAGTAAAGGGATCAATGAACTACCTAGATGGCAAAAGTGCATAGAAAACAATGGTTCATACTTTGATTAATTAAATGTATTATATTTAAAAATATTCGATTTTTTGTTCCTCCCATACAAAACGCCAATTTCATATGTAAGGACCTAATATTAAACATTTTATTCTTATACCTTTACACTTGATACAATAAACAGCTAATCCGTTCACCAATACGAAAGATCCCTTTTAGAACATCTTTTTTATGCATAAAATATTCTATTGAAGATGAGACGCAATCGAGTCGGATTACAACACGAATAAGTAAAAGAAAAATACGAATATCTTTCTGTTCATAAGTCTTTTTAATAGAGGCACATCACAGAACCGGCTTGAACGAAAATGCCCGTTAAATTGCGTAATAAAATAAAGCCTTAGGGCTTTTGATTCAACACAAAGACTAACTTTGAGAACTGTCGACGATGCTAAAATTGTTGAATATTATTGAATCTTTATGTCTTAAAAGATACTAGCTGTTCAACGCGACTACGCTCCTGTGAAATACTGGATTCGTACAGGAACCTATTTTTGGGATATAAAGTTAAATATGTGACTATAATATGACAATTATAGCAAGGTTGAAAAGAGGCCTTGCCAAACGCGGATTAAGTAGTTTGATATACTTTTTTTGTTATTTTTTATTTGATTGGTGGACTTGAATTAATCTAACACCTTTACTCAAAAGATGCCGTGATATACCCAACAATATAGTTACCTAATAAAATAATAGCAGTAACTATAAAACCGATCATTTTGTGCATGAAACAGGGGGATTGAGATGCCTTAATAGCAGTAACTATAAAACCGATCATTTTGTGCATGAAACAGGGGGATTGAGATGCCTTCATTCATCTGAATTCATATATCTTCGAACTAAATCGCAAGATAAAAAATGCTCTGGCGTGCGCAGATTATTATATAATCCATACTAATATTATAAATGCGAAAGTAACTCTGTCTGTCTGTCTGTCTGTCTGTATGTTACGCTTTCACGCCTAAACCACTGGACCGATTTTCATGAAATTTGGTATAGGTGTATATATATATTTGGTATAGCTTTTGCCCGCGGCTCCGCCCGCGTGGATGTCGGTCATCGCGACCAAACATAGCCTATGTCCTTTCTCATGGTCTAATCTACCCCTATACCAAATTTCATCAAAATCGGTTCAGTGGTTAAGGCGTGAAAGCGTAACATACAGACAGACAGACAGACAGACAGAGTTACTTTCGCATTTATAATATTAGTATGGATATGGATTATACATCCTATATAATGTAGCTGCCTCTTTCTCGCCAAGAAAAGGAACGCCAGCGAGAAAGTGAAAGATCTATGCCAAGATTGTAGCAGGTGGAAACATGGTGGCTACACTATTCGGAAAAAGGCGTTAACTTGTTTATGTGAAGAACCAACAAACATCCCTCCATCCATTCTTACAAACCTCACGATTTCAGTGAAGCGTTTATTAAAAAGTCTCCTTCATCCTGCAAAAAATAAAAATATCGAGCTCTAAAAATGTTTACCCGCAAACAAGTGTTATTTATAGAAGCAGCAAAAATAACTGAACTTCAGAGAGACCTTTCCACCTGATTTACTCCCACTCGCTATTTCGCTTATTATACCTATGGTTACTGTATGCCCAGGTAACTTATTGGTTTAAGTGCCTATTGGCATAGAATAAATAATGTGCCTATATTCTTAATTAAATTAAATGAGTCAAAATCGACACATATTGATTTCACAAACCAAAGAGCTAATTATACACCAGTATATATTAACAACCGTGTAATACCATATGAAAATACGGCAAAATATTTGGGCATGACGCTAGACGCTAAACTTCGCTGGAAGGCTCATGTCAAAAAGAAACGACAGGCATTAGATCTTCGTTATAAAAATATGTACTGGCTACTTGGTAGAAATTCTACCTTGTCAGTGTATAATAAAGTACTTTTATTCAAGCAAGTACTCATGCATGTATGGACATACGGCATCCAACTTTGGGGATGTACAAAACGGACTAACGTTGAAATCATACAAAGATTCCAAAATAAGGTACTTCGGACTAGAGTAAATGCTCCCTGGTACGTCAGAAATGATGACATCCACCGAGACCTTGGAGTGGATCATGTAACTGATGTTATACAAAAACACGCCGAAGCACACGAACAAAGGCTTCTTCATCATGTGAACGTCGAGGCTATCCAGCTACTAGACAACACGGACATAGTGAGAAGACTAAAAAGAACTAAACCCTTTAAGTTAGTTTTGTGAATTAATGTAACAAAGTGCAGTGAGTGCTATGTTTAAAGAACACAAGATCAAAGTGTCTATCAATAACAATAGAGACTATAAGAAAAGTGCCAATGGACACATTCTTAACTTGTAAGTATTAGCAAATTAAGTTAAATTTAAATTACTTATTAGCCTCTAGGTCTAGATTGTAATTGTCTGAGTACTCGTTTAATTACGAATACTACATATTAAAAAAAAATATATTCTTAATTATAGTTACCGTATCGTAATGAATCATATTATATCGAAGGAGCTCATATCAAACAATCATAGCTAATATGTCAAACCAATCCGCGCGTTAGGAAATATATTTTTTTTTTAGAAATAGAATCTTTATTTGCATGAAACACAGTGTGAAGGATGTTACATAGTATTGGTTTCTAAGAGGGTGGTGTGTCTTGCCGATCTATCGACATGCAAACTTTGTCATTATACAATTGTCAAGTTACAGAGTTAATAACAATTGTCAAATTTTTTTAGGGTCTCACTCAACTCGAGGTCGAGTCGCTAAGCCCTTAACACGAGTGGCAATTCGCTAATCAGTATTGAGGAACAGAATGATAAATGTATGGCATTTGACGTATACGGCGCCACGCGTAGGCGCGTCACCCCATTCCGGGGGCGAGTCGGGGATACCGTTGTCCCCCTCCCGAAGAGGGCCAGACCCTAAGGGATGGCCCTGGGTCAGCCGGGCTGCGAGGGATATGTAACATAGCCTCCCCTTCCGGTTCCAGCGAAAATAAAATGATTTTTCGGATTTGGATCTGAACAGTGAAGGATTAGTTCGGGCGGGGTCCGGGCAGTTAGTCCGTGCATTATGCCTATAAGAGAAATAAAATGAAATGAAAATAATGAAAGGATTGCGGGACTAAAATTTTCCTTTATTATTCAATTTGAATAGTTAACATACTAAGCTGCTCCTGCAGCTACGTGGGTAACAAATGCCTGGCAATGGCGCCCAATTCAGTAAACGACTAGTGGGTTAAGCTACCTAGCTTTTTGCATGGTGACCGCTTAGTAGCACTTCTTCGAAGCGCTTCTTTACTTTGGAGGACACGTTCAAAAAGATCGATTCCGACTGCTAACAGTCGCTAGATATATGGGCAATCTGAACAAGTTTGTTTGGAACCAGAACTCAAGTTGGGAAGTTGCTCCCAATATAGCCGTAAAAACACAAAACACGCCACATTAAAGTGTACTGAGGTGAAAACCTCAAAATGTGACCAGAATGAATACAAGGATGATGATAATTGACTCATCATCATCTACATTAACACGTATTACCGTGAGGCCACTGCCCTAGGAGCTCAGGGCCCGCGTTCTAGTTATCATGATGATGATGATGACAATTTGACTACTCTATGTTCCTATAGTAGGTACATTTCTGTCTACCGTCCCGGGTCCTTTAAGCGGGGCGTGAAAAGGCATCTGATGTGGCCGTCAAGCTGAGTGCCACCACTGTTAACATGGTACTTGTTTACGATGATAACCCTCTTTCCGAGACTTTGCCTTTAGCTTATCATCAGGCGATGTGAAGGCACATTGACGTCTCCTTTATAAAAAAAGCATGTCTTCTACTTTCATAATTGTTACTTATTATACTTGCTCACCGACTGCGTACAAATTGATACAACTTTTGAAGACTAGACAGGATTCAGGATTACTGTTACAAAGCTCGTCTTACAATTTACAAGAGCGTCGAGCGTCATACATGTAATACATTCGTATGGTAAAATATATCCATATGATATGTATCTACAAATTCGTCTTCATCCGGGCATATATCCTGAGATCCAACAGTATAATTTCTACATTTCGTCATTTTCTACGAACACAGTCGTATCATTTGTAGGCCATTGTATTTGTTACGTTTATATCGACGACTAAAAAGCAAAAGGGTGTAAGCGACATCGGTTTTCAAAGTAAAAAGGTCTTTTTAATGAAATTTCAAATCGATATTAAGATTGGGAAAAGCGAAATGCTCAGACGGGACCATGAACCCACGACCGTCGTCCCAAGATAGTTGTATAGGAGAATTTGGAATGCTCAAGGCGTGGCTCACTAGCTCAGTGGCCAGAGCAGTTCCCCTGTACGGGACTGGTCGCTGGTTCAAATCCCGTCTGAGCGTTTAATTTTTTCGGTACAATAAAATTTGCCTGTCAACTGTATTTGACTTCAGATCCAGCATCAAGTCAGTATACGAGCACCAAACCCGATTGCATCCAATGCTTAAACTCTGAATCTCCTCCTCTCTGAAACCTTCATAATATAAGCCAACGAACTTTTCTCTCGGAGTTGGGAGTTCACATGTCAGGACTCCGCTTTAGCATAGCCGTAAAAGTCAAACATTCTCTTTCTTTCAAACATCGCTAATAGGTAGGAAGGCCACGCAGCTAAATTTGTAGTTACTCGAGCGTCGCGGAGGTCGCGTCGCGTCGAGGAGTAGAATACATGATAGAAAGAATAATGGTATATATAGTTTCCTCTTTTAGTGGTGGGGGAAGCGTATACGTAACATAATAATAAAGAAGCGTCGGTTGCTTAGTGGTTAAGGAGTCGACCTTACGATCGAGAGGTCCGGGTTCGATCCTGACCATTACACTACCGACGTGAACACACTCCTAGCAAAATCAATTTAACTTAGTTGGACGGGTTAGAGGGAATATTAGTAACTTCGGTTCTAATATTCTTTAGAAAAAAAAGAAGAAATACATACGTAAAATACATATACGAAATTTATCATCTATCCTAATTAAAGTTTACTTCGGTCTTATTTCATGTTTTCAGACATATCTTTGCAAGCTTCCTATGCCCTTAAGTTACGCTTAAATCGCGAGATTTTCATAATGGACACTTGTTAGCTAGTAACTAACCTACCTTATCTAAATCTGACGCGTAATTGTAAATTCATTGAAAGATTTTTTTATTTGCGCACCCACCCATATTAAAGGCTGCCTTCAGGCTAGAAGAATTGGTCAATATGTAACTAACCTCCCCTAGCTTAATCTGACGCGCTCGAGTTACTACAAAATTTCTTTCTACGCGTGTCCTAATATATGAAGATCAATGGGCAACAGCTGGTACGATATTGATGGTGGACTGAAAGGCTATGGAAAGACAGAAAGGGTGTAAGTGACAGTAATATTACCAGAAAAGGTCAAGTGTTTATACTGTCGTTTTGGATCATCATCACTACATGGTATAATGCAAAGTTACTTTCTGCGTCCCTATGTCCCTATGTATACTTATATCTTCAAAACTACGCTACAGATTTTGATGTGGTTTCTTTTAATAGAGTAATTTTAAATTAAATTAAATTAAATATTCCACAACATTCTACACAACGCTATATACCCATGGTAAGCTTTTATAGCTTGTGTTATGGAATCTAGAATGCGGATAAACATACTTATATACTTTTTTTTTGTAAATACATACATATTATACATAGAAACACCCAGACCAATGCAAATAGCCATATTCATGCATACAAATATTTGCACTGAGCGGGAATCGAACCCGCGCCTCCTGCGTGGCAGTCGCGTGCACTACCGCCACGCCACAGAGGCCGTCAAAGGAAATCAAAAAATTTTAGAGGAAGGTTTATATGTATAATACATGCTTAATATATTAGAGGGTGCAGCGGGAACGGGATCGAACGCCATGCGGGTGGAAAAATATGGCGGTACGAAGTTCACCGGGTCAGTTAGTTTATAATAATTCCTAAAATTTTCCACCTTTTTGCTTTCGATATAATTTTGTCATTGACTGTAATAGACATTGCACGCGTGGTGCGATGGCTTAAGTAGTCATATGACAAATCACACACGCGACAGGTGTTATAATCACACACATAGACCTATTCTACAACCATAATATGGGTTAAGTCTCTAGCTATGCGGATAAGGAATTTTTAAAATGTAGAAATATATGAACTCTCAACAACTGAGAGTTTCTAACGTTTACTTAAAATCACACCAATATTATAAGGGTGAAAGTTTGTGAGTGTGTATGTTTGTTACTTGTTCACGGCTAAACGGCTGAAATGATTTTAATAAAATTTGGTATGGACTTAGCTGACAACCTGGATTAATTAACACGTAAGCTATGTTATGACGCGATAACCGACATCCACACGGGTGGAGCCGCGGGCAAAAGCTAGTATTACATCCGAAAACTGTAAATTGAAATTAACATTTTCAATTGTTTTTAAAGGAAGCCTGGAAAGTCATTCATTAATTTCTCTTATTATAATTTTCATTTCTGTCACCGAAATTGGCTGAATTTTCACTTCTTCTACGAGTATTTATTTGACTTTTATTAATGATTTTTTTTCGCTCAAGTACCAAATAGTACCTGACTACCTGCCACATATCGGAGTAACTTGAAATATAAATAAGAAAATTTAAAAGGAAATATACACATTAAACATGCGTCATTGAAAAAATACAAACAAAGGTAACAAAGAGAATCACGCTCTCCAATTACTAACTGATATTTATCAATACTTTTACGTTTATTTTTAAATTCTTTGTTGCATGAAGCATGTTTTCAGAATTTTGTAGCTATATTCAAAAGATAAATAACACGGAAATACATTTGAAAGCCTTATATATTTATAGGACTAAGTGGACCTGTCAGAATAGCTCAACAATTTCAAAATACAAATCGGAAAATAAAGACAGACACAACCTGTTTTTCAGACACGCGCGTTTCACGACAAAACCTTCATGTTATTATCTTAGCAGCCTCCGAAAACGTTTCAAAACTATATCTTATAAATGTATATAATCACTCACCTAAATTCCACGAGTATTCTTTGAAATGCTGAGACACAATTTGTTTGTATATTTCCACGTAAACTCGCGACGAACGATCGTAACGGACACCCGACGCGGGCGAACCCCTAATGAGGAATGAATGAATACTGGGGTTGCTATGGTGGGCGGGGCAGCTCCGGACGACATAACCCAACCAAATCTAAAAGTCTTCTCATCCACAAGTGGGAACATAAAATCAGTCTTCTTAAATCTGTCGCGTTGTGGAAAACTCTGCATGATTCTGCGAGCAACCTACCCGTTTTAAAAGTTTTATGTCTTTTAAATGTCCTCATAAAACCCTGTGTCACTTAATTTGGTAGGTTATTTTATATTTATTGTTGGGAGGAGGTCTATTGAAATATTTCATAGAACGTGCCGTCGTAAAACAGGGAATATATGCCTTCACGAGCCTAATGTTCGCATTTTCATATCTCATCCGGGGCTTATTGATGTATGAAACTATTTAATATGACATCTTAGGGTTCCACTTCCATCTAAAATGCTTGGAATGTTGGCGTTCTTATTATTTATCCGTTATGTTCGAAATGTATAACAGAACATGCGATTTTACACATTTAATTACATTTACACATTTAATTAAATTAATCCTTAAACTAAACTAAACTAGGAGTCGATTCGCACGTTTCGGGCGAGTTCAATTCGTGCGAATCGTCCAATAAGCCAACTTGACACATCACATAGTTAACTAAAATACTGCTTGTAAATAAATTAAGAGAAAAATTGTGAACTTATTACAAATCTACAACTCTTATATCAATAAATTCAATCATATTAACCATATTCCATCAGGTGGGTTGTGTGACCTTCTGCCACCTAAGTGGATTAAAAAAAAATTGCCCATTACAGGATTTCAAGGCAACCTCACATCACCAGGGGTACTTATGTCGGGATTGATGAACCTTTTTACACATCTACGAACTGTGGAAAAAATCATTACCAAGGAAACTAACAGACTGACTTTTAAGCTCTCGCGTTCGATGATATACACAAATTAGACTACTGCTACTAAATAGTCGCAGTAATCCGGTCAACCGGACTAGCAACCGGACTATTGAGACTAAAGGAAACGGGACTAAAGGAAAAGGAAATAACGTGATCGTGGTATAGGTTACATACCTTTGATTTGCCTGACGTTTCGACCAGGTTACACTGGCCGCGGTCTCAGGCTGAGGTATGTACCATGACCGCCTTAATTCCCATTATAATGATTGAAATCTAACAGACTTACAAAACAGACTGACAACTTAGAGGACTTGATTTTTACCTTTCTAGGGGCAGGTAGCAACAAAAATGAGCTGAAAACTAGAAAGCATAACAAAATGGTCATAAAACTGTTGCATAGAATAAACATTATTTCTAAGCGTCATGAAATGAACAAGATATACTTTTTTAATACTTAGATTCTTGGTTTGTAATGCCGCAACAGCCCACGGCTTTGTTAGGAAAGCTGATAGGTCTGACATCGATTGTACCTTGGATTCGAACCAGTGTGATGAATACGGTAGCCTGAGCTCACTGGAGAGTTTATGTGCTTGAGTGAATTTTTACAGCATTAAATATGCTTTTTTTTTTTTTCGTGTGGTTATCCCCTCGGATACCCCCCCTGCCGGAGCCGGAAGGGGAGGTTATGTCGGACTCCAACCGACTAAAACCGCACGCCGACTGTGGGTCATGGTGCTAGGCCGGAGGTGAGGTTGTCATCGACATATCCCTCGCGCCCCGGCTGACCCAGGGCCATCCCTTTCGGTTGGGCCCTCGTCGGAAGGGGGAACAACGGTGTCCCCGACTCGCCCCCGGAATGAGGAGGCGCGCTTTTCAGCGCACCGCCGCCGAGCATTAAGTATGCTACAAATCCACCGTCGCCATATTTATGACTCCACCATCGCCTTAAAGACGTATAAGATGGGAAATTTGAATCACATCGGGCGTGTCTCTGTAGCCGTATTGGTCAAGGCATTCCCCCTGTAAGGGAAAGACTGCGGGTTCGAGTCCCGCCCGAGATGATTCTTCTTTTTCCCTATGTATTCGAGTTTATGTGCTGTCAGAGTCTCGGAAAGAGGGTCACCATCGTAAACATTTACCATGTTACCAGTGGTGGCACTCAGCTCGACGGCCTCATTAGATGCCTTTTCACGCCCCGCTTAAAGGACCCGGGACTGTAGGAAGAAGGAAACACGTGAGCGGGCGGGAAGTTCCAGGTCTTAGTGCTCGTATGTCGACTTAAGTGGTATAAAAAAACTCACTATTTTCTTGAACTGAAACTGTTTCATCTAATAAAAATATGGCCGCTTCGCTGCCGTTACAAAAGTTGGGGGCGTTGAGGCATGTTGTACGTGGCTCGCATATAATTTCAGCGTTGAGCTAGGTTCGAATTTATAGCCGACTGCAGACCGCAGCAGCAGACGCGTGCAGCAGATAGAACCATGAAATAGTTATAGTCTTCAGCAAGATAATATTGCTTATTGTTTTAATGATCAAGTAACTATCTTTTGCCCGCGGCTCCGCCCACGTGGATGTCGGTTATCGCAACCAAACATAGCCTATGTCCTTTCTCAAGGTTTACCCTAATACTATAAGGATGGGTGTTTCGAGGTAAAAGAAAGATGTTATACTTGATTATGTACTGATTTAATAATAAGCTCTACATGGGTTACACATGCTAATGTATAGTACTTATTGCAATAGACAAAGAGTAAATAGTTATACAGAGAGTACACAATATTTAATCATACATCACAATACCAAATTTCATCAAAATTGGTTCAGTGGTTTAGGCGTGCAAGCATAACACACAGGCAGACAGACAGAGTTGCTTTCGCATTTAATATCTAATATATAAAATTCTCGTGTCACAGTTTTCGTTGCCATACTCCTCCGAAACGGCTTGACCGATTTTGATGAAATTTTTTGTGCTTATCCGGTATCTATGAGAATCGGCCAACATCTATTTTTCATACCCCTAAATGGTGCAGCGGGAACGGGATCTGGCGCGGATCGCGGGGCGAGAAAAAATTGGCGGTACGAAGTTCGCCGGGACAGCTAGTAATAGTATATTAGTATGGATTAATGTATATGCGGGACTGATACTGTTTTATTTCTATGAGCCTTATTGTCCGGTCGGATGACGTTTCGTTTCGTCATATACATTACTTAGATGCTTGTTATATTCCGTCACGGATAAATAGCACTATTGTGAAACCATAATGAATTAAAACAATAAACAATATTATCACATCATATTTTCTAAAGTTTGTGCGATGTCACGTACAAAAACACAAACATCATTCTGCGTAAATAATAACTCCACAAGATTGAGGGTCCAATTCGAACATGGAGGTCCAATGTATCATATTTTCACACACCACACGCACACACACACACACACACACACACACACACACACACACACACACACACACACACACACACACACACACACACACACACACACACACTTTATATAGTTTTATATGGCTTTATTAGCATTTTTATTGTGTAAGTATCTACAGTAAGGTATTATTGTAAGTTTATGTAACACTGTTATGGAGGAGGGGGGTACCCTAACACAAGTATATTGTATACTTAAAAGGATACCCTCGTCACGGATAAGTTTAAATTTGTACGAGTTAAAGAAATAAAGACTTTTTAATTTTAATTTAATTTAGATGAGGTCGAATTTTGAGGGTCCAGTGGGTACGTAGCCCAACAGTTCATCATGATTCGGATACTTTGAGATAACTTATACTTCAAACTATGTGACAACTGCCATCTCCAGTCACCCCGCGGCCATGCCTGCTAAAAACTAGCCGAAACGTCGGGCTACGCGAAGGAGTAACAAACTTCCATACATTTTTACTCTTGGAGCGCTTGGGAACAAAATTGTGGAGCGGATGCGAATAAGCCTTACAAATTCGCGTTTTTATTATTAGTAGGAAAAAACGCGATGGCTTAATAATATCACATTCAACTCTATATCACCGTATGCTGTTGCTGCTGCTGCTGCTGCCCGCGGTCGGCTACGTAATCGTACCTTTTTTCGCGAAGTCATCTTCATGTTTGTGACAAAAATATTTGATTTCATACCGAAGTTTTCTGATTACGTGACTTACTTCGGGTTTGTTCCTCATCTATATACAAATTCCTATGTATAAATGTCTATTTGTTTGGTGTGGGTGTTTGAATTTGAAATCAATATGGGTCCTGTTAGATGAGGTTAGACAGGGTTGAAAACTGTTCTATCTATGCGAATATCTATACTCCGTTAAACAATCTTGATGTGACTTTTTACACAAACACAATTATTAAGCAAATTAACTACTCTGTGGCATATACCGGAATATTTCTTCCGTTCTGTTTTTTTTAAAGGAAGATTTTTTCGCTATGTGCCGTCAGTGGCACATTCCAGTGGCACAAAGTGTAATATATCAATTTTAAAACAAAATCTAGTCTTGTGCATTTCACTGTTTCCAGTTAATTGGGACAGCAATTCTACACTCACCATCTGGACGGTTGGCGGTCCACAACTGTGCGTTTCTTGAGAAACTTTCTGCTTGGCACAACTAAACTGTGGAATGAACTGTCGCCAGCGGTATTTCCGAACCAATACGACCATCAAACCGGGGAACAACCCGAAAAATCGGACCCCGAGCTACAAATGAAGGCTTTAGATGTGAGCGGAACTAACGCAAAGATGATTACGAAAGTTCAAAAGAATAGTAGGTATGTATAATAATCATGACACCTAGAAAAGAGAGAATTTGTTATGAAAAGTGAAGTAACTATACTCCATTTGTTTAGGTATTTAAAAAAAGGTAAACAAATCATAAAAAGGGTTCTTCTATAGGGGCATTTTTCGTTCCGAAATAAAAAGAAACCAAAATGAAATCATTTTAGAACTTAAAATCCATTTCTGTCTTATATTTTTCTATATTTAACTACTCGGTTTAATATTAAGTTGCAATTATTATTTCCTAAGCTGAAAAACTATAATAACTATATTATTTAGAATGATTTTTAAAAACTATTGCACTGTGCCTACCATAAAGAAACTAAAAAGACAGATATTCAAAACAGTTTTTTCCAGATCGCGCCATACGTGCGTGACTGTCAAAGTCAATTCGCAGTTTGTAATTTGTATTTATTGTTATTATTCGGTACCTACCATAAAGAGCTGCGAAGAGCATGTACTGAAAGAAGTGGAGAAGATGTCATCCCTAGATAAGATATTGACGACACCTATGATCGCTTTGTAATAATAGTGTTGGTGATAGTTCTTCGGACTCAGACTAAAATTTTATTCAGTGATTGAATTTGAAATCACTTTGATTGTTATTATAATTTTGTGAATGTGTTGAACGTGTCAGTTTAATATTATAAATTTTAAAATTATTTAATAAGGTAAATATAGTCTTTATGTTAAACATGCACAAAAATACTATTGTCATTGACGGTTGACTATCTCTGAAATCCACCATTTTTCTTGTTTACCTTTTTTTAAGTACCTAAACAAATGGAGTATAAGTAAATATTTGGATTAGTTCGAAGTATTATAAAATAAACTTTACGACGCGGTGTATGTGTAAAATACAGGTGCTGTTTATATTAGTTAAGAATGTGTTTAAATGCAACGTTTATTTATATTGATTCAATTTACAATGTTTAAACTGAATGAATATAGGTACAATTATATTTTTATTCTCTACTTATCTAAATTAAATTGTTATTTGATTACGTTTCTATATAATTCAAAATTCTAAATAAAATAACAATTATTATAACATTTATGTATGTAATGTTAACGAATTGTGTCATTACTTTGTTAGGTACTTAAAATCCTACAAATAAATTTGAAATGAAATTTTAAAGCAAGGTAAAATGCAGAAAAATATTTGGATTAGTCCGGTCGAGGTCCGGTAGTTTAGAGGTCAAAGCATTCTCCCTATAAGAGAAGGAAATAAAAAGTCCTACCGGTATTCGAACCCACAATGTTCGAATACCGGTAGGACTTTTTATTTCCTACTAGCTTTTCCCGCGGCTCCGCTCGCGTGGATGTCGGATGACCAAATTTCATCAAAATCGGTTCAGTGGTTGAGGCGTGAAAGCGTAACATACAGACAGACAGACAGACAGACAGACAGAGTTACTTTCGCATTTATAATATTAGTATGGATTTTATTCAATCCTACTAATTTTATAAATGTGAAAGTTCAAGATATTTGCATTTTTAATTTAATCTCTAACGGCTGAACGGATCTGACTAAAATTTGGTACCTACAGGGTTATATTGGAGTCTGGAATAACATATATGCTATCTTAACATCTGGGGAAAAGGTTCCCATGGGCTGGAATCTCAATTCCACGTGGGTGAAGCCGCAGTAGACTGCTAGTCATCATTATCACTACATAGTATAAAACAAACACACAAACAACCTCTCACCCCAAACGCATATACCGTCTCCGTTCCATCGTGGGTAATAAAGTCGATGTCGCTGTCTGTCTGTCTCTATGCATGCTTATATCTTTAAAACTAAGCTACGGATTTTGATGCGGTTTCTTTTTACCCGACTACGGCGAAGCCAAAAGGAGGGTTATGATTTTGACAGGCTATGTATGTATGTATGTATGTATGTATGTATGTATGTATGTTCATTTGTTCCTTCATAGCTCCTCAACTACTTATTAGAACTAGACAAATGAGGTATCGTTACAAGTGACTTTATCGTCCAATGGTTATAGGCTATATGACGTGTCACTTAATCTTGTGTGGCGCCCTCTAGCGCTTATAAGGTACTGTGTTAAAAAATAAATTTGAGATAAATATGCCGTGTTTGGTATCAAATGAAAGGGCTTAAGACGCACATTTCAAATATGTATAAATTATTAGCTTTACCTTGCCCCAAAATAATGTAAATAAAAAATAAAGTTTAAAACTAAAACCCGACTACCGAAAAATCACGCTCTAAAATGTTACAAACAAGAAAATATCAAGGATAACCGTGGTCGTATGCCACTTACTCTAACAAAACAATATATTCTAGGGTAAAGTGGCATACGACCACGGTTATCCTTGATATTTTCTTGTTTGTAACATTTTAGAGCGTGATTTTTCGGTAGTCGGGTTTTAGTTTTAAACTTTATTTTAACAGATAGAATAATTCCAGAGGAAAGTTTATATGTATAATAACAAACATAACATAAACTCACGCCTACGAATTTCGCTGGGTCAGCCAGTAATAGCACAGTCTAACGATTCATTGTGGTAATATTATATAAATAATACCCATAGAATTCTTTATAAGTCTACTAGCTTTTGCCCACAGCTCTACCCGCGTGCATGTCGGTTCCCGGCAATTATTCGAATTTTTCTCGCCGTAGAAACCATACTTGAACTACAACGAATAAAAAAAAAGAAATGGCCAAAGTGGTCCAGGCGTTGTTGAGTTATGCGCTTACCAACACATTTAGCGATTCATTTTTATATTATAGATGTATCAGGTCAAAGGAGAAAATCAATCATGTTAGTACGAATCGGTGAGTCATTTAATTGGATTGATTCATAATTGATATTGGCTCTTATGTACATTGAAGCGATATTGACTGTAAATACCTTCAGAGCAATTACGTTGGCAAATAAAGCTGATTGGTATACATTCAAATAATTTAGATTTCTTACTACTTACTAAGAAGCACTTACTAAGAAGGCGTTATTTTGACCTAATGTTGTTGTTCTATTATGTATGTTTGTTCTTTATTACCAGGTATCTTCCAAATGGCTGGATAGATTGTACCTGCTAAGGTATCGTATGTAGCCTGGGACGCCTTTTTTTTCATGCGGAAATCCCCTCGGATACCCCCCTGCCGGAGCCGGAAGGGGAGGTTATGTCAGACTCGAACTGACTAAAACCGCACGCCGACTGTGGGTCGTGGTGCTAGGCCGGAAGTGAGGTTGTCATCGACATATCCCTCGCACCCCTGCTGACCCAGGGCCATCTCTTACGGTCTAGCCCTCTTTGGGTGGGGGGACTACGGTGTCCCCGACTCGCCCCCGGAATGGGGAGGCGCGCTTCTCAGCGCGCCGTAACCTGGGACCCCTAGAACCTATCATTAGTTACATATATACTCATCCAAAAATACACACTCTTATGTCAAAGTTGCCGGCGGCGGTGTAGAATTTGGGCCCCCCATCTCTTCACCTTCCGGTGTCGTACAACAAGAGTAAGGGATAGGGCTGTTTAACATCAGACAGATATTATACAGCCCAGACTCAGCCTCAGATGCATGGCTCGAGTCAATAATGATGCCCGGAATATGGGAATAGGCTCACCCCCTATTACGTGGGTCCAAATACAATGATTGGTGAAATGTGGGTGTTAATTCACCTCTGTCTAACCAGGTATAAAAGCGTGGTTATATGTATGTATGTATATCAAAATTAGTTAGGAACATATACAAAAAAATATAATTTAACATGCATAACGTTTCAGTGACTCATTCCTATGCCGCACGACTGAGACCTGGAACCCCCTGCCAGCTCACGTGTTTCATACTTCCTACAGTCCCGGGTCCTTTAAGCGGGGCGTGAAAAGGCATCTAATGAGGCCGTCAAGCTGAGTGCCACCACTGTTAACATGGTACATGTTTGCGATGGTGACCCTCTCTCCGAGACTTTGCCTTTAGCTTAACATCAGGCGAGGTGAAGTCAAATTGACGTGTCCTAGATAAAAAAAAACAACTACTAAAGGTTGAAACATTTAGATTTGTGTTTTGCAAACTTATAAAGTAACTTGTACATGTACCATCGGTAATCTGTGCATATACTACGCTTATACTAATATATTATCTGTTCGGTGGGTCTGTGCCTATACACACGTGAATGCTAAAAACCTAACACTCCTTTTTTTGGTAAAGTATGTGAGAAGAATATAAGTCGGTGACGTTTAGATTTTTTTCTAAATGATGTTGTTTTCATAGCACATTGGCACACGTAGGGCCCGATCAATTGACGATCAACATGCCTCGCAGATGGCGTTTCTATTAATAACATTCTTTGATCAGATTATGTCTTTGATGTCAGTTTCGAAAGAAAACACGCATGTATACATACATACAAATGTATAAGAGGCCCGTAATAGAGCAGTTGCTATGTAGAAGGTTCTCTATATCATCTATTATGACGAAGTGATGAAAATTTAATAAGAATTCGAATATATAGGTAAAAATTAATCTTCTCGGAAAAATATATCGTTCTAGGGCTGCTACTGCCAGCAGGAGACGCCGTTAACCAGGCAGGTAATGTTGACTAATCTGCCCTCTAGACCAGTGGCCGATGTATCCTGGAATAGAATCACAAATGTATGAGATTTGAAGTATATGACAGTCTGATTATGCTGGAGATTGATGGCTCTTGGTGGAATCTACTACACATAACTAAGGTTTAACACACAACAAGCCTGTGAGAATGCCGTAAGGCGAAACCGGTCAGGTTCAGAAATAAAAATTAACTCAGTGGAAAAGTATGTTATTCAATACTAGCTTTTGCACGCGGCTCCGCCCGCGTGGATGTCGGTTATCGCGACTAAATATGTCCTTTCCCAAGGTCTAATCTACCTCTATTCCAAATTTCATCAAAATTGGTTCAGTGGTTTAGGCGTGAAAGCGTAACATACAGACAGACAGACAGACAGATAGAGTTACTTTCACATTTATAATATTAGTATGGATATGGATGTATATGACAGTCGTCAATGAATCTATTCTTACTAGGTACAATACGACGGCCAACATATTGCCATTTGTCTAAGGGCTGACTTCTCTCTGGGTATTTTCCCCAGATATAAATAACAACAGCTGTATGAGACAGCCTCTGTGGCGTAGCGGTAGTGAACGTGGCCGTACATACCAGTAACCCCATTCCGGGGGCGAGTCGGGGACACCGTTGTCCCCCCTCCTGAGGAGGGCCAGACCGTAAGGGATGGCCCTGGGTCAGCCGCGGTGCGAGGGATATGTCGATGACAACCTCACCTCCGGCCTAGCACCACGACCCACAGTCGGCGTGCGATTTTAGTCGGTTCGAGTCCGACATAACCTCCCCTTCCGGCTCCGGTAGGGGAGGTATCCGAGGGGATTTCCGCACGACAAAAAAAAGGTACATACCAATAACAATAAGTACATCTAATTTAGGTACAGTCATAGTCATAAATATCTGGACGACGAAGTCTCACACCGATCTTAAAACTCTTATAATTAAGAGCAAATCAAACTGTTTTATTGATTTATATGGTACTAGCCGACCCGGCAAACTTCGTATCGCCAATTTTTTCCGCCCGCGTGGCATCAAAATGACGTTCGCGCTGCACTCTCTACTATATTAAGGGTGTACATTTATAAACCTTCCTCTTGAATCACTATCTATTAAAAAAAACCGCTAGCAAAAAAATCCGTTGCGTAGTTTTAATGATTTAAGCATACATAGGGACGGACAGACGGCGACAGCGATTTTATTTTATACTATTGTTACAAATGTGATGTAACATGTCACAGCATCGGAACGATAAATTCGAACTTATTGTCAATAGCAGCTGTGACTGAGCGGTTTAGACAACGCCTGCCTAAACGATGGCCGACGGTTCGAATCCCGGTGTCACGATATGTGGTTTTTGTGTTTTTCTAATTTATGTAAATCTTTATTTGGTAAAGGTAACAGATGATTCTATATTTAAATTCTACTAGTTATTAGCAGAACATTCTGGAAGAATGAAAATGAGAAACGAAATGAAGATCTAGCTCTTCTAGGAGATCATAAAAAATTCTAGAGAAATAATAAAATGAATATCGAAAAGACGAACGAAATTAAGGGTATAAAAGGAGCTGTCAGAGCCGTGAAAGGACAGTTAAGTTTGGGAGTTCAAAGTGAACAGAACAAGAAGAAGAAGAAGGAAAAAGGAAGAAAAGTGGGAAAACAGTGAAAAGTGCAAGTAAAGTGTAGTCGCGCTGTGACAGTCGTGTAAGCGCAGTGATCGTGCGGTACAGTCGCGCTGTGAGTGTCGCGAATAAGACTGTTTGTGCAATAGTGCATCGTACGGTACAGTCGCGTCGTGAGTGTCGTGTTCAAGATTTGGCTGTTGGGGTCTGTAAATAAAGCGGTCTCACATACGAAGGTGTTTATTTCCAATCCCGTTACCCGACTCCCGTAACACTATGTAGTGATTATTGTCCGATTTAAAAGTATCAAATATGAGAAATTACGAAATTAAGATAATTTTGAGTACTCTGTTCGTCAAGATCTTTCTGATGATTTAGGTACGTATTCATTTTTCTTACAAATAGCAATCTTTATCCTGGCAGATCTGTTTGTTCAAAATCTCCTACGATCAACGCAATAAAGTTTGAAGTTTATTTGCATAATAAACGATTATGCAAATATTCTTTTAAGTTCGAGCCGTTTTCGCATCAACAATGTTCCAGCGAGGAGTGCCAACATTGACTGTGAACCAGTCTGCTGATTTACACATAAAATTAGCACATTCAGTCAACTTTGGACTAGCCACGAGTGAAAATTAAAAGGGCGCTATAAAATTCTGGTGAATTATTTCTGAACTGTGGCGCTTCGAGGAATACCTCGAAAGTTGAGGTTACTAATTTTCAAATAGAAATACTTCAACAAGATGTTTGTGGATGTTTATTATTCAATCACGGTTTTTCCAAATTCGGTACAAACACCGGGTATAAGGGGAAGGCTCCCGAAGCCGAAAGCGCCTAGTTTTTTTTATATAGGACACGTCAATTATACTTCACCTCACCTGATGTTAAGCTAAAGGCAAAGTCCCGGAAAGAGGGTCACCATCGGAAACATGTACCATGTTAACAGTGGGGGCACTCAGCTTGACGGCCTCGTTAGATGCCTTTTCACGCCCCGCTTAAAGGACCCGGGACTGTAGGAATAAGGAAACACGTGAGCTGGCAGGGAGTTCCAGGTCTTAATGGTGCGGCATAGCCTAGTAGTACTCCAGGAACATAACATGGCATAAAATTCAATTTGAACATAAAAACACCACTATAGAAAACACGCGCTTGGCGATAGTTGTTTTTTTTACATAACATATATAAACTCACGCCTGTATTCCCCGAAGGGGTAGGCAGAGGTGCTAGCACCCACATTTCGCCAGTTTGTTTCTTTTTGTAGTTTGTTTTTTATGCAATTACCGTTACATTTAGTTTTAGGCACTAGCATGACGGAGAGTACATAATCAAAATTTTTTTTTGTCTAAATCGAATGAAACATAGATTTTGTATCCCGGATATAGGTTGTTGCGAGAACGGTATCAATAATGCCTTTTGCCTGGGCCTCTATTCTACTAAAGCAAAACTATAGTCAAACCACAGAGATTGCAAAAAGCGGCAATAAATTATAGACTTTAAAACTTTAATGCCGCTTTTTGCAATGCAGTTAAAGTTCATCATTAAATAACTGTTAGCAGAGTGAATAAAAGAGTGTAATGAAACATTTGTCATTTAATTTTGGACCTTAGTGTATAGAAATAAAGTCTAAACTTTAATGCCGCTTTTTGCAATCTCTGTGGTTTGACAATAGTTTTGCTAGTAGAATCGAGGCCCTGGAGTGTATAGATGGAGCCTCACACAACTACTTAACTGCGGCCGAGTAATCTTCCATTTGCTAAATCACCGTATTCGCTAGTAAAAGGTTTTCCCGGTAATAGGCACCTATGAGTGGCAAGAACGGGAAAAGAAACCCACGCGGACGAAGCCGCGGCTAGCAGCTAGTAGCTAAATAAATTGAAGTTTATTCATTTACTGTATTGGTTAGTGCGTAAAACGGGTCACGTTTTATAATATGCACGTTTATAATCCATACACGAGTTAAAGGTCTGATGCGATGTCAATTAGAACTAAATATAAAACTAGCTGCTCGTGCGCCGCCCGCGTGGACATCATTTATCGCTACTTTTGATCATATCTCATAACCAAAATTAATAAAAAAAATATTTAAAAAAATAAATTGTTAAAAAGTTACGAACATATTTGTAGCTTTTAAGAATTTTGTTTAAGTTATTCACATTCTGTCAAATTAATATTCCTGCCTTTGATTAGATCTATGAAATTGTTTACATAATTATGTAAGTGGTGAACGCAATTTTTACTTGTCGGGAAACTTTGTTATTGGCTAAGTGTCCTATGTCATTTTAACTTTACTCATGTATCATTTTAAATATGCTGTTAAGGTTCTAAATAAATAAATAAATTGCGATCAAACATGTAATATAAAACTATATCAAAATCCGCCACAAACCTGCAAACCAACAGATAAACAGACAAGAATTCCAAAAAATAAAATATTTTTGGGTTCAGAATCGTTAATTTAATATACACTAAGTATTTTTTTATGTATCTCCAATGCTGTGCAATCCATTAGGAATATTAAAAAAAAAACATACTTTTAAACCACTTTACAATTTAATAATAACTAGCTTTCTGCCCGCGGCTCCACCCGCTTGGGTCTCTTATCTCTGATTCTACTCAATCAATTGCAAACAAACAATACTTTTTGCCTCCATCACGAACAAACCCATAGGAACTTAAACCTGGGATAAAATAAAGGTCGAGCGAAATCAAAAGTAACCTATGTCCGTCAGCTACATCCCCACCAACTTCCAGCCAAATCGGTGCAGCCGTTCTTGAGTTATAAATAGTGTAACTAACACGACTTTCTTTTATATATAAGAGATAAAAGCAGACATCCAGAAACCCATAGAAATATACACACAAAATTTCATCAAAATTCGTTCAGCCGTTTAGAAGGAACTAGGTCACAAACACACATACGGAAGAATTATATAGATATATCATTTTATTGTCATTCTAACCTTGTTCTCAGCATCAATGATCTTTGCTCTAACGATAAGCTTAGATTAGAACTCAATTAACGATAAAATAATCAACAATATAACTAACAACATCTTTTAATTTATCGGTCAGTCGTTGAAATATTTCTCTTCAAAACATACGTGATATCATACAAAATGAAATTTGTTTACGTGATATTAATTTCTCTATTGATAATATCGACTTTTGAGTGTCATAGTGTAATAAATAAATATGAAGACAATACTAAAATTACGACTGGACAAAACCATGGAACAGGAAGAATGGTCTTTGCATTTACAGCATCAGGACAGTTAAAGGATAATAACACAGTTTCTGGCGATTCTGATGATGACGATCCTATGGTACAGAACTCAGCATTTGCTGGCAACGATTGTGCTAGTGGTCAGATTAAAGTTAATGATGTTTGTGTAGATATTGATTAGTAAATTGATAGTATTTTAATTTTGGTATTTTATTTCAAAATGAGCGGTATTTCAGTATGTAATAGAATCTAAGCTTTATTATAGAATTGTATTAAACTAAAAATGCACTATAACTAACATTACCCTGTAACTAAAAAAAAAGTAGTATCATTAAAATAATATAAACACATTCGAAGCAGCAGAATAGCAACATGTACTGAAAGACTTTTTAACTGTTTCTGAATCGAAAGGAGATTACGGTAATTTACTATTTAAATCTACGTAGATTTTATTTTTTGGATGGTTTAAAAAAATGATATTCTTATTTAGATAACTACATGTGTATGTGATTTTATTAGGATTGCACAGTGCAAAGTACTGAGGCCGGTATTTTTTAAAATGTTTAACCTTTTGAAGTTGCTACAGCAAGTAGATGAAACAGTTTCAATATGCACTAACACCACGACCCAGCTGTTAACAAAACAACCAAAGTCAGATTTAAAATATATTAAATACTAGCTTTTGCCCGCGACTTTGCTGTTATCGCGATCTAACATAGCCTATGTGTTAATCCAGGGTGTCAACTGACTCCACACCAAATTTTGTTAAAATCGTTCCAGTCGTTTAGACCTGAAAGAAGACAAACATCCATCCATCTATACTGACTGCCTCCGTGGCTCAGTGGGCGTAGTATGCGCCGGCTGTGCACGAGGTTATGGGTTCGATCCCCGTACAGGACCAAAAATTGTGTGATGCACAAATAGTTGTTCTAAGTCTGGGTGTACTTTGTGTCCGTCAGTATGTTTGTAAAGTCCTCCGCGATAAAGGGCTTGTTCCCTAATACCTACAAACGTTCGCGTTTATAATATTAGTAGGATTGTATTCTTGTGATTTTAGTCTTCAGAGTATTTCTTTTTTCATATTTGGTCTATTGATTTGACTGTACTGACTGTACACTCCTGCCTGATGATAAACAGTATATAATTATGATGATATTTTCATAAATAATTTATATGAAAGATTTATATTTGATTTAACAGCTCCTAACTCATAACATAAACATAACATAAACTCACGCCTGTATTCCCCGAAAGGGTAGGCAGAGGTGCTAGCACCCACATTTCGGCAGTTTATGTTTAGGTCCCAATGTAATAGGTGCCAAGCCTATTGCCACTAACCGGGCACTTATAAACCTGCGATAAATACACACTTAACTTCGAAAAGCATCGAAAAGTCATTGATGTGTGCCATGGTAAACCTGGGATCGAACCCGAGACCTCGTCTCAGCAGTCCATTACCCATACCACTAGGCTACCGCAGATACCGCTCCTAACTCATCCTTCTCAAACTAAAGTCAGTCATAAATATTTATTTCCTAACATGATCAGATTATAAACCAAGCAGAAACTAGTCTTAAAAAACTGGTTGTAAGTCTTTCTAAAAACAACATTACGAATGCCATTTTATTTTCGACATCTTTAGTAATGTTACAATAGTGCATTTTAACATAAAATCAGTCAGTCATTAACATATTACTCTTCGAAATACACGTATGTATCTTATAAGATGAAGTGCTTTTATGTCATCTTAGTTTCTATGTTATTAATTAAAGTTATTGAGTGTCACAGTGGTGTATCTATTATATCAGTGTATGAAGACAGTGCTGGTATACCTAGGGAAAGCTATGGATTAGATTCACCTGTTTTTGGATACAGCTGGCTGGAATTACCCAAATCAGTGCAACCAAGTGATGATAAGACAGGATCTTACGATACAATGATAGGTTCCAATGATTCAAAGATGAGTTCTAATGATTCAAGGACGGGTTCTAAAAATTCAAACATAGGTTCTAATGATTCAAAGAATAAAGAACTCAGAAGGAGGGAAATTTCAGCGTTTATTGGCAATGATTGTGCTACTGGTACCATAAAATTTAATGGCATGTGTGTAGATATTGATTAGTAAATTGATTATCAAAATTTGTGTAACTTTTATTTATAACTACTTACACTGGTTTATCGGAAGTTTGTCCATCCATATATTCACGTCTGTAAAATATACCCGAAGGCATAAGCAGAGGTGTATTCGCACCCACGTTTCGCCAATTATGATTTTCGGCGCCATGACGTAATAGGGGGCAAGCCTATTGCCGTCTAGCGGGCCCTTTATATTGAACTGTATGTTAACTGTCGGATGGAGGACAGCCCTACCCCTTAGCCGCCTTTACGACACTCACAGGAAGAGCTGGGGTGATCCTATTCTACTCCACAGGGAACCAACTCAGCTGTTTATGTGAATATTATACCTATTGTTATAGTTTTATTTGTGTATTTTGTGTGCCATTTTGCGCTGTTTCCCAATAAATGAGCTTTCTTTCTTTCCTTCACTAATGTATGTTGTTAGACAAGTGTGACGTGACGGAACGGTGCAAAAACAATACGAATACTTATACAACTTATTTAAATGAACAAGGAAAATCGTATTGAGCTAGAACAAAAAACTAAAACCCGACTACTCAAAAATCACGCTCTAAAAATGATAAAAGGAACCTAAAGATGGTTTTAAAATACCCATTCAACGACATCCCACTTGGCTTAGTTCATCGACATTTTATTTTTTCATTTTGACAATATGGCGTCTGGTTGTCGCTGTGGTGAATTTTGATTACTGTCATGTCTTTGGTGACACTCGCAAGGTTAAGAAGAATCGATTGACGTAAGAATTATCAAAATCGGCCTTTGCATTTGGTCTCTAGAACGCCACATAGAAACAAACATACATACATAGACTGATAAACACATTACCTCCTTTGCGTCGCGCTGTCGGGTAAAAATACCATCAAGGATAGCCGTGGTCGTTAGGGTGGAGTGAATTTGTAAAAAATTTTTTTTGGAATTTCGCTTGTCCTGTATCATTAATCGATGACCGTACATAAAATCTATATTCAGGCTAAAAATCAAAACTCTACGATTTTATTTTGAGGTGGCGCGCTATGAGAGTAATTTAATAAAAATCTAATTTTACGTCTATCGTGTACCTGCACTTCAATGTTATTGTGGTGTCTGTATGCAATAAAACTTACATTTCACATTACTTTAGAGGGTTAACTTGTTCATCTTTGCACAGTTTTCTTAAGCTTTCCCATTTAAGTGGTAACGACAAGTGTAAAAAAAGTCTGATTATTCGTCAATAAAATGCCAAAAACTCGAAAAGACTTGCGATGCCATTTGTTTGGCGATCCAATAAAACTAAGTGATAATGTGTTGCCAACTTATTGTGATTTTATTAAATAGTACTTGTAGTTAAAAAATTACTTACTGGAACTAAATAATTGTAAAGATCCTACAGTGAAAGATTTGTGTGAAATGATAGCCGCTGATATTGAAAAAATTTAGAACAAGGCGTCAATTCATATTATAAACCATCAACAAATAGTTGCCAGATTGATTTTACATTATAATAAATAGATGAATGTGAAAAATTACGCAATGAAAAGAAAAAGCAAATGTTCTATGAAGAATCTGAGTCAAAATTATATATTATCTGAAGCTAAGATCCTGGTAAACTTGCACATTCACGGTGGTTGAATTCTTCGTTTATATGTTGGAACAACGAAACCTTCTAAATCTTTAAAAGATCTTGCAACTTTCATAATGAAAGTCTGTGCACCAACTTGGTTTGATATAAAAACAAAACCTTCTTGTAAATATGGTCCAGTTTATATCTTTAACATGATTTAAATATATTTGTATCTACCGGATGACCAAAAAAGTGTTGTTATTAAAGCTTTTCAGAGAGATACCTCCTTTGCACATCTAGAAAACAAACTATTAACAATGATACAAGATGATAAGTCTCACATAAGGGAACTAGGATTTCGTAGAGTTTTAAAGGCAAGAAAAGAGTTTAAAAGAAAGTAAGTAAGAGAATTTCAACTCCAAAATCTTAAAATCGAAGCACCAATTATTATGATTTGATTGACTGATCAAATGAAAAAATAACAGAACCTCCGATGACCATGAAATATAGTGACGCAGAAATTTCAAGCGTGATTTCCTCAGGTGACAAATTATTTGAAATCGAAAAGTAGCCTTGCCACACTCAGGCAGTAGAACGGTGGTCAAGCTTGTTACTGAGGCTTCTTCATCTGTTTGTGGGCCAGAGACAGGAGATGAATTCATTCGCACGAGGATAAAGGCAAGGCAAGACGTACCAGTATCTAGTCATCTAGTAATCACAATTTTTTAAGCAAAATGAAGAGTCTGTAGCTTCAGCTTCCGAATGTTTAAATGGTTTTATTTAATAAGCATATTTTGTATATTTATAAGTACTTACTTATACTTAATTTCAAGCTTCAATATTTTCATTTTGATAAATAATCTGTCTCAAATAAAAACTTTATAAAGAAACAAATTTTGTTATTTTCTTCAACTTTTAAATTCGATGCGACACCTTAAGATGTAAACGTAGGACCTTGAAATTTTGTTTTTATATCTCTAAGAATATCGATCAAACATTGGTTATACAGGGGTAAAAAAGTTTAAAAAAAATTTTTTTCACTCCACCCTACAATATTTTTCACGTAGCATGGGTACGGTGACGTTTGGGATTTGAAGTTACTAGAGATGTAGTCAAGATAAAATCGCATGAAATAAAATCGATTATATATCTTATCGAGATCATTTATTAATGAAGAAGAAATCGATTCGAGAAACCGTGTTCCGCCCAATGTCTAACGCATCTGCCACTCGATCCAAAACGTTGGACACAGGCAATAGCGTTCCGCCATTCTCACGTTCCCGCTCAAAGTAATCCCGCAATCGAACTACAAATTCACGGGCTTGACTACCAAGCACAGTCTTTTTCGTTCTTTTTGGCATTTTGCAAAAAAAAAACAACAAAACAAAAGTCAATAACAAAAAACGGTAACGAAAACAACAAAGCACAACGATAGTCAATAACAAAAACACCACGCAAGCTCAAAACAAAGAAAACAGACCGCATACAAGGTAGACGCACTCGTACTGAGTTGATATAACAAGATGGCTGCCAGCTCATGCTTAAGCAGTGTTGCTATATTATAATAAAGCTCCACAAAGACAAAAATGCTTTGTTTAAAGTTTATTATTACATAATTATATTTTATAATCGTATTTTAGTTAAAAATACAACTAACGATTTATGATACTTTATTCGACAATTTATCGATTATAACGATTTTACTATGTCAATCTCTAACGCAACCTGTTCCGATTCACGCATCAAGAATTATGTATTTGGAATGTTTATATTTAAAGTTTAAATAATTACGGAGAAATAAAAATAGTTTTAAGTTAAAAATGCAAAATAAAACAGTTTTCTTTTTATCTTCGTATTAAGTGTTGTTTCCTGTATTCCGCATTAGGTAAATTGTTTCGAAATGAATCATGCATGAAATGGAATTAGTCAAATGTCACCGTACCCATGCTACGTGAAAAATATTATAGTGGTCGTATGCCACTTAACTCTAACAAAACAATACAGCTTAGAGAAATGTCTAAGGAAAAGTGAAACTACTTGATATTTTAGTGCGTGATTTTTCAATCGGGTTTTAGTTTTCTATAGAATTATGCTATTAAGAACATAATTTTTGTTGCCATCTAATGCTTTGAACTTGAAAGTAATAGAAATAAAAATACACAAAAGTAGGTAAGTATATTTATTAAAAGCATCGATATTAGCCGGCGTTTGGCAGATGACATTACGGGCTGTTGTCTACGGCCATTCCCAATAACCATAGAGTATAGTAATATACAGAGAAAACATACTTACAGTTAAAGATAGATCGCAACAGTCCAATTTGACGTATCGGCTATTTAAATTCAAAACATGGTAACTGATTTTTTTGCGGGAAAACGCATCGCGGTATAATGTCATTTTCCGAAATTGGTGTGAAATAGGAGTTACTATGTTTTGAATTTAAACAGCCGAGCACTTTATCCGTAGATGCGATCTATCTTTAACTGTAAGTATGTTATTGGGAACGGCGGTTTGTGGCTAGCAGATGGAGACTAGCATCAGTTGCCCGTAAAACTCGCAGCAAAAACAAACGTGTCAAACTAGATAGTGAATATCTCGTGAAAACATGACATAAGGCGTTATTTAGACGGCAAGTTTCTCCCACGTTCGAGTCGATAAAGTCGTATGCTATAATGGGTGAACGATGGCAGAAAGGGCGGCGGGGATCAATCCGAATAATTCCTCGAAGCACTCCCCATAGTATAGCCGATAGAAGATGCAGAGCGAAGCCACATCTCTACGCAGTGATTTGAATTAATCAGCATACTAACCCCCTTCCTGTCGACTAATTGTTCTGATATTTGGTACACACATTTAACTTAACTTAACTTAACTTATACGCTTTTATTAACTGTCCGTGTAACCACATTTCATACTTCGTCAGGAATTAACAATTTAAAGATTTGTGCTTCAGTGTAGTGCGATAGTACGTCGGTGTTCAATGCTTTGACAGTCATTTCTGCTATAGAGCGCGCGGTTGGAGGCTCGATTAAGTCAGCTATCGTTACGATTTCATCCAATGCCAATACATATCTTTTGGGCTTGATGTGGGGCCGGTCTTGGAGATCCGCATTCTAGATTCCATAACACAAGCTAGTTAAGCTATGCTTACCATGGGTCTAGATAGCCGCGTTGTGTAGAATGTTGTTGAGAAATTATACTGTAAAGTCTTTGCCCCTATATAATATACCTTTAGTTCGACAATAATATAATTTAAACCAATAAAACAATTTGTTTCGTAAGTATCTTGGTTTCGTTACGAGAGACTCGAACAGATACGACAGCATTTTTGGAGGCGCTGGAGTAAAGAATACATCTCGGAAATGCAGATCAGATCTAAATGGAACAAGAACAAGCCTGATCTTCAACCCAATACATAGTCGTCATCGAGGAAGATCATACTTCACCATTAAAATGGAATTTGGGTCGCATCATCTGCACAAAGCCAGGCAAGGATGGAGTATCCAGAGTTGCAGATATTCAAATAACTTCAGGAGTCATCAGACGCGCGTTTCCTCGTATCTGCCCTCTCTTTGTTGATGAAGATGATAAAATGTTGGAACCTGGCGCTTCCAAGGCCGGGAGTAAGTCGGGAAGTTAATTAAATAAATGGGTAAATTACCCTCAGCGCTATGACAACACTCGAACTTTTAAGATCATCATTACTCGCTACGAATTCGTTGTATACGCACTTACCTTATATTACAAGTTTTATATTCAAGAGTCTAATTTTTCATTTTAATCCACAATATTACTAAAAATAATGATCTCGTTCTGACGCTGAATGCCCTATGGACACGAAGCGACGACGAAACGATTATTATATCGTAGTCGTACAGAGTAAACTCAGCTATTCCATTCCACTTACTTCCTGAAGGCACCGCAAATTGGATTCCAAGAAAATGCCCACAATGAACAAAGGGGACTAAACTCGCTATATTTTCTTTGACCGCCTAAACCGAATAAGGGAACCATTTTATATTCACGAATTTCCGACAAAAGCGCTTTTCGAAAGAAAAAGGTGTACAAAATACATCGCCATTTTTAACAAGGTATACTGAACTAGATTATTAGAGGCGAATCCAACACAATATTCAATTGCACTCGTGTTGTCAGTGCCTCTTAATCTAAAAAGGTCTGACTGTAACTTTAAGGTTTTAAATTGCGTACCTACATAGCTTCTGATAGTTTATTTATGGGGATACTAGCTTTTGCCCGTGGCTCCACCCGCGTGGATGTCGTTTATCGCAAACAAACATAGCCTATGTCCTTTCTCAAGGCCTTATCTGCCCGTATACCAAATTTCATCGAAATCGGTTCAGTGGTTTAGTTTTGGAAAGCGTAACATACAGACAAACAGACAGAGTAACTTTCGCATTTATTTAGTATGGTTTCTTGTGAAAATTAAATGTTCAATTTCAGGTTTAAAAATATGTTTGTATCACTATATTGCTTGATGGGACTGTATTAAACTTCCTCCCGGTTCCGCACAAAACAAATTAGCGCTAAGAAAAGGAAGATAGTGACTGACATCGAACCTCTCACCTCTTGTCAAAGCCTCGTCCGTGATTTAGTAAGTGCACTAACCTGCTGCAGGTGAGCTCAGTTAACTTCAGCCATAAAGATTTTAATAGGGCCATATATACCTTTGACTATTCTTTTGGAAATTACAGTCGTGAGTGTATGATTATAGATGAAAATATACTTTGATAATTATCATTAGGGACCAAAAATGGTCGTGAAAACTTATTTAGAAAGCATAACATAACATTACATATTCCCCGAAGGGGTAGGCGAGGTGCTAGCACCCACATTTCGCCAGTTTATGATTAGGTCCCAATGTAATATGTGGCGAGCCTATTGCCATTAACCGGGTACTTATAAGCCTGCGATAAATACACACATAACTTCGAAAAGCATCGAAAAGTCATTGGTGTGTGCCATGGTAAACCCGAGACCTCGTCTCAGCAGTCCATTACCCATACCACTAGGCTACCGCAGGAACCAGATATTTATAAATCCTATTGACACATCACCAGACATCGATCCTACAATTTTGTCACAATAATTTCGAGTCTAGCAGACAAGGGACAATAAAAGTGTTTACAAGAGAAATAGAAAGACTTTATTGGTACAATTTATAGTAATAGTAAATTATTGATGATTGTTTCTTGTTCTAGAGGGTTTTTGGTCTAGTCTTAGTTAGGGTTGAGTTATTATAAAGTTTCGAAGAACAAATCTATGTACAGTCAGCGTCATAAATATCTTGACGATGAAGTCTCAAAATGATCTTAAAACTCTGGTATATAAATCAAACTGTTTTATTGATATATATAGTACTAGCTGTTGCCCGCGGCTCCGCCCGCGTGGATGTCACTTAACGCTAAATCATGATGTAAGCTATCCTATCTCTCAAGTTGGATCGAACTGCACATGGTGTGCGAATTTTATTATAATCGGTTGAGTGGTTTAGGAGTCCATTGAGGACAAACATTGTGACACGAGATTTATATATATTAAGATATATATTAAGATTAATGTCCGAACTAAAGATGTGTACAAAGTATCAGAACAATCGGTCAATTGGAAGGAGGTCAAAAAACGAAATAGACTCGCCCCTTTTTTTTTTCGTGCGGATATCCCTTCGGATGCCCGGCCCCTGCCGGAGCCGGAAGGGGAGGTTATGTCGGACTTGAACCGACTAAAACCGCACGCCGACTGTGGGTCGTGGTGCTAGGCGGAGGTGAGGTTGTCATCGACATATCCCTCGCACCCCGGCTGACCCAGGGCCATCCCTTACGGTCTGGCCCTCCTCAGGAATAGACTCGCCGCTAGTACGTGCTACCGAAAATCACAGTTGGCGAAATGTGGGTATCAATACACCTCTGCCTACCCCTTCAGTGAATTACAGACGTGAAAGTATGAAAGGTGCGTGCAGAGTTTCGCAACATGAACGAGCGTCCACGATTTATACAATAAACCCACAACAGTATAACTGCTGAATTAATCCGAGTTCCACACTAAATCGAGATTTTATTAACCGTAAACTGCCGAGGTAAATGTGGTACTTATTGTACCCACATTTATACTGTAATCGTGTACATAAATATAGGTGTAAGGGTATAAGGAAGTACAGGTTAGACTGGGAAAAAACGGACTCCGCCCCTCTGAACAAGTGGTTATGGAGTCAAATTAGCTACTTTTTACTAAACATCAAATCGATAAGTTATTAAGAAAATTTTATGAAAAAAGATTTAGTGACGTCATAAAATTTAATAGTCAAATCAGTTACTATTAGGTTGGGTGGATGATTAAAAATAAATAAAAAGTATACAATAAAAACCGATGCGATTTTTACAGCTCTTTTACCATTCTCAATTTAGATAGATAGATAGATAGATAATTCTTTATCGTACATCAATACATTTACATTGGAACAAGTAGGTAGCATGATACAGTTTAATGTACAATGGGCGGCCTTATCGCTGGAAGCGATTTCTTGCAGGCAACCTTGGGATGGGCAGTAATGTGCTAAAACAGGGGCAATACGGTGTAGTTACCAAATAAGGTGTGTTACAAAGCGAAAAAAGATAGGGAGAGAGGGAGGGAGAAATAAAATAAAATAACATAAATACAACCGAGTATAACACATAATCATACTTGCGTAGTCCAAATATGAATCGTATACAAAAATTTTGAAGTCGCAAAAGTTTATTTAATTGCTCCTCTGTGATCTGGATAGCTGACATCGGCGTAGTCGAATTTAATAAGCTCGGTTAGATAATTTATTTTAACTTTGGGATAGTACCAAATTAGCTGGCCAGCGTTTGGTAGAATAGAATGACGATTGTATGGAATTTGACTTTAATGACATGCGTTATCGACTGTCAAATCATGACGTTAAACGTCAAAACGTCAAATCCTGTACATCTCATTCTATTCTAGCAAACGACACACAGCGTATTGCCACTCGTCTAGAGGGGATCTCCGATTTGAAAGCTTTGTCTGCGGCCGGAATTAACGCAAGGAAAATGAACAAATGGAGGTGTATCGATATCTTTATCACCAAGAAGTTCCATTGCAGCATTGTAGCATTAATAAGGATGCTGGTCTCCGCAGGCCTCGAAGGCGACCGGACTAACGATGATGATGAAATGGTGACTCTTATTTACGTGATTTCTCTTTTAGCTTACCATCAAGTAAAAAAAACGCAAAAAAACAGTAATGTTATAATTACCATAGAGGCAACAGGCAATGACATACTTCAATAACCACAATTAGAGATAATAATTGTTTTCCGATACTACGCCCTAACACATATACTTTAAAACTCATTATTCTTCAACATTTCAAGTCAACTAAAGATATTTATCTTCTGACTATTCAATTCAAACACTCACTAATGAGTTAGCTATTCAACTCTGGAGGTAGCAACGCACAGTTTACGCAACTTTTCCGATAATTCAGTAAGAAAATAGCAGCCATAAGGGTTATATTCCTGTGCGCTATATATAATAGGGATGGATATGCTATTGTAATAATAACGATTATGAAAGTGAGACGATATTGTATCAGAAAATATTATGTGTGCCTATCATTAGTGGACGAAAGTTACACTAGCTAAATATACTACTATTATATACCTAATTGTAAATTGTATATGTTGCAATAGTCCTCATTATTTAATTGGAGACGTATTTTGCTGATTGCATCCGAGGCCAAGGTGCCCTCGGAGCTCAGGGTTCGCCTTCTGGGTCTTCTACCTCCACTTCGCACGCTCTTAGGAAGTATGTGAACTTAGCATCTCAATCGTTAGCAAATAAGGAGAGTTCTAGTGGCATCCCACATAATTACACAGTTCTCGATCGGTTTTAACAATAGTTCCATCGATTTTAGCACGCCGGGTACAAACTGACAACATGTTAAAATGTATAAAGTATCAGATAGCACGAGTGTCAAAATTTACAATGTATTAATGACAAAATACCCTGATGTCAGAATGAACAAATGCTAAAATGTTCAATCGACAACATGAATTTATGACCAAACGAGCAATGGTCAAAATATACAGTTGCTGAAATGTTCAATTGACAGTATGTACTTTTCTTGTCTTAACACTAAATTCAAATAAAATTCACAAAACTTACAATTTTATTAATGTATTTATTCTTGTCTTAACACTAAATTCAAATTAAAATCCACTTATATAATAACAGTTACATAGCAAAATCTAAGTATTCTTCTACTGTATTGAAGTGCATATTGTACTTCAAATAGATATGCACTAAAGAGATTTTATATCAATAATCTATTTGATGTAAACATTTTATCATTTATTCATTATTACATTTGTGCATTTTGACACTCATGCACTATTACATTTGTAATTTCTAGCG
Source organism: Eilema sororculum (assembly GCA_914829495.1). Classification (NCBI taxonomy): domain Eukaryota; kingdom Metazoa; phylum Arthropoda; class Insecta; order Lepidoptera; family Erebidae; genus Eilema; species Eilema sororculum. The sequence continues at coordinate 12,798,567 of OU618555.1, forward strand.
TCACTGCATTCCTACATTTGATCGTTACAACACCTTGACGATTTGAAACTATTTTACGTTTGTACATTTTGACACTCGTGCTATCTGATACTTTATACATTTTAACATGCTGTCAGTTTGTACCCGGCGTGGATTTTAGTACCAAAATCGCACTTTTTGAAATGAGATGCTTGGCTTCACAAATCATATCCTAGCATCTCATCGAATTTCGCAAAAGTAACCAGACAGATGTTGAGAGCTCAGAAGTTCTGCATCCTAACCATATTCTGTTGAGTTCTACCGGTAGAACCTATTATGAATTGTTAATAATGACAGAAACAAGACACAGAACTGAGATTCTTGTTTAACCAAGAGCTCTTAGGCGTCCATGGTAATGAGATCCTCCACGACGTCAAGCCATGACTTCTTGGGCCTACCCCTTCTATCAGGCGGGGGCGCAATTCCTAGGCATTTGTTACCCACTTAGCCTAGCAGTACCCCCAATACCAGGGAAGAATAACCATTCAATTACAATTTACATACAACGTAGGTTGGATGCCGGGTAGGGCCCCTCCATGATCTAAAGAGCCCAAGCCAACCCATCGTACAATCCAGGTCTGCTGGATACTGGTGGACTGGAGGCCTTGTCTGGTACAAACTCTCATCTCCTGGTTAGGAGTATACTGCCAGTATAAGCTATACTAAGCATAGATCTAGAATATCTTAACTTTGTGGCCTATCTTCAAGAACCTACAAACCTTCAAGAAAAGAGCGTAATCTCTTTTAAAAGGAAGGCAACGCACTTGTGACTCCTCTGGTGTTGCGGGTGTCCATGGGCGCAGGTGATCGCTTACCATCAGGCGATCCGTCTGCTCGTTTGCCTCCCTATTCCATAAAAAAAAACAATCCGTGTCATAACAATCATTACTACAAAGTCTCAAACTCATCTTAAAACTAAGGTATCAACAGCAAATCAAACTATTTTACTCAATGATATTACATATAAAAAAGAGGCAGATATGTTATTAGACTGCGCCTGGTGAAGACGCGAAAACGTCCCAGTTGGGACGTATCGCATTTAGTATATGTCTGGCAAACGCCGAGTTGTCACGTATGTAAGCGCATAATAAAATTGCAACAAAAATGCCATCATGTGTTTTTAAAAAGTGTACATATTACGATATTAAATTAATAAAACACGCGGGATCTCCTATCACATGTAAGTACATACAAAATTACCGATTTATCAGTGTATTTCATTAAAATTGGTTTAATAATATTTTTAAAATAATGGCGGCAGAGAAAAAAGACAGAGACACTTTTTGATATGAGTACGACAAGGACACAACAACACTGCTTGCATAGATTATCAGTAAAGATGCGACATAGGGTAATTTTCACTTTACTGCCTACTAAAGTAATAATTGAAATATTGTTCAGTTTTATTTGTTATTTTAAATTCAGTGACAAAATTTTTGTTTTATTTATTTAAATAATTGTAAAAACCTAACTTTTTTTTCAAGGTTTCCGACTAATGAAGTTCGACTTCAAGAGTGGATTGCAATTGTTAGGGAACAACGAAATGAGTTTGACTGGACACCTTCAAAAAGCAGCAGAATTTGTAGCAATCACTTTGAAGCCACTGAGAGATATACTTCGAAATAAGGTCGAACATTGCTGAGGAAGAATATAAATAATTGACAAATATAACTGTTCAGCTTCATTTTGCTCATAAAAATAATCCCGATATAAAAAACTTTCTAAGAGGCAGAAAAGAAATAAATAAAATTCATTTGGAGGAGTTTAATTTTTTATTATAACGTCATTGCGTCAATGGTTTTATTTTCGAGAAGTTTCTTTATTATCTTTTTTAATTGTTATCATTTTCCGAAGTAAATAATGACGTAATATTTTTTTCATCGAATTTCATTTCTTGCCTACCAAAGAAATACCCCTTCTGTTCAACAAAATCATAATCTATGCTAAAAAGCCATCCTAGAACGAACGAGACGATTGCAGTCCGAATCATTCCGAATTATAGCTATCTTTTTTACTCACGTGCTTATCCCATCTTTCGTACTACTTTAACGCTAATTGTCAACTGTTGTGCACTGACACACAGCTGGATCAGATTTGAGGAGTCAGTTACTATGAACGTAACATATCTTGTATAAAATATCATTGATTTTACTGATTTAAATTGTATTATTGTCCGAATTCAAAATGTGCACCAAATATCAGAATAATCAATCCACAGGAAGAGGAAAAAATCAAGGTATGAATATCATTTTAGGTACATTGTTCGACAAAATCTTGTCAAAATCGATCCGATGCTGACAATACTATATAGTACGCTTCTATAGGACGTGCCAGATCGATTGAAATTATAGTTAGCAGTGAATATGTTTTTTTTTTTTCGTGCGGAAATCTCCTCGGATACCCCCCTGCCGGAGCCGGAAGGGGAGGTTATGTCGGACTCGAACCGACTAAAACCGCACGCCGCCTGTGGGTCTTGGTGCTAGGCCGAAGGTGAGGTGGTTATAGACATATCCCTCGCACCCCGGCTGACCCAGGGCCATCCCTTACGGTCTGGCCCTCCTCAGGAGGGGGGACAACGGTGCCCCAACTCGCCCCCGGAATGGGGAGGCGCGCTATTTAGTGGCCTGCTTCTGCTGGGGTGACAGGCGTCTCCACCCGTCACCCCCAGGCCCGCGCTCATGGGGGACGGAGGTCAGTCAGTGCCCTCCTCAGTGACGCCCGGGTTGCCTGCGCGCGCGGGCGGCGCGATCCGCGAGTCTTTCTCGCTCGCGCCGCCTCTCCCGCTTCGCCGTCTCCTTCACGACCATTACCTGCTCGCTGAAGGAGACGCCGGCCGCCCACGCGTCCGCGCAGCGGACCATTGCTGTGAGCAGGGTGGCGAGGGTGAGGACTCTCACTCCCAGGGCCGCCACTAGCTCCCGCCTCGGTCCGGCCCATGCCGGATGAATATGGTATCTTAAGTAGTGATTTTTGTGTAACAAACATAAAGGATCACGCGTGCGCCCCACGTGGTGCTGCAGTCGGTTTCAGTACAGAGTGAAAAATGTTTACAACCCCTAAGTAACTGGGCCAAACTGGCAACGCAGGAGGCGCGGGTTTGATCTCCGCTCAGTGCAAATATTTGTATGCATGAATAATATGCATTAGTCTGGGCGTTTCTATGTAGGTATAATATATATGTATTTACAAAAAAAGTATCTAAATATGTTTATCCGCATACTAGATTCCAAAACACAAGCTAGTTAAGCTCACCATGGGTCTAGATAGCGTTGTGGAAAATTTATTATATCTACTAGCTTTTGCCCGCGGCTCCGCCCGCGTGGATGTCGGTTATCACGACACAACATACACACACAAAACATAGCCTATGTCCTTTCTCGAGGTCTAATCTACCCCTATGCCAAATTTCATCAAAATTGGTTCAGTGGTTTAGGCGTGAAAGCGTAACATACAGACAGACAGACAGACAGACAGGAAGACAGACAGATAGACAGAGTTATTTTCGCATTTATAATATTAAGTATGGATGGATATTATATTTATTAATTATTTAGTTAGTTATAGTTGACAGCTCTCACTCCTCATTCTTCTTAAATAACGTAAGTTTACAACTGTACCACTCTGATATCTAAGTATCACAAATTACAGGTTGTATAATTTCCTGTTCAAACAATTTAATTCTTGGTAGGCCCCTACGCTCATGAAACTAAAACATTTACGTGACGAGAAACGTCTTTATTACTCATCAATGTTTTAATACCAGTGGTAATGGCCAGTCATTCTCGACAGCGAAATATGCGCTACTCTTGAGGCTGTTGTCTCAATGTTAGCGAAAAGCGAGTTACTTATATTTATGTAAGACTAGCTTTTGCCCGCGACTCCGTCCGCGTGGATGTCGTTTATAGCCTATGTCCTTTCCCAAGGTCTAACCTATCCCTATAAAAATTTGAGTTTAGGCGTGAAATCGTAATATCAGACAGACAGACGGACAGAGTTACTTTCGCATTTATAATATTACTAGCTTTTGCCCGCGGCTCCGCCCGCGTGGATGTCGGTTATCGCGACCAAACATAGCCTATGTCCTTTCTCATGGTCTAATCTACCCCTATACCAAATTTCATCAAAATCGGTTCAGTGGTTTAGGCGTGAAAGCGTTACATACAGACAGACAGACAGATAGACAGACAGACAGAGTTACTTTCGCATTTATAATATTAGTATGGAAGTATGGATGTAACTTCAAAGTACGGAGTGAGACTCATTTGTGCGTTTGTCGTAGCAACGGAACAGGGTCATTCTTAGAAATTTATGACCAGAAAAGAAAAGAGAGAAGACCAGTTTTGTGGATACCAACGAAATATAAAGAACGAATATAAAGAGAAGGGAAATTTGAAGTGATTCAGGGGTGGCTTAATAGCTCAGCTGGAAAAGCATTTCCCCTGTAAGGGAAAGGTCTTGGGTTCAAGTCACACTTGAACGCTTCTTTTTCCCGATGTATTTCGAATTCTGTTAAATATGCTCTGTTGCGACGACGCAAAACAATTGCACTAATGGTGCCTCGCTTCGGAATCGATAGGCCTTACGATCAATAAATTCTAGGTTAGAATTCTGGTCATTACACCTGAATCTATTCGTAACACTATCATTTTTGGTAAGCTAGAAAGGTAACAGTAATACTAGGAAGTTCAGTTACTAATATGCTTAAAAAACTTTCAATGTAAGTTTCTGAAAATAGAATTCTGTTTTACATAAGACTGATGTTAGATAAGGACAAAGCCTGCCTGAAACTCAATTCCATTAAAATTTATCCATATAATACATTGCTCTTTGTAAATTATTACAACACATATACAAATACATACACTATCTAGACCCATGGTAAGCATAACTTGTGGAATCTAGAATGCGGATAAACACACAGATACATCTTTTTTTTGTAAATACATACAATCATATTATACATAGAAAACACCCAGACCGATGCAAATACCCATAACATGCACACAAATATTTGCACTGAGCGGGGATCGAACCCGCGCCTTCTGCGTAGCGGCCACGTTCACTACCGCCACGCCACAGAGGCTGTCACTCGGAGAAGGGGCACATGCAACGGCAAAAAATAAAGGAAGGAACAAAAGAAAATAAAAACTTTGCTCATTAACTTCACTGCTACATATTGAAATGCATATTACGCAATCTAATATCTCACTTACAGCTGTAATAGCCATAGCGATTTTAAATTCCATTTAATCGCTTCCAGTAGGACCAAAGCTTTACACAGTGGTATGCCTTAAGCCATAATAAACACGTATGTCAAGTGGAACGCTGTAATAGTACTCTACGGTTTATTGTTTTGTAAAGCGCTCTCTATTTTCAGCAAGAAATGCTGTGAAGCAATTGATATTTTATTGTTCAGCAAAATTCCACTAATGGTTTTTAGATTTAAAAAAATCACGGCACTGAGTATTTGAAAAATTCTTTCACAGTTACTAAGTAGGTACTACAAAGACGCGAGACATATAACAAAAGACATCATACAGTGATCCAAGTCTTCAGGATAACATAAACACTGATGCCTACGACAGATACCTACTAATTTTTAGATATTTTTTGTTTGAAAGTTTGGAAATGTTGTCAACTGCCTTTTTCAGTTTGGAATAAATCTTTTCTATAATCTATACTTAAGTGAATTGAAGACACTGATAGAGTAGTACTTAAGTGATAAAGAACACTGTGATCTTTTCTCTCCACAAACTCTACTTTTAAATAAATGAATTATGAATTCTAGATGGTAGGTAATATAAACGAAAAGTTTTTTTTATTTAATTCTCTCTAAACTGGCTTCGTAGGTACAAGAAATCCCAGGACTTTCCGAGGATTTTTGCAGGATACACGAACGGGAACATTATCCCATGGAGATTGGGACCACCGAATCAAAGCATCAATTTCATTTATTCAGTTTTTATAGCACATATGGACGTCAAAATTTTACAATTATTGTCAAATTTTGACGTTCAAAATGATTCTTTCTCTGGTTCGGTAGGTTGATTCTAAAACACAAACAATGTTAGCCCTAACGCAACAGGAAAAGACAGAATGTAATACAAGAAGCTATTCCTGTGAGTTTCCTGTTAATTTGCCATTCACATTTGCTTATTTACATAATAATTCCATACAGCCGATGGTACTTCGACACAACATATTATTGGGCAATTTCGGGGAACTACCTTTGTGTGCCCAACATCTGGTTTGTGTCCATCTGTCACGGCCGCTGATGGAAAATCGACATAAACATTTCAATAAATTGGTGGCAATGAATGGTTTTGTGTATAGTGTTACAAACACACATAAAATAAGCCCTTTTAGTTTAGACTGTGGTTCATATTTCTATTTATATTTATAGGTAAAGTGATGAGTAATTCGAAAAATCTACCGACGACCAGTTTCTTTCTAGGTTCAGCTTTCCTAACTCCCCGAGATATCAAATGGAGTCGTGAAAAAATCAACTCCGGTTGGCCATAAAGTGACCAACGCTTTATGCCCAATTTTTACCCGACTACGGCGAAGCCAAAAGGAGGGTTATGATTTTGACAGGCTATGTATGTATGTATGTATGTTCATTTGTTCCCTCATTCCTCCTCAGCTACTTAATAGAACTGGACAAATGAGCCATCGTTATAAGCGGCTTGATTGTCCGATGGTTATAGGCTATATGATGTGTCACTCAATCTTGTGTGGCGCCCTCTAACGCTCATCAGGTACTGTGTTAAAAAATAAATTAGAGATAAATATGCCGTGTTTGGTATCAAATGAAAGTGCTTAATGAGCACATTTCAATTATGTATAAATTATTAGCTTTACCTTGCCCCAAAAGAATTTAAATCCATACTTAATATTATAAATGCGAAAGTAACTCTGTCTGTCTGTCTGTCTGTCTTTCTGTCTGTCTGTCTGTCTGTCTGTATGTTACGCTTTCACGCCTGAACCACTGAACCGATTTTCATGAAATTTGGTATAGGGGTAGGTTAGACCTTGAGAAAGGACATAGGCTATGTTTGGTCGCGATAACCGACTTCCACGCGGGCGGAGCCGCGGGCAAAAGCTAGTAAAAAATAAAGTTTAAAACTAAAACCCAACTACCGAAAAATCACGCTCTAAAAAGTGACAAACAAGAAAATATCAAGGATAGCCGTGGTCGTATGCCGCTTTTCCCTAGAATATATTGTTTTGTTGGAGTAAGTGGCATACGACCACGGCGTGATTTTTTGGTTGTCGGGTTTTAGTTTTAAACTTTAAAAAATAATCAAATTACTTAATCATGCACAAACAATTAAAAACTGCAATTAGAAAAAGCAAACAGTTTCGTTCAGAAAATCTAGGTGGTAAACATGAATTGCTGAAACAAAGTCATGGCATAAACAGTTCGGAAACGTGACCTTGACCTAAGCAGTTTCACATTTCCCATAATCTTTCAACTTTCGTTTTACACTAAAACTTTCTCCTCCAAACATAACAATAAAATTGTATTACTTAACGATGTTTTCGAACGTTTCGCTTAATTTATTGGTGGTTTTTTTTAGAAGATTACGATTCAATAAAATAAATATAGTATTTTGCATTGCGTACGGGTGTATCTATGAGCCCCTTTATATACCTCTCGCCTCCCAGCTGGAGCTTTTATATCGGACTGGAACCGACTGCACGCCGCACAGTGTTTTATGAGAGCCGATTTAGTGACATTGACTTTTTTTTGCTTTTCTTATAGAATTAACCTTAACTTTTTTATTATAACACTTAGAAGGTTCAGATTTTGCACAAACGCGTACTGTATAAGGTACTATACATGTATATTATTGAAATTTATCCACGTCGCTTCATTCAATTTTTTTTTTCTTTTCATTTTGGCGGAGTTCAAAGTAAGGCAACTTTAAAAAGTCATATTTCAAAAACTATGTACAATAGAGCGCCGGGAGTTTTACTCTTATATTTGAAATGGTTAAATCTATCACGAAAGTAAAAAAAAAAGACGACGTCACTAGATCGGGTCTCTTAAAACACAGTGCGCCGTCTTGGTTATCTAGATATTGGGGTGAATGATTGCCTAAGGCATACCCTCAATCCTGGTTGACCCACGGCAATGTCTTGTTTTGTTTTGAGACGGCCCTCTCGGGTGTGGGAGGTCATATCTAAATACCACGAGTATAATTCTATAGTTAAAATAAAAGATTCAATCAATCAATTAGCCCACCGCAGTTCACTGCTGGACATAGGTCTCATAATAAATAAATAATAAATTATTAATATAGTTAACTAGCTTTTGCCCGCGGCTCCGCCCGCGCAGATGTCGGTTCCCGGCAATTATTCGAATTTTTCTCGCCGTAAAAACCTTCCACGAATAATTCAAGACCAAAATTAGCCAAATCGGTAAAGGCGTTCTGGAGTTATATCGTCAGGAATCAAAACTCGACTTATTTTTATATGGTAGATTACAGTATTATGCTAACCAAATGTACAATATAATACAAAAATTAGAAAAAAAAACATGGTATAAATTGCGCGATCAACTCGTGTTGAGTTGATTGGTAAAACTACAGCAGGGAGATGATTCTACAGCCTGAGTGTCCATGGAATGAATTCTCTTTCTTACATTTACCAAGTAGGTACCTACTTGGTAAATGTAAGAAAGAGATTTCATTCCATGATTTCATTTTTTGTACCTACTATAATCTATTCTGTGTCTTTATAAAGTAATAAGTTCCGTTTACAAAGTATAGTGTTTTTTTTTATACCACTTAGGTGGCAGACAAGCACACGGCCCACCTGATGGAAAGTGGTTACCGCGGCCTATGAACGTATGCAACACCAGGGGCGTTACACTCGCGCTGCCTACCCTGAAGAAACCTTCTAATGCCCCTCTTGAAGAACCCCATATTGTAGTCGCTTGGGAAAACCATGGCAGGGAGTTCATTCCACAGCTTGAGCGTACGTGGGATGAAGTTCCTTTCATACCGCACCGTGCGCACCGTATTCGGATGCAATGTGTGGGGATGAATTCCCTGTCTATGGCGAGCGGTGCGATGATAGAATGTAGCTGTGGGCATCATGTCACTCTCTGCTGCAGCGATAAATAATACACAAATAGTACACGCCTCCAAACCCTCGAAAGGGTAGGCAGAGGTGTGTTAACGCCCACGTTTTGCCTACTATGATTTTTGGTCGCATGTGGCGAGCCTTTTGCCGGGTTTTATTTTGAGCTTCTCTCGGAGTGATATCGTCTGTGTATTTTTCCGTTAGTCACCTCGAACGGCACCGCTCAGATGAGATGGGGTGGTATTTTTTTTTTTTTTTTTTTTTTTTTTTATCGTGCGATAAATCCCCACGGATACCACCTCCACAGAGCCGGTGGAGGTGATTATGTCGGACTCGAACCGACTAAAACGCACGCCATCTTGGGTCCTTGGTTGCCGGAGGTGAGATTGCCAAAAGCATATCTCTCGCACCCCGACAGACCCAGGACCATCTCTTTCGAGATGGCCCCCTTCGGGTTGTGGGGACCAAAATGTCCCCATCTAGCCCCGGTTACGGGGAGGCGCACTTTGCGCCGCCGCCGCGGCCTGCTTCTGCTAGGGTGACAGGCGGCTCCACCAGTCACCCCCAGGCCAGCGCTCATGGAGGACGGAGGTCGTTCTGCGACCTCCGACGTCCGGTTCGCCTTCGCTCTGCACGGGCTTCCCGGGCCCGGAGTCTGGTCCGGACCCGACCGGCCGCCTCCTTCTCGAGCATTACTTGCTCGCAGAAGGAGGCGGCCGCACCCCAAGCGTTTGCGCATCGTACCATCGCTGTGAGCAATGTGACGAGTGTGAGGACTCCCACCCCTAGAGCCGCCACTAGGACCCGCCTCGGCGTGTCCCACGCCGGGCACTCGGTCAGCGTGTGCAGCTCTGTGTCCTCGCTCGCATCACAGTGATGGCACTCGGACGTTGGCTCCTTCCGGATCCGACACAGGTAACTCCCGAAACACCCGTGTCCGGTAATCACCTGGGTCAGCCGGTACGAGAGGCTGCCGTGTGGCCTCTCTAGCCATTCCTCCATGATGGGTCTTACCGCCGCTATAACGGCGTGCCCTGCGCTTGGTCGCCCAAGTCGTAGCTCCCATTCCGCTACCATGTCCCTGTGGAGCTGAGACCTCACGGCCCGAATTTCTTCGGGCTCGGGTTCCCGTCCCTGCTCCCGCGCCTCCTTACGATACCGATATAGCATCGAAAGGGCTCTCGCATCCAGGTTCCACGGTAGGGATCCGGCAAGGAGACTCGCCGCCTCGAAGGATATCGTGCGGTACCCCCTAATGGCCCTGCTGGCCATTGCACGCTGCGGTCCACGCAGCAGACGCGCATTGTGAACCGTCAGGGTGTCCGCCCATATTGGGCACCCATATAGGGCCATGGACCGCACGACTCCCGCATAGAGTCTCCTGCAGGAGTCATCCGGCCCCCTCATGTTGGGCAGCAGCCGCCCCAAAGCGGCAGCTGTGTCCTTCAATTTGGGGGCCAGTCTTCGGAGATGCTCCCCGAAGTTCCACCGGCCGTCAAGCACGAGCCCCAGATATTTCATCTGGGCCTTGATGCCGATAGAAATGTCTCCCACTATGAGGCTGGAATCCTCCGGTGGCACGCGCCGAGGTCCATGAAAGAACATGGCCTCGGTTTTATGCAGAGCCACCTCGAGACCCAGCCGCCGAATCCGCTCCACGACTTGGGCAACCGCGGTCGTGGCCTTCAGGGTCGCTTCGCGGTATGTAGCTCCGCACGCCGTCACCAGCGGAGATGGGGTGGTGATACTTATATCACAGTCTGACGATTCATACTACATACAGTCTGTCAATGAAGCCATATAGACAGAGCAATCGTGCGGGGGGAAAGGAGCGGTGGGGACGGGGTATTACTCGGTACGCCCATACATTTTACTCGGTGCTATAGTATTCAGGGCTGTCTTATTTTGTAATAAGTTGGATGAGGCAGCTATTTTTTTTAAATATTTTTATTGTTTTTTCAAGATTCGTTTCGTTTGTTAATTTTTTTTTTCTTTTTTTATATACTTAGCGATCCAAGATGGCGGACACGAAATTTTCACAAAAATCGATAGGGGTATCAGGGTTTGGTTTATGTTTTCAGGGTTTTAGGGGTCGCTAGTTGCAAATATATCATCAATTGAGCGATCCTGGCGATTAGCGTAATTACAACGAAATTCTAACTCATATCCGGATCAGAACCCGAATCAAAATTCAAATCCAAATCCAAACCTTAATCGAAATCGAAACCCAAATTCAAATCCAAATTAAAAAAACTCTACGTTTGTTTGATCATAATTGGTTGAGTAGAACCGGAGATATAAACAAAAGTCGCAATAGCCGATATCCATGTGAGCGGAGCCGCGGGCATCAGCTAGTTATTTGTTTTAGCATGAGTTTATGTGCCTTGACAGAACAAAGAGACCAAAGGGGTTATATAAAATATTACAGAAAATTAAAAATAAATAAAAACTGAAGTGACAACCCTGATAAAACTGCAAAGGCGGCATTTACGCATGAACTACTGTAAAATAACTCGTTATACTGTGCTTATATTCTTTCTCCGTCACCACACGGATAAATACCTAAGAATAATAAAGAATCCTACTTTAACAATAACCTTTATACTTTAAGTCTAGTCTCCTTCATCTCCTTGTAAACAAACAACTCCCGCACTGGGATTAAACGGTTGTACACAGAGCAATATATTTACATTTTCGTCTCCACACTTTGTTTGTTATTGCCATTCTTATTGGAACTGGTGACGTCACTAATAGAGATATATGGAACCGTTATATAAAGCTCTTTATACACTGAACCTTTCGCAATGATATGTATTACTAGCTTTTGCCCACGGCTCCACCCGCGTGGATGTCGGTTATCGCAACCAAACATAGCCTATGTCCTTTCTCATGGTCTAATCTACCCCTATACCTACCAAATATCTGCAAAAGCGGTTCAGTGGTTTAGGCATGAAAGCGTAACATACAGACAGACAGACAGAGTTACTTTTGCATTTATAATATTACTAGCTTTCACCCGCAGCTGCACCTGCGTGGATATCGGTTTCGCGACCAAACATAGCTTATGTCCTTTCTCATGGTCTAATCTACCCCTATACCAAATTTCATCAAAATCGGTTCAGTAGTTTAGGCGTGAAAGCGTAACATACAGACAGACAGACAGACAGACAGACAGAGTTACTTTCGCATTTATAATATTATATATAGTATGGATATTGGATAGTATGGACTAGCTTTCACCCGCAGCTCCACCCGCGTGGATGTCGGTTTCGCGACCAAACATAGCCTATGTCCTTTCTCATGGTCTAGTCTACCCCTATACCAAATTTCTGCAAAATCGGTTCAGTGGTTTAGGCATGAAAGCGTAACATACAGACAGACAGACAGAGTTACTTTTGCATTTATAATATTACTAGCTTTTGCCCGCGGCTCCGCCCGCGTGGATGTCGGTTATCGCGACCAAACATAGCCTATGTCCTTTCTCATGGTCTAATCTGCCCCTATACCAAATTTCATCAAAATTGGTTCAGTGGTTTAGGCGTGAAAGCGTAACATACAGACAGACAGACAGACCGACAGACAGACAGACAGACAGAGTTACTTTCGCATTTATAATATTAGTATGGATATATGGATATTAGCTTTTGCCCGCGGCTCCGCCCGCGTGGATGTCGGTTATCGCGACCAAACATAGCCTATGTCCTTTCTCATGGTCTAATCTGCCCCTATACCAAATTTCATCAAAATCGGTTCAGTGGTTTAGGCGTGAAAGCGTAACATACAGACAGACAGACCGACAGACAGACAGACAAACAGTTACTTTCGCATATTAGTATGGAAGTATGGACGGAGAATCTGATGTAGAAACACACCCTAGCGTTTCTATTGAAGGAAGCTTGTGAAAGGGTAGTACTTCTAAAGTGGTAATTCCTTGACTTTGAGGCCATTGGTACGTACATTATTCTTACTAGTTCAAATCAACATTATCTTAATTTTTTTTTCAGTTGGAAGAGCAGTCCCCCTGTAAGGGAAAGGTCGTGAGTTCGAGTCTCACTTGAGCATTTCATTTTTTCCAATGTTTTTCGAACTTAAAAGTTAGCATAATAAATTCATTCAAATATTTTGGCGCAGTCAAAAAATTTGGCGCAAAAATTCAATGTTTAAAAACGGTTGAAAAATCATTCATTGTTTCCAACAGTTCGTAAGAATGTTGGTAGATGGCTGCACCGTCGCCCTAGATATTAGGCCTTTCCAAATTTTCCTTCTCTTTATAGACGGATATAAAGAGAAGGAAAATTTGGAATGATTCAAGTGTGGCTCAATAGCTCAGTTGGAAGAGCAGTCCCCCTGTAAGGGAAAGGTCGTGAGTTCGAGTCTCACTTGAGCATTTTATTTTTTTCAATGTTTTACGAACATTATCTTAGGTCTACCTTACTGTACCTAGATCTGGAAGAAATAGCATGATCAGATATTTTGTTATCCATGCAGAAGATTTGTGCTGAAAGAAGTAAAAAATTATTTAGCATCGCTTACATTGAGATCCTTAGCACGCATAGCATCTTTTGCGACATTAAGCCAGCAATTTCTTCACCAATTCTAGTCCACCCTTCTGCTAAGATCTGGCTCTCGATTCTACTAAAGCTTAACCACTGTGGTGCCACAGTCACTGCAAAAAATTACATAGTATTTTAGTCTTTATTTCTTTACTCCTAAAGTCCAAAATGATTTAAAAACAGTTTTATTACACTCTTTCAATTACTCTGCAAAAAGTAATTTAATATTGAACTTTACGGCATCGCTTTAAAGTTTATTATTTAATGTCGTTTTTGGAGTAGCTGCGGCGCCATTGTGGTTTGACTTTAGCAGAATCGAGGCCCCGGTAGAATTGACCTAAGAAAACCTATATCTTCTTCATCCTAGCATTGAACCCAGTCGCAAGCTTTTCACATCGGAGTCTGTGGTCCGATTATTTTCAGCTTAACTTTGATATTTTGCGTGAACCTATTGCCTCCGCCACCTAATAAATCTCAAAAGTGGAAATTGCCAATAAAGATTTGGGGTATAAAACGGCTAATTAATGAAGCATCCGTTTTAGGCCCGGCCTCGCAACACCTTTACAGATCATTAAAATTTAAAGCCGTCCGCTGTTTTGTACCGGAACTTTATTGTTTATTGATCAACATTTAAGTGCCGCGAGTTGTAACGACTCTGAAATTGAAAAGTAATAAATGAGTTTTAAGATTTTATGCACAATTGTTTAGAATATAACTCTTCAAGTAAATAAGTAAATATTTTACGGCATTCTACACAGTGCTATTAAGACATTTCATCGAGTTCTGGTGCTCTGAAGATCGTGCGAAGTGGAGGAGGCAGAGCCGGAAGGCGGACCCTGAGCTCCGAGGGCACCGTGGCCTCGGATGCAATCAGGTCTAGCGTCTTTATGCGAATGATAATGATGATGATCGACTTCTGGTGCTGACTGTTCTTCTTATTCTTCCTAGCCTTTCTCCCATTTCATTTGGGGGCTCTCCGTTTCAACTCGCGCCATTCCTGCCAGCTTTGCGTCCTTTCAAGGCTTGCGCCAATCGTTCTCATATCCTTAGTTACTGTGCCTGTCGTAAGGGGACGACCTCGGCCTCTTTTTCCCTCGGCATTGTTATTTAGCGCACTTTTAGTCATGTGATCGTCATCTCTACGCATCACATGGCCGAACCATGGCAGTCGGCTCTCGCACATCTTCTCTTGTATTGACACGACCTTGAATGTGCCACGGATGTATTCATTCCGAATCCTATCCATTAGTGTTACGCTCCCAGCCCACCTTTAAAGCATTCGCATTTCTGTGCAATGCATCTGGTGCTGCCTGTTCACAAGAGAAAGCCACTGGCAGTAGAGATTTACCTACTACTTCAAATTGTAACTTACACTAATATTGAGGATAAGAGAGGTTTTTTTACAGTGTAGGTATTAATGACCGAACCCGGAAAGGTTAGGGTACGTTACGTATCTAACATTAACCCTGTTTGAAATGCGCATACAAATAAACTCATATGGAGTGCTCTTGGAAAAGGGTTACCAACTTAAATAGGAATGTTGAAACATTTTCTATTAGCATAAATAAGGTGTAATAGCCTGAAAAATAGAATGTATGGTACCTACTGGTAAGTGTTATGCATTACAGAGGAACCTCGTTACAATCTATATATATAAAAATCAATTGCTGTTCGTTAGTCTCACTAAAACTCGAGAAAGGCTGAATGGATTTATTTTATCTCGGTCTTGAAATGTTCGTGGTGGTCTAGGGAAGGTTTAGAAGGTGAGAAAAATTTTAATAATTGCCGGGAACCGACGTTCAAGCGGGCGGAGCCGCGGGCAAAAGCTAGTATTTTTATTACTATGCCCAGTAGGTTAGAGCATTCCCCTGTAAGAAATTGCTTGCGGGTTCTAGTGCTGTTCTAGTTTTTTACTTTTTTCGATCTATATCTTTGGGAAAATTGCTTTTACCTTTATTAAATAACTTTATTCTAATACTGATACAGTTTATAATCTAAATTAAATTACAATGTCAAAAATAAAAAAAATACTTAAGTAGTCAAATTACGGTATCGGTCAATCTACGGTAGCCTAGTGGTATGGGTAATGGACTGCTGAGACCAGGTCTCGGGTTCGATCCCAGGTTTACCATGACACCCACCAATGACTTTTCGATGCTAGCATCTCTGCTTACCTTCGGCAAATACAGGCGTGAGTTTATGTTATGTTATGTTATGTCAAATTACATCTACTTAATCTTTTTTTATTTATTGTTATTGTAATAGTTATTTTACATTGCATTATCCATACTTCCATACTTATACTTATAATAATATAATTTATACTAATATTATAAATACGAAAGTAACTCTGTCTTTATGTTACGCATTCACGCCTAAGCCACTGAACCGACTTTGATGAAATTGGGTATAGGGGTAGAGTTAGACCATGAGAAAGGTGATAGGCTATTTTTGGTCGCGATAACCGCCATCCACGCGGGCGGAGCCGCGGGTAAAGGCTAGTTTATCGCAATATCCTTTTATACCTTTCCGATATCCTACAGGGCTCCTGTACGAACAATGCAATGTGATGTACTGACAGTACGACAGCTATTCATTCTCAGGATTGTCTTAAAACAACATTCCACCTTAAAATATGACAGTCCACAAACTAGGCGAAGAGATTATGCAGTGTGTGAGCGGGTCCTCAGACCGAGAACGACATTTATACGTAGATTCTTTACCTTTCTTGGTCCATATACCTACAATAAGTGTAATAAAATACATAAAATATACTCTCTAAGTATAAGAGAAGTTAAAAAATATATCTATCAGTGGCTAAGCAAACTCTCATATGACGAGACAGAAAATGTACTGTTCATTCCAGAGTAACGCTAATTGCAACCGATTGAAAATGTCTATTTAACACTGTATACAAACACACACACACACACACACACACACACACACACACACACACACACACACACACACACACACACACACACACACACACACACACACACACACACACACACACACACGCACGCACACACGCGCGCACACACACACACACACGTTAGTTTAAGTTATTCTTATGTTTTCAATTACCATTTGCCTTTATACTAGCAATTTAATTATACGACTCCCTTGCCCAACCAACAATTGTTAATGTCTGATAACCTAGCAGATTGATATATCGTATAGATTCTGGGGCCTAAGTTTCTGTATGCTGAAATACAGGTTCAAACCTAGTTCAGCAGCAAATGTTGCAATATGTACCTAAATACGAAAAACATTGGAAAAAATGAAATGCTCAAGTGAGACTCGAACTCACGACCTTTCGCTTACAGGGCGACTGCTCTGCCAACTGAGCTATTGAGCACCACTTGAATCATTCCAAAGTCGCCCTGTAAGCGAAAGGTCGTGAGTTCGAGTCTCACTTGAGCATTTCATTTTTTCCAATGTTTTTCGAACTTAACAGTTAGCATAATAAATGCTATAAAAAATTCATTCAAATATTTGGGCGCAGTCATCAAAATTCAATGTTTAAAAATGGTTGAAAAATCATTCATTGTATCCAACAGTTCGTAAGAATGTTGGTAGATGGCTGCACCGTCGCCCTTATAGACGGATATAAAGAGAAGGAAAATTTGGAATGATTCAAGTGGTGCTCAATAGCTCAGTTGGCAGAGCAGTCGCCCTGTAAGCGAAAGGTCGTGAGTTCGAGTCTCACTTGAGCATTTCATTTTTTCCAATGTTTTTCGAACTTAACAGTTAGCATAATAAATGCTATAAAAAATTCATTCAAATGTACCTAAATAGTTCAATAATTTAATTTAATTTAATTTATATTGTTCTTAACAACGCTATAATAGCTAACTCATAATAAATTAACAACAAGATTTGCTAAGAAAATACAAAAGTTGACAACCCTGGATAAAAGAAGGAAAACGAAATAAATAACAATCCCGGGTACAAAATATTAAAGTACGAAATTGCCTGAAGGCCTCGCGGACTAGGGACATTTCACAGGCCATTAAAATTTACTGGGGCCTGGCAAAAGAAAAATTGTTTAATGTCAACTTTGACCTTAATATTACAACAATGAAGTATATTATATACTTTATATTTTTAAGACGTAAAAGTATTTATTCAAACATACAAGGTTATAGAGACAAAATAAACAAAGAAAATAAAGATATTAATAAAATATTTACATACATAATGCGTCGTGGAATTCCTCCGCTTTTTTTTCGTGCGGAAATCCCCTCGGATACCCCCCCTGCCGGAGCCGGAAGGGGAGGTTATGTCGGACTCGAACCGACTAAAACCGCACGCCGACTGTGGGTCTTGGTGCTAGGCCGGAGGTGAGGTTGTCAAAGACATATCCCTCGCACCCCGGCTGACCCAGGGCCATCCCTTACGGTCTGGCCCTCCTCAGGAGGGGGGACAACGGTGTCCCCAACTCGCCCCCGGAATGGGGAGGCGCACTATTCAGCGCGCCGCCGCCGTGGCCTGCTTCTGCTGGGGTGACAGGCGGCTCCACCCGTCACCCCCAGGCCCGCGCTCATGGGGGACGGAGGTCAGTCAGTGCCCTCCGACGCCCGAGTTGCCTGCGCGCGCGGGCGGCGCGATCCGCGAGTCTTTCTCGCTCGCGCCGCCTCTCCCGCTCCGCCGTCTCCTTCACGACCATTACCTGCTCGCTGAAGGAGACGCCGGCCGCCCACGCGTCCGCGCAGCGGACCATTGCTGTGAGCAGGGTGGCGAGGGTGAGAACTCTCACATTCAGGGCCGACACTAGCTCCCGCCTCGGTCCGGCCCATGCCGGACACTCGGTGAGCGTGTGCAGCCCCGTGTCCTCGCTCGCGTCGCAGTGATGGCACTCGGACGTTGGCTCCTTTTCGATCCGACACAGGTATCTCCCGAAGCACCCGTGCCCGGTGATAATCTGCGTCAGTCGATACGAGAGGCTGCCATGTGGCCTCTCGAGCCATTCCCCCATGATGGGCCTTACCGCCTCTATGACGGCATGCCCTGCGCGTCGTTGCTCAAGTCGTCGCTCCCACTCCGCCACCACGATCCCGTGGAGCCGGGACCTCTCGGCCCGAATGTCTTCGGGCTCGGGATCGTATCCCCGCTCCCGCGCCTCCTTACGGAACCGATACAGTGCCGCAAGGGATCTCGCTTCCAGGATCCACGGTGGCGATCCGGCTAGGAGACTCGCCGCTTCAAAGGATATCGTGCGGTACCCCCTAATGGCCCTGCAGGCCATCGTCTGCTGCGGTGCATGCAGCAGTTGCACGAACCTGGCCTGCAGGGCGTCCGCCCACACGGGGCACCCGTACAGGGCCATGGACCGCACGACACCCGCGTAGAGTCTCCTGCAGGAGTCCTCTGGGCCCCTCAAGTTGGGCAGCAGCCGCATCAGCGCGTTAGCTGACACCAACAGTTTGGGGCGCAGACTTCGGAAGTGCTCTCCGAAGTCCCACCGACCGTCGAGTACGAGCCCCAGGTATTTCAACCGGGGCTTGATGTCGATGGGAGTACCTCCTACTGTCAAGCTGGATCCCGGGGGTGGCCTGCGCCGAGGACCATGAAAGAACAAGGCCTCGGATTTGTGCAGAGCCACCTCGAGACCCAGCCGCCGGATCCGATCCACGACTTGAGCAACAGCGGTCGTGGCCCTCTGGGTCGCCTCGCGGTGTGTAGCGCCACTCACCGTCACTAGCGTATCGTCCGCGTAGCACGTGACGGTGGCACCGAACGCGAGCTCACCGCGAAGCACCCAGTCGTATCCGATGTTCCACAGGAGCGGCCCCAGGACCGATCCCTGTGGGACACCGCACGACATCTCACGCCTACCGACGCCGGTCGCACTTGGGTAGATGACGGCCCTCTCCGTCAGGTACGCCCCGACTATGCGGCGGAGGTAGAGAGGCACATCGTGGTACACGAGCGCCTCCCTGATGCAACTCCAGGGCAAGGTGTTGAACGCGTTGGAGATGTCCAAGGACACCGCCAACATCACCTCGCCCCGGGCAACCGCATCCTCCGCCAGAGTCCCCACGCGCATGATGGCATCCACAGTGGAACGCCACCGGCGGAAGCCGTACTGCGTGTCCGCTAGGTCCGGCCCCACTCTAGAGAGGTGCTCGACGAGGCGCTTGGCAATCACTCTTTCGAAGAGCTTGCCCACCTCGTCGAGCAACACTATGGGCCGGTACCCGGACGGCTCGTCCGCCGGGCGTCCGTCCTTGCGGATGAGGACCAGTTTCCCCGTCTTCCACATCTTCGGAAACTGGCCCCGCTCCAAGCATGCGCTGAGGAACCCTCGCAGTCGGGGTTCGAGACCGTCTTCTCCTAGAGCTAGGACCCACGCACGGCCTGGAATGCCGTCGGGTCCCGGGGCGGTGTTCTTCTTGGCTCTAAGCCGTCGCACCGCCAGCTCTAGTTCTACCCAAGTGACCTCGGGCACGTCGTCGTCAATAACCACGCCGGGCGCATCAGGCGACCGAGGTGGCGGAGTCATCTGCGGCGGAACGTGTTCCGCCCGCGCCGGGAACAGGGATGCCACCACTCCTCCAAGCAGAGCCGGCTCGAGAACCTGGGTCAGGGGAGGGGCCCGGGGGCGCAGCTTTCCTCTTACCAAGCGGTAAGGCCGCCCCCATGGGTCCCGCTCCAGTGTCTCCAGCAGCTCCCTATAGGAAGCTGCCTTGGACCGCTTGATCTCCGCTCGGAGGGCATTCCTGGCTTCCCTGTATCCCTCTTGCAACTCCGCCACTAGGGGATCTGTGTCTGCGGGGCGGCTACGCCTCCTACGGAGCCTGGCCCACCGGCGGTGCGCGATCACGCAGGCTTGACGCAGCCTCGCGATCTCCGCAGTCCACCAGTAGACCCGGCGCCTCGGACTATAGGCTGGAGCCCTAGACATACCCGCATCGCAGACAACAGTCATGGCCTCCCGGAACCACGCCGCCTCGTCATCGATGTCGTCAGGCCTGTCCGGCACCATGGCCCAGGCCTGCACGGAGGCGGCTTCCAGGAGAGCATCCCTATTCAGTCCCCTAAGCACCCAGCGCGGCTCGCGTGGGGCCGGTGTGACCGGCGCATCACTCTCGGGGGGGGAGACATCAAACCGAACGTATCGGTGATCCGACAGTGTCTCCACCTCCACGACAACACGCCAGTCCCGCACACGTTGCGACAGCGAAGCGCTCGCGAATGAGAGATCAACGATCGAACTCGCCCCGCGCTCCGCCACCCAGAACGTGGCTTCGGCCCCGCGATTCTGGAGAACCAGACCGAGAGTAGCGGCCCAGCTCTCCAGAGCCCTACCTCGCGGGTTTGTGTGCCGGGACCCCCAAGCCTCAGACCAGGCATTGAAGTCCCCAAGCACAAGAACCGGGCGAGGGTGACAGGCATTGACGACGTCGGTCAGCCGCTCCAGCGACCGCCGATACTGCCCTATGCGTCGGTGTGATGCCGGCGTGAAGTAGACGGCCACGACCGCAATCTCCCCCACACGCGCCGCTACGATGCCATGCTCCCTTGCGATCACCACAAAGGGAGGGGCACCCGCAGCGGCGTTACGCACCAGTGCCGCCGATCCATCCAGGTCGACCACCCAGGCAGGCCCGGGGGGCCGGTGGGTGTACGGATCGGCGACAGCGGCGACGTGTATGGACCACTGTGCCATGCTCTGGAGCAGAAGAGCCTGAGCATCGACTCCGTGGCCCACGTTCGCCTGCAGGATGCGGAGTTGGGGATCCATTATGGAACCATCTCCGCATCCCGCTGCGAACTATCGGCGGAACGCCCGCCTCGTGGCTTCGGCTCCCCTCCGGTGCAGGCCTTGCTGCCAACCCAATGGTCGGCCGGTTTGCCCCCCGCTGCACACCTAAAACAGTGCAGCGGAGCCTCGCAACCACCGGCCCTGTGACCGGGCTGGCCACAGCGGAAGCAGCGGTCGCCGACCGTCACCTCCGCCGTGCACTGCACCCCCACGTGCCCGACCGACAGGCACCTAAAGCACCTGGCCGGTCGAGCCTGCAGGAGCTGTGCCCGCACCCCAACAACGCCGTCCACCACGAGGACCCGCCGATCAGCAGCCTTTTGAGCTGCCGCGATGGGGCAGCCGACAACTGCCGCCCCCTGTCCGCGACGGCCGTAGCGTATTGCTCCGACCTTAACCGCCTCCAGGGGGCAGCCCCCGGCCTCCGCCACGGTGGCCCGAATTTCTTCGGCCGTGATGGAGTCGTCCAAGCCCGAAATGCGCAGTTCTGCGCACTTGATGGGCCTGGACACCCGGACGTCGGCTGCGTCCAGCGTCTCCCTTAGCTGAGCCGCTATGGCATCAGCCTGGGGACCGCTGGAAGCGCCAGGGACCTGGATGAGGCGGGCCCCCGTCCGAGTCTCCGTGACTCGGAGGGGCTTCGCCAGCTTAAGAGACCTCATATCTATGAGGCCTCTGGCCCGCCTCACCAGGTCGGGGTATTGCACGCCCCTCTCCGCGGCCTCCGGCGTCATCGTCAAGACGACAGCCGTGGTGCGGGGGACGCGCAGCCTTCCCGGCGCTCCCTTCGCGGCAGCCTCGGCCTTCTTGGCCTTTTTGGCTGCTTTTCGCTTGGCGTTCCGCCTTTTGCGTGATTCGCCGGCTACCTCCCAACCACCTGCCGGGGAGGAGCTCGTGGAGGCAGCTGGAGCCGGAGCTGTAGCCGAAGCCGAGGCCGGTGCCGGGGCTGGGGTTGGGGCTGGGGCAGAGGACGTCTTCCCCTTGCCCTTCCCCTTTCCCTTGCCCCTTCCCCTTTCCCTTGCCGTGCAAGGTAATAACCAGCCTTCTGGTCACGTGTAGCGTTGATCAGCCGCTTTGCTAGATCTTTGTAAAGAAAACGATCTTTATATTTTAGAAGTGAGACTGACATTCTTGGGCCGTACAGTTAATGAATTTAAATCAGTATGAAAAAAAATGTTCAAAAAGATGTAATCTTAATGCATCGAATGGTTTATTGCTACCGCCAAACATATTTACAAAATATGCAACCGTCGGCGTTACTGCATGACTGAGACGACGAGTTATCCCTTGGATTTTAGCATGAGCTTTTAGCTTTTCGTGAGCATGTACCTAAGTACAATATGTGGAGGAGTGAAGCAAACTAGGTGAAGCAATATCCTCCGCATCATTCCAGTGCTGAGATGCGATATTGGTGAGATCGACTGTGAGTCTCTCAGACCTAAGAAGCTAGACCGTAAGGTAGCAGCAGGGTAAGATCGCCAGGACTAATAACGGCAATATACAATACTATGATGCCTGATAATAGCCGAGCTAGTGAACAAGATCAACAGAATGCTTAAATTCAGCCCTCCATCTTCCTCCTTCCTTCACGAGCTTCCTCTGCTGTTATTAAAACTTCAATGCAATCCTGCCGGTATCGAGTGCTTCTACCCTGCCCTTTTTTTTTTTTAACCGTGGGGGAAAATCCTTCATGGATGTTATGCCGGACTCCTACCGACTAAAAACCCCCACGGTAACGCCCAGAAGCCTATGGATGGGAGCCCCGGGTAAGCCCTCGGAAGGATGTCCCAGGACTCCCATCAGACCTACGGCTACAATTGCGGCCTCGTCTTAGGGGTGGTTCGGGTGCTATCCCGCGTCTTTGGGGGGGTTTTCGGGTGTTATCCCGCTTCTTATGGGGGGGGGGGCGTGCGTGAATCCCTCACGTCACGCTGCCGTTATGGGCCTGCTTCTGTAAAGACGGTGAGCAGCCAACTCACCGTCCTCAGGCCCCCGGTCATGGAGGCCGATGGTCTTCGGCAAAGACACGTCGGCGGCGCCCAAGCCGCCGACTGCGGAACTCGGGTGGGAGAGTTTTCTCCCGCTCTCGCCCCGCCGCCTCTTTCACGAGCATGACCTGCTCACAGAAAGAGGCGGTGCAGTCCCACTTACTCCCGCTGGAGACCATGGCTCGCACCATGGTCTCGAGCGAGAGGGTGCCCACGCTCAGACCCACCACGAGGACCTGGTGCTGTGCGCCCACGCCGTGCACTCCACCAGCGTGTGGAGCGCTGTGTCATCGCTGCGGTCCTCGTAGTGCTGACACTCGGCCGTGGTTTCCCGGTGTCTTCGCCACAGATACCTACCAAAGCTACCATGCCCGGTAAGTATGTGTGACAACCGGCAGGAGAGAGCACCGTGTCTCCTCTCCAGCCACTCATCCATGACCGGTCTGACGGCCGCAATTGTGGCGAATCCCCCCTTTGGTTGCTCAAGTCGCACCTTCCATGTCTCCACGGTTTCCTGGTAGAGCTGGGACCGCTGGGCCTCGATTTCTCGAGACGCAGGCCATTGGCCCCGCTCCAGCGCCTCCTTGCGCCATATAAATAGAGACGCAAGGGCTCTCGCTTCCAGGTCCCATGGAGGGGTCCCGGCTAGGAGGCATGCCGCCTCACCTGAGATCGTGCGGTATCCCCTTATCACCCTGACGGCCATCGCCCTCTGTGGGCTCAGCAAACTAGGCACATTACTGGCCGTCAGGTTCTCTGCCCATATTTATGTATAATCAATCAGCCTATTGCAGTCCATTGCTGAACATAGTCCTCTCTCAATGTGTGCCACAATACTCAATCGTACGCCTCGCAAAAGGAGTATTTATTAAAAGTAATGTCAAATCTTTATGACACAGGTATACTTTTTAACATGTACTTCAAAATGACATTTTGACAGCGCCTACCATATGATTATAAATAATTCCACACCCTTGATATGATTTTGAAACTTATTTTACAAATAATTTCGTACTGGGAACAGTTTAAGATCAAATTATAATTGAAATTAACGCAAAAGTGACTATCGAGTGTAACCACAACACCATAATTATTTATTTCTAATACTATTTATCAATCGAATTTAGACTCAAACTTCTTTGTATGAGAGTACAATTCCGCCTGATCAGAAAGTATGGACAACTAGCAGATTAGTTGGCCGGAAAATAAGCCCTACTCGTACGGATATTAGGTCTACTTTTACTCGCTCCTCCTAAAGTGCACTACAGATAATAATCATGAATGTTCTCCGGTCCATGTTTGGTGTGTGCAGCAGTTCTGCCGAAAAGGGGGAAGTACATGACACCATCAGAAAAGTATTCGGTAGTGAAATGGTGATGAAAGACAACACAGATCGGTATACCCAGTGAGTAATGAACACATTAATATAAACATCATACGTTATACATACATATACTCACGGCTGTAAATCCCCGAAGGGGTAGGCAGAGGTGTATTAACACCTATGTTTCGCCAACTATGATTTTCGGTCCCACGTAATAGGGGGCGAGCCTATTGCCATCTAGCGGATGTTTACTGTCGGATAGAGAACAGCCCCTATCCCTTAGTCGCCTTTTACGACACCCACAGGAGGAGATGTGGTGATTCTATGCTACTCCACCGGTAACCAACAGTGTAATATAAAAAAATCATATAAAATATCGTTAGTTCAAATATATCTACTTTGGTTCACCCAATTAGATCACCAAGACCTTCAGGTTCATGTCAACCAACCTTCAAGTCTATGCCCCTGATATACAACAGACGAGACCCTAGCGTAGGTTTTTCTATCAAGGTTGGTAGATTAGACGGCAGCCGCTCCTGGAAAAGGTGATATACCAATCCAGCACTATTAATAAGTAGACCCCGGAACCCACACTAAAAAAATTTGACGTACCCGGGAAATCGCCATGTGGAATGTTCATCAAATTTACATTTTTTAAATATTAACTGTTTAACCTTTTTACAGAAGGAGTAAATACGTAAGTCATATCACTGAGAACCTGTCCAAGATGTTGGACTCAAAGGTTATGAACCAAAAAACCAAATCATCAAAGAAACATATTCCTGTGACTGAGGTATGTATTACAATAAGTAAAGTTAGGGTGGGTGACCACTCTTAACAATGAAACTCCTGAATGCCCCGGAGAGCACGTTAGTTAGAGCTGAGAGTCCTGATAAGCCTAATAACCACAAAACTTCGATAACACCAGTAGGAGCTGCCAGTCACTTCACAGAAAATATCGAAATACGACCGTTTCGCAATTAAACTGCAATCACCTCAACTAAGTTGGGCGAAGTTGAGACGACGTTAAGACCAGAAATTTCTCAAACAAATCCAGAAACGTGTAATTTGTATTCACAGGCAGTAACAGAAACATCAGATGAGCGACCTGGCAGAATTGGACCAAAAATCGTAGTTTTTGATGCGTCTACTGGTAAGATATACACACGATGTTTGTATGTATAATATTTACCTATATATTTCCAAAAAAAAACGAGACCACGTTTTTTTAATTAACCTGGAACCCACCAAACACCCTAGGTGGGTACAAAAAGTTCTCGCGGAACATAGTCCACTAGATGTTCCACTACGGGTCCCTCTTATTCTCGTTTCTTCTCAGGAACGGGCCGTCTGGTTCTAGTAGGAGATGAGAGAGTGAGTGTCCAAGGCCTCTCAAGCTTTGCTACCATCAGAGGCACGGCGTGTGTGTATGCTGGCAAATGGATGTACGAAGTTCAGCTTGGCACTAAGGGAATCATGCAAGTACGTAGATTATAGACCATTTTATTCGATATGAAACTTTTACCCAGATAG
Organism: Eilema sororculum; assembly: GCA_914829495.1. Classification (NCBI taxonomy): domain Eukaryota; kingdom Metazoa; phylum Arthropoda; class Insecta; order Lepidoptera; family Erebidae; genus Eilema; species Eilema sororculum. The sequence continues at coordinate 12,824,847 of OU618555.1, forward strand.
GCAAGACAACGGCTAGTCTTATGTTCGATGGGGACACCGTGCTTCTCACACCCCAGGGGGCTATCTTAAAGGCGTAGATGTCCTAATGTCACCCAGGTAGGAGGGATATGCTCTAGGCAATCTTACACCCCGGCATCGGAAGACTTGAGACGGCGGACGGTTTTAGTCAGTTCGAGTCCGTCATAACCACCCTTGATGTTCGAAGCAGGTAGTATCCGAGGGGATTTCTTCACGAAAAAAGGCCACCTCTCTATAAAAAAAAAACAATGTATTTTTGGATGATGAACGGAGTATCAGGAGCAATGGTGCACATTAAGAGAAACCTATGTCCAGCAGTGAACTGCGATAGGCTAATTTGAATGATGTTCTTATGCCTGCACTGCAATTCACTAAGCGAGCACAACGATGCAAGTCGCAACGTTGTGCTCGATAGAGATTGCCATTGGTTGGATTGTATCACGTCACTGGAGATCGACCAATGACAATCTCTATCGAGCACAACGTTGCGACTCGCATCGTTGTGCTTGCTTAGTGAATTGCACAGCTGTTCTAAATTGCCCACATTTCTTTCTTGGAAGTAGATTGATTATATTTCTAACTCCTCCAAATCACTTCTGATTAATTTCGTTGCGTGTTCTAAGACAGCGTAACTCTCCCGGGAACTTCTTGAGAGCCATTACTCGGTGTATCCGTGAGGCACTGCTATTAATCCTAGTGTACAGGAGTACTTAGCCACTTAAAAATACTCCAGGGGCCTAATCTTACTTTTCTTTCATATCCTTGTCACCACGGTAATGCCCCTAGGAAGAGTATTTTTCATTGGCTGCATGATATTCCATTTGCTTCTACCAGGTTGGCTGGTGTACTGCCTCCTGCGTGTTTTCGATGGACACTGGAGTAGGGGACACAGCTCACTCCTACGGGTATGATGGTGGCAGGATTAGGAAATGGAACGTTGCTACATCTCCGTATGGCCAGGCTTGGTTACCTGGTGACGTCATCGGCACCTGTATCGACCTGGATAAGGGAACACTGGAATTTTATAGGTATGATCGTAGTAATCTGTAACTTCTTCTATAGAAATTCGGATTGTTTTGTTCAAGACACGTGGTACATTTTAAATGGAGCTTCTGAGTTATCCATAGTTGGATGCATTACAAGGATCTATTTCTATATTTCTGTGTACTAGTTTCGAACTAAGAAGAAACCATCCTTGATTGCAATTCGTTACAATCGGTTACGAAACACTGGTTACCATTGCGCTTACATCACAGCTTGACTAGTTTGCGGGCGTCGAAAGCTCGAGAGGTGTGCGGGAAACATTTTTTGTGCGCCTCCTCTTTATTACTTTTATAAGGCTTCCTAATAGTAGAATTCCATTATAACGACCGCACTATAGTATGTCTTTTTGTCGATAACTGTAGTCTCATGCATCACATACATAACATCCGTTGCTTGTTAAACTTCGATACGGATTAAGCGGACTATTGATAACCCGCAATGAATTACACGTATCTGCTGCGTGCGTCTGCAGTTGTCGTATGTGGTCACCTTCGGAATCATACCTTAAGTTGAAAGCTGTTGAAAGCATATAACATAACATAAACTCACGCCCGTATTCCCCGAAGGCGTAGGCAGAGGTGCTAGCACCCACATTTCGCCAGTTTGTTTAGGTCCTAATTTAATAGGTGGCGAGCCTATTGCCATTAACCGGGCAGAAACCTGCGATAAATACACACATAACTTCGAAAAGCATCGAAAAGTGATTGGTGTGTGCCATGGTAAACCTGGGATCGAACCCGAGACCTCGTCCCAGCAGTCCATTACCCATACCACTAGGCTACCGCAGATTTAAGCTGTTGAAAGAAAGTTCATAAATAACCTTCAATGTTTTTTCCTGCCGCTAGGAATGGCATGACCCTGGGCGTAGCATTTGACAACGTGACCCATGGATCTGGTCTCGCCTACTTCCCAGCTGTATCGTTGGCGATGCAAGAACACCTATATGCCAACTTTGGACACGTCCCTTTTGTGTAAGTTTATCTACTATGTTAGAATGCGATTATTGAATATCATTTATTTAAGTCTTAGTTATGACACCCAGTAAGGTCTCTGAGGCTCTAGACTCAAGTAAAACAAATCACGAAAAGAAATTATGAACTAAATAGTAAAAGTGGACTCTGATATGCAAGATCCAGATTTAGGATGCAACCGAAATTGGCGCTTGAATGAAAAAAATAGAGCATGAAATTTTTCAAGAGTAGTTAAAACCAAAGCTATACGTTTTAATGTTTTATACGCACAAAGAGTTTTTTTAAATAAATAAATAAATATTTTCCAACATTCTACACAACGCTATCTAGACCCATGGTAAGCATAGCTTAACTAGCTTGTGTTATGGAATCTAGAATGCGGATAAACATACTTAAACACATTTTTTTTTTGTAAATACATACATATTATACATAGAAACACCCAGACCAATGCAAATAGCCATATTCATGCATACAAATATTTGCACTGAGCGGGAATCGAATCCGCGCCCTCTCCGTGGCAGTCGCGTTCACTACCACCACGCCACGGAGGCTGTCACTTTGTGAAAATATCTAACTGGGCGTGGATTCTACTAAAGCCAAACCACAGTCGGACCACAGTGACTGTAAAAACGGTATTCAATAAAAACTTTAAAGCGATGCAGTTAATATTTAAAATTAAATTACTTTTTGCAAAGTGAATGAAAAAGTGTAATGAAACCTTTTTCATTTCATTTAGGACTTTAGGAGTATTGAAATAAAGTCTAAAATATAATGTCATTTTTTGTAGTGACTGTGAAGCCACAGTGGTTTAGCTTTAGTAGAATCGAGGGCCTGATGAACAATACGTCTGTTGAATGATAGAGAGAATACTCTACAAAACTGAAATAAACAATATATTAACTACTGCTATAAACCTAATCATTCTTTCTTTGGACAACAATATATGTCAATGCTCATCAATACATAAATAACAAAATACCCAAAGGAATACAGTATAAAATTGCTTCCAAAGAAAAAAACTTATCGAAATATTTTTCCGTACTGTGTGAGTAAAAGTCTACCCTCTCGTGGGAGGTAATTTATGCCTTGGAGTTAGAACCCTAGGGATCTGGACGCTACAAAGTATATGAAGGCAATTTAAAAAGAAGGGAAATTTATTTTTCCATAATAAATATGGCAGGAGAGTTAGATGTAGTTTATAATAGCGGTAGATCTCGAATATTAACGCAAGGAGTGTGAGACTTTTGGTATATTATCAGTATGGTGGAGACTAACTGTAATGACACCTATAAATATAGGTACTAAGTGTTGCCTGCAGCTCTGCCCGCGTAAAATACTGATTCCGTACTGGTATTCCATTACCTATTCCCGGGGTAAAATATAGACTAGATGTTACACAATCTATCCTTGTATGAAATTACCAAAATGCTTCAACTGTATAGAGTTACATCTATGCTCGTAGTGCCTTCCAAACGTAGGTTTTTGTGTTTCATTATGCTTATTACGCTTAAAGCTCATTACGCTTAAAGAGTCGGACCATAAATTATGGTGGGACGTGTAAATAGTCCTACCAACTGGTGTGTTTGCACACAGAGCGTATAAGAACCTGTGACCTGAAGTTTGGTTGTAATAGAAAGAAAATACACATGTGACCGCTTCTATGAATGAAAACGCAAGAGAACCGGCACTGACCTGAGTTCCACCTCGTGAGGATTCAGCTGTAGACAGGCGTGGTTCCTGGCACGTGCTGGTGGGTAGGTATGTTTGGACCGGCCGGTGATTTTCTTGAGTTTGTCGTTTTCTTCCGATACACTTCACTTATACTGACTTGAGAATGTGGCCAAAGGAACTTATAGAATTACACAGAAAAGGAAACGAGGAGTTGAATTACTCAACTTCCGTTTGGTGCGGCGGCGGGGTGAGAGAGGCACCGTTCGGTGCAGCGGCGAGTCATTGACTAATCAAAAATGCGAGCGGGTAGATGATCCGCCGTGGTGCTTGAGAGTCTCGCTCGTAGAAACTTCATTCTCAAAATATAGTTCGAAAAATCTGTGCGCAGCGCCATCTATTGGCCTTCTTCAACACTAAGTGGTCAACAAATGAGCGCCAATACTCAAACATTATTTCGTTCACAGAAGCGGTTTTTTAAATTACAAAAATTGAAATACAATTAAATTATGTGGGAAATAATTAAGAAAGCACATAAGCGCTCCACCATGCACCCGGCTTTGGAACGTCGCAAGACGTTACGAAACAAACAAGCGAACACTGGCTGATTAGAGCCCATAGTGAATTTGTATAACATAATAATACACATAGCTAAAATAACAACTTAGACTAACAATATTCTATCTAAAGTATGTTTAAAGTTTGAGTTAAAATTAAAGTTTAAGATTCTATTTAGCGTTGTAAGTTATTGCGTTGGGATAGGATACAATTTGGTTACAGCGCGTTTGTAAGTACCAGTACGCGTTTTATATATTATGATAGACATGAGGAGTCCAGGTACAGTATGACAATTGACAACGTGAAAATGCTGAATTATTAGATCAACAACGTGATCGCGTTTAGGGAGAAGGACAGGATGTAATCCTGATACAGAATGAGGTTCGATCTTAAATTTAAATCGTGCGAATTTCAAAACGTATGTAATGATGCGTAGTAGTTTCTGCCAAGAAGAAACACGTTGTGCTAATGTACATAACAATGGCGACTCTGTGCGTTTTGTTGTCACACTTAACACATTTGCCTTATGCTCAGGTAAGTCAGAACAGTTGGCGGGAGAGAATGACTTAATAGGCCATTCATCAGGGGGGCCGCGGATCCATGCTGGACCGTTCCACCACAAATCATAAGTCAAAAGTTGCGAGGGGAGCATGCCGCGTGATAGACAATCACTCGGGTTAATGTCTCCGGCGACGTGATAAAAATGTTTAGCGTTCAAGTTTTCTTGACACTGAGCGACCCGGTTGCTAACAAAAATCGACCACCGATGTGGTGACGAGTGAACCCATGATAAGGCAATCGTGGAATCAGAAAAGGCGTAAATGTCAGTAACGGGAATGCGTAATGCATACGAATCACGTACAGTTCTTATTAACTTTGACATAAGCAAAATAGCACATAACTCTAATCGAGCAAGCGTAGTAATCTTTGTCGGAGTGACCTTTGATTTTGCACACAACATGCGAGTTTGAATGCTAGATGGGTAGGTACAATGTGCATAAATAACACATCCCATGCCATTCAGGCTGGCATCACAAAATGCGACAAGACGTAATTCGCAATCAACTTCGACACCTATATATCGCGGAATTTTTAATGTGTCAAGCAATTTTAATTCTTGAACGAGAGCGGAAAGGCGTGAGCGAATATGCTCTGGAGCAGGGACATCCCAATCACTCTTACTAAGCCAAAGTTCCTTAATTAACAACTTGGCGTAGAGTATCACAGGTGCCACCAACCCGAGCACGTCAAATAGTCGCGCAACTATAGAGAGTATATTTCTCTTAGTGCACTTCTCATCTACCAAGGTGGATGTGAAATAAAAATTATCTCCACACGGCTCCCACGAGAGACCTAAAACCTTTGCGACATGACTGCCAACATCAAACTCAAGCGATTTACGGTGAGTATTTATGTCAGCGTTCATTGCGATAGGAAATAGCCTAAAATTTAATAATAATAAAAACAGGTCTGCCTGTAAATTGGGACCAATATGTAAAATATCATTGAGCGAAAGACCAGTGTGGGTTTTAGCGCTCGCGTCTAACACAATACGTGATATCGGTTTGTCATGTCGAACTACTGCGTGATGTGGTATGTAATAACCATCCATAGACAACTTAGAGTCATCAACGAGACTAAGATAACCGTTATCTAAATAATCCTGAATAACCTTATTGTAATTTTCACGTACGGTTGGTGATTGACGAAGTTTACGCTCGAGCGACAAAAACCGGCGGTGAGCGACGCCGCGCGAGTTCCCTAGTTCAGAGGGATCCTTGCAGAACGGCAGCGCAACAGTATAACGACCTACGTCATCGCGAGTCACAGTAGATGTGAAAATATTCTCACACTCGGTTTCTTCTGGAGACAATAGGCGCTTCACAGGAACTTCCTCAAGTTCCCAAAATTTTTGCACTAAATCAGTTAGTGCTAGCGCAGAAAAGGATGCGGTTGTAGGCACAACATCTTTACATGGGTAATCACCCATAAGTACATACCCAAACGCGGTTGACAGTACACAAGGGGCACTGGGGCCACACTCGACTCTATTTCCTAAGTAGATATACGGGAAGAGCTGTGCACCTAATACTATATCAATGTTTCCTGGAATGTTCCAGCTTAAGTCAGCAAGCGGTAAATCGCGAAGATTTAACTAGCGATCACACTTAATTAATTGCGAGGGCAATTGATCCGTAAGGCTATTCATAACTAACGCATGTATAGTATACTTATGATCTGCATAAATACGAGATTCAATGTCCAAATACACATAGCCTATTATCGGGTGCGAAGTGGAACCAACACCTTTGACAACAGAATTACTCATTGGTATTATTGGTAAATTCAATAAACGACAACAGGACAATGTGATTAAGTTATTCTGTGAGCCATTATCAATTAGACATCTGACTACAGATTTATTTCCAGTGCTACCTTTAGGGCGAGCATACACCTGAGCGGTTGCCAAGAGAATATCACCCTTATGGCTAGAGGCATACGAATGCACAGTGCTTGAAGCGAGCGGTGACTCAGGAGTGGGACTAACATGGTCGCACTGGGGCGGCGGGGATGCGGCAACAGTCGTCGCATGCGAGTGCGAATTATTAACATTATTATAAAAATGCAATAATTTATGATGTTTTTTCTGACAGAAACAAACTGACGTACTTTTACATTGCGGGAGATTATGTAATGTGCTTAGACAATTCACGCAACCACGCTTAGATTTAATAAACTCATATCTAGCCTTTGCATTTTGCATATTTTTAAACTGAGCGCAGTTATACAGGTGTCGGTGGTCGCTGCCGCCACACAAACAACAGGACGCGTCAACTGCGGCGGGCGCATTCGACTTATTATTAATCGGCTCACTGACAACAAACGACTTAGAATTACGCTGTACACGCCTATCATTAGACTGTGGCGTCCCAGCAGTGGACGACTTCGCATATGACGAAGACCGCGGGTTTGAACGTTCAATCATCTTAGCATAATCTTGTACAAAGTCGATCAGCTGTTGCGTCGTAGGTATATCGACACCTCGAACAGAAAGTTCGAAGGCTTGGATGGTTAGAGTGTCCATTTTCCTCAAGGCACATTGTAGAAACATGAAGTCCGTTAAATCATTTATACCTAACTCTTTAAGCGCGGCGATAGAGGAGGAATATATACCTATAAATGAATCAAGTGAGTTCACACTAGGTGAACAATTCTTTAAGTCTAATATATTATTAAGATAATATGAACCTAATGAACGTTTATCTTGGTATTTCTTGACCAAGGCGTCCCAAACTATACTGTAGGTCTCACTTGACGGAACAATACCGGCAGTGAACTTTAATGCGTTATTGGTTAGTTTTGAGAATAGGTATTGCACACGTTGCGAATCAGACAATTGTTTGTTTGAATGAATATTGGCCTTAAAGGACTGATAAAATGTATTCCAGTTTTCAGGGCGTCCGTCAAAACTCGGAACAACAAGCATTTCCAATCCCACTACAGACGCGTTCGAATTACTCGACCCGTGTGAGGCGACCTCCTTGACCTTGGGCGTAGATAATTTATTTCTAATGCGTTTTATTCTCGAATACAATTCATCAAATGAGTCAAGGCAAGAATAGTCGGATTCCACAGGGGATTCTAATGATAAATTTAAGCTATTTATTTGATCTACAATCGACTCGAACTTATCGCGAACATCATCGATGTTCTCGGTCTCGGCCAGAAATTCCTCATTAGCTCGCGTCGTTATGTCAAAACAAACAATGGATTTCGACGATTTATACCAACGGGTAATGCGTGCAAACAATAATTCCTTCTTTTGATTCAACAGAATAAGCTTCGTTTCGAGATCTGACGTCATGTTTGCAAATTAACGATAGGTAGGACCTACCTATTGAAATATAACAAGAAGATTATCTAACACAAACAGTTTAGATATACTTTTTATTGAAAATTGTACTACGGCTTATTATATAATAGCGCAAGTAGCACGGCGGCGGGAATGTAACTGGCTACGTACCTACAAAGTTACGCGTATGTGAATAGAATGATGAGTATTTACCAATTAATACGTAAATCACCAACTATTATAAATATCTACCAATTATTACGTAGATTTAGCGTTTTAAATACAGAATTTACCAAATAATTTACGTAAATCTGTTAGCGAATGAAAGTAATGAAACTAAGATGGCGGAAAGAATTCACCATAATTACGTGAATCTTTTAATTAAATGAATAGGAAAGAAATATTATTCACCAATAATTACGTGAATATGTTATTTACTGGCCTATCCGACTCGTAAGGACCATAAATTGTGGTAGGACGTGTAAATAGTCCTACCAACTGGTGTGTTTGCACACAGAGCGTATAAGAACCTGTGACCTGAAGTTTGGTTGTAATAGAAAGAAAATACACATGTGACCGCTTCTATTCTATTTTATTATTATTCTATTCTACTGACCTGAGTTCCACCTCGTGAGGATTCAGCTGTAGACAGGCGTGGTTCCTGGCACGTGCTGGTGGGTAGGTATGTTTGGACCGGCCGGTGATTTTCTTGAGTTTGTCGTTTTCTTCCGATACACTTCACTTATACTGACTTGAGAATGTGGCCAAAGGAACTTATAGAATTACACAGAAAAGGAAACGAGGAGTTGAATTACTCAACTTCCGTTTGGTGCGGCGGCGGGGTGAGAGAGGCACCGTTCGGTGCAGCGGCGAGTCATTGACTAATCAAAAATGCGAGCGGGTAGATGATCCGCCGTGGTGCTTGAGAGTCTCGCTCGTAGAAACTTCATTCTCAAAATATAGTTCGAAAAATCTGTGCGCAGCGCCATCTATTGGCCTTCTTCAACACTAAGTGGTCAACAAATGAGCGCCAATACTCAAACATTATTTCGTTCACAGAAGCGGTTTTTTAAATTACAAAAATTGAAATACAATTAAATTGTGTGGGAAATAATTAAGAAAGTACATAAGCGCTCCACCACATTACAAGATAGATTTATATATAAGTTATACTCGTAAGAACCTGGCTTAACAGTTTTTATTTTAAGAATTGACCATTGCCCACGACTTATAAATTAATCAGTAGATGTACTATAAACATCCGCAGTTGCAGATCAAAGTTTCGGGCAATCGATTTCACGAAACACATTGATTCTAAATTCGAATCCGAAGACGGTACGTGATGTTGCCGAACCAAAATGACTTCATGATACCTACATAGCTGAATGCTATAGTTTTCGTACGTGTTTCCTATGGGCCCGTAGTTTCGGATGTTTCATAGTAGGTCCTGATAAAATAAAGGGTTGGTGGATTACTGATGTATTTCGTGGCTACAGGTTCCCTGTAGAAGGCTTCATGCCACTGCAGGCGGCCCCGAGCCGCGAGTGCGCCCGTGCAACTCTGCTGTTCAAGTCCCTCGAAGCCTTACTGGATGAGTTGACCAGACCCTCAGAGATGAAGACTACGTTAACCACGAAGGCTAGTAAGGTACAATAAAATGCGACTTATTTTAGCATACCTATATTAAATGTTCTTGTTAGTCAACTAATATTTTTAAGAGTACCATCGTGGATCTTCAGCTTCAGAATGCCAATATATAAATGACGACGCGACAATCCCACGGAGTGGTCGATCATCTGCATCACTAGCTGACGTGGAGTTTCAGATCTAATTCCAGGATTACTGCCTATGTGTTGTTCCGGACGATCCATTTATACCTGTACAAAACAGACATGTCAGATATCTTCGTAAACTTGAGTATTAATCAAACTAACTATTTATAGACCGACTTTAACTACATACTGTACCGCACCTTAGGTATGTGCGCGGCGAAACAGGGGGGGGGGCATCTCGACCAATGGAACGGGCAGATTTAGTCAGTCCGCCTCCAATGCTCACGGCGGCGGTATGTCGCTCACTTTCAACTCTCGCTCTTGCTTTACCTCGTCCTTCGCCACGTCGCGCGTTCCTAGAGCGTGGTACAGGGGTCGTCGTCATACTGTAGTATTATAGGTTTCAATTTGTGTCATAAAATGTATTTACTTATCTACTAACTGATAGGCAAAATCAGATACATCGAAAGGGGCTGAAGAAGAAGTGGCACTGCGGATCCACAGCACTGACTCTGTGTACAGTCCGCGTGGCTCACCGCATGCCGTCGTCGATGCGTTGAACGCGAACGAAAACAAAAAGATGTCCAAAAAGGTAATTTTCATCACCATTGTCTTAGCGTTGTTCTTGGCTGCATCCGTGACCTTTACCTCGGAATACGTATGTTTTCCTTCTGGCTATAAGGCTTCTATAGTATCCTATTGCCGTCTGAAGGTGTTGCCGCCTTGCAGGTGAGATTAGCTTTTCCAGAATTTTGATGGACCCCCTAAAACACATCTCACTTGACCTTGTCAAAATTATTCGAAATAGGCACAAGATTTCATTCTCATATATTTACCTATCAACCCTCTCCTCAGTTATCCTTTCTTTACCATTTTTTCTTTCGCGAATTTCATTAATCTGATTAAACTTGAGTTTTATGTTATATCTTTTCATTTATTTTGGTTTCTATTTTTATGAGGTATAAACAAAATATCACAAAAAGGGGCCATACTTTCAGGCGTTCCTCATGTCTCTATCTCGGCTAGTGATGGTGGAGTTGGGAGCAGTTCTCAGACTATCGTATGTGGTGGTGGCAGAACTCCTACCACGTATGCGTGGTCAGCTCGGACTAAAGTCCAGGAGCTTGCACCCTGATCAACGTGCAGTGGAGTTCTACACGAGGTCCAAGGAGGAGAATTTTGTAAGTACACCCTCTCCTTTCCTACACAGGACGACACGTGCAGGGCTAAGATGCCATCCATATACGGTGCAGAGTATACCAGCTAGAACCAAACGTTTCAGTGACTCATTCCTGTGCCGCACCATTAAGACCTGGAACTCCCTGCCAGCTCACGTGTTTCCTTCTTCCTACAGTCCCGGGTCCTTTAAGCGGGGCGTGAAAAGGCGTCTAACGAGGCCGTCAAGCTGAGTGCCACCACTGTTAACACGGTACATGTTTCCAATGGTGACCCTCTTTCTGAGACTTTGCCTTTGCTTAACATCAGGCGAGGTGAAGTCAAATTGACGTGTCCTATATAAAAAAAAGTACTACAACTACTAGCAACCGCTGTACCGTGTTCTAGATCCACGAAGTGTGAAACGAGGTAAATAAGGAGAAAGAAAGAGCATGAGTCGAGAGCAAGTAAGGTCCCACCATGTGCATTGGTGGTGCACTGATCAAATCTGATGGTCGAATCGTTGATACTCCTCCAATTTCACTGCGCACATACTCAAGGCATGGTACAACAGTTACAGACGATCCATAGTACATAATGTTATGTCTCTCTAGGTGGGACTTGCAGAAAAGCTCCTAGCTCAGCCGCAACCTCGCTTCTGTACCATGTTGGACCTGCTCTGGACGTTTCTGGACGAATCAGCGCTCTGTGATATCCTTGAACATTGCATCGTTAGGGAGTGCTTGCTCTTTGATTTGGTTGCTCAGGTATGTTTTCGTTCTCTTGCTGGCTGTGCCCTTAAGCCATATCTAAGTCAATGGTAAAGACAGAATTGGTAATTTCCAGGACATGCACTTCTATCAACAAATGGATGGCGTGTACGTTCTCTGCGGTCTGATGCAACATCGGGAGACGAGGCACCACCTCGTGAAATACGTGTTCTTCAATAAAATTACGTTAGTTCATTGTTTATTGTATACCTACTGTAGCGTATCAGCTATGATTTCAACTTCACCCCTGATGAAAAGTCGTGAGATTTAATAATCTCACGTGACATCTTTCAAAATTTATTTTATAGTAGTTATCAATATGTTGGATTTGGTAATGTGAAAACCCATATTAGAAAGATAAGGTTTTATTCCTGTTCTCCTCTGATCTCCTCGCGTAATTAAAGGGAAACATTATCTGTTTGTATTTAGACATCTACTTATTAAGGACCGGGTCCGCGGAGCGCACGACTCAAAATCTGTCAAAATACAGACGCAGCCGTGCACGCACACATCACCGAGATGCACAGTGGGCTGCTAGACGCACTTTACCAGTTAAAATAATGATGAAAATTGTCTTACCAATGATGAAAAAACTATTTTAAGCCTTGTGGTTAGAGTGCATTTTTGAGTAATATGATTTATTGTGACGTATTACGTCTGTCAATTACATTTCGTATCTCTTTTCTTCTTATACATTCATCCCTGTCATATGTTACGTGACGTCATTGGCATGTCTTTTGTTTCAGTGTCATACATAGCATGTTAAACTTTTCGCAGAGATTATGAGATTTCGAACAAAATAAGGCTGGGGACATACCTACACCTAATTTTTGATATCTGAGGATACTGAAAATACTCATAAAATTAAAATGCCCACCGCGTAGACACCGCGTAGTCGTAGACCATACCTACCGGTTACGTACAAAAAAACGATATTTAAAATCCCGAATTACAAAATTCCGAAGTTCAAACCTGTACGAAATATCAAACTACGAGATACCGAAGATCACATTAGTTTAGATTTTATGTATAGAGCGCGTGTTAGATTAATATTATAAAAGCATAATCTAACAGTATCCCTTAATTTGTCAATCTAACTATGTATATCTATTAAATGAAACTCAATCTGCAAGTATGTATATATTAGAATATAGATATATAACCATTAGAATATGTCAGGATCTTGCGTAGCAACCACAAATACTTTATAGTGCTAGAGGTTCACTATGGTCCAGTTGTATATCCTAGAAACCAAGTTTAACTATTGATCTGTACTAGGGAAATACAAATACCATTAATAAAACAACAAGCATGACTATCGTTCTCTTTTATTCTTTTACGCTTCGTTAGTTCCCAAAAGGCTTTTATAGACAGGAAAGAACTAACAAGAAAACCTGTCTGCCTTCCAATCATGATATAGTCTTTCTATAACAATTCATAATTACAATTTAGGCTTATAACCAAAGATTACTATAATAGTTACACAATATAGCAATATTAGACTTTTGTATCAAAGGTTATCAGGCTTGTAGCCAGTTAATACATAATAGATCTCATCAAGTAATATCATTACAGGGACTAAGTATATCCAACCATATCGATATCGTGAGGCACAATATAACATACCTTGCATAATTACATCATACCCGTGAAGGGTATAATCCAGTAATCCATATTTGCATCTACTAGACAGATAATATCTCATTTACCAAATTATAACAACAATTATAGATCAAGTAAGTACATCTTACATAGCCAACACGATATGGTCAAATAGTTACAGCACAGCATAATAATATTACACAGTAAACAGTATAAACGTATCAGAATTATATCGTACCTTACACTTCGACGCCTCGGGATAAACTGTCCCGATTTCATTCGGTGTCTCCTTTTTATATCATTTGATACGTCACATTGCATCGAATGATTTTCACCTACCCACTTATAAAAATAGTTTATAAAATGGTTCTAAAATAATTCAATAACATTTCATCGTAATATATTATCTATAAATTGGTCACATAATCTATACATTATAATTAATATATCTATCACGACCATACTGATAAGAATTTCGCTCTCGAAGTTCAAAAATAGTTTATAAAATGGTTCTAAAATTATTGAATAACATTTCATCGTAATATATTATCTATAAATTGGTCACTCTCGAAGTTCAATTAATTGCAAATTGTGAATCGTCAATAAAATAAATATGTTCAACATATTATATAAATATCTATCACGCGCATATTAATCTAAATATATAGGAGCCGAGCACGACAATTTGACTTCTCGTCGCCTGACGGTTAGATAGAGGCAAAGTGTCAAGAAAGGGCCACCATTACAAATACGCTACTAGTTAACAATGGTGGCACTCAGCTTGACGACCTTACTAGATGCCGATCCGATTGTCGTTTAGTGGTAGTGGCGTGCTCTGAAGAGTGGAATAGTGGAAGAAAATAAAATACCTTTGCTGTGCCTGCGTCTTCTTAGCATTGAACTCCACCAAGTTCTCAGAGCGCTATTGCAAAATGTGGTCCAGGATCCGGTCAATCTCAGTGACAAGAAGCTACCCTTTCTCATCGATATCAGACTGTGCAGCCGCAGGATTTCCGTGATAACTCTCGTGTGAGGTGCTATCATCTGCATAGCAATGAAAGCTAAAGAAAGAGAGTGGGTTATATCCATCACAGAGGACACGAATACGGCGCTCCTGCAGGCTCCTAGCAACCCAATTGCACAGTTTCAGGGTCCGTCTTGCAGCTCTTCTTCCTACATTTCCTCCCCGGCTGGAGCCGGGTGGGGAGGTTATGTCGTACTTGAACCGACTAAAACCGCACGCCGACTGAGGGTTGTGGTGCTAGGCCGGAGGTGAGGTTGTCTTAGGCATATCCCTCGCACCCCGGCTGACCATCAGGGCCATCCCTTGCGGTCTGGCCCTCTTCGGGAGGAGGGACAACCATGACTCGCCCGAGAGTGGGGAGGCGCGCTTCTTAGCACGCCGCCGCCGTGGCCTGCTTCTGCTGGGGTGACAGGCGGCTCTACCCGTCAGCCCCAGGCCCGCGCTCATGAGGGACGGAGGTCAGTCTGTGCCCTCCGACACCCGAGTTGCCTGCGCACGCGGGTGGTGTGATCTGTAAGTCTCTCTCTCACACGCCGCCACTCCCGTTCCGCCGTCTCCTTCAAGACCAATAGAAAGAAAAAAAAAGGAGGACGCAGAAGGAGACGCTGGCCATCCACACGTCCGCACGGCGGACCATCGCTCGCCGTGAGCAAGGTGGCAAGGATGAGAACTCTCACTCCCAGTGCCGCCCCAAGCTCCCGCCTTGCCGGCCACTCGGTGAGCGTGTGAAGTCCCGTGACGTCGCTCGCGTCGCAGTGATGGCACTCGGACATTCGCTCCTTATCGATCAGACGCAGATTGACGTGATCGAACCAATGAAGGCGGCTCTCTTGCGTATCTGCGACATTGCGATACATATGGCTTCTAATCCAGTGCACCAGGTCTACTGGTGGTCGCACTAACTGATACCCGCGACTCCTGCGACTCTAGTGATGCTGCTACATATGAATCAGTATCTTCAATATACGAGTAACATAAGCCAACGAAACTTTTTTTATTACTAATGTTTTCGGAAACAGCTACTTCACAATATACATATATACTTACCTATACAATCATATAAAATAGACCATGAAGTTAGTATCTAATTATAATTTCATTACAACAGAACCTAAAAATATTGTTTCTACAAAAAATATTTTAACTAGGTATATCCCCAACTTTACAGTTCAAACCTTAAAGCAAGTATGTCAAAATCTGAAACATTATGCTATAAATGTACCAACGAAAGTGTGAAATGACTAAAATCGGAACTATGGTTGTCACTGTAAAATGCATACTATTTTATTGCCGTCCAAATGATTAATGAAGACGGTGGCGCCTTTTTTCATTTCACATATTTCTTGGTAGGCCTATTTGTGTATGCATGAACTGTCATCACGCGCCAAAGAGACGTGGTCCTGCTTCGAAGGCCCGTGGGCGACTGACGGGCGATGAGAAACAATATGGCAGAAAAAAGACACTATTTTACGCGTTTTTCAGTAACTTTGAAGTGATTTTTTAGATTGATTACTAAATTTATTATCAAATAATCAAAAAGTCTTTGACTTTCAAATGTATACCGGTTCATTGCTAAAATCACTCATTTTCAATATGAATTTATTCAAAAACTGGAGCCTATTTCACTTAGCCTGTATGGAGAATTTACGTAAAATATATCTAGATTTTAGGGCTTTAAAAGAGGAAGTCCTTGTTTGTAAAGGTACAAAAAACGTACACGCTATATTTTATTGGTTTCTTCAGTGATCAAAAAGTGTTTCTTTTTATCAATTTGTGTTGATTTATTGGGTTAAATCTGAAAAATACGAAGGCATGGTTTTGCATTTTTTCTCAATTTTGTGCGTTTGTTGACGTTTATTATTTAACAACTATTAGGTTTTAAGAGTTTAATATAAGCATACCATAATTTTTAGTCTTTGATTGTAATATATACAAAGTATCATTGATATCAATCATATCTAAATAGGTTAAATATGAAAAATTGTAACACTCTCTTCGGTGATTTTCACGATCTGGCCCCTTAAACAGGAATATCTATTCACTATGTTTGTTTGATTAGTCGTTTTCCTGACCAAATTTTCTTTCACGCTTTCAGGTTTGACAATTTCCTAAACGTGAAGTGTCCGGACGACAGTGTCTTGAGGACAGTAATTCGGAAGCCTTGGTGGCAGAGACCCACTTCGGTTCAAGGGGAGACCGACCCTAGGATAGCAGGTATTGTCTTTTTAGTTGTTTTTCGATATATTACTCCACGGCGTTGTACAGATGAGAAATAATGGCAGGCAAGTCACCATTATATTGCTGCAAATCACCTTTGTGGCAAAATGCAATCTCATGAAAGTAATATTATAGGAGTAAAAATTTTGTTCACCTCGTCGGTTGTCTGAGCAGAGTTTATATATCCGTAAATATTGTCAACGTTTCTTTTTTTGGCACGCAGCCATTGAGAATTAGTACCTATGTAATTATTTGTAAACATCAAACCTTTCAGAAAAAATGGGTGATAACCAGATTGGTTTTTGCCTATTTTTTTTTAATTATTGACGACCAATATGCATCATTTCAATAATGTCTTATTCATTACATTTTGTCTCCACAGAGATGACGGAAAAGGGGACAATAAGACACTCCTCCTTTGCGCCTACTGGGACAGGTAACTTTGAACATTATTATATTATAAATGTGTCTATCTGTTTGTAGATAAATAACTTTGAAATACTGAAACTTACTTTATATCTTTAATTTGATATTAATATAGCATTTAAGAGTGTTTACATCTTATGAAGTTAGAAGTATGAAGGTTCCTGATTTTTCCATTTAGCATCATCTACGAATAGGACAATTGTAGAAATTTATCAGTTTTCTATCTTTGTAAAAATGCAAGTGCTCAGAGGCACGTATTATACTGTATATGTAAAAACAACTTGTTTTTTTTTAAATATTCGAATATTTATTACTCAATCATGCTCAAACGGCTGAACGAATCTGACGCAACTCCATTCTTTATACTGTATTTTTCCGTTTTGCTGAAATACGTACGATTATGCTAAGTACATTTACACAGGGGGTACGTTTTATTCCTTTGCTTTTTCTTTACTTTTTTATCCTATTAAATCAGCCTCACCTTGGGAACTGTCCACAGAGAAAATATCAAAACTATTACCTCCACACGCAGATGACGTCACAATAGAAGCCCAGTATCGGGAAGACTGCGCTAAGATTACCAGAGCTGTTGCACCTTTGGAGCAAGTTCAGGTATTATTCCGTTGGCCTAGATGTAGTCATGTGTGAATCATACGAGATCAGAATTTCACTTAGATTTAGCCGCAGGCAACAGCTAGTAAATTAAAAGAAGCATTATTTTACAAATTTTTCATCATACTCACTGCGCATCGACCGTTCCAATTGCAAAGACGTCTCACGTGCGTAATCCACCATCTCACCCACCCGGCTGACCCAAGACTATCTTGAGATGGGTGTAGGAACCACGCAGTACCCATCTTGCCCCCAGGAAAAGGAAGACAACGCGCCACCGCACCGCTTTAATTTCTAGAACTAGAACATTCTAGAACTCTTACAACAAAAACTAGTTCTTTGAATTCATTTCGAAACCACAAAGGTCACCCAAAGAAAATTCGTGTGATAACACTAGTATAGAACTCACTTGGAACGCGTCCAGATGCAGACTTAGTTAAAATGAAGTCCAAAACACTGAATAGTCCGTGAAAAATAGCCCCTAGAATTGTGTAAATGGTTTTTCGGGCACACTTTCAGCGTAAATTACACTATTCGTATTTACTAGACTGAAAGTAGGAACTCGAAACGAGTTATATTTGACACCGTATTATATGTAGTTGCGGCAAACAAATACAAAACAAATGTTGGAGCGACCGTCAGAACGACATTATCGACATCAGTGGTGCGACGGTACAGTCGACAAAAGAGATACGGTCGCACTTTTTCATATAAAGTTGTGTGTAAGGCACAACCGTATATCCTTTGTCGAGTGTACATCATTTTCGACGTACAGTCAGCGTCATAAATATCTTAAAGACGGCGACTGGCCTTTTTTCGTCGTTCCTAGTCGCATTAGAGGTGTACGTCTCGAATTCTGAAGTCCCTGTAGTCCTATTCCTCCTTCTTTTCTTTTGCTTTAATTTTGCATATCGTCGTTGTCAAACCATTGCTATGTGTATTTTTTATAATTTGAACGAAGTGACTGTATATTAAAAAAATCTAGTTATTTGTGGTAACATAATAACTGATGCTCCAGTAACCACAGACATCCCAACGAATTTTAAAACATCGGTACCACAGTTCAGTGTTTCACTCATGGGTCAAGGTCGGTTCGTGAATTTGGCTACGAAATTCCGGCCACGATTGTTAAGCAAAATAACTGCCAATTGCCCTGGTAATTGCTTTTGCCTTGAAAACAGACTGTTGCTTTAAAAATAAATGCTGACAGGGGCTTCCGATGTCTATCTGAGTTGAACCGGGATAATTTGGCAAAGAGAGAATAAAATAAATATTTTATATTCTGTTTTGGATTGGATTGAAATAAATAAATATTCTAGGACATTCTACATAGCGCTGTATACACCCAAAGTAGGTTTTAGGGTTTCTAGATCTTGGCTAACTCGTAGTTTAATCGAGACTAACTCAGCTGCGCTCGTGATTATACTTAAATACCCATCTAGAAAGCTCCACCACAAAAAACACGCGAATGGTTTGTTGTCACAAGAACAGGTTAATCATATACATCGCGAATATAACCGACTATTTTAGAACATGCCAGAGAACTTTCCAGGACAATACTAAAGTGCTGTAATATTGTCTTATAGCTAGAGTTCCTACTGATGCTCCTGGACAACTCAGACGGCACTAACATGGTGCCCTCTACAAGGAAAATCTTTCTTGAGAAGTTCCGGCGGTACATCATGGACAACTGCATCCTTGACATGGTAATTATTTCTCTTGTGGCGTTTCCACTTGCATTATTTGGTATTAATTCTTGGGTGTTTTAGGAACCCCATTAAGGTCCACGAAGCCTTTTTTCCGTTTAGGCAAGAAAATGCACCTTCCGCATTTCGCCGGCTCGGGGAAGCCGTGTAGCTCTCACTACACTAAAACAACCTACCGTGTGCCATACGCCGCGACTTAAGCCTTGGCCAAAAAAACATGTTCAGATCGCGTCTGCGGTGCGCGGTGGCAATTAGTTGTTTTGCACGAACTTTAGCCAAGGCTTTAGAGAGTGAATCGTCAGAAACACTACGCTCGCGTCAACGGATCACCCAAGCGCTAAACCGCAAAGGTGTGGTGCGGGCCCGTCTTCTGATTGGGCGATGTTCATACATACCGGGTCATCATCCCTTCGTGGGACGCTCTACCTACAGCGGGTGAAGGGCTAAGGGCTTTGGGGCCTAAGCTAACCCCACCTGCATGCAGGTGTATCTGCAGATACCGAGGCTCTGGCGTAGGCTTTCCTCTCGGGGATGAGAAATCAGACGGAAGTCTCATAAAAACTATATGAGCCAAACCAAAATGTGGAGAAGAAGTAAGCGGACCTCAGGCTTCGAAGCGAAAGCCTCGGCTTCAAAAGGAAACAATGCTAAGATGACGGTGCCAATATTCTAACTACCCTTATAAAGAATTAAAGCTATAGTCATAAAAAGTGTCAGGAGGGATTATTTCAGAGGCTTTTTAATATTTCGCGAAATTCGCCGGCGATTTCCTGGTGCTGTCACTCGAGACTGCTGACTGCTGTGCTGAAGCTATGGAATGAAAATCCCATTGGGAGCCCGTAAGGTTTTTGCGCATTTATAATTATTTATTTCGTCAAGGCGACCAATATTGCGATCGATGCAACTGCTGCTGGTCCAACAATGTGGATTTTTTGGAACCTTCTAATGCCATTCATGAAGAACTCCCTATTGTAGTGGTTTGGGACAATTTCAATGTATACATACTGCTTAAATAAATTTACGGATAAAATTCCTGATATTTTCCTCAACAAATACAATAACGTAATCATTATTTGGCATCGAAATATTTTTCAGACATGCACCTCCTCACTTGCCAGCCAGAACTTTTATCGATGGAGAATTGGACTTCTACAACGTTGATCGTCTCGGAGGAGTCTTGCCTTTTCTGGTGCGGACGTTAAGGTGAAACCAACCTTGATTTAGATGTTTAAGGTTTTTCAACTTGAATACTAATTCAAACTAATAATAAAAAAAAAGATTATTTGTTTATCTGAGCACACTAATTTTTGGAAGGACATTTGCGATTTCGGCAATTCTCATGGCAGTTTATAACCCTGTTCTTGGGAAAAGTTATACACTCTTTAAACATCATGCTTCGGCTCTTACAAGCTGATTAATAAAAATAATAATTGGGTGGGAAATACTATTGAATAAAACAGAGTAAGACGGGTAGGGTACAGCTAGTGATAAATAAAAGAAATAATGATAAAAATATTGCCGCATTTTAAGAAATTGATTTGTAAAATAACTATTTTGAAGAAATTACTATGCCAACTATTCCTATAGACTGTTATAAGGGATTGCAGGTTCAAATCTCTTTCTGAATATTTACTTTTTCTTACCTAAATCTATATGTATTTTCTGCAGACAAGACCTGATCAACGTGTTGGGTGAGGACAACCCGTTTATACAAAGTTTTGAGCCAAATTACAACCGCGCTGGCGGTATCGATACTGGTGGGTATTTCGACATTTTCTATGTAGTCACCCCCAGTTGGACCTACATGCTCCCCTGGAGCACTCCAGGAGCGCTACCATGAAATATCCGAAACTTCGGACCCGCAGGAAGCATGAACGAAAGATATAATTCTTAGTCATGTAAGTACGATGAAGTCACTTCAGTTTTATGCCAAACAGAAGTAGTATCGACTTCGGATTCGATTTTCGTATAAATGTGTTCTATGGAACCGATTGCCAGAATCTTCGATTCGCAAATGTGAATGTTTCATGGTAGGTCTACTGATGCTTTCATCTCATACACTTTGTATACTTTACTTACTCTACTTGAATAGCATCAGACAGTAGTCGACATTGCGTGAATAGGTAATTTTTTCAATTTACTAGGTGTGAGCGATATGGCTGCAGGCTCCCCTGGCTTGGCGACCCTGCCACAGGTGATATCTTCGATGGCCAGATTCATGCATCAGCCGATGCCACCTATGCCAAACAGGTGAAATTGAATCCTAAGGATTCGTTAATCGTTATGCCATTTTGACAAACACATTGCATGTGTGTTCATCATAGAGGTACTTTGTACTATACTGGCATGGCGATTTAACTAAGTGACCTGGAATTTTAGTTGTCAGATTTCTAAGAGGATTTACGTATTGCCTTCCTCTCCTTCTTAGCGTTAATGCCAGTCGCATCCGAAGCTTTCAGCTTGGAGTCTGGGGTCCGATTTACCTGTCTAACTGCGGATTTGGCTAAACTTAGAGATTTTCTGTGAAGCGATTACCATCTGACCTCTTCAACCCAAAGGCTATATCGAAGCATTGCAACTAGACCAGTTGATGAATTTTTGAGGGCTCCAACTACCCGTAACGACTGCCATGGATGTTCGTATGGGAACCGGGACCGATAGCTTAACGTGCTCTCCGAGGCACCCATTTTCAAAAATAATAATCTATTTTTGTTTATGTAAGTATAACGAGAGCGAGTATGACAATCCAGGTGAGGCGGAATCCATTACATCATTGGCGTGAACTCACTTCTAACACAACCAATTTAACTAAGCTGATGGGGTTAGAGGAATACTGGTAATTTTATTCTTACAGAAATAATATTAGTCAATCCCCATTTTGACATGACTTGATATCCTAACAGGGCTACAGGCGAAACTGCTCTAGCGTTGAAAGGTACCAGGTCCATGATGCCGGGAGCTGGTGCTATTGATGTCAGAACAGCCTACCTGAGGCTGGTGGATGGACTGCTAGCTTTATATCATGGAGCTGCCATCAAATATGCGGAGAAGGTGAAATTGTTCAAAACAAACTATAAGACTACCCCATCTTCTGAGTCGATTTTCTAGTCTCACTGTGATGCGACTGAACTTGGATATTTTCCGTGAAGCGCAACACAAAATCTCAAAGTCGGACTTTTTAGGGCTCCAACAACCCGTATGAAATTCCCGTTTCATACGAATAGATATCCGTATGAAACAGGGACCGAACGGTTTAACGTGTTCTCCGAGGCATTGAAGGGTTTTAAGAATAATCAACCATTCAGAGACTGAGACACAGAGACCTGGCTTGTATTGCATAACCCAGTAATTCAATCAGTAGTTTATGTTTATAATAATGTTATATGAAAGAAATTTTCACCATTTAGTATGCTAATTATTCTAATCGATTTAGAAAGGATTTTTAATCAGATCCAGGTGGGATTTGAACCCTTTGACCACTAAGCTACCAGATCTATATGCCCGAACTAATCCAAATCTTTCCTCTCTATGAATCCTCCGTCTTTGAGGCGACGACGCACGGTGGAGCAATCTACCGACGCTCTTACGAGTTATGCTATCAGAAGCAATGAATGAGAAGGATTCTATCTGAATAATAATGTTGTATAATGGATTATTCCACTTTTTTCACCTAGGTGATATCACCCAGGTGAACAAAGTGGACTAATCCGTATCTATATAAAGATTTCTAATTCGTTGTGTTACAGTTGTGTGAATTAAGAGACAATCAGTTGGATATGGCGGACTGCTTGCACGACATCGAGCACCGAATATATACTGTCACCACTGAGTTAAAAACCAGAGGTTAGTTTTTTAAGCTTGACCACTATTCTCGGGATAGCCAATGTGTTCTTCTAAACTATGATTTATCCCTATACGCAATTTCAGCCAGATCCATTCGGCTGTTAGACCGTGACTTACTTTACTTTCACATTATCACTTCACTATCATCATCATCGTCATCATCATCGTCATCATCATCATCATCATCATCATCATCATCATCATCACTATCACATCCTCACTACATAGCGTATAGCAAATTCGCTTTCCGCGTCTGTCCTCTCTATCTATGCTTATATCTTCAAAAGTACGCTACAAATTTTTATGTAGTTTCTTTTAATACACTGACGGACTCATAAACTGCATCAAAGTAATAGACGACTTTGAAATAAATATTTTAACCAAGTATGCATACTTTCTATACAGATTTAAATTGAAACCTCTAGATTGGTTCGTGAACTTTAAAACAGCGTAGGGTCATATCTTTAAGTTTAAGTTTATGTACTGGAAAGGACCTTAAGACTTTTTTTGAAGAAAAAACAGAAATTTAAGAAAAATTGGTTTAATTAAAAAATTGGTTTTAACAATAGACACAAACTTTATGCAAGGGTTTATTTGTGTTTTAATAAGGTGTATTACCCCCACGTGCCCTTATTACGGATTCTAATCGGTTCCGCATAGATTTTATAAGGGTTTTTAAAAGATCTTGCGGAATATTGTCCCATTCTTCTGAAAGTGCTGTTCTTAGTGCTGCCACTGTCGTGGGCGAAGGGTTTCTCGCATATACAGCTCTTTTTAAATTGTCCCAAACATGCTCGATGGGATTAAGATCCGGGCTGCGTGCTGGCCAATTCATTGTACGTATCCCAACCTCTTCGCAATAATGTTGAACTTGTGCAGCTGCATGCGGCCGGGCATTATCCTGCATTAAAGTTAAATTTTCGCCTATGAATCCCATGTAAGGCACCACGTGATCTTCTAATATCTCTGTTATGTAGCGATGTGCTGTCAAACCCCCTCTATTACCGTTTTGACGGACCATGTCTATGAACACAAGTTCTGTTCGCCCGTTCATCGATATGCCACCCCAGACCATACATGAACCGCCTCCAAAAGGAACACGCTCCTCAATGCAACTTTGAGCATATCGCTCCCCACGTCGACGATAGACTCTTCTGCGACCATCTGCACCATATAAACATGTCCTACACTCGTCCGTGAACAATACAGAGGCCCACTGCTCTTCTGTCCAATTCAGGTGATGACGCGCAAATCTTAAGCGAGCTTGTCTGTGAGCTGTAGACAACTTTGGACCATTTTCTGGTCTAAAAGGGGTGATATCCGCTTCCTTTAACCTTCTTCTTATTGTTCGTGCACACACGTTTACTCCACGCACTTCATTAAGCTCGGTTTTGATGTTAACTGACGTGAGGAAACGATTTCGCAGGGAAGTTATAACAATAAATCGGTCATCACGACCTGTGGTTGCTCGAGTTCTGCCTGTACCACGTCTCCTCCTGTAAGAACCTGTCTCTACAAACCTTCTGTATATTCTAGAAACCGTAGACTGGTTTAAATTTAAATTTCTACCAATCGTTCGTTGATCCAAGCCCTCCCGCACCAATGCTACAATTTGTGCCGCTTGTTCGGACGAAGTATCCATATTATGGTTCAAAAACTCTCGATGTGTTAAAAAACTAACCCAACAATTATGCTGGTAACAATAATTCAATTGACAAAACAAAAAAAATCAATGAGAATCAATTTAAAACTTTGCTATAAATAACACGCAAATCTGATACTACAAGTAAATTTTCTTTTCCCGGCTATATTCATTTGTTTTACTGCAGTTCTATTTTTAAATTTAATTTTTTTTTTAAGATTAAGAGCCAGTCTTTCCATATTTATATAATTTAATCTATAAAGTTTGCATACTTATTATAAAAAATCCTTTTAGAGTAAACCTGAACTTTGATGCAGTTTATGAGTCCGTCAGTGTAGATAGAGTAATTCAAGAGAAAGGAATATATATATATAATACTAGCTGTCCCGGCGAACTTCGTACCGCCAATTTTTCCCTGCACCCGTGGCGTCAGATCCCGTTCCCGCTGCACCATTTAGGGGGATGAATGATGTTGGCTGATTCTCATAGATACCGGATAAGCACAAAAAATTTCATCAAAATCGGTCAAGCCGTTTCGGAGGAGTATGGCAACGAAAACTGTGACACGAGAATTTTATATATTAGATATATAATATTTTCTGAAGTTTACGCGAATGTCACTCATTGAAATAAAACCACTTTTACGGATTCTATCGCGATATATTTGTTATGATTACTTTTTAACCCGACGAATCATAACAAATATATCGCGATAGAATCCGTAAAAGTGGTTTTATTTCAATATTAGATAAACTTAATATAGTAGAGGGTGCAGCGGGATCGGGATCTGACACAATGCGGGTGGATCAGGTAGTTTATAATATTAGTAGGATAGGACTTGCAGGATTCTTTTTATAACGAACCTCACTTATAAGGGATGGCCCTGGGTCAAACGAGGTGCGAGGGATATGTCGAAGACAACCTCACCTCCGGCCTAGCACCACGACCCTCAGTTGACGTCTGGTTTTAATAGGTTCGAGTCCGACATAACCTTCTCTGCTGGCTCCGGCAGGGGAGGTATAAGTAGGGATTTCCGCTCGAAATAAATTAAAAAAGGAGCCTGACTTATAACAGGCCAGTGAGCCTACAACGACGCAATGGGCAGTGGTTCAGAGGAAGAGAGACAGAGCGTATATAGCCTGTATAGGTCTATCTCTCTTCCTCTCTCCTCTCTTAATCAATCTATTTGTTATCAGGCCCTGCGCTACCGACTGAAGAAGACAAAGTGAAGAAACAACTAATGAATAAAATGCTACAAGAATTGGAGAGATCTAAGAGTGTGTATGAGGTAATATATTTTTAATAATAAACCTACTGTTACAGCCGTAAAGCTCGATACATCGGGAAAAATGAAATGCTCAAGTGGGACTTGAACCCACGACCTTTTACTTACAGCTGAGCTATTGAGCCACACCTGAATAACTTCAAATTTCCCTTCTCTTTGTATCCGGCTTTAAGGATGATGGTGAAGCCATCTACCAACTTTCTTACGAACTGTTGGAACCAATTAATGATTTTTCAACCATTTTCAAACATTGATTTTTGATGACTGGTTCCAACAGTTCGTAATAAAGTTGGTAGATGGCTCCACTGTCGCCCTTTTCCCGATGTATTCAAATTTTAAAGTTAGCACAATAAAAAAAGCGTAAAGCTGTTGAATGATCTTCCTGCTTCCATACGGCTATAATGTCCATTATGACCTGGAACTCCCTGCCAGTTCACGTATTTACTTCTTCCTAAAGTCCCGGGTCCTTTAAGCGGGGTGTGAACAGGCATCTGATGAGGCCGTAAAGCTGAGTGCCGCCACCATTGTTAACATGGTACATGTTTACGATGATGACCCTCTTTCTGAGACTTTGCCTTTAGCTTACCAGCAGGCGAGGTGAAGGCAAATTGACGTGTCCTTTTATTAAAAAAAAATGTGACGCCCCTGGTGCTGCACACCTCCAAATGCCACGGTAACCACTTTCAGTCAGGTGGGCCGTGTGCATGCCACCCACCCGCTTAGGTATTTAAAGAAATTCAAAAATTCTATGATATACAATCACAGTAACATGAATTAACGCGATCATGCTCTAATCTACTAAGTTTGGCCCGCGATGGATTGTCCTTAAAATATTTATTTTATTTATTTAATCCCGCAGGAAAAATTAGAAGCAGGGTCTTTGCAAATGGCGTGGGTCATAGGCGCTATTTGGACAAAACAGAGGCAGGTGGAACTGTCAAAGCACTTTGCTGGCACGTTACACTCTTTGAGACTATCCTCAGACTCCGACTATTCTGCTCATGTACAAGTAAGTCATGTTCATCTTACTCGTATGCATTTTGATCAGTGAATCAAGATTTTAAAACGTATTTGTCGATGGCTTTTCGCAGTTAGTGAGGCCTGGCCTCACTAGTGCGTTGCGCTAACGGAATAACGCATTGTATGCCACACCTGTTTTGCGTTGACGCACGCTGTCCATGTCCGTCGTCGCAGCGGAGCTCCGACAACGCAGCGTAACTACTCTCCTTCGTCTCTTGTCCGTCGATCCGTTGAAACGCGCGAATCGGTAATGGGCCATATCATAATAAATATATGGAAAACAACGCAGAGCAACTTTCTTACTCCTTGAAACATCCAAAGCTTTAGCGAGATATACAGCAGATAGCGTACTGTTACGGTTGGCACCTGTACCCTTTCCAGCACATCACGCATTCCCTCCTTGCATACTCAGCACTTATCCGTCCTACTGGCATCAGTCCCTTCCATGTGCGCTCAGTCTCATCCCGAGCTCTACGCTAGACGGCTGTCTGATTCAAATTGCTTGATCATTATATTTTTTTAAAAGCCTTTGTCTCGAGACTCGTAACAGTACGCATTCTTTTGACGTCGACATAGAAACTTAGTGCACAGACGAGTACAAAAAGAATCTAATACGGGTATAATTTGCCCACGTCATCGTCATAATGAACTAATCATACAAAATGGTCATTTTTATATTGTGACCAGTTAGGGTCCGGCCGTTACGTTAAGTGGAGCCAAGCGTCCCCAGGAACCAACTGGACTAAATAAAATATAGTCTAAAAATAACTTTAACGCGCAGGTGGCAAGTAGAGAAATCCTCCCCGGCAAGAGCTCAATATTGGGCGGAACCAGCTATGCTTCACTTCAATTAGAGTATACCTCCAGCTCTGATCAAAGGTGCGCCATCATATTATTCAGTTATTTCGCATACAGTCTCTACGACCAGAAACAGCAGCAATAATATACTTCTACACTTTTATTTCATTCTAAAGTAATTGTGTCAGTACTTTGAAGCTATTTAAAAATAATACTTGGGTCATATGAACGATTCTGAGGGCCAAAATATATTTTTAGAACTCGTTTGTTTGTTCGCGGTGGACGCAAAAACTACTGAACACATTTTACTTCGGTTTTTTGTCATCCGTGAGATGACCGACCAATACTCGTGCAAGTATTACTACTTATCCGAAGGGGTGTCGTAAGAGGCGAGTAAATATACAAACCAACCACTGTGAGAGAAGGAAAACTCTAAATAAAACCCTATACTAACCCCTTTGGCCAGCGTGGAAACAGTAGGGCAAAAACTCCCAAGCAAGGTCTTTGCCAGACTTAAAATCTGCCGTATCTTTAGTTACAATTAGTTCCGTAAAACCAAAGGTTTAATAACGAGCAACCGCAAAATCAGATAGTTATTTATATACTTATTTATAAACTAGACTTTAGCTATAAAACTTTTTATTGTAAAGCCCGCAGAGCCCCACGCCGAGAGTGACCACACCACGAACCGGTTCAAATCAACAAATGGGAGCGTCAAATCGTAAGTTATTGACTATTTAGTTTGTATTTTGAATATTTTTAACCAATCCCATTAGTTATACACCTGAAGATAGATGAAGGAAGCTCTGGCACAGAAATTGCTTTTGAGATTGAAATGTCAGGTCATTCACTCACAGTGGTGCGGACTTGTTTGTTTTAGGAGTGGATTAACGTCGATAATATAATAGTACCTATTCTAAGTTTCAGGCCCTGGACCTCTCGATCGCAAGACCAGCTCCATTAACACATTATGAAGTTAGAACGGCCATATGAGCGGGAAATGCGTGCCAACTTTTTAGATAATTCCTGTCCTATGAGACAGGAACTTTCAACGCTTACTCAGTACTCTTAAGACTAGCTTTTAATAACATGACTAAAATTACTGCGAACAAGCTATTTTGTGCGATTTCCAACTCTATAATGGAAATTAAGTAGTAAATTTGAAAAATAGAGCCATTTCTTATCCTTCGTGAATATTTGTTTACAGTGAAAAGTCGCCACGCGTGACATGTAGGTGAACACTGATTATGACCGTTCTATCCTAATATATTTCTGTGCCCACTAAGCTATCACCGCCATTAAATTTATATATTACTAGCTTTTGCCCGCGGCTCCGCCAGCGTGTATGTTGGTTCCCGGCAATTATTCGATTTTTTCTCGCCGTAAAAACCATCCTTGAGCTTCAAGTTCGTTTAAGTTAAAAAAAAAGAATTGGCCAAATTGGTCTAGTTGAGTTATGCGCTCACCAACACATTTAGCGATTAATTTTTATATTATAGATTATAGATGTACTTTAATATTTAGCTGTTTAAATGTGTAATAAACTTAATAAATTATTCTGATGATTCGTTCCCACCAGAGCCGAATGCTGCAGAGTCTCTGTTCGCGTTCGTGCCCGAATATCACGTGGATGCAATGTTGGAGCTCTGTAACACGCTGAGACTTTACATGCATCCTACGATACCTGTGCAACAGGTGCCAGGTACACATTCCTAGATATATTATTAATAATAATAAATATTCTACAACATTCTACACAACGCTATCTAGACCCATGGTGAGCTTAACTAGCTTGTGTTATGGAATCTAGCATGCGGATAAACACACTTAGACACTTCGATAGTAAAACACTCGCCGGGATATTTCCCATGTTTTTTAAAGTTTTAGAGGATCCGATATTTCGGCACTGTCACAAGCGCCATGATCACGGATTTTACTATCGATGTGAATGACCATGTTAATCTCAAATCATACACTTAGATACTTTTTTTAAATACGTACATTTTATACATAGAAACACCCAGCCAATGCAACAAGCCATATTCATGCATACAAATATTTGCACTGAGCGGGGATCGAACCCGCGCCTCCTGCGAAGCAGTCGCTTCACTACCGCCGAGCGCCCACTTTGAGAGTCCATATCTTGTAAACTAGTTGACATATCGAAATAAGTCTTTCACGTATATTTTTTAATTTTAACACAATATAATGAGCTGTAATACAAAATTGGTGATCATTCTCCATTGTGTAGCTTTACGAAAACTTTCATATCCAGAAACAATACCTATACTTAAGAGTCGATACTCGCTGAGAACCGCGCCTCCCCATTCCTGGGGCGAGTCGGGGACATCGTTGTCCCTCCCGGGGAGGGCCAGGCCGTAAGGGATGGCCCTGGGTCAGCCGGGGTGCGAGGGATATCTCGATGACAACCTCACCTCCAGCCTAGCACCACGACCCTCAGTCGGCGTGCGGTTTTATCTGTACATTGGCAAAGTCACAGGATCATATTTTATCAACTGAAGCTGTCATATTTCAGAATGGGAGGAACTAGTAGTGTCATGTGCTGCATTCCTGTGCGCCGAGTTCGCAGACCAACGTATAGTGCTGGCCAGTACTCGCGAGTCTCTGGTCCAGACCCTGGCTTCTTTCGCCACGCAGCCAGCCACCATGAGGGCTATCGAACGGGTTCCTATGAAACAGTAAGTATTCTTGGCGAACTTCTATGAAAGAGGTCATATAATTATGTCCACAGGATTTTAAGGACACTTAGGTGGCAGTCAAACACACTGCCCACCTGATGAGAAAATGGTTACAGTGAACTATGGAGTGTGCATCACCAGTGGCGTCACAGGTATTATTAAAGTTGCAAAGCATGGAATACGAAAGTTTAAAAGTTAGCCATGGTTTGGGCGTGAGCGAGAGAGACTCGCAGATCGCACCGTCCCGTTGGGCGTCGGAAGGCACAGACTGACCTCCGGCCCCCATGAGCGCGGGCCTGGGGTTGACGGGTGGAGCCTCCTGTCACCCGAACAGAAGCAGGCCACGGCGGTGGCGCGCTCTGAAGCGCGCCTCCCCACTCCTGGGGCGAGTCGGGGACACCGTTGTCCCCCTCCCGAGGAGGGCCAGACCGTAAGGGATGGCCCTGGGTCAGCCGGGGTGCGAGGGATATGTCGAAGACAACCTCACCTCCGGCCTAGCACCACAACCCTCAGTCGGCGTGCAGTTTTATCTGTACATTGGCAAAGTCTGTTCGAGTCCGACATAACCTCCTCTTCCGGCTTCGGCGGGGGAGGTAGCCGTAGGGATTTCCGCACGAAAAAAAGCCATGGTTTTTACAAAACTACTATTGCTGAAATGCACACTAAAATAATAATTTATCGTATCCTAGATTTTCTAGATATACATTTATAAATCATTCACTCGGTATTATTAGTATCAAAATGAAACAATCTTACCGTAAATCATTTATTATTTTCATCTATTAGTCATCAATTCCGTCAACACATCGGCCATTCACATTAACTTGTCCATTTGCACAACCTACACTTTGCAGCACTCCGGCGGCTGCAGTAAGCTTACAATAGCACATTATTTGTCCATCATTGCTACAATGAGTAAACGTTTGTAAAAAACCATCACCAAAATTATTAAACTTTTCAGTTGGGTCTGCATGTCCGCAAACTTTTAGAATGGAAAGTTCAAATCTTTTCTCATCGTCAGTTTTGTTACTTGCTTGAAATCGAACAATCTCATGATAATTGTATCTTATTTCACTGGCATCTTGTTCGTCTATCTCATATTCCCAGCATGGGCAACCTTCAGCAAGGTTCTCACTACAATGAGGATATGGCTTTTTACAGATAACTACATTGACTTTTGGTGTCACATAATTATCAATTTTACTATTTGCAGAGAGGTTGGTCACGTCGCTATTCACGTAAGAGATATTGTAATTCCAGCAAGAGCATGCACTATTTCCATCTATAGTATCATTGCAATTACTTTTTATATCATCGTCACACAATTCAAGTTGATCTTTGTTAATATCACGTACAGGATCATTGCTCTCCATAACATCTGAATGCTGTGCTGAAGAACAAAAACAGTATATGCGCCAGTCTCGAATACAATGTGCGAATTCAGCCAAACCAGCTTTGTCATCATAAATATGATAAAACGGCCACGGAGGTGATACATAATCACACACGTCCAAAATAGTGTCTCGACTTGATACAGCTTCTGCATTAAAATGATATGTCACGTTCACACCATTGGGGTAAAACTTATTAAATTTCAATCTTGCCGTAGTTACATTTTCATATTCCATCTCGTACTTCCAACATGGACATCCTTTTCTATATCCTTTACTATCGCAGATGTATGATGCATCCCAACACTTAATGGAAACACCTTTGAAGTCATCGCATTCCGTTTTCAAGAGGTTGATCTCATCTTGTAATTTCTTTATGTAATCATTGTCACTGCTACGTGTACTATAGGAGTCTTTTAATGCTTTAAGTTCATATTCTTTTGATTTCAATACAGGCCTTGAACAACTATAAATTTTATCGACAATTGAGGCACAAAATAACAACACTATGATGTATTTCATCGTAGCTAATCTATCATCTTCACGCGTTCAAACGAAGTAACCGAATATACGGCAAACAGCTTAACTTATACCCCTGACCATAAAATAACCTCTTAAATAACTGGTCGATCTTGTTTTAGTAATAGTTACATCATCATTTTGGTATCTCAGCGTTATATTTTTGTTCACAACACATAAAATAAATGCTATTTTGAAGGGCAATAACCTAATGCTTTAATCTTCGTATTGATCGGTTTTTTAAACATTTGATATTACAATGCAATACACATACATGTGCATATAATTAATTTACAATATGTACATATATTATATTTACTACAGCAATTCCTGACGGGTATAACTGATTCATTAATTAATCATTTATCCGGTACTGTTAGTATTTAAATGAAACAACCTAACGGTAAGTCTTAATTAATTTGGTCAACACATCGGCCATTCACTTTAATTTGTCCATTTGCACAATTTAGGGTGTGGAACACACCTGCGGCGGCAAAAAGTTTACAATAGCACAATATTTTTCCATCATGGTAACAATGAGTAAACCTTTGTAGAGAACCAGCACCGAAATCATTATAAGTTTCAGTTGGGTCGGCATGTCCGCAGACCTTTAGAATAGAGAGTTCAAAACTTTTCTCCTCCTCAGTCTTTTTACTTGCTTCGAATCGAAAAATCTTATGATACTTGTATGTTATTTCCGTGGGGGTTTGCTTCTTTATCCTATATTCCCAACACGGGCAACCTTCAGCAAGGTTCTCGTCAGTACAATGAGGATATGGCTTTTTACAAATAACTACATTGACATTTGGTATCAAATAATTATCTATTTTACTATTACCAAGTGACGAATGGTTGGACACGTCACTATTCACATGAGAGATGTTGTAATTCCAGCAAGAGCATGCACTATCTCCATCTATAACATCACTGCAGTTGTGTCCGATTTTATCATCACATAATTCAAGTTCATCTCTCTTAATATCACTTGTAGAATTATTGCTCTCCTTAACAGCTGAATACTGTGCTGAAGAACAAAAACAGTCGATGCGCCAGTCTCGAATACAATGTGCGAATTCAGCCAAACCAGCTATGTCATCATAAATATGATAAAACGGCCACGGAGGTGATACATAATCACACACGTCCAAAATAGTGTCTCGCCTTGGTACACCTTCTGGATGATAATAATATTTAGTCACGTTCACACCATTTGGGTAAAACTTGTTAAATTTCAATGTTGCCATAGTAACATTTTCATATTCCATCTCGTACTTCCAACATGGACATCCTGCTATATATCCTGTACTATCGCAGATGTATGATGCATCCCAACACTTAATGGAAACACCTTTGAAGTCATTGCATTCCGTTTTCAAGAGCTCGATCTCATCTTGTAATTTCTTCATGTAATCGATGTCACTGCTACGTGTACTATGGGAGTCCTTCAATGCTTTAAGTTCATATTCTTTTGATTTTAGTGTAGGCCTTGAGCAACTATAACTTTTATCGACAATTGAAGCACAAAATAATAACACTGCGATGTATTTCATTTTGGCTAATCTAACATCTTCACGCGCTCAAACGAAGTAATGGAATATTCACCAAACATCTTAACTTATATCCTTGATCATAAAATAAGCTCTCGAATAACTGGTAGATCTTGTTTTAGCAACAGTTACATCATCACTTTGGTATCTCAGTGTTATATTTTTGTTTACAACACAATAAATAAATGCTATTTGGAAGGGCAATAACCCAATGATCAAATCTTGATTGGTTTTTATGTATTTACTACAATAATTCTCGAAGAGGTTAGGTAATGACGTCATCATTTTAGCATGGTTACTAGTTATATCCGAAGCTGATATTTTATATTGTGAGCCGTTACTCGTTTTACCCACTTGTCTCTTTCTTACACCACTTATTTCATTGCTTTAAAATTATATTAGATGGACCACCAATAATAAATTGCAAGGCAATTCTTGCCAGTGTGGACGAGCGAGCGACAATTGTTTTTGCGAATGTTTAGACGAAGTAATTTATTTCTGTCCTTTCGAGAATCGTATCTTCGAGGTGATTAACTCGCCCCGTCTATATGACACTTTACGTATGGTGTTCGTGTTTCTAATTTACTTCAATAGGCAGATGTGCATGGTGGAAGAGTTGGTGCGGCCATACCAGAACCGTGCGTGGGCGCAGTCCAACTGAGTGTTGGTGCGCTTCTGGCACGGCACGGGCTTCGGCTTCCGACACAGACAGTGGCCACACTTAGCCGCCAGGTAAAGCACACTTGATAACTTACAGATGAATATTTCAACTAAAATGACAATGGTCTTACCTTAAATTGTGGATAGCATAGAAGAGACCATTGAACGTTCTAAATATAAAATATCCATAGGTCGCTCCAAGTAAAGCGCCCAATGTATGTTGTAGATAGTTCAAAATAATAAAAGCGTTGTACGCTTTTATACTACTTACGAAGTCGACAACTAACAGTTCTAAAGGCATTTTGTGACACTAGCATGCAATTTTCCTTGAATCTATCTAACATTTGAAAAATCTGCAGGCGATGTAGTTACGATTACAAATTAATTTTGTTGCCCAACTGGAAGCTTATTTTATTATTATTTTTTCAATTATAAGGAGCACAAATTTGACTGTACGCTTTCAAAAACGTACCTTCTGGAACCTAAACTTTTAGCAAAGAATTAAAGTGCACGTTACAAGCTTCACTTGAAACACTCGAAGTTGTTTCGCCGAGCGAGACCAACCCGTATTAACGAAAAACAGGAAGCACTTGAAACTTCTGTTTTGAAAAGAATCAGTATAGTTATTGTAAGGTCAGCTCATGGAATCTTTTCAAATGGAAAGTTTTTAACGTTACAGAAACATTTTAAATAAATTGCAACTTTCTTTAAATTGATTGCACCTACGATAAAGTTAAAGAAGAAAGTGATATAAATCACAATTAGAGTTTATTACAATAATATACACATAAATATAAATGTCATAACATTATTCACAGTCCCATTTGTCGTCAAACGTGATTGCCTATGTCACGTCAAATAACCCGCCCGTATCGTTCCTGGCGCAAAGGTGCCCATGATGCTGGCAGCGTTGCCACGCTGAATCGCAATGGCTGTCTTTTGAGAATCGAGCCGGAGCGGGAGTCACCGTCTTGTTCAGGGATACGGCGACCAATTTCCGCGATTGCGAAGTGATATAATACAAACAAGAAAATATCCTAGCAGAAAATAATTAGTAATATAAGCACATGTCATCTCTGCAGCCACGAGTGTAGATCTGTAGTTTTATAATAACATGTGAAAACTGGTGAAGTTGAGGAATTGAGGAATATGACGATTCTTCTAAACAGGCAAATATAAAATTCACAATTTTTTGGAAACAGACTTATATTCTTAACTGGTGGATTTTAGGTACCTACCCTCTAAATACCGAAATGTTAATAAAGATGACCGCAAAAACATCCAAATAAATCACCCTTGACCACGGGTGTTTTATCAATACGTCACAATAAAGTTATAGCCTACGTCTTTTGCAAATTGATCGCCAATTTCTAAATGGAAGCACAGAATCGACACAATTTGACAAATATGTTATTGCCCATCAACTAATATTGGAATTGTAACAAAAATAACACATAAATATGGACGTATTGTTCCAGTTATAACCCTATGTTGGATACGTCATTGTTGAGTTTGCGTGGTACTAAGCACTCAAAATCTTTTTTTTTTTTTTTTTTTTTTTTTTTATTTATTTATTTAATACAGTACAAGCTAACAGTGAAAAACACCAAAGCGCTTATATTGTTATGCAATTCTTACTTACTAAATACAGCTAACTTAATCTACTAGGTACATGCAAATATTACATTTTATATTAATTAGGCTGGACAATAAAATAAGCCACTCATATGCACACCTCATGAGGGTGCGTTCAGATACGCCAAGATGTTTCTCGTCATTTGATGTATATTGTCCCAGAACACATCAACATCAGGATTCGAATTTAGGATCCCATTTATCAGTTCGACCGCCCTTGCGGTGGGACAGGCGGCAGCCTGAGCCACGCGCCATGTCGGCGGCGTTACGAAAAGGCGATGCTGGCGACGCCCAATGGCGCGCATATAGTTATTTGGAACATATAAATTAAGGCATGCCAGGACGGATGGGTTATCTACTTTATGATTGAGTAACAGGTAGTAGTGTATTACATGCAAGAAATTTCGTCTAAGCTCTAGGGTTTCAAGACCTACCATCCCTGAGACAAACAGGGAGGGATACAAGAAAGGATAATATCCGTATGAGCGCTTGTAGAGAGAGATACCGGGCGAACTTGCGTTGTATTCTCTCGATCATCAAGGTATAAGTTATTTCGTAGGGACTCCAGACAATAACGTTGTACTCTAACTTGCTTCTTACATATGCATTGTATAGAAGCTTTACCGCAAGTACATTATTGAATTGGGATGCTGTCCTTATTATGAACCCCAGAGACCTGTTTGCTGCCTTACATGTATTTCTCATGTGTTCATGGAAGTTCAGTTTTGCGTCAAGCATCAGGCCAAGATCTCGAATGGATGTAACGCGGTCAAGCTGCGTCCCACCTAACGTATACGATACAACTATTGGAGCATGTGATCGAGTGAAGGTAATCAGTTTGCATTTCGAGATATTCAAGGACAGTTTATTAGTTACACTCCACTCTGCAACTGCATCAATATCTCTTTGCAGAGCCTCACAATCATTAGTTTCTCTAACTGCTGTGAACAACTTAAGGTCGTCAGCAAACATCAAACACTCTGATCGGGACAGGACAGTAGGTAGGTCATTAATCATAATAAGAAACAAGGTTGGTCCTAGGGTACTACCCTGACTCACCCCGGACCTCGTGTAGTAGTCGTGTGATCTATGGTTACCCAGCTTGACATACTGTCTTCTGTCTGCAAGATAACCCGCCATAAATGTCATAAGTTGTTTATCAAATCCAATAGAAGACAGCTTAGTCAAAAGGATATCATTATCCACACGGTCAAATGCCTTTTCAAAATCAAAATATGCCGCATCAACCTGACAGCCAGATGTTACGTTAGTTTTTAGGTAGTCTACAAAGTTGGTATGATTTGTAATGGTAGATCGCGCAGGACGAAAACCGTGTTGTGAGTCATTTAACAGAGTACGGAGCTGAACCGTTATATACCTATTGATAATAGCCTCAAATAATTTACTAAACACTGACAATATTGCAATGGGTCTAAAATTGGTAATATCTGTTGACGTCCCATCTTTGGGCACCGGCGTAACCCGCGAAACTTTCCAAGTATCAGGATAAGTACTACACTGCATGGCGAGATTATATAAATACAGTAGAGGTTCTTCTAGAGCTGGTAGACAATCCTTAACCAGAAAAGGAGGTACGTTGTCTGGCCCATAAGCCGAAGTCGATTTAAGACGCCGGGCTGCAATTTTCAGATCTGAACTATTAATGTAAGGGATACTAATGTGGGACCCTTGTACATGCGCAACACGTTCCGCCAACTGAGGATCCAACTGCGGTATATTTTTATGGAAAACTGAGCTAAAATAACGAGCAAAGGAGTCGATAGCTTCTTGTCCCTGTACCGGTCTACTTTCATACGTGTACACGTTGTTTTGCTGTCTGTTCTTTTTCTTATCCCTAACATATTCCCAAAACTTAGAGGGATCGCTGATAATTTTGTTTCCCACTGACTTCAGATACTTTTGTGAAGCACTATCTATAAGTGCCTTGACTTTGGACCTATAATATTTAAAAAGCTCTTTGTTAAATTCTAATCTCTTTTCCTTGAACATTTTTAAATTATAATGCTTTAGTTTAATATAATGAATGATCTCTCCAGTAAACCATGTTGGATATACATATTTTTGATTGCGTGGTATACTTTTTTTGGGGACGTGATTGTTAATGGCGCTATTTAACTTTTTGTAAAGAGTATCCACTGCCACATTGATATCAGTCTGCAGAAGTAAGTCGCTCCAATCTATACAAGCAATTTCAGCATACAGCCCATAGAGATCTGCCTTGCGAAAATTCCACTCTGGGTTGGGGTTATTCGAGTTATTACTCTCTGTTAGAGACGGTGGAGAAAATATTATATTAGTTTTAAATAACGTTGAGTATATTTCTAGAGCAGGGTGATTAGCGCCGGTATCTAATCTTACAAGAGGCTCAATATCGGATACTATTTTGAAGTTTTTTGGCTCGTCATTGGTTAAAACCAGGTCCAAGCTGTACTTTCCCGTGGTGTTATCATAGATTTGATTACAAGGCCGCAACTTACAAAATTCTAAAAACATTTCGAATTGTGTTATTACAGCGCTAGTGCAGGAATTCAGATTAAAGTCCCCAACAACTACGAATTTATAATCACTGTATGCACTAATAGCGTTTTCTATACAAGACAATACATCCAGATATTGACTAGCCTTATAACTAGGAGGCAAGTATACAATACAGATAAACACGTTAATATTTTTCTTAGATAGTATCGCGAATAGTAGTTCTTTATCCACAGTTAATCCGTCTACATCTGTTATCCTTTTCACTGTGTAACAATCTTTGACAGCCAATATCAATCCACCATATCCAGTATCACCATGTCTGTCCTTTCGCAGTACTATATAATTTGACGGGAATAATTCGGTATCATTTATAGAACTATTCAGGAATGTTTCCGTGAGAGTTACAATATCATACGAATTACACAACATATTATTGTAGAAAACTGTGGTTCTACTACGCAAACCTCTCACATTTTGATAATAAATTACACTTTTGATAGCATGTATTCTATTTCTGGGCTTTTGCTTCTTTAAAATATGTATACGTTTAACAGGTTTTTGCTTACATACAGTGTTACTCAAGAAAAAACTGAGAGAGAGTTTGCTTACCACCACCATGTGCAACAGGAGTGGGCGAATATTTACACATGTCAGTTTTTATGTTATCCATTAATTCCCGGTATATTGTTCTTAAGCCATTTCTATTAATTCGCCCTGTACTATATGAGAACATGTCAAAGGAGAGGTATCTGTTTGTATCAAAGTAATAAGCGTAAGTAGAGCGGTAGAGCTCTTGATACAGCTGACTGTTAAATAACTCAATTTTATAGTTATATATAGGGGCTCCGCAGATATAGGTTGGAGTACATATTACAATATTTGTGTAGTTAACATGCTTTAAAGATTCTCTTATAGAGTTTATTAGACCCATGCAGTCTGATTGTTTAATTTCATTACCACTCAACATAATAATACAGTAGTCATTCATATTAAAGCCCTGCAACTTACTATTTATATTATTCAATAGTTGTTTTATAGAACAATTCGTATGTATATACCGACAATAATCAAAGTGATAACCGAAAGTGTCATCAACAATCTGTTGCGTACCATAGGAACTAACATTAGTCAAAATACATAATTTATTTTTTGTGAAATTGTGTGGATATTTTGAAGAATCTTTGTTAATAGTTTGTATACACTGAGACGACAGTAGATCATTGTTAATACAAGCCTCTTGGATAGACTGTTCGAGAGCGTGAATTTTTTCACAGAGGACATCTATTTCTTTCCTGGCTTCATTCAGTTGTTGCTCCAAATCTGCGATGGTATCCTGCATCAATGCAACTGCACCACTGGTGTCTGTCTCTGTTGTTTGCGAAGTACTTCGTCGTGATGGTGTGCAAAAGGCACTTACTTCCACTTGCCGTACGGAGGATCTACCTTTCTTTAACGGAGTATTACTCGATGGTTTAGTTAACAACTTTTTTAATGTGGAGTTGTCCTTACATAGTTTTGTGTTTTGCTCACGAAGGTCATTGTTTTCAAGAATAACTATTTCCAGCTCATTCTGTGAGCTACTCAGCTCTAACTGAAGTGCTTTCATTGATTCCTGCATATCCAGAAATTCCTGTAGCGTCAACAAATCCAACGTATTGCAATCCATACTTTTTGACAAAGGCTGATCGATTATGCCAATAGTATCATTCACTGTTAGACACGCCTTCTGTTGATTATTTGCTACACTAGTGAGAGAATTCTCTGTCTCAACAGGGGAACTGGTTATCGGTGTATTTTGCTTTTTCCTCATAGTTACAAATGACTGTTCCGGAGTAGGTGTATTTTGCACTTTTTTTTGTTTACAGTTGTTACAAGTCAAAATACACGTTTTAGGGTCTTTTCTGAGTTTTGTCCCATTGCATTTATTGCATTTAACTTGCGGCAACATCTTGTTGTTTTTGTTTTTTAGAATATTGGTATCCAAAGGCATCTTGCTAAGGCTAGATAATGACTGTAAGTCGACAATTCTTCAAATATAAATTTCCAAAAAGAAATTCCGTTTAGAGGGCTCGAACTCACGAACTAAATTTTACAAGTCTTTTACACTATCCAATCGGCCACAAGTACTTATGTTGCCCTGGCGAAATATGATATTCTGTTTATAGGTCTTCGATTTGCATGTAAAAGTTATTATTAGATTAGTTGTTTAAAATATTTATAGTAGAAATTGACTGGTTGAAGGTATTTTTAAATGATAGTGAAAACTTTTGATCTACGAGTACTTTAAAAATTTAATATCCACTTTTTTTAGACACCATTTATACACTTTATAGGACGTTACGCCTAACTACACATAGATTTGCTCACAGTTCACTTTATAACCGATTCTCACTTTCTGGTTCACAATATTATTTGATACTATTCTTTCTTTGGGCCACGAAACTTTCCACCAATGATAGGTGCTATTTATTAACTACTGATCTACAACTTTGCGATATGGAATATAAAAACGCAAACAGTTTACTATTTTTTAAAAGATAAATACTACGGAGCTGATGTAAACACGGCAACTAGCGCCCTCTATCGTTTCCTCCCATCCTTTTATCCCATCATCATCATCATCCTAGTGTCGTTCCCGATTGCATCCGAGAATTACCAGATTTTAGATTCCAAGCACTTCGGACTCCAAGGAGAAGAAATAACCGATCCCTGGACTCCAAAGTTAAAGCCTTGAATGCAACCAGGATCAAAGCAAGGATATTATAATTCTACTTATTCTATGTCATAATGTGTTTTGAGATTAAGTGCGTACTACATGAGATTCCTTTTTTCTTCAACTGCGTTACGCCTTTCTTCTTTCGTTCTTCGTCTTCGTAACAGTTTTAAATGAAACCTGACGTGTGTATTACATAGGTACGGTGACAGAGAACCGACAGTCAACAACCTAGGAGCCAAAGTGGATGCCGGACTGATGAGCCAGTGTTTTGGTAAGATTTATTCCTTTGAGTTAGTCAGTCACCCTCAAGGCCGACGCCACAGCAGTTGACTGGTGAGTCAGCCTTGAAGGTAGCTGACCACTACAGACGATAAGTTAG
Source organism: Eilema sororculum (assembly GCA_914829495.1). NCBI lineage: Eukaryota > Metazoa > Arthropoda > Insecta > Lepidoptera > Erebidae > Eilema > Eilema sororculum. The sequence goes on from OU618555.1 coordinate 12,866,879, forward strand.
TGCGCCTGTACATATTGATATTTAATATCACATTTCGCCAAATATGATTTTCGGTTTTATATACTCATTATGGTAAAAGAACCTATTGCTGGTAAGCAGACTCATGGGCACATGTTTAGGTACTGTTGGGTGATTTATACTTATGAAATTATAAATATTTTACAGGACCTTGTCCATCGGAAGTGATCCAGAACCGAATAAAAGAATACTTGACGACACATCCAATCCCATCGGCCGCTTACCTCAACTCGCTGCTAAGTCAACTAAACTGGGCCTTTTCAGAGTTCATCACAATGATGCAGGAGGTACTTATACTACCAATCAGTAGTATCACGTCTATGCTTTCAACTATGCTTCAGAGTAAGGCGATATAACCCACTTGGGCGAATCTGGTCTAGCCCTAATTGAAAATAGATACATTATATTCGTGATTAAGGCTATATATAACTTTAATGAACTTCAAGTTTTTCACAAAAGTATTGGAGAAATTTAAATCTCCTATACTTAAAAACTTGAACTTTTCTTTTTTTTTAGGGCTAGACCAGATTCGCAAGATCATCAATAACTGCCCCTGTGCCGTCCTTGTAGTGAGCAGTGTTATCCCATATCAAGCACTCATGCGTAGTTTTAAATACCTGTACCTGTAAGTTTAGAATACCTATGTCCTTTCTATATAAGAAACTTGGAAAGAAATCCTCTAATTCTTGTTTTATATATTCCTGTGTCCTTTTGGATCTTTATGACAGTTATCTTTATAGTATCCAAGGAATCTTTCACGAAGAAAGGCAGACGGTATTTTAACCAGGTGCCTTCATATCTCCAGATGGATAGAGTGAACATCGACTCCCACCTGGAACCTCGGCAGATCAAGTTATGTGCCACGTGCTTCGACCTGTACCACGGACTGGCAAGGGCGCTCGAGATGACACTACATCTAGCGCCTTTGTTGCTGACCAAGCCGGAAGCTTGTGACAACCAGAACGAACTACTACTAGGAAGGACTTGTCAGGTTTGAATCAGAGAAGTATCACTTTATTATACAGGCTGTCGTCGTTTAGGGGCGTTTTGTACACAGTTTCGATAGATAATAAAATCGTCTGGAAGTATTAATGTGGCCAAAAAAAATCAAGAACTTTTAGCTGAATGAATTCATTAACATCTCAGTACTCACCCGAAAAGTAAAGTAGGGTTAGTTTGGACAGCCAACGAGGTTATCTTGGGGAAATTTGAAATGTAATTTTTAGTAATAAACAATGATCGTCAATAATTATTGTCACTTTACACTGGTAAAGCGGACCCCAGACTCCGGGGTGAAAGCATCAGATGCGACTGGGATTAACGCTAAAAAGAAGAAAAATAATTATCGTCACTTTTTCATAAGTGTAATAGCTATTTCTCTCATTCATTTTTTCTTACGTTTATTTGCTTCTGTTGATAAAAAAAAATCGTTCCAAACCCCGCTGGGTTTTTTTTTTTATCGTGTGAAAAATCTCCACGGATACCACCCCCACGGAGCCGGTGAAGGCGGTTATGTCGGACTCGAACCGACTAAAACGCACGCCGTCTTGGGTCCTTGTTTGCCGGAGGTGAGATTGCCAAAAGCATATCTCTCGCACCCCGGCAGACCCAGGACCATCTCCTTCGAGATGGCCCCCTTCGGGGTCAAACCCCGCTGGCTGTCAAAAATACTCCAGTTTATGGTAGCTAGTTCCAATTCATTCTAGCCAACACATTCACTACTACGGTATCTCCAATCCACTCCATCAGTTCCTCAATACTCCACAGATCCTAATGGCAGTTGTGTCCCGAGTCTGCATCCGCGGTGGAGGGGGGGCCAGCTTCGCTCGACTGGTCGCCAGAGGCCTGCCAGACACTGACCGAGTCCACTATTACGTGGCACTGGCCCCGGTGGCCGGCTGTCTGATCAGGATGCTGAATCCTAAGCTCCCGCCTGACGTTAGTACACATATAAATACTAACTATATCTTGGATCTGAAATGAGCTCTGCTAAGAGAAAGAAAGACATTGCGTTGAGAGCGAGCGAGATAGTGCCGCCAGCGTTTACGGTGGTATCGCGCTACAGCGCTCGAGGCGGGTCAATCTATAGTATTTTATATCTCTGATTAGAATACTGTGCTTAACAACTTCATTTCTTTTTCCAGAGTTAAGTAAGGTCTTAAATGGCTACTTACTACCTTAAAAAATTTAAAAAACCCCCGTCACAAAAAACACTTCCAAAAAGTTGAAAATAAATTAATAAATTTTGATTCAACGGTTGCCATGTCGGGGGACCCTAACTGGTTAAGCTTTTCGTTATATTATTGGAACAATTCAAGGTCCCCCGACATGGCAACCGTTGAATCAAAATTTATTAATTTATTTTCAACTTTTTGGAAGTGTTTTTTGTGACGGGGGTTTTTTAAATTTTTAATTTAATTTTTATTTCATACTTTTTAAATTGATCTACTAGTCAAGCTCTTTCATTTGATACCCATATTGAGGGAATTATGAAGAAATTTGTATTCGGACATGTTGTGGCGGCGGCCATCTTGGACCGATTTTTTTCAAACATAGCTAAGAACACTCCCGACTAATATACCTTTCAAACAAAAAAAACTAAATTCAAATCGGTTCATCCGTTTGGGCGCTACGATGCCACAGACAGACACACACACACACATACACACACACAGACACGTCAAACTTATAACACCCCGTCGTTTTTGCGTCGGGGATTAACAAATAGAAGTATTTTAATTTAGATTGTCTGTTCATTTGCAGCATTTAGACAAAGTGACTAAAGCGTTGGTGACGGAACCTCTGTTCAAGATGGACGGCCTCGACATGATGCTCGGCAAAACGAAAGACAGAAGCAATTTCTCATTCTACAAATGTTAGTTTAATTCCTACATTCATATTTCCAAACATTTACATCCCCGAAAGAGCAGGCGCTGATGTATTAACACCCAAATTTCGGCAACTATTATTTTTCAATCTCACGTAAAACAGGGTGACCTTATTACCGTCTAACGAGCACTATGTCATTGTCTGTATATTTACAGTCAGATAGAACAGTCCTATCTCTTAATCACCTTTTACGATACCTACGGGAAGAGATAGGGTGGCCCGTATCTAATAACCAATACTTAATAAGGATGAAGGATTACGTATTTTTGGTAAAGGGATAATTTGTGCTTCTTTCCACGAAGACGGAAAGAAGCCGCTAGAAATGGAAAAGTTAAGGATATGGGTTATAATAGGAAGGATCTGGTCCAGAGACACAGTCGTTTCCCACAGCATTTGATGTTATAGACATTATGCTCTTCTTAACATCAAAATCAGTGAATTGATTAAAGACGAAGGGAGAATAGTTAGGAGCTGGAAGTGACGGAAGACGCTCAAGCGTATCCACTTTAGGTCTGGCCTGGTCCCTCCAAAATTGGACGAAGATGAAAAATGCCGATTTAGTGCTTCGATGTCAACGTTTGGAGTAGTATTTTCTTTGGACTTATACTTGCATTTTGCTGAAGCTTTCTTGGTAATTAAGGTCTTGATGGCATCGGTAAGCCAGGGAGCTGGTGGATGTTTTATTTTGATTGCACGCACTGGTGCGTGCTCATCAAAAAGTTTGACCAGGTTACGAGCAAAAAAATCAACCTTGTCATCCACAGACTCCAATGCAAGTAATGGACCCCAGTCAATATCGCCAGCGTCCTTCCGAAGCCTTTTTTACATCACGAAAATTGCGCTGCCTAAGAATTCTCGCCTTGGCCCTTGGAGGTTGAAGTTCATATGGAAGAAACATTAGGTCATGATATGAGAACATCTCGGCATTGTACTGACCATGCTTGGCGACATGTTGCAAGGATGATACCAGGATTAAATCGATAAGGGTTGGAATACAATTAGGATAGTGATGTGTAGCATTTAGAGGAAGAATGGATAGGTTGCAAGATAGAGCTGTACGCTGAAAAGAAGAAGTACGGGAATCATTTTTTAATGGGCAGGCATTGAAATCGCCCATGACAATTGTGTGACTGTAGTTAGGTGTTAAATTTTCCAAGATACGTTCAAAAGATGAGAAAATATTTATACTTGACGAAGGACAGTAGTACACACCCAATAGAACTTTGCTGTGATACACGGACGGACAGACAGACAGACAGACATGACGAATCTATAAGGGTTCCGTTTTTTGCCATTTGGCTACGGAACACTAAAAACATGAGATTGTTCAATAAGAGAATTAGTAGCTTCTTACATGGTCGGCAGCGTGGTATTGCAAACGTCTATTGACCATAATAATCACTTTACATTCTATAGTCCGTGTTCTTGCCTGCCAACTAAGTGGTATAAAAAAACTATTGTATTGCTAATTCCAGATCCTGATGATGTAACAGTGCACGAATTAAAAGCCTTGGAATTGGTAGCTGACAGGTTACGAGTGGCTCGCGAGACGATGGTCAGAACAAAGTCCCCTGGGTCTAGTGGGACTCAGTCTGATCTACTGTGTACTATATGTTACGCTAGGCCAGCGGACACAGCCTTCGTTCCGTGTGGACATCATTCTTGCAGGTATTTTGTTTATGCCCGGTTCATATAATTCTAGTTCAGTAAACTAGCGAATCACTCTAGTCCAGTTTCAGTGCTGGACTGGATTGTATTATTCACAATATTCTAGTATAAAATTAGTCTGGCAATCCAGTCACTGGACTGGATTACTCATTGGAATGGGCACATAACAATTATTTCAGTCGTATTCCAACACTGGACTGGAATGCTACTGAAATACCTAATGTGAACCTGGCATTAGACTTATGTGTCTCTAGATCGGCACAGTAATGTATTAACAAATTCTTCTTTGTGTCAACGCATTCCCTTCTTTGGCATAACATGAAGCATGTTGTACTATAGACGGATTTGTCTGCCCAAAAGCTTCAAGTCCAACAGCTAACACGTGTTCCACGTAAGTTCGACAATGTGCGAGTGTTAAAATATCTTTCAACATGAACCAATTTGACCATAATCTTATATAGGCCTACTTCTGATCTTAAATCTTTTTCATAAGTTTTCAATCATCTTTTGAAACTTTCTGACCTATTCTCAACGCATATCCTTAAAACCTGTACCTACACTGCCGAGAAAAATGGATAATGATATTTCATATATTTTTGGTTTCAGAGCTTGCGTCATGCAGCACTTACTGAATAGTAAGCAATGTTTCTTCTGCAAAGCAGACATTGACTCCGTGAAAGAAGCTGAGCCCAACAATTGATGTCATAAAATGCTCGTTTAAAATGAAGATTCATGTTTATTTTTTTATCAAATAATATATGACGATCATTTTGTAGTAATTACTATCGTTAATAATTCGATATATTTTTATTAAATGATATTTTATTTATTGTGAGTTTATTTCTAATTTTATAAATCTAAATTTTCTATTCATGTAAAGTAAAGCCAACAAGCCAAGTATGTTGCGATAACTATAGCCCACAGACAATTCAACCTACATCATTCAATCAGAGTCATCACAGTCCATGTCGTGTTCCGAACTATCTTCGTTGTCGTAATCCGAACTATCAGAATCATCGTTTAATGATATAATAAACCTGTCCAACTCATTGTCACATATACGATCGTCGTTGTAGTATTTGTCCTCATTTTTAATTATGTGATCATCGCATTTTTTCCGTTTTTCAGCAGTGTAATTTAGCAAACAAGGTTGCAAGAGCGTCTTTCTTCTGATTTAATGTAGAATTGACATAATTCCTTGCCAAGTCGCCTTTTTATATCACCCCATACCATCTCGATTGGATTGAGGTCGGGATGGTATGGAGGTAAACGAAGTACTGTGTGTCCACCCTGATTTAAGAATTTCATCCACTGTATATTGTTTTGGTAATGTTTGGCTGTTAATTAAAATAATTAAATCACATTTACGCAACGTTTCGTCAAATGGAACATTATGTTTTGTTAGCCAATCTTGCATTACCTTTTTTGTACAACTCATTGTTGGTTTTTTTTTTTTCAATTTGTTTACAGTGGTACGCTGCGTTATCCGTGACTATCACAGAATGACTTGGAATATTAGGCAGCAGTTGTTCTTTTAACCATTTTTCGAAATTTTCCGAGTTCATATCTCCGTGATAGTCACCGCTTTTGGAATGCGACTTAAATATCAACAGGCCATTTTTAACGAACCCAGTTCGTCCAACAGCATGTACAATAATTAACCTAAGTCCTTTGCCAATATTTGTCAATATTCCACGTTCATTGGTAGATTGCCAGCAGTTAGACACAGTATGCGATTGATTGACATTACTCTACCTTCATTTCGATATTTTTTGATAGCTAAAAGATAGTGCCACCTTAAAGACGTAATGTCAGGGCGCTCGATGAGCAGTTTTCGTTTGGACTGGCATTTTTTATATGTAAAACCAAGCCTACGCAAAGTATTTCTTAAATACTCCCGAGAACAGTCTAATATACCATCTTCCTTTAAATCAGCGTTTATTTTTCTTAAAGTAGGGACCTCTTTCTTAACGGTGTAATATTGTGTTATTTTCCTCCGAATAACACCTTCCGTAAAGTTATCAATTATAATACGTTTCTTTGCAATTTTGTTTTTCTTTGGAGATTTGAAAGTAGCAGTACCATTCACACAGCAATTTTTCTTGGCGAACAATATTCCTAACTGTAGTATTCGATAAACCTGTTACATTAGCCACTAAGTTTGCCAAATTAACATCGTTTTGATATTCAAACGAAGCTGAATCACCTTTGCGATTTTTAAAATAGTTATATACATTGTAAATAATTTGTTTAGCTTGACGTCCAATAACTAAAAAAATAAAAAAACTTTGCCTATCGGCAGACTCATCTTCATATATTAATATCGTGTGCGTTTTGTGACGTGCGACCGTACTCAATATGTGTTGCCGTCAACAGCGACGACGCGCAACTAAATGACGGCTCTGAGAGCCAGCCTCCACCCCGCGCTCGTCTCTTACTCCCCCCGCTGTCTTTCGTCCCCCGCGCCCGCAGACCATAGGAGTGTCACGAACGAGCTTGCCAGACTCATGAACCTTTATACTAACTGGACTGCGCACTATGAACAGAAAAACGAGCCGAAAGAGAGGTTCCAAAGTAGTAGTGCGTCTCTTTCTAATAGTTCTTATCATGTTTTTATTGGTCTTTATTACAAACAATGTTGCCGCATAAGAATTTTGAAATGCTACCAATGTCACTCTCAAAACATTTAAAATAAAAGTATTACTTTGTACAACTTCATAATACTTTGTACAAATTCATAATTGGTTTGACCATCTTGGTCAAACCATTGTATATTTATAGTTTAAGTATTTTTATGCAAAGTTTCATCACAAAAACATAACGCACAAATATATGGAAAATTAAAAAAAATTACCATTTACAACCAAAAAGAATTTACATTTACTATGGCAAGTTGTTAGACAGGGACAGACTACTACTTTTTGGCTGCCTCGCTCGGCTCGATTTTTCTACTTTCACCGAGACGATGAAAAATGTACCTTATGTCATTACAGTTGGGTGTAAATTTGTAATTATTGTATTTTACAGTACGCAATCCAGTTAGTATACAGATTCATGGCCAGACTATAGTGATTATTTTCTCTGTCCTTGTCGCACAAGTCACACGTACACGATTATGGCACTGTCACACAGCTATCGTTATATACGTGTTTCGCAGTCAGCACAGCGGTTTTAAACTGTCAGCTCCGCCATCTTCTGAGCAATTTCATTCCTGTCTGGCTTAGAATAAGCTGTCTGGAATGAGTTTGAAGTGATACGTAATAATTTTGAAATAATTTTTTTTGGAACCGCTGAAACTTTGTATACCTTTTTTCTCTCGCTTCGTTGGCTTTACTTTAGGTCATAGCAGCAGCCTACCTACCTACAATAGCTAGTAAATGAGACTCAGTAAATCTCAGGGAAAGGGAAACGGAAGTTGGGATGGACGACTTGAAAAAAGTGGCTGGGATAGACTGGATGCGCAAGGCGGAGGATCTGGTGCTATGTTGCACATTGGGAGAGGTCTATGTCCAGTAGACGACTGCAGTAGACCTCATTAATTGATTGATATAGGTCACAAAGCTTGTTTTTATAATCTATGGGCCCGCGTTTCATCACTATCTCAACTGTTCGTAAATGATGAGAAACTCAAGAAACCCTGTCCTATTTATGCATCGAGACTGGGCTCGTAAGGTCGGATTATTTCCGTTTTGTCATATTTTAATTTAACCAGAGGTTTCGTCGGATTTTCGTTATGTCAGATTTTGTTTCGTCGGATTTTCGTTTCGTCAGATTTTTGTTTGGACAATAAAAATACAATCGCCAAGAAACGTGTTAAGAACAGATGGTAATTTTATTAGTTTTATGATGGAACATTTCGCATATGCCCAAAACCTTTCTTCCAGGCGTATTCGTTACATGCAAACAATGAGATACTAAATTTCGTTTTGTTTATGTTTTTTAAAATCTGTCAAAACGGAAAAAGCGCGTAAGGTCTTACCAGCGTGTGGGCAACATAGCGGCCTGTCACCAAAGCAGAAGCAGGCTGCGGCGGCGGTGCAAAGTGCGTCCCTCCGTACCCGGGGCTAGATGGGGACACTAAGGTTCCCAGTTTCCCACAACCCAAAGGGGGCCATCTCGAAAGAGATGGTCCTGGGTCTGCTGGGGTGCGAGAGATATGTTTTCGGCAATCTCACCTCCGGCAACCAAGGACCCAAGACGGCGTGCGTTTTGGTCGGTTCGATTCCGACATAACCGCCTCCACCGGCTCCGTGGGGATGGTAGCCGTGGGGATTTTTCGCACGATAAAAAAAAAGCGTGTGGGCAACATAATATGTAAAGTACCTATTTTAAGACCTAATTAAAGAGATTAGATTACCTACATTTGAAGCTATTTAACCTATATAATCTAGGTGTGTTATTTACATGTTATCTTTGATACTTATTTAGATAGGATAACGCCTACTTAAATACCCAGTAACCTGCTTATTCAGAAGTAGTACAAGTCAATTCGTCCGCGATCTGGTGGTGTAGTACGGAAACATGCGTGCCTTCATCCTTTTAGCAATTTTGGGGTCCGCTCTAGGTAAGAAATAAGTAGCAATTTTAATACAACCTTATAATTTTATTGACAAAAAAACGGCTTACAAGGTGGATTACCACATTAATTAACGTTTGAAACATCGAAAAGTTTTAGTTTTCTCTCCAGCTATAAATGCAATAGATCAGGTGAGCTGGGGTATATATCTATCCTAATGATTTATAGAGAGTGTAATTGAAGATTGCTGGTTCGATGTCCGCAAAAAATAGATATCCGGGTACCGCAGTGACAGCAAAATATGACATTGAATTTTAGACTTTATTCCTATACGACTAAAGTTCATAATGAAATGAAAAAAGTTTTATTACACTTTTTAAATTACTCTGCAAAAAATCATTTAATTTTGAACTTTAATTGCATCTTTTTAAAGTCTATTATTTAATGCCGTTTTTTGCAGTGGCGGTGGCACTACTGTGGTTTACTTTAGCAGAATTGAGGCCCTGTTTATGCGCATTCCGGAAACGATGTCAAAGCCATAGATGGACCAGGCCCAGGGCCCTACCATTGCGTAAACTTACACTGAGTCACAGATAACATAAATACTTGACTTAGTTATACCCCGATAATTGAGACCCAAGACACCATGCGGTACTAGGCCGACTTAACCTGGTGGTATAAGTAAGCACTTTTTTCGTGGGATAATTGGTACATTACGGTCACCCCGATGGGTTTTTTTGTTTTAATTTTTTTTTTCTGGAATAGGATAAATAAATTTAATTAAATTAATACTCGTACACTATACAAAATTATAATAATAGTAGTCAAGTAGCCAGCCAAGCTTTTGCCGCCCCGGGTCGTGTCTGGTGCAAAGGAGCCCAGAACACTGGCCGCATTTCTGCGCTGGATCGCAATAGCTAGCCTTTGCGATCCAGCGCGGAAATGCGGAAATATATTTTTTATATTTAAAAAATATTTTTAAGTGATATTTTCTGAAGTTTACGCGAATGTCAGTCATTGAAATAAAACCACTTTTTACGGATTCTATCGCGATATATTTGTTATTATTACTTTTAAACCCGAAAATGGCTGCTGCAAAGCAGCCGAAACGTCGGGTTTAAAAGTAATAATAACAAATATATCGCGATAGAATCCGTAAAAAGTGGTTTTATTTCAAATATTTTTAAGTTCCAAATTATTTGTGAAGTTAATTATTTCCAGCGGTGCCCGATCACGCCAATCGTATCGTCGGTGGCGATGTCGCAGCGATCGAAACATACCCTTTCATGGCAAACTTGCAATACACTTTATTTGCCGTCACCTGGACCCAGGGCTGTGGTGGTTCTCTCGTCACTCCCACCAGCGTCCTCACCGCTGCACAATGCCTTGAGTAAGTTCCGATAGGTATATCACATATTTAGTACCTATATATATCGTGAAATGGACTGAAACGGCTGCGAGTAATATGTCTCCGGTAACCTACGCCCCATAGACATCAACGGTAGGGATAAATCTTGCTCACACTACGAATAGAACTCACGGCTAGAATAGTTTATTTCAGCTATTTTCATAGTATTATGAGCTACGGAATTCTCCTTTGGGGTAATTCCGCAGATTTAAACACAATATTTGTCTTGCAAAAGCGGGCTGTGCGAACTATTTATAATTTGGACCCAAGAGTCTCCCTCCGAGATAAGTTAAATATTCTAACCGTAGTGTCACAATACATTTTCGAAAACTTAATGTATGTCAGGAAAAATATTGCAAAATTTCCAAGACTTTGTGACAGGCACAATATAAATACTAGAAATAAAAGCAGTCTTGTAGTTTGTCATAGCAGACTCCATAAAATAAGTAATTCTTTCCAGGGCAACTGTATACGCTTTTTTAACAAGCTTCCTAATGAAATCAGAGATTTACCTGTCAATAGATTTAAAAATACAGTAAAGAGCAAACTGTGCCAGAAAGGCTATTATAAAATCCAAGAATATTTAAACGATAAACAAGCTTGGAAATGAGCTGTTCGCTCAGCTATGCTACTCAAGCAAAACATCTAAGTAAATGTTTTGTAAATAGACCAAAAAAAAAACCCGCTGAGTTTCTTGCCGGAGTCTTGATCGGGTGGGAGAAGTTATGTCGTACTCGAACCGACTAAAACGCCTCATCTCTGTGGACCCAAAGCCATCCCTATCAGTCTGGCCCTCCTCGGAAGGGAGACCACGGAGTCTCCAACTCGTCCCTGGAGACGGGGAGGCGCGGGAGGCGCCGCCGCTGCAGCCTGCTTCTGCTAGGGTAACAGGCGGCTCCACTTGTCACCCTCAGGCCCGTGCTCATGGGGAAGCCCCCTAGACTAGTGGTAATTCGTTTGCAGGCGTATTGTAGAATAGAATAATGAATGTGAACAGCGCCTATTTAACAAGAAGCTATAGAATGTACTATATGCCAACCGTAACCGTTGAACCGCGCCTTAGGTATGTGCGTGGCAAGACGAGGGGAGTATCAACCAATCGATTTGGTCAGTCCGCCGCCAACGCTTGCACCGGTATCTCGCTCACTCTTGACCCATGCTATTTCCTTCTCTTTCTTTACTTCGTCCCCCGCCACGCCTTTCCTAGGGCGCGGTAGAGCGGTCGGGGTCATTCTATAGGTTTTAATTATTTTATTATTGTTTTAAGGTTTCAACTACTGAACCGTGTACGACTGGTTCTTGGGTCTTCGTACAGGAGCGGCGATGGTGGCGCCATACACGCAATCAACAGAATTATTTTTCATCCTCAATTTAATATCGCAACATCCGTGGACTCCGATGTTGCTATCGCTCGTCTCACAGTTAGAGCTGAATTGACGAACAGAATCCAGACAGTTCCTATGGCGAGCGCGGGCACTGAGCTCACTACTGGTTTACTCCTCACCGTTATTGGGTGGGGCACTCTTTGGGTAATTATTATTATCATTATTCAGTTGAAACAGGTTTGATGAGAAGGCACCTCCCAATGTGCACCATTTCGTGGTATCCTCCGGATGAAATAGTGCACATTGGGAGAGGCCTATGTTTAGCAGTGGACTGCAGTAGGCTAATTGATTGATTGATTATTTGAGTTCTAATCCCGGTTACATGCAAAGTTTGAACGTCCTTCGTCCTCCATAAACGCAGGCCTGATGGTAACAGGTAGAGTCACCGTCAGCCTAGCAGAAGTAGGCCACAAGCGGCGCGATACGCCCTTCCTCTTTTTTCTAGGCAAAGATAGGAGACACCATAGTCCCACACCCAAGAGGACCTTCGATGGCCTTGAGTCAACCGGGGTGCGAGGGATAAGCCAGAGGCTACCTCACCTTCGGCAACTAAGTAAGACAGTACAATTAGAAAAAAAAACCAAAATTTTAATTAATTATATCCTTGATCATTGGGAGAGGCATATGTTTAGCAGTGAACTAGTTGAGATTAGACCACTAGTTAAGTTACATAATGAAGTATTCCATAGAATATATTATTCTGTTTTCATAACTTTTCCATCATTTAATTTTACAGCACCAAGGCCAATCTCCAGAGAGCTTAAAGCAAGTTCAGCTCAATATTGTCAACCATAGTCTTTGCGCAGAACGTTATGCTTACCTGAAGTCACAGCCTGGATATGGAGGCTGGCCTGACGTAACTGACAACATGGTGTGCGCTGGTATTGTGGATAAGGGCGGCAAAGATTTCTGTCAAGGTGACATGGGAGGTCCGGTTGTCTTTAGAGCGCTGGGTAGTAATATCTTAGTCGGCATGGCTTCTTGGGGTTACCGTTGCGGGGAACCTAATTACCCTGGTGTTTTGGTAAATTTACCGAAGTTTGCGAACTGGATCGTTCAGCAAGTTAATTAAAGAATGCTACTTAAAACCACGCTCTTAAAATGCTTGGTGTTTAAAATTATATTGGTTCAGTTCTTCATGTAACTATAGGATATAAAGAAAAACTGCGAACCTAGATAAATTGTTATTTGTTAGTAGGATAGAATAGACTTAGTAATGTATGTGATTGACATGCGTTTACGTCTCTCATAAGCGTCCAAATACATGTCAATCCCATGATTTGTAATTTTGTTAATTTTATAATTGATACAAAAATAAAATTATTCCTACTGAGATCAACTTTTATTTCGACCATAAAAACCTACCTGCTTTTCCATGTGATATGAATGATCCCTCAAGATCCCGGGTTCCATTCCCATGGTCCTCCGACTGAAAAGCACTCACATAGAAAATGCTAATTCCGCTACGCCATCACGCTAATTCTCTCAGTAAACAGATGTTCAACATTCAGTCTTGATCTGTCTGTGTTAAATGTCAAGAAACTGTATTCTCTTAATACTTACAATTTCCAAGAAAGAACATAAGTATTTAACATTTGATCGATGCCAATATTATACATTACTATAATAGCTGTTGCCCGCGTGGATGTCAGTTATCGCCGATCGGTTTAAAATTGACAATGTTTCATCCCCTATTTTATCCCCTTGGAATTAATCAAAATCCTTTCTTTGGAATTAATCAAATTTTATGACACAGGCATCCGTGTCATAAAATTTACCTGCATGCCAAATTTCAGCCCAATCCGTCGAGTGGTTTATGCTGTGCGTTGATAGATCACTATGTCAGTCAGTCAGTCACCTTTGAGTTATATATATTAAGATTAATAATATATATACTGAGAAAAAAATTATAATAATAATAGTAAACAGTAATAATAATGGTGCCGTGTTGGTTCGTGGTGGAGTAGAATAAAATCCCTAAAAATCAAATTGACTACGAAGCAAAATGCCTAAAGGTCAAGTCTAAAAAGCTAAATCGCTATAAAGCAAATTGCCTAAAACTCAGTATGCCCAAACAGCAAGTTGCCTAAGAATTATGAAGTAGGATCACCCCAGCTCTTCCTATTGGTGTCGTAGAAGCGACTAAGGGATGGGGTTGTTCTCCATCCAACACTTAACCCAAACAGCAAGTTGCCTAAGAATTATGAAGTAGGATCACCCCAGCTCTTCCTATTCGTGTCGTAGAAGCGACTAAGGGATGGGGCTGTTCTCCATCCAACAGTTAACATACAATCCATGACTGAAGTGCCCGCTTGACCTAACCCTTCGAGGATAAAGGCTTGATTATATGTATGTATTATATTAGGTCCTTACATATGAAATTGGCGTTTTGTATGGGGGGAACAAAAGTCGAATATTTTTAAATAAAATATATATTTAATTAATCAAAGTATGAACCATTGTTTTCTACGCAATTTTGCCATCTTATAGGTAGTTCATTGATCCCTTTACTAAAAAAACCAGTCGGACGGGAATCAATAAAATCTGTGAAGGCGATTTGGACTGCCCCATCAGAGTTGAATTTTTTTCCCTTGCAAGAAGTTGTCCAAATTTCGAAAAATGGTAATCTGTTGGAGCAAGGTCCAGGGAGTACGGAGGTTGTCTTAGACATTCCAATTGAAGCTCTTCTAATTTGGTAGAAGTCTGTTGTGCGGTGTGTGGTCTAGCGTTGTCGTGAAGCAGCAGTGGCGTGGAGCGATTGACCAGCCTAGGTTATTTAGCCGCTAGCTTTTCCATCATTGTTTGCAATTGCTGACAATAGACATCAGCCCTAATAGTCTGGCCAGATTTGAGAAAACTGTAATGAACAATACCGGCACTAGTCCACCAAACGCTCACAAGTAACTTTTTTGGGGTTAATTTTCGCTTGGGGCAGGATTTGGCTGGCTGGCCAGGATCCAACCATTGCGCTGAGCGCTTCCGATTTATCGTAAAGAATCCATTTTTCATCACAGGTAATGATTCAGTTTAAAATACCTTCATTATTGTGCCGGTTCAGTAATGTAACGCAGCAGTCGACGCGCGTTTACTGGTTTGCTTCAGTCAATTCGTGAGGTACCCACCTTTCAAGCTTTTTAATCTTCCCAATTTGCTTCAAGTGAATTAAAACAGTTTTATCACTAACACCGCATGATAGATCCGCTTCCACAATAGCCTTCAATACTTCATTATCAACTTGGGTCTCGGGCCGTCCACGGGGCTTGTTCTGCAGGTCGAAATTTCCAGGACGAAAACGTTGGAACCAAAAACGAACTGTGTTTTCTTTTGCAACATGACCGCCATAAATATCATCCACCCTTCGAGTCGTTTCCGCAGCACTAGTGCCACGGCGGAACTCGTATTCGTAAATAATGCGATATTTTAAGTTTTCCATTTTGTAAAATGAGTGACGCAAACAGAAAAAAAAACAGAAAAAAAAAACAAATGAATGATGGTCATCGAAGCACAAATACATGAGTAAATAGCTGTACAAATTTGAATTTGGAATTCCTTACCAAAGAGGAAAAAATCGTTATTAAAGTGGCCAGTACGAAAAACGCCAATTTCATATGTAAGGACCTAATATATACATACTGATCTAAACTGAAAGCATTTCCCTCGCACACCGACTGAGCCTGGGCCATCTAAGGTTACGGCCACCTGACCTCCACAACCCAAAGGCGATATCTTTTTTTTTTTTGTGCGGAAATCCCCTCGGATACCCCCCCTGCCGGAGCCGGAAGGGGAGGTTATGTCGGACTCGAACCGACTAAAACCGCATGCCGACTGTGGGTCTTGGTGCTAGGCCGGAGGTGAGGTTGTCATCGACATATCCCTCGCACCCCAGCTGCCCCAGGGCCATCCCTTACAGCCTGGCCCTCCTCAGGAGGGGGGACAACGGTGTCCTCAACTCGCCCCCGGAATGGGGAGGCGCGCTTCTCAGCGCGCCGCCGCCGTGGCCTGCTTCTGCTGGGGTGACAGGCGGCTCCACCCGTCACCCCCAGGCCCGCGCTGATGGGGGACGGAGGTCAGTCAGTGCCCTCCGACGCCCGAGTTGCCTGCGCGCGCGGGCGGCGCGATCCGCGAGTCTCTCTCGCTCGCGCCGCCTCTCCCGTTCCGCAGGGTGGTGAGGGTGAGAACTCTCACTCCCAGGGCCGCCACTAGCTCCCGCCTCGGACCAGCCCATGCCGGGCACTCGGTGAGCGTGTGCAGCCCTGTGTCCTCGCTCACGTCGCAATGATGGCACTCGGACGTTGGCTCCTTTTCGATCCGACACAGATACCGCCCGAAGCACCCGTGCCCGGTGATAATCTGCGTCAGTCGATACGAGAGGCTGCCATGTGGCCTCTCTAGCCATTCCCCCATGATGGGCCTTACCGCCTCTATGATGGCATGCCCTGCGCGAGGTTCCTCAAGTCGTCGCTCCCACTCCGCCACCATGATCCCGTGGAGCCGGGATCTCTCGACCCGAATGTCTTCGGGCTCGGAATCGTATTCCCGCTCCCGCGCCTCCTTACGGAACCGATACAGTGCTGCAAGAGATCTCGCTTCCAGGATCCACGGTGGCGATCCGGCTAGGAGACTCGCCGCTTCAAAGGATATCGTGCGGTACCCCCTAATGGCCCTGGAGGCCATCCTCAGCTGACCCAAAGGCGATATCTAAGCATTGCAGTTAGACTAATTGTTGAACTCTTCAGGGCTCCTACTACCCGTAACGGCTGCCATAGATGTTCGTATATCAACTGGGACCTACGGCTCTATGAGGCACGACCAGACCAATGCAAATACACATATTCATGCATACAAATTTTTGCAACGAGCGGGGATCAAACCTCCACGCCTCCTGCGTAGCCCCTGTATTCACAACCGCCACGCCATAGAGGCTCACAGTTGCGGGTACTTCAGCACATAAAATATATTCAACTTTCTGACTACACTGGGTGATTTTATTGTCGTTTCAGAAAGAAAGAAAGAAAGAAAAAAAAATCTAATCTAATTATTCTTTTTTTTTCACCTGAACATTATTCCCATACATTATCAATAAAATATTTTTTCTTTCGGCAAATTAATAAATACTCCCAGATGATTTTGCTATCGATACTGTGCCCAAACTCTTTTTACCCGACTACGGCGTAGCCAAAAGGAGGGTTATGATTTTGACAGGCTATGTATGTATGTATGTATGTATGTATGCATGTATGTAGGTAAGTTCATTTGTTCCCTCATAGCTCCTCAACTATTAATTAGAACTGTACAAATGAGGTATCGGTACAAGCGGCTTGATCGTCCGATGGTTATAGGCTATATGACGTGTCACTCAATCTTGTGTGGCGCCCTCTAGCGCTCATAACGTACTGTGTTAAAAAATAAATTTGAGATAATATGCCGTGTTTGGTATCAAATGAAAGTGCTTAATGAGCACATTTCAAATATGTATAAATTATTAGCTCTACCTTGCCTCAAAATAATTTAAATAAAAAATAAAGTTTAAAACTAAAATCCAACGACCGAAGATCACTCTTTAAAAAGGGACAAACCAGAAAATATCAAGCATAGCCGTGGTCGTCTATCCTTGATATTTTCTTGTTTGTCACTTTTTAAAGAGTGATCTTCGGTAGTCGGGTTTTAGTTTTAAACTTTATTTTTTTATCCGATCACCCAGTATAAACACGAATCTTATTACAATCAAAGGCCACTATCGATCAGTTAACTTAATAGAATAAATCATATTATCCTTAATAATTAAGTACGGTGACTCTTTCCTTTGTAGCACCATTAAGACCTGAAATTCATTATCAGGCACGTGTTTCCCTCTTCCTACAGTCCCGGGTCCTATAAGCGGGGCGTGAAAAAGCATCTGATGAGGCCGTCAAGCTGAAAGTCACCATTATAACATGGTACATGTCTGTAATGGTGACCCTCTTTCCTGAGACTTTACCTTTAGCTTACCATCAGGCGAAGTGAGGTGAAGTTGACGTGTCCAACGTAAAAAAAACATCGATATCATTATCTTCAATATCACAAAAGGAATTATATTATTTAGGTATTATTTACATTTGTTTTCATGTTTACATATAAATTCGATGAGTAATATTCGCGTAAACTTCCGACACTATCATAATTAATTAGGATTTATGTTAAAACTAATTAATTAGGTCTTATGTTAAAATATTTATTTTAATACTATTTCTTGGAATGCAGATAATTTGTAAAGATAAGCTTATTTTTTGTAAGCTAGGATTGTTTTTCTGTTGATTGAGTAATGACGTAATGCATTATATAAGTAGGTGTAGTTATGTAGTAGGCATAAAAATGTAGGTATTCAATTGTTTTTAGATTTCAAATAATAAGTACTTGAACTTTTTCTTTATGCTGTATGCAGCATGCAAGCAATCATGCAGCAACATGGCTTCTGTCATGCGATAGGGTCACACGCGAACTTATCTTCGCAGATGGCCAGCCTCAGCCGCGGAAGTGCTCGTGAGAACCACCTGCTCCTCAGCTCACGGGCCGCCTCGCCCCTCCGCGCCTTCGCAGGCTTAAATTACGCTCTAGGAGTAGGGCAGACAAGACTACGTGAAGTCGGTTTTGCAACAACGTAAATTTCTGTCACAAAGTAGTAGTATCAATAAACCGTAGGCGAATCGACTATTAGGTATTTCATACATAGTTCAATCAACCTTAGCACAATTAATTGTAGTTGAATAAACCGTAGGTGAATCGTCCATTATTTGTCTCGACCAGTAGTTGTTACAAAAATATGTGAAACGATCTTTAGGTGTTTTAAACAGTAGTTAGTATGACCGTAGGTGTCTTCAAAATAGTTAAAATAACTGTAGTTATTATAATACGGAACCGTCTTTGTCGTGTATTAGTCATTATCTTTGTCTTCGTTAGATTCATTTCCAGACCTACATTCGCACTCGCTTTTTGTAGAGATTTTATATTATTTTGTAGAGATCTGCGGTAGCCTAGTGCTATGGGTAATGGACTGCTGAGACGAGGTCTCGGGTTCGATCCCAGGTTTACCATGGCACACACCAATGACTTTTCGATGCTTTTCGAAGTTATGTGTGTATTTATCGCAGGTTTATAAGTGCCCGGTTAATGGCAATAGGCTCGCCACCTATTATTTATTTACACTTTATTGTACACATAAATTGTATTTATACAGAATAGTGATATGTAATGTACAAAGGCGAGCTTAACTCAGAGTTGAGTTCTCTTCCAGCAAACCCGGGAGTGCACAGAGGAATTGCAATACGAGAGGCTAAGTCTAGTGTACATGAAATAAGGGATTTTGATGTGCGAGGTATACGAGATGTATACCCCAGGTAATAGGTATACATAGATATTAATAGATACATACATACACAAATACATAAATACACACAAAAATACATACATATACATACCTATAAACATACTTACTTACATACCTACTTATATACATACATTTATATTCATACACATATACATACATCTACAAACACAGATACCTATTATGTCTGCTCTTGTTGCGAGAGAAAGTAGTCTTTTAGTCGTTTTTTAAAAGTATATATAGATGGACTATCGCGTATGGAGTGAGGAAGAGAGTTCCACAGCCGTACTGCATAAACTGTGAAAGAATTGTCGTAGCAAGAAGGACTATGAGAAGGAGTTCGAAGTAAAAGAGAGGAGGAAGTGCGACAGGGTTTACCCCTGGGGACAATGAACTCAAAGCGCTCACGAAGATATGAAGGAGAATGAGGATTATGAAGAATAAAGAAGAGAAGGGAAATAATGAGAATATCCCGACGCCGCCGAACTGGCAGCCATTTCAGTTGCATCCGGAACTCGGAAACATGGTCGTACTTACGTAGACCGTAAATGAAACGAATGCATAAATTTTGCAGTCGCTCCATCTTGTTCCCGAGCTCTTCAGTTGCATCCAGAAAGGCGACATCAGCATAGTCTAGAAGAGGATATTACATTGGGACCTAAACATAAACTGGCGAAATGTGGGTGCTAGTACCTCTGCCTACCCCTTCGGAGAATATAGGCGTGAGTTTATGTTTGATGTTATGTCTATCATGGATTGCATCTCGTTGGCTGTCTAGGACAAAAGTATCAAGTCATCAGCCAACCACAGGTGGCTTAAGTAGTTATATTGAGTCCTTTTTTACTCCAGTCCATCTTGTTCATGATGCTTTCGAGGACAGCTATGAAAATAGTGGGTGAAAGCGCGTCTTCCTGTCTTACTCCTCTTTCTATGTGGAAGGCGGGGCCTAAAGTTTCGTGCTTTATTCTTCCTATGTTGTTATTATATATACTTTTAATAACATTTATTTATATATCGGGTACCTCATGTTCTTTTAAGCTCTCCCATCTATTATTTATTTATTTTATAATAGATGAGAAGAGTTTGTATATATTTGGTAACAAACTAATCGTTCAGATTCGTGGATCGGTTGTATAGAGTGGCAGTCGGCAGTTTCTGTTTCCGTTTTGTTATTTATTGGTGTTTTGTCTCTATAGAGTTTCGTGTAGAATTCGGTTGCTGTGCTGGCTATATCCATTTTAGTTTTTGAATTTTTAGTCCTCCTATCCAAGATCTGTTTGTTCTAAGTTCTTTGTATGCTCTTCCTGAGCTACCATAAAGCTGAAGATATTTCTCTATTATTTCTTGTCTATATTTTGCATAATCCCTCTTGATATACTTATGAACAAGTTTGTACAGTGCGGAGAGTTCATTTTTCATTGAACGCCTTTTATTTTTAATTTTTTGTAGTTCTTGTCTTCTTTTTAATACTAACTTTTAAACTCTCGCGTTCCATGATATACAATAACACTAACGGGAATTAACGCGATCATGGTATAGGTACATACATACCTTTGATTTGTTATTTTTTTTTTTTTAAATTAATTAATAGTTTTAGAGTACTTTCTTGTAATATTTTGTGTTTCTTATTATCTTCTGAATTTCTTTCTGTAGGGACCATACTTTTCTGGATAGCCTTTTTTATTTCATCATAGGCGGTCTGCAAAGATTTATTCTCTCGGTTGGCGGGTTGTCTTGGTGTCTCCGAAAGAAAGCTTGACAGGTTTTCTTTGTATTTCGTTAATTCATCTATGTTTTTGAGTTGACATATTTTCTTGTTTGTGAAATTTGTCCTATTTTTCTTTTGCGTAGTAAGCTTAATTTTACACCTGATAAACGACGGTTCTGTCGGACCTGATAAAGTCTGGTGATCGCCAAGTCCATCTGTGGCTTTGTTTTTTCTTGAAACAAGTATCTATAATAGTTAGCTCATGCTCATCTCCCAACCTCCCCAGAAACTATTAATATTCAAGAAAATATAACAAAAAAGAATAAGCAGCAACAGTCTGGCTCAAAATTCAAGGTCACAAGGTCAAAGTGTCACTGAAGGAGTTATAAAACCGAGCATGTTGAACTTCCTGACAAATAAAAATACCACAAATAAAAATGCATAGCAATTAACCTCCTCTCTGCAAATCGATATCATAAATAAACAAACTTTATTAAAAAACATAAAAAATCTTCCAACCCGGCTGGTCCCCGTGGAAGATTTAAGACCACAACCCTCCAAAGATCGAAAACTCAGAAAAATCTTCGAAAATTCCGAAAAAGGTAAACCGTCAATTAAATATTATGACATACAACGTCAAAACCCTACTATCATACGAACGATTATTAGAACTGGAAGTATACCTAAATAAAATTAATTATGATATTATGGAAATCTCAGAAGTTAGACGACTGGGTAACAAAATAGAAGAACACAGCCCTTTTATACTTTGCTACATGGAATCCACACCCGGCTTATACGGGGTGGGATTCATAACACACAAATCGCTGAAAAATAATATAGAAAGCTTCATAGGCATAACAGAACGAGCGGCAATTCTCAACATGGTCATAGATGGTAACAAGATATCAATAATAAAAGCATACTCACCGACAAAAGAACAAAAGATCACGAAAAGGATGAATTTTATAATACCTTAGAAAATACCTTAAAAACAACACACTCACACATTATTCTAATGGGAGACTTCAATGCAAAAGTCGGGACCCCCAGACAAAACGAATATTTGGTTATGAAAACATACGGAAACGGTGAAAGAAATAAAAATGGTCAGAGACTTGATAACCTTGCGCTAGAATAATTAATATTTAGTATTTTTATCTAGGATAAAATCCTCCTCCTCGCCTGATGTTAAGCTAAAGGCAAAGTCTCGGAGAGAGGGTCACCATCGCAAACATGTACCATGTTAACAGTGGCGGCACTCAGCTTGACGGCCTCATGCCTTTTCACGCCCCGCTTAAAGGACCCGGGACTGTAGGAAGGAAACACGTGAGCTGGCAAGGAGTTCCAGGTCTTAGTCGTGCGGCATAGGAATGAATCACTGAAACGCTTGGTTCTAACAGGTATACTCTGCACCGTATATGGATGGCATCTTAGCCCTGCCTGTATATCTTAATAATAATTAATAATTACTGTCGGATGGGGAACAGCCCTATCCCTTAGTCGCCTTTTACGACACCCACAGGAAGAGCTGGGGTGGGGTGGAGACCTATTCTACTCCACCGGGAACCAAACAGGAAAAGAAAAATAGTTTGTTATATATACATACCATACCATACCATAGTTTGTTAAAACCACAACCTAAACATGAGTTTGTAAATAGGTTTTTGGATCCATATAATGTCTTTAGATGAAACAAAATATTCACCCATAATTATAGTTACTAGCTGTTACCAGCAGCTCCGCCCGCGTGAATGTCGGTTATCGTGAATAAACATACTACAGGGTGTCTAACTCCATACCAGATTTTATTAAAATCTAATGACTTAGGAATACTTTTGTCACAACTCACTTTAGTTCCCGTTGTCTAGACAACAATTTTATTGGCGATAATGGCACCCTCGTAAATTAGCCTCGAAGAAGCTTGGCGTGCTTAATAGATCGAGACAGTATTTCACTCCGGCTCACCGCCAACAACTTTATAAGACGCAAGTAGGGCTACATTATGGAATACTGTTCTCATCTCTGGGCAGGAGCACCTCAGTGCCAACTTTTCCCTCTGGACCGCATCCAACAGAGAGTGACTCGAATCGTCAACTACCAGGATATTTCAAATCGGCTAGAATCTTTGGCACTGCGTAGAGATTTGGTTTCGCTCTGCATCTTCTATCGCCTATACTATGAGGAGTGCTCCGAGGAATTGTTCGGATTGATCCCCGCCGCCTCTTTCCGCCATGGTTCCACGCGACAGCAGTTCCACACTCACCATCTGGACGGCTGGCGGTCCAAAACTGTGCGTATCTCGAGAAACTTTCTGCCTCGCACAACTAAACTGTGGAATGAATTGAAGGAATTTTTACAGCATTAAGTATGCTAACTATACAAATCTAATACATAGGGAAAAAGAATCTTCTCGGGCGGGACTCGAACCCGCAGTCTTTCCCTTACAGGGGGAATGCCTGACCAATTCGGCTACCGAGACACGCCCGATATGATTCAAATTTCCCATCTTATACGTCTTTAAGGCGACGTGGCGTCATCTACCGATTTTCTTACGAACTATCGGAATCAATGAATGATGTTACAATCATTTTTAAACATTGATTTTTGATAACTGCGCCCAAACAATTGAAGGAATTTTTACAGCATTAAGTATGCTAACTATACAAATCTAATACATAGGGAAAAAGAATCTTCTCGGGCGGGACTCGAACCCGCAGTCTTTCCCTTACAGGGGGAATACCTGACCAATTCGGCTACCGAGACACGCCCGATATGATTCAAATTTCCCATCTTATACGTCTTTAAGGCGACGTGTATAGTTAGCATACTTAATGCTGTAAAAATTCCTTCAATTGTTTGGGCGCAGTTATCAAAAATCAATGTTTAAAAATGATTGTAACATCATTCATTGATTCCGATAGTTCGTAAGAAAATCGGTAGATGACGCCACGTCGTCGCCTTAAAGACGTATAAGATGGGAAATTTGAATCATATCGGGCGTGTCTCGGTAGCCGAATTGGTCAGGCATTCCCCCTGTAAGGGAAAGACTGCGGGTTCGAGTCCCGCCCGAGAAGATTATTTTTCCCTATGTATTAGATCTGTGGAATGAACTATCACCAGCGGTATTTCCGAACCAATACGACCTTCAAACCTTTAAGAAAAGAGCGTACTCTCTTTTAAAAGGAAGGCAACGCACTTGTGACTCCTCTGGTGTTACGGATGTCCATGGGCGGCGGTGATAGCTTACCATCAGGCGATCTGTCTGCTCGTTTGCCTCCCTATTCCATAAAAATAAAACCTATTTTCATAAATATTACATTACTAGCTTTTGTCGGCGGCTCCGCCCGCGTGGAGGTGGTTATCGCGACCAAACATAGCCTATGTCCTTTCTCATGGTCTATTCCATCCATCCATCCATACTTACAAACTTACACGTTTATAATATTAGTCATGGATATTAGTCTATTAGTCTTATATTTTTAGCAAAGATTAGTAGGATTAAGTTTTTGGAACTGCAAGGTTTTAACTGTATTCTGAGGGTTTTAATTACAGACTATTTAGAGTAGCAAGATTATGAAGACACGAAGAAACTGTTAGAAGTCTCATTGTAGGTAGGTATAGTGCAGGCACCAAAAGGTGGTTTCGCTGGAAAAATTCGAACACCGTAAAATCTTTTGTACCATTTGATTTGATTTGATTTGACTTCTTCGCGATGAACATATGTATCGTGGGCGATTAGGGTGAAATGCCAACACAAAACCATGGATTGTTGCTGCACACATTTACTTTTGTTTCACCATTTTAGCAAACACTCGAGTCTTAAACTTATTAGAACAAAGATGATGAAACTAAACATAACGTATCTTGAGTAGTGAGTTCGCGCACTTCACAAAGATTACCACCCCCTCATCATACTCCAACTAATTTGTTTTTCTCCATAGAAAAGGACTTATCCTTACATTGATCGATCCTTCCTCGATCACCCATTCTCCACGATCTCCCATAGAAGCGCGCAATCCAATATAGCGTCTCGACCTCACTCCGGAGTTATTCTCTCGGCTCAATATAGTTACGTTCGTTTTAGTTACGATCAATGCGATAAATGAATTTAAAGTGAATAATGATTTTACAATACCTTTTCATGACAAAGTAGCTTATTTTATTTTTATTATTTTATTTTATTTATTAAGAAACAAACAGTCATACATAATTACATTTAAACAGGACACTTTTTTAATAAGAGAACTACAGTTTCCTAAATTTTTAGAACTAAATTGTTAAGTTAGCTCAAGCATGTAACATCCATTTATTCACTACCAATCAAATTAACATTTTAAATACAATAATTATTTATTTACGGCAATCATTGCCACAAAATAAAAGTCCTTAAATAATTTCATAAGCAAAGTACTTTTATGACTGCGAGTGGTTAGATTCGTTTAGTTATACAAACCAATTGCCATTTTAAGATAATCATTAGGAACCTTGCATTTGGATTCGATACATTTTAAGAAATCATATTAGATCGAAAAACATTGGAAAAAATGAAATGCTCAAGTGAGACTCGAACTCACGACCTTTCCCTTACAACTTTCCTAACAGTTCGTAAGAATGTTGGCAGATGGCTGCACCGTCGCCCTTATAGACGGATATAAATAGAAGGAAAATTTGGAATGATTCAGATGTGGCTCAATAGCTCAGTTGGAAGAGCAGTCCCCCTGTAAGGGAAAGGTCGTGAGTTCGAGTCTCACTTGAGCATTTCATTTTTTCCAATGTTTTTCGAAATAAGTTAGCATAATAAATGCTATAAAAAATTCATTCAAATCATATTAGATTAAATTATGATCTAAAGGTCTTCTAGTTCGTAGTTTCGTCTCTTCTGTTATAAACTCGAGTGCGACGCACTCCCTCCGACATATACTTATATATTACTGGGTTAGCCTAGAAAATATAGGCTACTGAGGATCGTGGTTTGAGGGATTGTAAGATGGAATGTAGCTGCAGTCTCTTGACAACAATATATTCTATACTAGCTGACCCGGCGAACTTCGTACCGCCAATTTTTATCCGCCCGCGTGGCATCAGATCCTGTACCCGCTACACCCTCTACTATATTAAGCATGTATTATACATGTAAACCTTCTCCTTGAATTACTCTATCTATTAAAATAACCCGCTTCAAAATCCGTTGCGTACTTTTAAAGATTTAGGCATACATAGGGACGAACAGACAGCGAGCCTATTGCAGACCACTGCTGGATCACTTCATCATAAGTCGCTGTCGCTGTCTGTCCCTATGTATGCTGAAATCTTCAAAAGTACGCAACGGATTTTGAAGCGGTTTTTTTTAAAAGATAGAGTGATTCAAGAGGAAGGTTTATATGTATAATACATGCATAATATTGTAAAGCAACTTTAGAGGTTTCTAATGTCAATCGGGATTTCTGCTTGAATTTATTTTGCCGTGCGTTAATTGTATATTGCGATAGCTTCCAAAGTATGCATTATAATTATATAGTGTGAATGGCAATTTTGATCTACATTAAATGTACAACGTATCTAAAGTATTTAATTGGATAAGGAATAACAATATATTGTTAAAAATAGCTTCCAAAATGACACATAAAAAAATTATAATTTGTAAAAGATAAAAATGGTTACTGTGGGCTACCCATAATAGATAGACATATGCTACCGCGGACTTTTATGTAGGCCTTTTTGAGGTGTACAATACTATAATACATCATTTTGATTTATCTCTTGGGGTTCAGCCAGCGTTTGCAATGTAAGCGCAAAAAAATGTGCTTTTTTACGACATGACATTAGAAACCTCTGAATTTAGCAGTGTTGCTCTACAATATTATGCATGTATTATACATATAAACCTTCCTCTTGAATCACTCTATCTATTAAAAAAAACCGCTTCAAAATCCGTTGCGTACTTTTGAAGATTTAAGCATACATAGGGACAGACAGACAGCGACAGTGACTTTGTTTTATAATATGTAGTGATAGTGATGATGAAGTGATACAATTACTTTTCGTAACAGATTACAGTGAAATTAGTCTCGAGAAATTTTTGCATATGTAGTGGTGTGTATATTACTCAGATCTTAGAGCGCGTTTCCACTATATCGTTCTGGCCTATACAAAAATGTTTCGATATCCTAACATTACTATTTAATTTTATACTTATCCCTAGCAACACTCTGATTTATGTTTTCAATAAAAACAAGTTTTTATTTTAAAGAAAAAGGTTTTGACTTTATAAAAAAAAAATTCATTCAATTTCACGTCCTTGAGCAAACGACAAGGCGACTACCGTGAAACAATAAAATATCGTGTCGTTCTTTAGATGATAGTAGTTTAGCTATAGGTAAAAAGTTTTGACCATAATAATTACGAAACAAAACAAATAAATAAATTCTCACTTAATAGTGGATAGTGGAAACACGCACAAAACCAGAATAAACCAGTTTACGCTGTCCGCAGGTGCCACGTGCAGTCCGGCGTCAGTCGCTTGGTACCGTTAGAACATAAAGCACACATTTCATTCAAAAATTATAATTATTACGTAGTTTAATTGTTAAATTTTGTATTTGTTGATTGTTGTTATTGTTTGTTATTATTATTATAGCATTTGTTGAAGTGTTTAATTTGTGTGTAAGTGTTGTAACTTTATATTGTTAATTCAAAATGGCTCCAGTGTTAAAACATGGTCGAGGCAAGCCTTTGACTTCTCAAACTAAAGACGTTTTGTACTGTTTGTACAAATATTTTGAAAAAGAGTGTAATAGAAACCCGAGCAGTATTATGACCCCCACTCAATTAGTTGCTAAATCAACAGGAATTTCAATAGCATCCGTCAGAAAGGTAGTATCAGAAAGCAAATGTCGTCCTTCAGATCAGGAAGTAACATTTAAATCTCCTAAAAAGAAACCGAATCGTAAACCTACAATAGTAATCGATAACTTTGATCAGCAAGTTATCAGAAGAACAATTCATGACTTCCACATCACAAATAAAGAAGTTCCCACTTTGAAAACTTTGCACGCAAAATTGAAAGAAGATATCGATTATAAAGGTTGTGTCAGCACGTTACGAAAACATGTCATGTCATTAGGTTTTAATTGGAAGCAAACAGAAGATAACCGGAAACTTCTTATGGAAAAACACGAAATTAGATACTTGCGAATTAATTATTTGATGAAAATTGCTGAATATCGTGAACAACGCCGACCAATTGTTTACACCGACGAAACATATATACATACATCACATACCCTCTCGAAATCTTGGTCAGATGGAAGCACTTCAGGTTTGAAGCAACATATATCGAAAGGCAACCGCTTAATCATTGTTCATGCCCGTGGTATGGATGGCTTTATACCAAATGCATTGCTTATGTTTAAAGCCAACCAAAAAAGTGGAGATAACCACGACAATATGAACTATGACAACTATTCAAGGTGGATTCAAACTCAATTAATACCCAACTTACAACTAAATAGTGTTGTTGTTGTTGACAACGCACCATATCATAACTCAATAGAAAATCCTGCACCGAATAGTAATTCTAGAAAACAGCAAATGATTGACTGGCTGACATTTCGAAACATTGAGCATTCATCCACGTTGCTTAAGCCTCAATTATATGAACTGATTCTGCAAAACAAGGCGAGATTTGTAGAGTACAAGATAGACGAAATATTACGACAGCACGGTCATACTGTGCTCCGTTTACTACCATACCATCCGGAGTTTAATCCCTATAGAAAATATATGGGGGATAGTGAAAACATATGTTACAAAAAAGAATGTCGCAATGAATATGAAGGTTATAATGTCATTAGCTGAAGTAAAAATGAACGCCATAACTGTAGAGGAATGGAGAAAAGTTTGTCTGCATGCTATTGAGGAGGAAAACAAATATCAGGGTAGAGACGCAGCTTTAGACACAATATCAGAACGAATCATAATTAATTTAAATAATTCATCTGATGAAAGCGAGGATGGGGATGATTGTGATATGCCTGGGGTTGATGAATTATTAGAATAAAACATTTATGGCCGGAGAACACCTAATTCATACACGTCTTCACTGAAGTGAAAACCGGCATTCACTGCTTGTAATGTTTGGAACTGGCTTGTCTGCCTCATACAGTTCCATAGATTACAATGCAGTGGATACACATTTTCACGTCCGTATTAGTACGTAGTGCGTATGCGTAGACGTGTACGCATTTGGTGTGCTCCAGCCACAAACGTATATTACCTTCAAAAAAATAAAAACTAAAAATAAATTGGTGTTTTTTTTTTATTTGCTGACCATACACTACTACAAACGCAAAAATTTCTCCAAGCTAATTTACCTGTAACTGATTTATCCACCAACTTGAACTTCTCGGATTGAACGATTCAAGGTCCCGCGGACATGGCAACCGTTGAATCAAAATATTACTACGTATATCAAAAGTTAAAAGGTAACAACATTTATTTTCAAGTTTTTGGAGGTGTTTTTTGTGACGAGGGTTTTTAAATTTTTAATTTAATTTTTATTTTATACTTTTTAAATTGATCTACCTACTAGTCAAGCTCTTTCATTTGATACCCATATTGAGGGAGTTATGAAGAAATATGTATTCTGAAATGTTGTGGCGGCGGCCATCTTGGACCGAATTTTTTCAAACATATCTAAAACACTCAACTAATATACCTTACAAACAAAAAAAACTACATCGAAATCGGTTCATTCGTTTGGGTGCTAAGATTCCACAGACACATACACGTCTAACTTATAACACCTTGTCGTTTTTGTGTCGGGGGTTAAAAACAGGTTATAAAATCATAGAACGGGTGGGCCATAAATTTTAAAAGAACATAAATATTTTAAATTTTATTTGTTTCCTGTAAACAGTGTTTTTATTGCGTATTAACTTTTATATTTGACCTTATTCGTAAAACTAGTAATGGCGCAATGTACAGCTCTTTATTAATAAATACATTTATTATTATTATTAACTAATTAATACATAGCAAAAAAACTAACTTAACAATAAAAGTAAATTAATAACGGCCATGAACGTCGATTTGGACAGTGAACGCGCGACCCCGGGCTGACGTTATCTCCACTGTGACGGTATTCCAGCCGACCCCTCCAGCAATGACCTCTGCCACTGCATTCTGGTTGGTTCCGACCTGCACGGCCCGAATAGCAGAGAACCAGGTACCTGGTCTGCCAGTGTATGTGATTCTTTGGATATGGATTGTGTCGGCAAGCGCTGCCCTGTTGTATGTTCCCCTGCAACAAAAAGGTGGAAGTTATCTTATTCAAAATTCATTATTGATACACAAACTCAAACTTAAATAATACAGTTAAATTTAAAAAAAATAGCATTAGATCGATCTTAATGAACAAAGTGCTCAAAATGATCCTAATTCCTTGGTTTCCCCATTCCTGTTGACGGATTGTTCTGATACACCATTAGTTCGGATAATAATAAAATATAAGTCAATAAAATCAATTCAAATTTTAAATACCCCCACGACACTTCATATCCCTACTTTAAACCCCAAAATTTTTAAACGGCTTAAACGATTTTTATCAAATATGTCTAAGGACACTCGCAGATAAATTAGCA
This sequence comes from Eilema sororculum, assembly GCA_914829495.1. Classification (NCBI taxonomy): domain Eukaryota; kingdom Metazoa; phylum Arthropoda; class Insecta; order Lepidoptera; family Erebidae; genus Eilema; species Eilema sororculum. Next base: position 12,897,475 of record OU618555.1, read on the forward strand.
TTGATAAAAAAACTAAATTGAAATCGCTTCATCCGTTCGGGAGCTATGATGCCACAGACAAACAGACTAGTCAAACTTATAACATCCCTCTCTTTTTGTCGGGGGTTAATAAAACAGTTTAATTTGCTAATACCTTGGCTTTAAGATTATTTTGAGACTTTGTAGTAGTCAAGATGTTGCTGACATATAGAGGCGCGTGAGGACGCGCTGCAGTGTCCACTTGTGGTGCGCTTGCCGTGCCACCACGAATACCATTCCCATACTCCTTTCGGTTAAGTATTTAACACACACAAACTAACAGTACAATAGTACAAACTAACAGTACAAAGTAACTTACTAACTAACAAGTGGTTCAATTTCTGTTTAAGTCATGAAAATAAGTTTCTAAAACAAAAAATATTTATAAACTGAGTTTTAAAATAGAACATAGGGAAAATACATATCAAGATTGTTTATGTTTAGTTCAGTATCTAGGTGAATGGAATATAGAATTGCATTTACCTACAGCACCACTAGTGCACCACAAGGCGCCACTGCAGCGCTTCCCCACGCCTCTAATCAAAAGTCGCTCTAAAACTTCTTGCAACATTTTTAAATCATTCAATTTCATTCAATCATTCATTAATATTTTCTTTCGTTCTTTCAAGAACAAACGTTCAGTTTATTACGTGAAAAGTATGCCGCTCCGGGGAACTGCGTCAACATAAGCAATCTCTTCAACCGATTCTAGTATCCGTAGAGGCTCAGCGTCAGAGTACTGTAACTCCGCAGGCTCAACGGCTGCGCAGCTGACGTGAGATGCCAGGAGCGTCCACACCGCGAACAGCACTTGATACTTCATCTAGAATAGGCAAACATAGAACAAGGGTAAATTAGGGTAGAAGGGTAAATTAGGAGTTGAAAATTTGTATTGTAGTAGAGGTGAATTAACACCCAAATTTCGGGAATCGTTGAACTCGGTCCCGCGTAATAGGGGGCAATAGGCTCACTATTTCCATATTCCGGGTACTATTGTTGACACGAGCCACGCATCTGAGGCTGAGTCTGTGATGTATATATGTGTCTGATGTTAAACAGCCCTTAGTCGCCTTCTATGGCATGGGAAGAGATGGTGTGGTCCAATTTAATTTTTTTTTTTTCGGAAATTTGATTTAGTCATAATATAAATAAATATAAAGCACTTGAAACATGGGCCGGCTTGCATAAAAAGTTTAATGACAGTAGAGAAAGTTTGTGAAACAACATAAAGAAATACATACCTTTTTTATAGTTTTAAAGTTGTCCGACGAGACTTTTTCACTTTGAATATAGGTCAATTCGACGTCTCTTTTATATAGGTACTCGGTGAGGCAACGCGAGTTATCCTTATCAACGATATAATTGTGTTTAAGATTGTGAATTTTTAATACCTTCGATAGAAAATCACTATCACTTGACGTCTGTAAAATGCTACAGTGGAGTTTGTTGCGCCGTTTCTTCTCCACTGGTGCAGGAAGCGGTAGTAAATTTAGTTTTAAGCAGAAATTGACGTCAAAAAGCTGTAGTAGTGCTACACAATTTTGAATAAATACTTGGACTTTGACTATGACTATGTTTCCAACTGCAAAGGTATCTGTTTGCTCGCTTGTACGGGTCCGTGCAGTCGCTCCAGTAAAGATAATAATTTAGTGTGATGCCTATTGTAAGATTTTTCTCACTTTCACCAGTGAGAAGTACAGACAGCATCAGAGCGATCTTGGCCAGCAAAGTAGGTACACAAAAATATCTTAATACCATAGCTGATACTGACTCTACCTTTGACGGAGAAATTTTTATAGAACGGAATTAGTTTTTTTTCTCTTTCGGATTATAAAAAAGGGGAAATACACAATTTATCTGGCTAATAAGAATGGCCTGGTAATGTTATCGGTAATGATAAAATGTAAACGATAACTGAATCTCAATCCAAAAATATATTTATGGAATTCCTGTTTATTGGTTTGCAGCAGACGTAAATAAGTACCATAAAAATTGAATTGTGATACAAAGAACAGTCTTGACTAATATACCTTTTAAACAAAAAAAACTACATCCAAATCGGTTCATTCGTTTGGCTGATACGATGCCACAGACACACACACACACACACACACACACACACACACACACACACACACACAGAGACACGTCTAACTTATAACACCCCGTCGTTTTTGTGTCGGGGGTTAAAAACAGGTTATAAAATCATAGAACAGGTGGGCCGTAAATTTTAAAATAACATAAATATTTTAAATTTTATTTGTTTCCTGTAAACAGTGTTTTCATTGCACGGTTACTTTTAATCAGACAGTATTATACCTACTTAAATAACTTATATTTGACCTTATTTGTAAAACTAGTAATGACGCAATGTGATAATTAAATTAATTATTATTATTGAGTAATTATTACATAGCGAAAAAAATAAAAAAATCTAACTTAAAAATACTAAACTAATAACGGCCATGAACGTCGATTTGGACAGAAAACGCGCGACCCCGGGCTGACTTTATCTCCACTGTGACGGTATTCCAGCCGACCCCTCCAGCAATGACCTCTGCCACTGCATTCTGGTTGGTTCCGACCTGCACGGCCCGAATAGCAGAGAACCGGGTACCTGGTCTGCCAATGTATGTGATTCTTTGGATATGAATTGTGTCGGCAAGCGCTGCCCTGTTATATGTTCCCCTGCAACAAAAAGGTGGAAGTTATCTTATTCAAAATTCATTATTGTTACACAAACTCAAACTTAAAGTAAAAAATGGTATAAATCTGTATTAAAAAAAATTCAACACATCAGATCGATCTTGATAAACAAAGTTGTTGAAATGATCACAATTCCTTGGTTTCCCCACCCTCCTGTTGACGGATTGTTCTGATACATCACTAGTTTGGATAATAATACAATTTAAGTTAATAACATAAATTCAAATTTTTCATTAACAGCGCCACTAGCGCACCACAAGGCGCCACTGCAGCGCTTCCCCACGACTCTAATCAAAAGTCGCTCTAAAACTTCTTGCAACATTTTTAAATCATTCAATTTCATTCAATCATTCATTAATATTTTCTTTCGTTCTTTCAAGAACAAACGTTCAGTTTATTACGTGAAAAGTATGCCGCTCCGGGGAACTGCGTCAACATAAGCAATCTCTTCAACCGATTCTAGTATCCGTAGAGGCTCAGCGTCAGAGTACTGTAACTCCGCAGGCTCAACGGCTGCGCAGCTGACGTGAGATGCCAGGAGCGTCCACACCGCGAACAGCACTTGATACTTCATCTAGAATAGGCAAACATAGAACAAGGGTAAATTAGGGTAGAAGGGTAAATTAGGAGTTGAAAATTTGTATTGTAGTAGAGGTGAATTAACACCCAACTTTCATGAATCGATGAATTCGGTCCCGCGTAAGGGGGCTATAATTGCCATATTCCGGGCACTATTATTGACTCGAGCCACGCATCTGAGGCTGAGTCTGTGACGTATATATCTGCCTGATGTTAAACAGCCCTTAGTCGGGTTCTACGGCATGGGAAGAGATGGTGTGGTCCAATTTTTTTTTTTCGGAAATTTGATTTACTCATAATATAAATAAATATAAAGCACTTGAGATATGGGCCGGCTTGCATATAAAGTTTAATGACAATAGAGCCAGTTTGTAAAACAACAAAGAAATACATACCTTTTTTATAGTTTTAAAGTTGTCCGACGAGACCTTTTCACTTTGAATATAGGTCAATTCGACGTCTCTTATATACTTGGTGAGGCAACGTAGGTTATCCTTATCAACGATATAATTATGTTTAAGATAGTGAATTTATAATACCTTCGATAGAAAATCACTATCACTTGACGTCTGTAAAATGCCCACGGCGACGGCGCGCTAAGAAGCGCGCCGCTCCATTCCGGGGGCGAGTCGGTGACACCGTTGTCCCCCCTCCCGAGGAGGTCTAGACCTATAGAGAGGGGGGTATTTGAGGGGATTTCCGGACGAAAAAAAAAAAAGACGTCTGTTAAATGCTACAGTGGAGTTTGTTGCGCCGTTTCTTCTTCACTGGTGCCTAGCGAGCGGTGGTAAACTTAGTTTTAAGCAGAATTTGACGTGAAAAAGCTGTAGTAGTGCTACACAATTATGAATAAATTCTTTGACTATGTCTCCAACTGCAAAGGTATCTGTTTGCTCGCTTGTACGGTCCGTGCAGTCGCTCCAGTCAAAATAATAATTTTGTATGATGCCTAGTGTGAGACTTTTCTCACTTTGACCGGTGAGAAGTACAGACAGCAACATAGCGATCTTGGCCAGCAAAGATACACAAAAAGATCTTAATGGCTGATGCTGACTGTGCCGTTGACGGAGAAATTGTTATAGAACGGAAATCCTTTTTTTTTAATTATGAAAAAGGGGAAAAACACGATTTATCTGGCTAATAAGAATGGCCTGGTAATGTTATCGGTAATGATAAAATGTAAACGATAACTGAAGCTCAATCCAAAAATATATTTATGGAATTCCTGTTAATTTGTTTGCAGCAGACGTAAATAAGTACTATAAAAAATGGATTTTGATACATTTTTTTATTACTAATAAACTATTCAGATTTATAATTTCCCGTAACCGAAAGAAGCAATAACCAACATCATCGTGCGTTGCGACTGATACCAGCAAATAACCGAAGTTCAAAAAACCTTGAGTTATACATAATCACGTAGATCTTTTTTTACGTTGAAAGGTTTTTTTAATTTCAATTTCCTTTTTTTTAATAGGTATTCCACAACATTCTACACAACGCTATCTAGACACATGGTAAGCCTAGCTTAACTAGCTTGTGTTATGGAATCTAGAATGGGGATAAACATACTTAGATACTTTTTTGTAATACTTTTATATAATACTAGCTGCCTCGGCGAACTTCGTACCGCCAATTTTTTCCTACCCTCGTGGCTTCAGATCCCGTTCCCGCTGCACCATTTAGGGGGATGAAAAATAGATGTTGGCCGATTCTCATAGATACCGGATAAGCACAAAAAATTTCATCAAAATCGGTCAAGCCGTTTCGGAGGAGTATGGCAACGAAAACTGTGACACGAGAATTTTATATATTAGATAATACTAGCTGCCCCGGCGAACTGCGTACCGCCAATTTTTTCCTACCGTCGTGGCTTCAGATCCCGTTCCCGCTGCACCATTTAGGGGGATGAAAAATAGATGTTGGCCGATTCTCAGACCTACTCAATATGCTCACAAAATTTCATCAAAATCGGTCAAGCCGTTTCGGAGGAGTATGGCAACGAAAACTGTGACACGAGAATTTTATATATTAGATTATACATGAAAACTCCCAGACCAATGCAAATAGCCATATTCATGCATACAAATATTTGCACTGAGCGGGGATCGAACCCGTGCCTCGCGTTCACTACCGCCACGCCACAGACTTTTTAAATTAATTTACTATTCAAACCTTTGACTCTACAAACCTGGCGTTCCGTCCCCTATACAGGTTGAATATTATACTTATCAGCAAAAAAACTGAGCTCTGTGAAGGCTTTTTTAGAGTTTTTGGAGAGAGTTTTTATACACCAGATCTCGTAGAACCCCACATTTCTTTTTTGTAAAAGGACACGTCAATTTGACTTCACCTTGCCTGTTGGTAAGCTAAAGGCAAAGTCTCGGAAAGAGGGTCACCATCGTGAACATGTATCATGTTAATAATGGCACTCAACTTTTCACGCTCCGCTTAAAGTAAGTTGTAGGAAGAAGGAAACACGTGAGCTGACAAGGAGTTCCAGGTCTTAATGGTGCGGCATAGGTTTGATTCACCGAACTATTTGATTATAAAAGGTACATTCTGCACCGTATGCGGGTGACATCTAATCCCTGCCTGTCCTGTGGAGGAAAGGAGAGGGTGGGACTAATTGGAAGAGTTCATCAGAACATTCACCATGAGAGTAAATGAAAAGACATATTTTTGTAACTTCTGTTTTTATTAAGTACATAATCCCATACAGTTTACGGTCCTTTATTGAGTCCTTGCGGAGAGTATGAGTAGTAGGCAACAGGACAGTCACATGTGCCTCGAGGTCCCGGATGACCCGGGGGGCCAATTGGTCCTGAAAAAACGGCAATCATTTACGTCTTTTTTTTTCACAAAAAACATTTACATGCGTAGTATACCCCACAAAACCGTGTGATCGGTTTGTCTGCAGGATATTACAACTTCACTAAAAAGAGGTCTCATCCTCGTCATTGGAATCTTAAAAGTCTTTTTTTTTATATACTACTTAGATGGCAGACAAACACATATACCGTTTTTTTCGCGTGGAAATAGCGGCCGGAGGGAGAGGTTATGTCGGACTCGAACCGACCAAAACCACACGCCGTCTGTGTGTTGTAGTACTAGGCTGAAGGTGAGGTTGTCTTCAACATATTCCTCGCATCCCGGCTGACCCAGGGCCATCTCTTACGGTCTGGCCCTCCTCAGGGAGGGGTTGGAAATGATTACAGTGGCCGATGGACTTGTACAACAACAGGGGAGCCACACTCGCGCTGCCGACCCTGTAAAACCTTTGCCCTTCTTGAAGAATCCCATATGGTAATCGCTTGGAAAAATCACAGCAGGGATAAATCTCGGATGCTAGTGACTGTTATGATATAGCTGGCAAGGTATCCAGGCTTCTCATGGATTTTTTGTATTTTATATCTGTTGGAGCGAAGTTTATTTAGTAACTAGCAATAATGTTTTATAAACTGTAGATACGTAATGCAGGAACATGGCCGCTTTCAAAAATGACGCGAACACTACATTTAAAAAAAATACAGCTTCTTAATAATAATAAGTGATTGTTTTTAATTTATATGAATAATACCTATATACTTTTTTTTTTATTTATTTATGAGGCATTATTTTTGATAATATTATTATTGTAAGTAATTAATTTATTAAAGACGCTTTTTTGGTTAGCGTACTGTCGTTCTGGCGCTCTGTTTTTTTTTATTTTTATTTTTATTTTTTTGGTGGAAGAAACATCATTTTTTTATTGACATTTTATAATCTGAACAACAAATAGCTTAAAAAATATAATTGGTTACTAGGTTTATATAAAGCTCTTACCTTCTCTGCCTGATTCTCCCCTGGCTCCTGTTCTGCCTGGATGTCCTGGGGGTCCAATAGGACCTATAAATAAAAGATATCAGGGTTCAAACATAATAATCGTACCATCTATTATTACTTTATTAGGTACTAGCTTTTGCCCGCGGCTCCACCCGCGTGGATGTCGCATAACGCGACCAAGCATATCATGTCCTTTCAATCTACCCCTATACCAAACTTCGTCAGAATCGATTCAGTGGTTTAGGCGTAAAAGCGTAAGTCACTTTCGCATTTCTAATACTAGTATGGATATACCAGTATTCAGCAATTTATAATAAATTTTCTGCCTCTTGGCCGTTTTAGCGCAGTTGAGTAATCCTCCTCATTCTCAGAGACTCACATTTACAATGTTAGTAGGATAGTAGGCAGTAGGATATTTCAATCCACATTGCCACTACTGTAACTCCTATAAACCAGAATTAAAAGTGTTGACCCACAAACGTACTAGATAGGTACGTTTGTGGGTTACACTGATGACACTCGGACAGTCTCAGAGAGAGTTATATTGACTAGGATAGTGAGAAGTAGGATAGTAGGAAATAAGAAGTAGGAAGAAAAATTATTCGATAGTAGGATAGTAGGAAGTAGGATAGTAGGAAGAAGAACAGTACGATAGTAGGATAGTGGGAAGCAGGATACTAGGAAGTAGGATAGTAGGAAGAAGGATAGTGGGAAGTAGGATAGTAGGAAGAAGGGTAGTAGGATTGTGGAAAATAGGATACCAGGAAGTAGGATAGTAGGAAGAAGGATAGTACGATAGTAGGATAATGGGAAGTAGGATATTAGAAAGTAGGATAGATAGTAAGGAAAGAATTTTTATTTATTTTATTTCTTACCCATTATTCCTCTGGGTCCCTCTGGTCCTGGAATACCGATACCTTCAGCCCCTCTGTCACCCTTGTCACCCTTCGGGCCAGCAACACCTTGACTGCCAGTCTGGCCTGGCTGTCCAGTCTCCCCTGGATAGCCCCGTGGCCCTTGTTCTCCTGGCTCACCAGAAGTACCTGAGAAAGTATTAAGAAAATTGTTATGCCTAAGAGGTTTGACAATCTTCAGACAAGTCGCAAGAGTAACGAGGCCTTGATGCGCGCGGATTGTTACCTTATGGTGGGTGAATTCGTGCTCGTCCACCCCGTGCTATCCACAAAAGATTGAATGAATTTTTACAGCATTAAGTACCTATGCTAACTATACAAATCGAATACATAGGGAAAAAGAAGAATCATCTCGGACGGGACTAGGTAGCCGAATTGGTCAAGGCATTCCCCCTGTAAGGGAAAGACTGCGGGTTCGAGTCCCGCCCGAGATGATTCTTCTTTTTCCCTATGTATTCGATCCTCAAAAGATACTTAAAAATGCATTCTACAAATATAGAGCAAGTTTAAACACATTAGTTCAATATATTGGACCCAAGGAATGCGTTTAGCTATCTTTGGGTTATTGATTCAGATCAACTTTATAAGCGGGTAGTCCTTACAACTACCGACAACCTTCCTCTCCACTCCCTTCCAGCCCTGAAAAAAAAGCCTCTACGATAGCCGCGTCCATTTATCAGCAGGCGTACTGGCTAGCAGCTAAGGATGGTTTGGGCCTTGAAGATATTGGTGGGTAAAATATATCAATGGTGTCTAAAGACAAACATACTAAGTGAAGTGAAAAAATTGTAGTTAGCATATCTTGATCTTTACTATCAAAACTAGAGTTCATAATTGAAAGTACAGTTTGCAATTACAGCCTTACCTGGTGGTCCGGGTGGCCCTGGTCGTCCTGGATGACCACGTTTTCCAGCTACACTCTGTGTTGGCAAGACTAGATCTGCAGCTAACTCGAGCAGCCGATCTGTTTTTCAAAATAATTGTTTTAACTGTTATCAAGAATTTTATACCTTAAGTAAAGCCAACGAGACGAGAGAAAAAAGGTAAACAAAGCGACCATTACTGTGTTACGTTGCGGTAACTAGCGATTATTTTCTCTGTCATTGTCGCACATATCACACGTACGCGATAATGGCCGAGCGACAGCTGTCGTTGCGTGATTCGTAGTACAGGAAAGCTGTCAGCACAGCGGTTCTAAAACTGTCAGATCCGCTATTTTATGAGCAATTTCATTCCTGTCTGGAATGCGCTTGAAGTGATACGTAATCATTTTCAAATAAAAAAGTTTGGAACCGCTGAAACATTGTTTATCTTTTTTCCCTCGCTTCCTTGGCTCTACTTTACCTAATTCGATTTCCATATTCATTGGAAGTAATTACTTTGAGCCCTTTTGAACATATGATAGTATAGTATACATAGGATAGAAAAAATGAAATTATGTAAACAACATGGTAATAAATACCCCAGTGAGTATTACAATATTAAAGGAATTATTCCGCCTAAACACCATGAGTACTCACATAACATAACATAAACTCACGCCTATATTCCCCGAAGGGGTGGGCAGAGGTGCTAGCACCCACATTTCGCCAGCATATGTTTAGGTCCCAATGTAATAGGTGGCGAGCCTATTGCCATTAACCGGGCACTTCTAAACCTGCGATAAATACACACATAACTTCGAAAAGCATCGAAAAGTCATTGGTGTGTGCCATGGTAAACCTGGGATCGAACCCGAGACCTCGTCTTAGCAGTCCATTACCCATACCACTAGGCTGCCGCAGATCGTGAGTACTCACACCATTCTTAAATCATAACAATGTCCATTCTTAAATCATACCGACGAAAAACGTACAAAGAAGTAGGTACGGATAGCACGATCATGCATCCAACTAATTTGAGTAATAGTAAACTTGCTTTATTGTTATATACTAAAATGTACTATAAAGAATTTGTAATAAATATAAAGTTATCTGCTAATTCAATTGGCGGCGCTAGATAGTACAGCTGAAACGGGTATTACTTTTCTTACCGAATAGGTACGTGACCTTTGCAAAAAAAAACTAAATTAAATTAATCAATCAACCTTTGATAATATCTTCACATATGTTTCGTACTTCGCTTTCTGTCATCGACTGACTCTGAAAATAATAAAAATGTTTTTATTAAGACTACGTATAAATCCAGACAATAATAACATCAGCCCTATTTTTTTAACTATACATCAACTCGTTTGGCTTAGCCACAGAACTAATATTGATAATTTCTTCCACATCTTCCTTTTAATCTAAAAAATCTGTCAAAATTGGCCAAGCCAATATGGCGCTGGGACAATTTTGAGAGAATTTTCACTGCTAATACTATAGGGACTAACTTAGACAACTTTTATTTCAGAAAAGTATTAGAGTTCAATGCAAAATAAGTTCAGATCTAAATCAATATCCACAATAAAAAAAAAGTATTAAGAGAGTCGCTGTAGTCGAAGTGCAAAGAAAGTTAAAGAAATATGCTTGTCGTATGCTGCTTTACCGGTAAGACATCATAATGTGGTGCAGGTAGACCTGGAGGCCCTGGTGCCCCCGGCGCACCTGGGTTCCCGTTCAACCCGTCCTTGCCTGGATATCCTGGCAGGCCAGGTTCACCTTTCTGCAAAAGAACGAAATTTTCATAACTATATCCAAGACCCTGAGAAAAGGTAAAACCTCAATCGGTCTTAAAAAAATGGTTACCTGTCCCGCTGGTCCTGTGGGTCCAGGAGGCCCTAGTCGAGGTTCCGGTATATATGGTACGGTTGCAGTTGAAGTCCCCGGAGGGCCTGGTGGGCCCGGCTGACCTGGTGGACCTTCTTGACCCTATAAACGAATAACCATTGTATAGAGGGAACCATGTAAATATCAAAAATACTGGGAATAAGTCCAGCATATGTGAAAACAGCCTCTGCGGCGCCGGCGGCGCGGCGTGGCGGTAGTGAACGCGACTGCCACCCAGGAGGTGCAGGTTCGATCCCCGCTCAGTGCAAATATTTGTATGCATGAATATGGCTATTTGCACTGGTTTGGGTGTTTCTATGTATATTAAGTATGTATTTACAAAATTAAAAGTATCTAAGTACGTATGTTTATCCGCATTCTAGATTCCATAACACAAGCTAGTTAAGCTATGCTTACCATGGGTTTAGATAGCGTTGTGTAGAATGTTGTGAAATATTTATAATTATTTCCTTTACTCAAATAAAGGAAATAATCACATATAAATTAAATTTTTAAATATGTATAGTACCAATGCGATCAAAAATAGTAAACAAATTACTTACTTGTGGTCCTTCAAGACCGCGCGCTCCTGCAGGACCAGGGACGCCTGGTGGTCCACTGTCTCCTTGGGCCCCTGGTAGTCCTATCGGCCCTATGGGACCTGGTGGACCCTGAAATAAATAACATATTTTAGTTATTTATTTTCTGCCATACTTTCCATGTAACTGGAATAAATAGTCCATTACAAATGGCCAAGAGGGACTGTAGAATCAATCGAATTATTTAAATACCATACGGAAATCCTACCTACTTACTTAATTTCATGAACTCTTGTCAAAAATCATGAGAAATATTAGTTTCAAAACACTAGCACAAAAACACAAATTAAACTTAAACTACATTAGATATGCATCTGAACATGGAAGTAAATGTGTTGTAATACGAAGTACATCGGGAGAAAGCTCAAGTGGAAATTGAACCCACGACCTTTCCCTTACAGGGGGAATGCTTTTCCAACTGAGCTATTGAGCCACACCTGATTTTTTTTAAATTTCCCTTCTCTTTATATCCGTCTTTTAAGGGCGACGGTAATTATGGCAAAAGTAAAATTATTATTATTTTACCCTTCTTATAATATTTTGAAAGAAATAAACTTATTTATCACTAAAACTATTACCAACTCGCAAATTATTAGTACTGCTTTTCACTAAACCAATTACAGTTTTAGTGCACACTAAATATGTTTAGATGATATACAACAGAATGTTACCACAGCTCCATCGCGTCCATCAGATCCCCGTGGACCAGTTTCACCATCTCTACCCGGTCGGCCAGGCGCACCTCTTTCACCCTTTGCACCTGTAGAAATAAACTCTCTTTCAGCATTCACCTTAGTAGACATCTTGGGCCTATGAAATGAATACTTGAGTAAATTAAAGCCAACGAAGCGAGAGCAAAAAGTAAACAAAGTTTCAGCGGTTCCAAACATTTTCAACAGACTGGAATGAATTTGCTCATATGATAGCGGATCTGATAGTTTAGAACCGCCGCGCTGTGCTGACAGCTTTCCTGTACTACGAAACATGGAACGACAGCTGTCGCTCGACCATTGTCGCGTACGTGTGACATGTACGACAAGGACAGAGAAAATAATTGCAAGTTATCGCAACGTAACTCAGTAAAGGTCGCTTTGTTTACCTTTTTTCTCTCGTCTCGTTGGCTTTACTTTATATACTAAATGAAACATAGGTACTTATCTAAAAGAAACAAAAATACATACCTTGAATCAATGATGCGTTGATATTCGCAGGTGACCCAGGAAGCCCAGGTCGTCCCTGTGGCCCAATCTCTCCTCGAGGCCCAATAGGCCCCTGTGGACCTGGCGTACCCTGAATGTTACAATAATATTCAGGTATACTATAAAAGTCAAGATAAATAACAATGTGAAACTATCAAGAATATTTACTGGTACGACCAACGCCATCTAGTGGCGTTACGCAGAACTATTTCGAAACAAATTCTACATCGCGATATGAAAGTTACTACTCTGATTAAGTTATCATGGTCTGCGTCTGCCTGGTCACCTAGCTTGATTAGAATATCCTCCTTTTGTACTGGTAGAATTTTTTACCCTGTTCTATCATAGCAATTCGTCCAGCCAATGCTTAGTTTATAATCTAATAATGGTAGACATTAATAGTGTGCTTAATGTGTGAAATCTCTATTCTCTGTCTCAGTATTCAGTTTAGGGCCGGTTTGACCAAAACGTGAGTTAAGTGCATTCTTAGAATAAAAACAGACAACATTTGGGTGATATTGCTTCTTTATTCTAGGAATAAACTCGCGGAACATACTTATTACTTACATCTTTGCCAGCTACACCTGGTATTCCATCTCGTCCGTCTATACCTGGTAACCCAGGAATACCTGCAAACATAAATAGGTACCTTTATCAACATTTTAAATGCAAAAAGTTTAAGTGTAGCAACAATTTCGTCTACTTTTGTCGAACATTAACATAAAAGTTATATTTACCATCGGCGCCAGTATCCCCCTTCTCTCCTTTAGGCCCACGTTCTCCTGGTATCCCTGGCGGGCCAATTATGGTGGCCTTAAATGAAAGAAAATTGGCTTAGTGAATGTAACACAAAAAGTATTTCGTCAAATCCGGCTGCAAGATGAACGGACGTCAGCCTGCGCGGCTTCCCCATGCGATTCGTTCTCATACTAAATTACTAATAAACGTTCTCAAATTGCTGTATGAAGTGCTTATCGCCCAGAATCTATTCTTTGTCAAATGGTGTAAAAATACAATGGCGAAATGTTAATATTTTCGAAATCTTACGATGCAGTTTTAAAATACTATATATCATACTAGCTTTTGGCCGCGGCTCCGCCCGCGTGGATGTCGGTTATTGCGACAAAACATAGCCTATGTCCTTTCTCAAGGTCTAATCTACCCCTATACCAAATTTCAACAAAATCGGTTCAGTGGCTTAGGCGTGAAAGCGTAACATACAGACAGACAGAGTTACTTTCGCATTTATAATATTAGTATGGATGTTTAACGTTTTAGTTTTCAACAAATGTTTTTCTCATAGATCATTTTTCAAGTAGGCGAAAATTGAAAAAGTATGGGACCGCCATACTTTAAACTTTTCGCGTATTTGAATAATTATCCGTATATTTACCTACCTACTTCCTTTATCCACATGCATATAACTACTTTTCCTCATTACAATATCACCTGGGTTTAGAATTTCATTATGTCAATTTAGGGACTTTGTGGTACTAAACTTACATTGGTAACGGCAGCAGGAGCTCCAGGCTCTCCCTTCGCCCCAGGTTCTCCGGGCTCACCTTTTACACCACGCATACCCTAAAACATGAGAAAAGTATATTATAAAAATATCAAAAAGGCAAAACGTTGCAAATTATATCAATATTCACAGGGAAAAGAATCGTGAACACGTTGCTGAAAAGCTATTTTCTTATGAACTGTCATTGTTGCTTAGACCCTTTAGCCTTTGATTGGTTATTTATAATATACTTACCGGTAAACCTCTGTATCCTTGCTCTCCTTTTGGACCTTGGGGACCCTGAAAGAATTACACACAAATTATTTAATTTACAAAATAAAAATATGAGTATTATTTATTAAATAGGGATTAGAATACAAAAATACAGATAATAAAATAGTAGGTACCTATATACCTATTTGTATAAATAACTAGCTTTTGCCCGCGGCTACGTCCGCGTTAAGTTCGGAATAGAAACCGAGACCAAGGTAAAGTTCCTTAAAATTTCTGTGAGCCTGGTACATCATGCAAATGTACGAGAGTCACAGAAATACTGATCCTGTGACCACGACCCACAGCAACCTATACCCGGGATAAAAAAAAGATAAAAAGAGAGCAGAGAAGAAGGCCCTTGCTAATAAAAAAAACACATCAAAATTCGTCCTGTAGTTTTTGCATCCATCGCGAACAAAAATTCCAATTTACAATTATTATATAATAGTATAGACATAAAATTCTACACAGGGAATTAATTTTATATAAAAGTACCTATATATTCGGAACTCACCATGAGCGGTAAGATGACCGGCGTTGTAGTTTCAAACTGAAAACATAAATACCATAAGTAAATATCGTGGAAGTATCCAGGGTGGGGGAGGGACAAATGAGGCGCTTGCTCCTTCCTACTCTGCTCTATTTGAAACACACGAAACTAAATACCTCCCCCGGATCCGATTTGACTATTGCCTCCATCCCTTAAAGAAAGCGAGGTTACGCTCATGGCCCTTGGTTCTTGCCCATAGAACGTCACTTCTAATGAAGGCATGTATGCACACGTCGTCGCCTTCATGTTCTAATCACTAAGTTGGTATTGTAGTTCTTGACCGCAAGCAAGAGAGTGTCAGAAATAAAGTTTGTAAAAATAACTTCAAAGTAGGAGAATTTATACATACGTACCCTTGGGCTCGGTGTGGTGGCTATTAGCTGTTGTGGCGGCTCCTGAAAAAATATTAAATATTAATCGAATACATAGGGAAAAAGAATCTTCTCGGGCGGGACTCGAACCCGCAGTCTTTCCCTTACAGGGGGAATGCCTGACCAATTCGGCTACCGAGACACGCCCGATATGATTCAAATTTCCCTCCTTATACGTCTTTAAGGCAACGTAGCGTCATCTACCGATTTTCTTACGAACTATCGGAATCAATGAATGATGTTACAATCATTTTTAAACATTGATTTTTTGATAACTGCGCCCAAACTATTGAAGGAATTTTTACAGCAAAAATTCCTGTAAAAATTCCTTCAATAGTTTGGGCGCAGTTATCAAAAAATCAATGTTTAAAAATGATTGTAACATCATTCATTGATTCCGGTAGTTCGTAAGAAAATCGGTAGATGACGCTACGTTGCCTTAAAGACGTATAAGGAGGGAAATTTGAATCATATCGGGCGTGTCTCGGTAGCCGAATTGGTCAGGCATTCCCCCTGTAAGGGAAAGACTGCGGGTTCGAGTCCCGCCCGAGAAGATTCTTTTTCCCTATGTATTCGATTTGTATAGTTAGCATACTTAATGCTGTAAAAATTCCTTCAATATTAAATATTATCTTCCTCTACTACTATAAATGTGGAAGTTGTTAAGTATGCAAGGTCATATGAGAACGTATGCGATCGGTGACACATCGCATCCGTCTTAAAAATATGAATTGTAATTATTTTTTTTAGGTTTTGTTTTGATATAACAAATAAGTTGTCTTTGAAGGGAAATTCATGTTGTGGTTCAACCCATTACCAAAAGTTCTTGGGCCATTTGAACCGCGGTGCGGAAGGACTCATTAAAAGAGCTCTTGGGCAATTCATACCGCGGTTCGAACCGCTCACGGTATGAAACGACTAAAAACGGTTTTTCGTAAATTCAACAAAACTTGATGTCTACACGACTATAACCGAGTACCTACTATTATTATTATCGCGATCAAATATAGCCTATGTCATTTCTCATGGTCTAATCAAAATCGGTTTAGTGGTTTATGCGTGAAAGCGAAACAGACAGAAAGAGATACTTTCGCATTTATAATATTAGTATGGATAGACTTACTATTTCATCACAGCTGTGTTCAGTCAGGTTGTATCGGTAACAGCTCAAAGATAGCCACTGTAGATCTATCTGAAAACAAAATCATGCTTCTTGTTATTCGTCTTCTTACTCGTAATATTAATACCACTTTTGGTGAACAATAAGTATACGGCCTATCTAACAGAAAACAGTACGCCAATCGTGATATTTACTCTCCATCGTGTAAGTAAAGCTAAATAAAACGGTAATTTCATAAAAAAAATATCACTACAAAAAAGCGAAAAAATATCACTACAAAAAACTAGCGCCGGCGCGTGCTTTTTTTACTTAGTGTTTTTTTCTGAAATAAGTAAATAATGCATAATAAAAAATAAATCGATTTTTTTCCGATATTATTTTTGTCCTAATCGATTTTTTTTTATGACAATGTGTTGCGTACCTGGAGTAGGTACTTTCGGCTTCGGGACTCTTCGGTACCGGTACCCAATTACTGCCGGTTTCCCAAAGGGTCGCATGGTGCATGACAAACTAGATCAAGATAAGGCTATTTTCCAGCGGCCTCCCTTTTAAAAAAATTCACCTTTCCCCACTGATCTACACATATGCACTTGTTGTGGCATCATTCTCAAGAATCTGACCTCTAAGAAACTCATATTATTGTACTTTGACGTTACAAAAACCCCCTCGAGGTTTATCTCATCGAAACAAAGGCTGGTATGTCGTCACGTGGTTCCCGGCAGAGTAGAATTTGGTCCACCCCATCTCTTCCTATAATAAGTGTTGTCGTACAAGGCGACTAAAGGATAGGGCTGTTTAACATCAGACAAATATATACAGCCCAGACTTAGCTTCGGATGCATGGCTTGAATCAAAAATAGTGCCCGGTAAGCGGCAATAGGCTCACCCCCTATTACGTGCGACCGAATCCAATGATAGATGAAATGAGGCTGTTAATTCACGGGGATAAAGGCGTGATTGTATGTCTGTATGTATGTCGGGCTCAAACCGATTTCAACAGCTAACGCAAGAAAATTCAATAAATCAGACCTAATAATTCGTGTGGGTGCGCCACGCTGAGTTGATTTTAACCTTACCTAAAGGTTGAAGGGAATAACTTTAGAAGATCATAGTTATACTGTGGAATAACTGCATGTACCAATTTTGAAAACTACACGAATTATTTGGTCTGCTCATCAATTTTTCCCTACTCAGTAATCTGTGTTCCTCTTGAATCAGCTACATTGTTGGAATATTGGATGTCTTGGTTGGTTAAAATTAGAAAAGTTTCTGTTACCCTAATTCACTCACCGGTGCTGGAGTGCCGTCGTCGTTTGACACTATAGTGACATTTGTGGCATTAATGAAGTCTTGGATCTCAATTTCTGCAGGCTGCAACTGTAAAGATAACATTTGATTTAAAACTGATGGATGGCTCAGACAGTGCGATTGGATCACTAGCCTGAGACCTTACATACTAGCTTTGGCTCTATATATTAGCTTGGGCTCTTCGAAACTAGCATCTGCTGTACTAAGAATTCTTTTTTTAAAGCATTGTGAAATGCTACATATATAAACCAACCTCAATACAGTCCACAGCAATATGCACCGTGTTGTTAGTAACCGCTGCGTGAATTTTATGCCAGCCCGGAGTGAATATCTGAAAAGTGTTATTATTCATTACTAGATAATAATAAGGACGTAAGACTAAGATTAAAGTATGAGATATATGTGTTTTCCCGAATAATATTGTTCTTATAACAATACTCCATTAAATTTAATGAAAATACTTCAGAGTTATAGAGAAGAAAAGGAAAGGACTCCAAAAGAATATTATTGAATGTGAAAAGTATATGACGATAAAACCCATTTTCGTTTAATGAAAGTGATAGGTACTTATATGTTTTATAATTGTTTTGACTACATTATTCGGGGTACAACGTTTTGTAAAAACATTTCTCTCTTACCTCAAAACTATTAAATAGTGCTCTAGCGCCTCTGTAGAAGACGGCGATTTTCTTGGTAACCGGTAACAGGCTTAAAGAAAACAATAGCCGCTTGGATTTCGCCTTGACCAAGCTCCAGGCACGACGGTGGCCACGGGCATTAAACGTGCCAATGACAGTGAAGTGCGGTGGCAGGCCAGATGGGAACACCTGTCTGGAACACAATAACAATCATCAGCCAAGTTCTAATATAGCATCGTGCAAAAGATCTCCACAACTTTAAGAGTCTGATGACTGTAGGCAATGCAGAATAGACTGACTTAAATCCAGTAAGTCCAATCTATCTCTATGGGAGATAAATCCACAAGATAAGATCTCTAGTATAGTTATTATATGCCAGCTGACGCACTTGAATCCGCATAACTGTGAGGATGAACAGACGGGTATAGGGCATTGCAGACGCCATTATCGTTTATCAACTTATACAGAATCCGCACAAACCACTGCAAATACGCGCAGTTTTGTGTTCCAGAAAATTATTTCGGAAATTATTTACGACTTCGTCCAGTCGTCTGCAACAGTTTCCACAAGAGCAGTTCTTGGTTCCTCGTGGCAACACTTCACAACCTCCACCACCATCCATTGAGATCCGCGCATTATTTTCTTAACCACGTCCGCTAAACACCGCAACGGTGGCTAACATACATTTCAGTCTACCTTTGACAGATTACCTATATATGAATAATAGAGATAGTTTGGTAATTGTACAAAAAAAAACTTACAACAAAGGTCTGCTCAGATTCGCGTCGTTTCCAATCCTATAAGCTTTCTGCAGATACTGAGAACCTTGGACTTTTGTGACGCCTTTCGTGTTGGACTGGTCCAACTCGTATACAGCTATGAGATCCACCGTTCTGATGAAGTCCACGTGGCCGGTCAGGTTTGTGGAACAAGGTGACATGGTGATCAGAGGTGCTATGGTGGTCGTTGTGATGTTTTGGTCGAATGCTTCTGCAGTAGAAACAGAATATAAATTTATAACTTATTTTTTACAATTGGTAAGGTCTCGGAAAAGCGACCGGTTAGAAGCACTAGAAACCGGCGAGCTTGCAAGAAAGGTTTAATTACAGTAGAGGAAGATCATGAATTGTGAATTATAGAAGTAAACGGCGGGCTGTTGTTCGTGCCTGCCCCGGAGGAAAATAGGCATGTGCGTACGTATGTATATTTTTATAAAGGTCATTGTTAATTGTGATAAGCTCTACTTTTGTTTGAGTGGTTATAGAGAAACAAATGATGCGTGTGGTTCGGAAGATTGGCGACTAGTTTTTCCAAACGTTGAATGTTCTCTATAACTCGTGTAACACAATATATGCTAGCTATAACAGTTTACGAATCAACATCCGGTCCATTGCCGGACATAGGCCTCTCATAATGTGCTCCATTTCTCCCGATCCCCCGCCCTCCGCATCCAGTCTGTTCTAACCGCCTTTTCCAGGTCGACATTCCATCTGGCTAGGGGGCGTTCTACCTTTCGTTTGCTTCCACTTTAGTTTTACCAGAGCTTCCAACGTGTCCTTCATTGGAGCCTCAACGTAAACCAATTTTATTGAAGGTGTTAAGGATTGGAGGGGCCCCACGTTGGGTGCCACTTTTAACTTGACTTGCATATTCTGCGAGCTATGTTAGTAACAAGAATCTACCTAGGCGCACATAATATCAATCAGTAGGATGAAACTTTATGGATGGTTAGGTCAAGAAACCCCCTATCCGGTGAGCATGTATGAAAATAATTCTCTCTGCAATCTCAAAGCACTAAGCACAGATTACTTAAAAATAATTATAAAATAGCTAAGTGAACATAACTTCTACAGCGCTGACGAATTCCTTGAACAAAGACTAAAATAATATTTACGCGCTAGTACACTACTGGCTAAACATTCATGTTCAATTTTGTAAACCTGTATCTTTTATCTATACCATGTTTTAATGCAAATATATTGAATTGAATTGAATTGAATTATGGAAGTAGAAGTCTGCTCACAAGTGGAAAGACGTTATCTCAACCTACCCTCATGATAAAGAGGCGTTATTGTATGTAATCTATACATATAATAAATCTGTAAACGATCGATGTCTGTACATGGAAAGGAAATGAAAAAAATTGTTATAGGGGGACTTTATAAACGTAATAGAAGCCAAATCAAAGTTTTTTGGAATTTTTGTCTGTTTGTCTGTTTATCTGTTTATCTGTTTATCTGTTTATCTGTTTATCTGTTTATCTGTTTATCTGTTTATCTGTTTATCTGTTTATCTGTTTATCTGTTTATCTGTTTATCTGTTTATCTGTTTATCTGTTTATCTGTTTATCTGTTTATCTGTTTATCTGTTTATCTGTTTATCTGTTTATCTGTTTATCTGTTTATCTGTTTATCTGTTTATCTGTTTATCTGTTTATCTGTTTATCTGTTTATCTGTTTATCTGTTTATCTGTTTATCTGTTTATCTGTTTATCTGTTTATCTGTTTATCTGTTTATCTGTTTATCTGTTTATCTGTTTATCTGTTTATCTGTTTATCTGTTTATCTGTTTATCTGTTTATCTGTTTATCTGTTTATCTGTTTATCTGTTTATCTGTTTATCTGTTTATCTGTTTATCTGTTTATCTGTTTATCTGTTTATCTGTTTATCTGTTTATCTGTTTATCTGTTTATCTGTTTATCTGTTTATCTGTTTATCTGTTTATCTGTTTATCTGTTTATCTGTTTATCTGTTTATCTGTTTATCTGTTTATCTGTTTATCTGTCATATATATATCTGTAAATTGACTGTCCCGACTTACTGGAGAAAATACCACTTAACGTACCAGCCAAGCCACTTCGCTTTAATCCCCCTCTTCACGTTCCTCTCGCTAAAACGAACTACCGTAAGAACAGTTACCTGGTGCGCGCAAGCAGAAGGTTCAATGAGTTATGTAAGCAGCATGACATTGATCCCTTCTTAGTCAGTGTGCCCTCAGCAAGAAGACTTCTAAGTCGTAACTTTTTCAAATGTTCATAGTGCAGCATGTGTCAATACATAATCTTAGTATATATATTTTTTTTTTTTCTCGGCTCTTCATTATTGTGTTGTGTGAGCTTGTATTTTGTTTTTATTTTTTAATTTTTTATTTGCTAGCCTTACGCTTACAAGTAGATAACCATATTAGTAGCTAAAAGTGAAAACTTGTAATTGGCTTCCAGAAATTTAATCTGACTTTTATTTGACTGTATTAGCTGTAAGTTTTCCATATGTAAATAAATAAATAAATAAATAAATCTGTTTCTCTGTTTCTCTGTTTCTCTGTTTCTCTGTTTCTCTGTTTCTCTGTTTCTCTGTTTCTCTGTTTCTCTGTTTCTCTGTTTGTCTGTGAGTTTGTGCAAGCTAATCTCAGAATCGGCTGAACGGATTTTGTTGTGGTTTTCACTAATATATTATGGTAGGCTTCACTTAACATTTAGTGTTTGTTTTATTGAAATCGGTTCATAAATAAAAAAGTTATGTCAATAATAGCATTTCACGGCTAACAATTTGTGATTGTGTGAATAGATCGAACCAATAAAGAAGCAACAATGCTTATAAGAAGATATTATTTCGGTCATAGGAATCTGAAGAACTACGAGAGGCCAGAGTTCTACATCTCAGCCAAGTCAGGTCAGGTTAGTGCAGAATCTTCGGCACAGCAAATGTCTCGATAGAATTCACATTGTTCTCGAACGATTTTCTCTCGAATCCAACAAATTAGTAAGCAGCTGGTTCGGTAGAAAGACTCCTGGCTTTCATAATTAATATCAGCACGCTATTATAATAAGGAATGGGACAGAATGTTTTTATGACATCTTCTAATATATAAAATTCTCGTGTCTTTGTTGTCCATGTTTTTGTTGCCAAACTCCTCCGAAACGGCTTGACCGATTTTGATGAAATTTTGTGAGCATATTGAGTAGGTCTGAGAATCGGCCAACATCTATTTTTCATCCCCCTAAATGTTAGGGGTGTCCACCCCTAAATTTTTATTTTTTATTTTTTAGACAAAATTTTTAATTTCTATTTTTTATGATACAACATACAAAAATACATACAATCCTCAATTTTCACTCTTCTACGATCAACCCTTATTTTTTAATAGCCATTTTAGTAATTTAATCATTTTTTCTTTCCGGTAGAAAAATGATCAATCGTCATTTAATTATTATCTATTTTTCATCCCCCTAAATGGTGCAGCGGGAACGGGATCTGACGCCACGAGAGTAGGAAAAAATTGGCGGTACGAAGTTCGCCGGGACAGCTAGTATACGTTATATAATGACAAATTGATCACAATCTGTTTTATACAGCGTTTAATAAGGCTATTTACGTAAACGGATTTTGGTGAAGCCTCATAAAAAGTGTCCAGACCAATATATTACTGACAAACAAACACAGCCCTAATAAATTACAAGAGGAAAACGTCTGACCGCTCGACGTGATAGGGCGCGTTTTATTCTCGTTTCAACGCTAAATGACTTTGGTTTCACAAATAAATAAGTACTGCTATAAAAATGCGGAAAGGTATTCTAGAGCTCTTTTTTTTTCGTGTGGAAATCCTCTCGGATACCCCCCCTTCCGGAGCCGGAAGGGGAGGTTATGTCGGACTCGAACCGACTAAAACCGCACGCTGACTGTGGGTCGTGGTGCTAGGCCGGAGGTGAGGTTGTCATCGACATATCCCTCGCAACCCGGCTGACCCAGGGCCATCCCTTACGGTCTGGCCCTCCACAGGAGGGGGGACAGCGGTGTCCCCAACTCGCCCCCGGGGTATTCTAGAGCTCTTCGTTTATAAATCAGTTTGGATTTATACAAAACAAGATGATTTGTGTATCAAAATAAGATGGACAGGATAAAAAGCAGTAGGGACGTACTTCCGGTAATTTAAAACCATATTATTAGGACAGTCCCTGACAGTAGTCAGTCAGTCTTAACGACGACTAGGCCTACAACACAGCAATACATTACGTAATTGCCATAACAGAAATGCAAGAGCCAAGAGCCTTAACCAATATCTCAAGAAGCTCAGCTTAAGTACTTGGGATAAAGGCTTGATGCAGAAGGAGATACTCCTTAACAGGGCATATAGGGGTGGTCTCCAGATAGAGGAACCTCCTGTAAGGAGATTCCTCTTCTCTCTAGAGATCTAACCACCGGTAGCTTGGTGCTAGGTGGTAGCTCAGGCGGCGACCACAGATTCTGATAAGAAACAAAATAAATAACTTGGTCGCAACCCCACGAACCATTTTCAGAGTTCGGTTATTGTTCGATCAAAGCGTTTCCCGCCTGAGTAGCTGTAGATCCACTCACTGCTGTTGTGGTTACGTTTTTGTTATTTCTTTTTTATTTCCTTTCGTAATATGTGCATGTGTTCATCCGCAATAAAAAAAACAATTTCTTTCTTTCTTTCTTTCTAGCGTCATATTGTTACAGATACATAAAGGTATCGTCTACTAACCTGTTTGCCCATTACTCGTACGGAATGTATATATCACAAATATGAAGATGGTAAATCTGAAATTAACAAAAAATACAAAAATGATAAGCAACATTTTGTGGATCACCCCTCTCCTTTTTATTTAAATTTTTATTGTCTTCTAAAGAAAGTGACCGAAATTACTACTAATCTGCCTAAACCCTCCAGCCAAGTTAAATTACTTGTGTTATGAGTGGGTTCACGTCAGTAGTTTAGTCATGTTTAGTGGCCTGCCTCTCTACACAAGTGGCAATTCGCTGGCCGGTGTTTGACTTTTATGACATTCGTTGACGACTGTCATAGACGTCAAATCTCATAAATTTGTCTTTTTATTCCACGATACGCCGCGCGCCTGCCAGTGAATTGCCACTTGTCTAGGGGGGAAGGATTTGAATGACTCTCCATTGTTAAATAGTAGCTACGTCGGTATCGAAGTGCCTTAACCACATAGTTCACTGCCACCGGACAGTTTTTCCCAAGCGACTACAATATGGGGTTCTTCAAGAGGGGCATTAGAAGGTTTCTTCAGGGTAGGCAGCGCGAGTGTAACGCCCCTGCTGTGCGACAGCCTCCGTAGCGTGGTGGTAGTGAACGCGACTGCTACGCAGGAGGCGCGGGTTCGATTCCCGCTCAGTGCAAATATTTGTATGCATGAATATGGCTATTTGCATTGGTCTGGGTGTTTCTATGTATAATATGTATGTATTTACAAAAAAAAAAAAACAAAAGTATCTATGTATGTTTATCCGCATTCTAGATTCCATAACACAAGCTAGTTAAGCTATGCTTACCATGGGTCTAGATAGCGTTGTGTAGAATGTTGTGGAATATTTATTATTTATTATTTAGTGGTATAAAAAAAACAGTCCAGAGGATTCTATATGAAAATGAAATTAGCTACCTACTACCTACGCTAATCGAATACATAGGGAAAAATTAATCCTCTCGGGCGGGACCCGAACCCGCGATCTTCCCCTTACAGAGGGAATGCCATGACCAAATAAGCTAACGAGACACGCCCGGTGTGATCCAAATTTCCCTTCTATTTTTATCCGTCTTTAAGGCGACGGTGAAGCCATCCACCGATGTTCTTACGAACTATCGATCGGACTAAGGAATTTCACATCTTACAAGCATTTTAACAATGATTTTTGATAACTCCGCCTAAATCCCGGAGTCCCGCCCGAGAAGATTAATTTTTCACTATTTGATTTGTATAGTTAGTACGCTAGTAGGTACTATTATATGTTCTGTGAAACAAACAGTTAAAGATACGACACGTATTGACCACTCTTATCCCGAGAATACATTAGTAGGTAAGTGCTTTACGGGCGACAGTTGTAGTTTTTCTTTTTGAAAATATGAAGATGTCACAATAATAACTCGTTAATATGCCTATTTGTTCTTCAGCACTCGACCCAACATTGACCCCCCAAACATTATCGATGCATGAAATAAATTGATACATCAGACGCGTCCTACTTCCAGCATCGAATCCCGATACCCATAGGTCAACAGATAATTGATCTTATGTGATGTCCTACTTGAGATGACCTTCATCAGTCAATGAATACGTGAGCCAATTTGATGATTTCTTTAACAGTTTGTGACGTCAAATCATTTGTTATAGATGATAGGTCAATGTTCGATTTTGACGTAAATAACTCTCACTACAATACTTCGTGCACCTCGAAATTTGACATAATATTTGCATCACTACTGACCGTTGACTGATAGAAAATGCCTTTGGCGTCAGGTGGACCGACAAAAATTTTTGTGCAATAATTTTGTATTTATGCAAAAAGTTTAAATAATATAATTTAATTAAAGAAGCTGAAATAATAAATAAGTGGAAATGGGCTGACACATCTCTCGAAGGATCAATTTAGACCATTGAAGTAAACAATTCCTACAGTAGAGACAGCAAGAAGGCACACGGAAGGTGGGACGTCTCCTAGCCAGATGGATTGATGACCTGAAAAAGGAGACTTGTCCCAGTCACCTTTTTGATCTTTTGATTTTTTCTTCTTTTTTTTCTTTTGATTTAGCCTAGTAGTATGGGTAATGGACTGCTGAGACGAGGTCTCGGGTTCGATCCCAGGTTTACCATGGCACACACCAATGACTTTTCGATGCTTTTCGAAGTTATGTGTGTATTTATCGCAGGTTTATAAGTGCCCGGTTAATGGCAATAGGCTCGCCACCTATTACATTGGGACCTAAACATAAACTGGCGAAATGTGGGTGCTAGCACCTCTGCCTACCCCTTCGGGGAATACAGGCGTGAGTTTATGTTATGTTATATGTATGTTTTTTTTAAAGAATATTAGAACCGAAGTTATTGATATTCCCTCTAACCCCTCCAACGAAGCTAAATTGCTTGTGCTAGGAGTGGGTTCACGTCGGTAGCTCAAGTTCACGTTCAAGCTACCAACGCTTATATTATATAATTGGTAGGGGTATCGCGACTTACCCAATTTTTTTCAAAATATGAATCTTTGAATGAATTTTTTGTAGCATTTATTATGCTAAAAAAAAAAAAACATTCAAATATTTGGGCGCAGTCATCAAAATTCAATGTTTAAAAATGGTTGAAAAATCATTCATTGTTTCCAACAGTTCGTAAGAATGTTGGTAGATGGCTGCACCGTCGCCCTTATAGAGGGATATAAAGAGAAGGAAAATTTGGAATGATTCAAGTGGTGGTCAATAGCTCAGTTGGCAGAGCAATCCCCCTGTAAGGGAAAGGTCGTGAGTTCGAGTCTCACTTGAGCATTTCATTTTTTCCAATGTTTTTCGAAATATGAATCTCCTTAACATCGATTCGACTTTATTCGCCGAACGACCACATTCTCCCATGAGCGCGGGCCTGGGAGTGACAGGTAGAGCCGCCTGTCACCCTAGCAGAAGCAGGCCGAGGCAGCAGCGCATTATGCGATGCGCCTTCACTTACCCGGGGGCTAGATGGGGACACCGTGGACTCCCCACATCCGGAGAGAGCCAGTTCAAAAGCAATGGCTATGGGTCAACCGGAATGCGAGAGATATATATCTGCTAATCTCACCTTTGCCAACCTATACGACATACAGACAGCGTGCGTTTTATTGCCATTCGCAATAACATACATATAGTTAACTGTAGATCACACCTCCAGATAAACATTCAAGTTTGAAGTATCTGTGACTGCTGTCCCAATATTATAATTACTAATCCCTATCTGTTTCCTGAGACAGGTCCTACAACCGATAGAAATTTCATCTAAAAATCACATCAGCTAGAAAGATTGGGACACTAAAATCAGAGATTGGTGACATTTTCTATCTTTAGTAGATATCTCAAAACTGACAGCAGATACGTTATTGGGAACGGCATAGCCACAGCCATGACTAACAAAAATACGAGTTCATTTTCCATTTTATAATAGTAGAGATGGTTATGTTCGATGTATACGACATAAACACTTGCAATATAAATTACTATAAAAACATACATACAGCAGCAATGTATGATGTTGTTAGGAAGATGAATTACTCAGGAAACGTATGAGTCAATGTTGAATGCAGCCGCACAATAATTTTATGACTACAATTCGGAGATGTTGTGATATTATCATTGAATTCATTCGGCTCGTTAGCGATGAACGACATTAATCATTTCACATTCATTTATTTCAACCGGCTATAAGATACGACAAAGGTTTCTGCTGACAACTCTGTGTGTAGGTATGTTATGCTATACTTGTATTTCCCTAATCTGTGAATTGGCTTCAATCATTCTTTTATGAATATATTCAATAGGATATACCTACTTACCTTTTTTTTCGTGCGGCAATTCCCACGGATACCTCCCCCGCCGGAGCCGGAAGGGGTGGTTATGTCGAACTAGAACCGACTAAAACCGCACGCCGACTGAGCGTCGTGGTGCTAGGCTGGAGGTGAGGTTGTCTTCGACATATCCCTCGCACCCCGGCTGACCCAGGGCCATCCCTTACCGTCTGGCCCTCCTCGGGAATAAGATATACCTACCTAGGCATATCGAGTGTGTATAGAATCCTATCAAGACCTATAAGACCAAGCAAACCTCACCTATACAACCTCGTGGAGGGTCAGTCACTCTCATAAAAGCCGTCAAATCTTTTCAAAAGTATGAGGAGTAAGCGCAACTGGGTTCTTGAGTGAAAGCCTCGGAAGCAATTAGAAACTATGGTGAGGTTAAAAGTGTAAAAAAATTAAAAGTGTAATAATATCAACGAACTTCCATATGAAAGTCATTACTTCATTATTGAACCTCTATAGGTTCACTAATGATGACTTATAATAACTTATAATAATTAATAATGACTTATAATTATCAGTGTATTCCAGGTTGCATACAAAGCTGGAACCAGGGGTCCGTTTTTCAACATATCCTTCTCCACTCCATACATTCTTAATTATTTCCAACAATAAGACCATACTCATGTCATTCAATACAAAAAACGTCGTACAAACATTCCTAGGGTCTTTCACTCCTACCGGGCCACGGAGGTAGTGGTATGACCAGACATCACGTACCATCAAGACCTTACAAACAAAGGTACAAACCAACATCATCCTATTAAAGCCGTAAGAGCGTAAGCGTAAGCCAAGTGGGTAAAATCGGGATCCTCGTGTTTAACTGAAAATAATGCTAAGATGATGATGACTTAACCGCAGAATATGGTGGAATCCGCCACTATATCTAGCCCAGTCACTGCAAAAAATGACATTAAATTTTAGACTTTACTTCTATACACCTAAATTTCAAAATCAAATGTAAACAGTTTAATTACACTTTTTCAATTAATCTGCAAAAGGTCATTTAATTTTGATCATCGCTTTAAAGTCTATTATTTAATGCTGTTTTTGTAGTGGCGGTGGCACCACTGTGGTTTGGCTTTAGCAGAATCGAGGCCCTGATCCGAATCCTGGCCAAAACACTACCGATGTAAACCCACTCCATTCAACCATTTTTAGAATTTTAGCTTAGCTAGAGGGGTATAGGTACTAAGAGTATGCTATCGTATTCGGTTCTATACCGTTAAGCAACCCTCGACAACAAGCAATATTGTAGGTACAGTCGACAAGGTGAAACGGTTGCACCTTTACACCTTTCCATGTAATATTGTATAGTAAAAATGCAACCGTATCTCTTTTGTCAAATGTACATATTTTAATCAAATAAAACTTCCTAAACTTATAAACAACTTACCTAAATCCCGCCATATTACAACGCACTCCAGTAAACATTGTACCAGTACATGAACACGGAAGCGCACTCCTGCGCACCGCCACCGAAGCTTAACGAGGTCTTACTGAGATTTGTCTCCGCATACTGATAGAACTTCATATATCTATCAATTTATTCGCCTGACAGACGGCACACTGCCACAATTGAATATTAGATGAGTAACTTCTTAATTTATGATTCTGAAACCGACAACATACGATAACTGCAAACGCAGACAGCGCATACATTGCTTGTTAAACTTCGATACGAATAAAGGGGACCATTGAGAACCTGCAATGAATAACGCGTACATGCCGCGGATATTCGGAATCACTTTTATGCCAAACAATTGCGTGGTGGTTCTTTGGTACCTAATTAGACAAAGACGCCGACTTATCTTTTCTGTGATATCGGTCTGTCGCTAGTTCGGAGCTCAGGAATGTTCATCAACTAAGGTGCATAGAGATGAGTAAAGATATTGCAAGGTTGAGGAGCACTATCCAGGTCACTTTTAAAATGGGTCACCGTGTTAACTGCTTTATCGAAAATATCGATGTTTGACCAGGTCAAAAAGATTCTTAAGATGATGAATGATTTCAACTAGCTATTGCCATCAACCAGGAACGTTTTCATGACTGTACGGACTACACAATCAATCTAAACCGAATTAAAGATGTGAGGGTACAATCATTCGCAGCCGGGATAAAGGTGGTAGGATTGTTCTAAACACCATCATAAATAAAAAAGTCCTCATCGATCACTTTTAGAATGGGTCACCGTGGTAACCGCTATAACGAAAATATCGATGTTTCGAAAAGTTGACCCGAACTTACTTAGTTGGCAAAAGATTCTGAAGATTGATGAAGGATTTCGACTATTGCCTTCAACCAAGAACGTTTTCATGACTGTACGGATTTCGATCGTATTGATCGAGATTGATTGTATAAATCAATCTAAACCGAATTAAAGGTAGGATTGCAGCCTGCCTTCGTTTGGATGCTCCCTGTGTTTCTCCTCATCGTTACCACTGTGGAGAAGCAGTCGACAGCATCGGGCATCACGGCCTATCATGCGGCAGGAGCGCAGGACGCATGTCACGTCATGCACATTTAAATGACATCATCCGCCGGGCTCTTGTCACCGCCGGCGTCCCAGCCACACTTGAACCAGTTGGTTTGGTGCGCGACGATAGCAAGAGACCGGACGGTATGTCTTTGGTGCCTTGGAAGATGGGCAGGCCTTTGGTGTGGGATGCAACTTGCGTCGATACCCTTGCGCCTTCCCATCTTCCAAGTAAGTCGTACGCGCTTGTGCTGCTGCGGCATCTGCGGAGACCCTCAAACGGCGAAAATATGATAATTTATCCAGCAATTATATATTTGAGCCGTTTGGGGTCGAGACGCTGGGTTCGTGGGGTCCGAGCGCACGGTCGCTCTACAAAGAAATAGCGAAGCGACTGGTCGATGCTTCGCGTGACCAAAGGGCTGGCTTCTTTTTTACACAACGGATTGGCATTGCCATCCAACGGGGCAATGCCGCCAGCCTTTTGGGCACATTACCAGTCGACATCGATGGGGAGGAATTTTTTGACGCCTGAACTGCCCTCCCTCCCCCTTCTTCGACTTTTTTTTTATTTTCTTGTAAATATTGTACTTTATTATTATTATTATGTTTATTATTATGTTAGTTTTAATTTAATATTTAGTGAAATCATGTAGAAATAATTGTATAATATTTAATTAAAGGTATAAGGGTATAATAATTCGCAGCCAGATCAAAGGTGGTAGGATTGTTCTAAACACCATCATAAATGAAATATATATAAAGTCCTCATCGATCCAATAGCGACACCTGGAATTTCTATCTTATTTTTTTGTCTATAGGAATAGTTAGCATACTAAATTGCTCTTAAAATTTTATTAAATTACTGGAGAACGTCGAAGGCGAAGTCACCGTTTTCACTACCTATTTCAAGGAAACCACGCTGTCAATCATGTCAGTTAAAATCGGTAGCAATTAACTGATCCATTAATCTTTGTAGCTTCTGGATTAATTCCTCCAGTAATGTGGTCATCGCCCGTCAAGTCCATATGTTGTAATTGATTTATGTTGGCAGACCACGTGTTTGGATAGTATTACATGGTGATGTCACTTGCAAATGTCGCATAAGTATTTATCTTTAAATACAGAGTGACTTTGAAGGTGGATATTCTTTGAAAGTGCTCAATGCTGGTCTTATGGTATTTTTGTTCATTAACTACAACTTAGGTACTGAAACTTTTCACAACCAGAAATTCAGTCGGGTCCTACAAGTCATGAACTGGTACTCGGCTCGTACCATGTCCAGCAATAGCTTGGAAAGATGGCATCTTCGGACCTGTGAGCCAGATAAGCCTGTCTATAAAAAGTCATTTCTGTTCTGTGGTTTAAATAAATAGATCTATGCCGTCTATGAATAAGTAAAATGGTCCTTTATTCGGTTTAAGACAGATTCAACTTACGACTGATTGTGTTGACGACAGATTCGCTTTAAGACAGAAATACAGGTAAGTACAAATTATTATATTACCCTCTTTCCTAAGACGTTGCCCACGGCTAACCATCTGACTTACCTACAGTTAAATGTAGATTGCACCTCCAGTTAAACAGTCAATGTTGAAGTATCTGTAACTGCTGTTCCAATATTGTGATTACAAGTCTGTATCTGTATAGTAGGATTACAGATCAATGGTAGACATATTGGGACACTAAAATCAGAGATTGATTACGTTTTTTATCTTTAGTATCCCGAAACTGACAGTAAATAGATTCCCCAAAATGTGGGGAATGATTATAAGCATTGCCTAGAAACAAAAATTATATGATTAATATAATTGTACAGTATTTACCTATATAAAGTAAAATTGCATTTGAATTACAATGTCATGAAGTGAGTTTGGGGAAAAAAATTGTTACTGGTATACTAAACTTCAAAGCCCACCTGTGAAAAATGTTAAAAATCGTATTTTTTAAGAATTAGAACATCTAAAACCTTTCATAATGTGTAAATTTAAACCTATAAGAATGCCGTAAGGCGAAACCGGTCAGGTTCAATAAAAATAAATGCCTACTGTGGAAAAAGTACAAGTCAAATACATAGGGAAAAAGAATCTTCTCGGGCGGGACTCGAACCCGCAGTCTTTCCCTTACAAGGGGAATGCCTGACCAATTCGGCTACCGAGACACGCCCGATATGATTCAAATTTCCCATCTTATACGTCTTTAAGGCGACGTGGCGTCATCTACCGATTTTCTTTCGAACTATCGGAATCAATGAATGATGTTACAATCATTTTTAAACATTGATTTTTGATAACTGCGCCCAAACAATTGAAGGAATTTTTACAGCATTAAGTATGCTAACTATACAAATCAAATACATAGGGAAAAAGAATCTTCTCGGGCGGGACTCGAACCCGCAGTCTTTCCCTTACAGGGGGAATGCCTGACCAATTCGGCTACCGAGACACGCCCGATATGATTCAAATTTCCCATCTTATACGTCTTTAAGGCGACGTGGCGTCATCTACCGATTTTCTTTCGAACTATCGGAATCAATGAATGATGTTACAATCATTTTTAAACATTGATTTTTGATAACTGCGCCCAAACAATTGAAGGAATTTTTACAGCATTAAGTATGCTAACTATATAAATCAAATACATAGGGAAAAAGAATCTTCTCGGGAATCATTCATTGATTCCGATAGTTCGAAAGAAAATCGGTAGATGACGCCACGTCGCCTTAAAGACGTATAAGATGGGAAATTTGAATCATATCGGGCGTGTCTCGGTAGCCGAATTGGTCAGGCATTCCCCCTGTAAGGGAAAGACTGCGGGTTCGAGTCCCGCCCGAGAAGATTCTTTTTCCCTATGTATTTGATTTGTATAGTTAGCATACTTAATGCTGTAAAAATTCCTTCAATTGTTTGGGCGTAGTTATCAAAAATCAATGTTTAAAAATGATTGTAACATCATTCATTGATTCCGATAGTTCGAAAGAAAATCGGTAGATGACGCCACGTCGCCTTAAAGACGTATAAGATGGGAAATTTGAATCATATCGGGCGTGTCTCGGTAGCCGAATTGGTCAGGCATTCCCCCTGTAAGGGAAAGACTGCGGGTTCGAGTCCAGCCCGAGAAGATTCTTTTTCCCTATGTATTTGATTTGTATAGTTAGCATACTTAATGCTGTAAAAAAATTCCTTCAAAAGTACAAGTGTTCTCAATATGTGTGTAGAGGGTTTTTATATTCCATAACCTCGAGGATATAACTGGTCGCGAGCGTAACAACGGCTTGACTGAATTAAAACTTTAATGGCGTATTATTAAACTTTTAAGGGTGGGTACCCATAGATGGCAGTATGAAATAGGCCACATTAGGAATCCAAATTACTGAACTTTTAGCAATGTTCTTGCGCTCGCGGCTTCGTTTAGGGAATAAAGATAAAAATAAAACATAGTTTCCAGATGACTTAAGACAGTTTTATTATTTATTTTATTTAACTATATTGAATTTTTCAACGGTCACGCGTATTTCTTTTTTTTTTAAGTTTTCTAATGAGGTCAAATACTCCACGAAAATAATAACATTAACAAAATGGCGTCAGCATTATTATAACACAGTGGAAAATAAAAAATTGTCTATGAAGCAGGAGCAAAGTGCTTATTTTTGATGCCAACATTTTCTCCAACATAAGTATGTCCAATATTATTTAAATATTGATTAAATGATTAAGTCTGCACTATTTATTAGTTTATAAGAGCTGATCATATCTATACACAATAATATTGAACATATACTTACTCCACAAAAAATAGCTTCAGAGCCTATTAAACGTAAACGGCGTGGTGCGAAGGCACGAGACCCATAGACAATATAGATTTGAATCTGTCATTCTGACGTTTCGTGGTATATCTGTCATTTTGACTTGTCAAAGTAGCACGAAACATGTGTTGCCATATTTTTTGTTTCATAATTTACGCATTGTCAGATAGAGACGAAAATATGAAATATGTTCTTCGTTTTTGGGGCTTCGTCTACGGTCAATAGATCTTTAGCTCAAATGTTGACAACTTGATTACAGATAAAAAAAAATGATTTAATTATGCCTCTTTATAATTGTTACTACTTAAAATATAAAACATTTAAATTATATAAAGTTTAATAGACCATATTACAGTACTACAACAGATCTACTTAATTCATACTGAAGGCAGAAATATTGTTCTGCTTTGAACATTGATATAAAAAATAGCACGGCCTTCTGTCATAAATGTCGTTTAAAATTGAAAACGTGAGTGAATGAAGGGGATAAGTGACAATTTGAAAATATTGAGCAAGGACGTATTGCGAGAGAATTCTACAGATAACGAATTAGAAGGAGATGGAGAACAATTATTTTACAGATAATTATAATTAATATTCTAATGTCAAATTATTGTTTAAACAATCAGAAAACGGCATACTTATCTGTAAATTAAGTATTTTGAAGTCGTTATCTCAATATTTTGAAATTGCCACGTAGGCCCTTCATGCACTCACGTTCGTAATTACACTCGACAAAGGCTCTGGACAATCTAAGAATGACGCAGTAATATCAAACCAAATGCTAATTTTTATTTCAATTTACACGATTAATAAAAAATATCACATAACAATAATAAATAATCATGATTTAAGTGATAATCGAAGACATGAAAATGGCTTACGAGAATGTATCAAAAACGATATTTTAATAAATGTACTACTTACCTATATATCAACATATTAATCGAGCGATGCATTTTGGAAATTCATATGAAAATAATTGAATCCCATGTAATTTATTT
The DNA here is from genome assembly GCA_914829495.1 of Eilema sororculum. Lineage (NCBI taxonomy): Eukaryota > Metazoa > Arthropoda > Insecta > Lepidoptera > Erebidae > Eilema > Eilema sororculum. Next base: position 12,932,465 of record OU618555.1, read on the forward strand.
AAATAAAATAAAATCCTCAATATCGATATTATTCGATTTATTTTATTACTATATTTTTACCGCATGCGGTTTGCACAGATTTTAAAAATAATTTAAAAATTAAAAAAACATGGACTGCCACGCCAATAACAATATTTTTTGGACAGTCATGTAAAAAGTAACAACAGTTTTTTAACAGTCCAGTCCTTGATATTACTATTTTATAAACTATACAGAATGGTTTGGTACTATGAATTATCTTTCGAAGCGTACCGCATCAAAAACCACAACGGTGTACCATGACTTGCCAATAGCTTCGCATGCGGGTAAAGATTACCGCACAGTCCAGCTCTTGCCGTGGTCTATGTACCTTTATATAACCTAATTGTAAAAGGGCCTTCTAACCACTAATTTTAAAGGCTGTTATGTATCTCTAAATGCATAATATAACGCTACTACACGTATAATACACAAGCTATAGTTATATTATACATGTTTTATATGTCAACCTTCTATACCGCATTTGTGATCTTTTTGTAATTTACACATTTCTGAACAAACTATTTTTGAAAATTATTGCCTAAAATTATAATATTTACATTGTTTTTTTTTTTACCTCACGAAGGTATTTCTTAAATTATTTAACAATATTGTGCAATATATCTAAATAGAAAAGATTTTTTTTTATTACATCACATGTCATAGCCAAATTGCATTAATTAATTTATTACGTACCATGATCTAAAAAAATCTCAATTTATCTTGCGAATTAAGAGATGAAATGAAACATATCGCGTCCATTCAATTGAATCTACAAATGGCAAAGGAGATAACTATGCTATAAACCTTTTCATAAAATTTAGAAAACATGAATTTTGAAACATGAAAGGGTATATTATATACGTACCCTATCTCTTTTGCCGTGTGTACACAGTGCGTTTCGAAGGCTGACATAGTTATACAATCATTAAGTGACGTAATCAAACGATACGTTTCATCGAGTGACGTAATAATGCTAATCGTTATAAAAATAATTGTGTTGATGTGTGTGTGGGTAGTTTGACAGCTGTCAGGTGGTGACTGTCACTCTCTCAGCTTAGAAAGTGTCAATGGGGTACCCCATTAATGGAGGCGGGAGTATGTTTTTAAAACAAAGCCTATTATTAGCCTATAGAATTTTAAATCAGTTCAGTAGTAGTTCAACAAACAAACAAACATATCTTTCCTCTTTATAATATTACTATAGATATTGTAGACTAATAAAAATATAATGGTAATTATTTCACCATAGACAATAAAAAAACTGTATGAATTTTTGTCCCTATGTTCCCTAGTTGAAAAGTCTTATGAATTTGGTATAGGCTACCATATCATGAGCCTATATCTTGTCCAAAAAATTATTAATTGGCTCGTCTGTCAAAATATCCACACACATATAACTAGAGCGCAGCATAGAGCTACCTTAAATTTAATACTTTTTTTATTGTATTATTTGTCAATTTTTTAATTTTTTTTTTGTTATATGGCACCACAGCCACATTAAACGACAATCACACAAGTGACTTATTGTGCATAAACAAACATACTAACATTATTTTTTGAATTGTTTTTGAGTGATATGTATATTTAAAAAACACTCGTAGCTAAAGTTATTAAAATTGAAAATAGAAAGTGTAAATCTGCAATTTTTTTGGGTTTTATTTTTCAGGAAATGTATTTTGTGATATTAAGGTATAATATCAAAGCTCGTATTCATCATAATGAGTCCAGTAAAAAAAGTCAGTAGGGGTCTGTTAGAAGGTTGGATTGGACTGGATGCGGAAAGCGGAGGACTGTGAGAAATAGCGCACATTTGGAAAGGCCATAGGCTAAATGATTCATTAATACAACTGTGTGTGCATAAAAAAGATAGTTATCGCCATAGACAATTTCCAAAACTGTGCCCGGCAGAGTAGAATTTGGTCCACCCCATCTCTTCCCATACGGTGTCGTACAAGGCGACTAGGGATTTTTTTTTTTTTTATCGTGCGAAAAATCCCCACGGATACCACCCCCACGGAGCCGGTGAAGGCGGTTATGTCGGACTCGAACCGACTAAAACGCACGCCGTCTTGGGTCCTTGGTTGCCGGAGGTGAGATTGCCAAAAGCATATCTTTCGCACCCCGGCAGACCCAGGACCATCTCCTTCGAGATGGCCCCCTTCGGGTTGTGGGGACCACAGTGTCCCCATCTTGCCCCGGTTACGGGGAGGCGCATTTTGCGCCGCCGCCGCGGCCTGCTTCTGCTAGGGTGACAGGCGGCTCCACCGGTCAACCCCAGGCCAGCGCTCATGGAGGACGGAGGTCGTTCTGCGACCTAAACGGAGGACTGTGAGAAATAGCGCACATTTGGAAAGGCCATAGGCTAAATGATTCATTGATACAACTGTGTGTGCATAAAAAAGATAGTTATTGCCATAGACAATTTCCAAAACTGTGCCCGGCAGAGTAGAATTTGGTCCACCCCATCTCTTCCCATGCGGTGTCGTACAAGGCGACTAGGGATAGGGCTGTTTAACATCAGACAAATATATACAGCCCAGATTCACGCCTCGGATGCTCAGCTAGTGCCCGGAAGGCGGCAATAGGCTCACCCCCTATTACATGGGACTAATGATTGGTGAAATGAGGGTGTTAATTTATCTCTGTCTAAACCTCCGGGAATAAAGGCGTGTTTGTATGTATTTATGTATGTTTATTTTTAATTATCTACTATATAAAAATAAGTCGGGTTTTCCTTCCTGACGCTATAACTCCAGAACGCACGAATCGATTTGGCTAATTTTGGTCTTGAATTATTTGTGGAAGACCAGGGAAGGTTTGTACGTTGAGAAAAATTCGAATAATTGCCGGGAACCGACATCCACGCGAGCGGTGCCGCGGGCAAAAGCTAGTTTTTAATATATCATTATCAAAACTCATAAACAATTCAAAAATGTATCGAAGCAACATGCAAACCTTATCCAAGCTAAAGTGTCATATTGCCAGAACAGCAGTTTAGTAATAACATCACAACCGCCTCTCGTCAATTTAGTAGCCTACTTAAGCTCATTATTGCCGAAACAACTTTGGGCACGAACGAATTCCGAATGTGTTATTGGCACTATACATTATAAGCATCTGAGACTACCATGAAATAACCGAAATTTCGGACCCATAATAAACACGAAGAAATAAGTAGACTTCGATCCGTAATTTCGGATGCTTCATAATGTCTACTGGCATGAAGCAAGCTGCTTCGTTTTCGATGTTTTTCACTATTATGAATGTTACGCATTGATTAAATAGATGGCGCTACTTGATACCACGAAAAACACCCGCGCTGTCAAAAAATTGTCACCATTTTTGTGGTATATTGGCAATTTTTGCATTATTTTTTTACTAAAATATAATTTTATTTTCAAATATTTACAGATGTGCACCTGAGGGGCTTAGTTGCTTTTAAAGAAAACCAAATAAATATACTGTAATAAATGTATTGTAAAATAGACATATTATACTGTTATGCTCAACCTTTGGCTCACGAAATAATTATATTAGCCATAGTGGGAGAAACTGACTGTATCAAACATAGACATAACCAATACCAAAGATTTTTTTTTCGTATAGTTTGACTTGATTCTGGCAACCGCAAATAGCGTGTTACATAGTTAAAAATAAACGGTACCAAGTCAAGCGGGTCTCTCGAGATCAACAAAAAGTAGCAGCTTGCCTACGCCAAACAGACATGTTATCAAAAGTTTCATAGTCTATATAAAACAGCGTGCATCGTCTGAGAGCTACAAAAATCGTGTAACAATGACATATCTTAATATTAAAAACCTAATATTATATACGTTATTAAAAAAAGAACCTTTTTACTTAAATATTTTTGGTTCTAATGAGTACCATATTCTTGGATAAAAAAATAACCTATATACTTAAGAAATTTTGTACTTCCAAAATTAAATGAGAGCTTTCAGAAGAAACATGCTTAATAAATAGACCATACCGTATTTTACGAAGTCACTTATTCAATATTGTAGGCTATTTTGTGACTAAAAATGTTTCAAACGTGTTGCATTCTCACTTATGATTCGTCAACTATTTAAGTATAGAAAATATTTTGTTTTTTATCAAGCATCTCTCAAAAGCCATTGTCTCTTACATTTCAATTATAATAACTACTTATATATTAATAATAAACACGCACACAACTGAGCGATTTTCAAAAATAATAATTTATAACAAAAATATGTCAATTTGTTTTACTACACAAATAATATTTAAAACATAGTCCAATAATAATATTTTTTTCAAAATTAAATTAAGATATGTATGAAATAAAAAGGTCTATTAAAATATAAATTATAACAGATGTCGGGTGTCGACACATGTATTGTACGAACTAAATCAACGTCTGTGGTCCTGATAATTCATTACTTGCACATTGTATTCATTCTGTCCCAAACATTTCAATCAAAATCATTCTTTTAGAAAAAATACATCAATTTCGTATTATCATAATTATTTTATTTCTCGTCAAAATTTCAAAAATATTTACAGCACAGTCTATTTCTAGATTTCAAGTTTTTTTTTATTAAAATCCAATTTCATCGTGCAAAAATATATTGTCAATATATTTTTGCACGTTGAAAAGTTAAAAAGTAAAATATAGGAGAACACATTTGACTAATTAATTTTAAAATGTTCATTATTTGCAATATATATACCACTTATTCAGCTTAAAATTAAGAATATTAACTATATCCCATCTAAGGAATTAAATAAGACTTAAAACACATCGACTGAGATCTGTCACTCACTTTTTTACGAGTTTTTTTTTTTTTTTTCACAGTTTTTATCACATTTTTTAAATACTGCTTCCTCTTAGGTGCTTCGTGGTTAAGATATGTAGTCACTTCGTGCTGAAGTTTTTTTTTTGTAGAAATATGAACATTTCCGTGTATGTGTGAGGGAGGGGGGGACCACACGAGTGGAGGTTTTGTGTGGTGACTGACAACCGAAATCGTTCAGGACGTGTATTGTTTACCTTTGCTTGGAGATCCCTGTGCGCGAAACAAATTGCATCATTAAAAAAATTATACTACACAAATCTTTAAAATACGATATTTCATTGATATTAAAAAAATAAGATTTAAGGTATCTGAATGAAATTAATTATGCTATCTACAGAATTCGTTTACATCAGGAAAAATGAATTTCTCAGGTGGGGCTTGGACCCACGACCTTTTCCTTACAGTGGGAATGCTCTTCCAACTCGTAAAAACTTGTAATTAGCCTTCTTGTACTTAATTTCATGTTTTAATTTCATTTCACAAATAGCTGTAAGTTTTTTTTAAAGAATAAATAAAATAAATAACTAAGCTACTGAACCCCCTGTAAGGGAAAGGTCGTGGGTTCAAGCCCCGTCTGAGTAATCCATTTTTCCTGATGTTTATGTTACATAACTATAGAAAATTGTCACTACACTCATCGCAATCTAAAAAGTCCGTTTGGACAGATGTATTTCTCTACTCTATGGGTGACGCCCATGAAGTTTTATGTTTTTACCGATCGAAATGTTCTGAAGTGAATCAAATTTTTCATTGACAGTGCTGGGCATAACAATTATTTCATATTTACCACAGGCTATTCATAATCGGTTCAGGAAAAAACAAATCGATCTAAATATATTTTTCAAGGCGTTATTTATTTAAATATCTGCTAGTATTTAGTCCAAGAATTGATAAATTAGATACAATTATGTCATTTTTCGATTTCTTTTGGTAATTGAATGAATTTTATTATGACAAAAATATTAAAAAATAAATTACCTTTCGTAACATTGTCTCATTTGAAAATATCTACAACATCAAAGTTTAACTTACATTTTCTAAAAAAAAAACTGTAATCCAATGCACTTTACAATACATATTTAGATCGATTATATAATCAAGGAAACTTGAATCGTTTAATCGTGAGTATCGAGTAACGAGTCGTATGGTTATATCACTAGTTACATCAAGACTGCTAACGTCAAAACGGACCTATTATATTGTGATGACTGTAGGTTTTTTAATACAGAAAAGAACATTTCTAAGGCCTCTTATTGGAATCAAAGAATAGAAATCACTTTTCGGTGAATAATGAAACTGTAATGTTAAAATTTATTTGATACGTTATGTAGTTGATGTAAATTATATATTCACCTGGCTATGTCACGCGATTGCTTTGACCGAGTAGTGGGGCTGCGTGCCCTCCGGCTGGTACAGAGTGATCGATGCTATGTAGTTGTTGGACATCACCTGTGACACACACCGACGTTAGAATCCAAAGGGGTTCCGATGAAGATGGCACACATTATGGAACCTCAAACTAAAAGACTAATAGACGGAACGTATAGTCGTTATATTGAACTCAGATGAGACTAACGGCCGTTCTCAATAACATACTTACAGATGAGCGTAGGTTTAAGCGTCGGTAGCTTAGTGGTTAAGGAGTCGGCCTTACGATCGAGAGGTCCCGGGTTCGATCCTGGCCATTACACTACCGGCGTGAACCCACTCCTAGCACAAGCATTTTAGCTTAGTTGGAGGGGTTAGAGGGAATATTAGTAACTTCGGTTCTAATATTCTTTTTAAAAAAAAAATGAAAAAAAAAATGAGATGAAGATAGATCGTAACAGTCAAATTTGACGCATCGGCTGTTTAAATTGAAAAAATGTTAACTGATTTTTTTTGCGAAGAAGCGCATCGCGGTAAAATTTAATAGGAGTTACTATATTTTGAATTTAAACAGCCGAGCACTTTATCCGTAGATGCGATCTATCTTTAACTGTCAGTATGTTATTGGGAACGGCCGTAAAAGGATATGGTCATCGTTCTAGATTTATGTTGTCGAGTTTATTTATTTGGACTTTAACCTAAACAAGTTCGCTGAAATTGGAAGAACCCGACATAGACATTTCATTTTCATTTTATTCACATTTTGCTTTATTAACGAATAAAAGAATTAGTCTATTTAATTAGTCACAATTTATCGAAATATTTTTTATATTTTTATTATATAGAAATATAACGAAGTAGTGCCCTCTCGCTCGCACTCGTGCGTACTCACAAAGAGTGCGAATAAGATAGCACTACTTTAGTATTCCGTCCAATTCTATACGCATGTGTCTGTGTCATGGAACATTTTTTTGGAGGATTTTTTCACCAAAATTGTCGGGACCAAAAAAAATAACACCATCAAACCAGTACGCGGTCGGCGGAACAGGTACTGGTGCAGGAGTTTCTATAGAAATTGAGAGGTCAGACGACAGTCGCAAAATAAAACCATATTGGAAGGTAAAATACAGCTTCGGGCGTCAGAGGTTGCTCGAGCGTCGGAGTTCGGCTGAGGTGCGAGAGATATAGTTCTGCTATTCTCACCTACAGATGGTGTGTGTTTTAGTTGGTTCGAGTCCAAAACAACCACCCATCTTAGCTCAGGTGGGGGGTGCTGGGGCTATCCGTGGGGATTTTGCGCAAGTTAACAAAAAAAAGTTAGAATGCAGCTTTGCATGCAAAAGGAATTTGTGTATGCCGTGAGCAGGAAGATGAGCGGTAAGATGCTATGGTACGTACTTCGAAGATCATGTCCTGGTAGCCGTAGCAGAAGGTGGAGCCGAAGGGGTTGGTGGTGTTGGTGGAAGAGGCGCGGTTGAGCACGACGGGCCGCTCGGCCACGCGCAGTGCGCGCGACACCACCTCCCACTTGCTGTACGCCGTGATCGCCACCGCGCCCACCGACTCCACCAGCGAGTTCGCCTCGCACCTGGCGTTCATCAAACAACGTTACAACTATATATAGACACGAAGAAAAAAGAGCCCCGCGAGATGGGGCTCCGTGATTCAGCTACAAAAAAGGTTAGAATGATATAGCAGGGCTCCCAGACACCTTCGCCATACCCTTCACGTTACATTAAAATAAGATAGACATGAAGAAAAAAGAGCCCCGCATCATGGGTCATGGGGTTCTGTAGTAAACATACTAAAAAAAGTTTATAACAGTATGATGTGGGGTCTCATAGACACCTCCGCCATATACTTCGTGTTACATTTAATAAGGTAGACAAGAAGAAATAAGAGCACCGCGAAGTGGGGCTTCATAACACATACACTAAAAAAGGGTCAAAACGGTATGGATTGGGTCTCAAAGACACCTACGCCATAAACTTCATATTAAGTTAAAATAAGACAGACACGAAGAAATAAGAGCCCCGCGAGGGGGCTCTGACAGATCTACTATAAAGAGTTGTACGGATGGCATGGGTCTTAGAGCCCTCCGCCATACTCTTAGGTTAGAATAGTATAATGCACGATAAATTATGAGCCCCGTGGGATGGGGCTCCGTTCACACGCATCACAGAGTTATACAATAGAGCAAGACTCACTTGTCCGGTTGCACAGTAAGTTCAAACTCGCAGCGGTGGTACATATTGAAGTTGTAATGGCCCGGGTAGTTCGTATGGAGAACGAATTTTTTCACTTGGTGCGTGTGCGCATCGAACAACACGTCCTGGAAAAATACATTGCTTTATACAGCTCTCGTCTGTTTTTTACATTACACAATATTCAATTACACTATTGTGTGAATTTTGACGTTTTACGTCGATATTAATTTAATGTAATATTTGCATGGAGGTTGGCACTGAGCAGGTTAAATATGTATTTGGTTTGATAAATTCGTGTTGCAATCTCTGATTTAGCTGTGGAACGCTATACCGCCATGGTTGTCAGTACTGGATTCGTTTGTCAAGACACATTCGACGGCCTGTGGCATTTACACGCTCTGATTACAGATGCTTTAAAGTGATAGATATATAGCTAAACGCAAAACACCGTCGATAAATATATCTACCGTAGCCTTACCATATCTGCATTTAACGCATTACAAATTACAGTGTAGTATGACTGCAGCATAAAAGGCTGAAAGGACGAACTCACCAATCCCAGGGTGAAATAGTTGAAGAAGTAGTCGGATGCTGGAGGCGGGCGGCGACGCGCGGTGGGCCTATGGATGCGCATCTTGTCATCTGCCTTGTAGAACGTCCGGGCCGGTGCGCCTGCGCATGATAGATAAATAATACTTCTATGTACACCATAATACCACAGTATAACGAGAAATCTTACAGTAGTTCATTGCGTTTGATGTTTGCGGAAATGCCGCCTTTTGCAGTTTTGTCAGGGTTGTCAATTCAGTTTTTATTTATAATTTATTTTTCTGTAATATTTTATATATAACCCCTATTCTTAGATCTCTTTGTTCTGTCAAGGCACATCAACTCACGTTAATTTAAAAAACTAGCTGATGCCCGCGGCTCCGCTCGCATGTATGTCGGCTATTGCGACTTTTGGTTATATCTCCGGTTCTACTCAACCAATTATAATCAAGCAAACGCAATAATTTAAGTCTGAATTTTTAGATTTCGGTTTCAGTCTCAGCTTCGGTTTCGGTTTCGGTTTCAGTTTCAATTTCGATTTCAGATCGTATAGGGCGGCCTGCAGTCCTAAGATGACAGCGTCCACGCACGAAAGCGATTTTGGCCTGCCAGCCATTCCCTGCTGTCAGTTTTAGGCTACACACGATCAGTTGGGAGTCGACAGTTTCCGACCATTTTAACGAGGATCAAAGATGGCGGACTTGAAATTTAAAAAAAAAATCTAGGTTTTCGGGATGACTAATTACGAATAATAAAATCCATTTAGCGATCCAAGATGGCGGACTTGAAATTTCTCACAAAGTCAACGTGGGTACCGTTTAGGAGGTTTTCGGGGTTGCTAATTACAAATATATCATCCATCCAGTCATCTTGAATAAATATTATTGAATATTGAATAATATATTCATAATCAGCAACCCCGAAAACCTTGAAAACGATACCCGTATCAATTTTAGTAAAAATTTCGAGTCCGCCATCTTGGATCACTAAATTGATGATATATTCGTAATCAGCGACCCCAAAAACCCTGAAAGCGATACCCATATCGATTTTGGTGAAAATTTCGAGTCCGCCCTCTTGGATCGCGAAATGGATGTTATATTCGCAATCAGCGACCCCAAAAACCCTGAAAGCGATACCCATATCGATTTTGTTGAAAATGTCGAGTCCACCATCTTGGATAGCTAAATGGATGTTATATTCGCAATCAGCAACTCCAAAAACCCCGAAAGCGATACCCATATCGATTTTGTTGAAAATTTCGAATCCGCCATCTTGGATCATTAAATAGATGATATATTCGTAATCGGCGACCCCTAAAACCCTGAAAACGATACCCATATCGATTTTTGTGAAACTATGGTGTCCGCCATCTTGGATCGCTAAATATAGGAAACGAAAAAAAATCAATTTTAGCAAACAAACCGAGTCATGTAAAAAAAATTTAACACGTGATTAGTGTGATTAAATGAGACAGCACTGAATCCTTAGTACCGAGTAAAATTATGGGCATCTTTGATTATTTATATGTCGGGCGTACCGAGTAATACCCCATCCCCCACCACTCCCCTGCCCCCGCACGATTGCTCTGTCTAGACGGCTTCGTTAACAGACTGTATGTAGTATGAATCGTTAGACTGTGATAATACTTTATAACAAGCCACACGTCGTAAAGTCAGTAACAAAATACTAGTAAATAAGATATTTAGATCGGAGATTTAGAGCCGCCTTCGCTGGTGCGATCACATCTTACGAAAACGTGGGTAACAAGTGCCTGGAAATGACGCCCCGATCTGATCCAGGTAGGAAGTAAAGAAGTTCTGGATTGACGTCGTGGAAGATGACATGCATGCCAATGGTCTCAATACAATGGTCGTTCAAGATCGTGTGAAGTGGAGGAGGAAGAGCCGGAAGGCGGACCCTGAGCTCCAAGTTCACCTTGGCCTCGGATGAAATCAGGAAAAACCGTCTTCATGAACGACCTTGGGCTCCAGAAGGATTCAACGCTAAGATGATATGTAAACTAGAATATGTGAAGCTATTTTGTTGCTGACTGTACATTTATAGAGTACTTACCTAACGCAGCACAGACTCGTTGTGCACTGCTGCCGAAGCGCACAACTCGACAAACGCCTTTCCCGCTGCCCGCCTCCGACAATGATCTGCCCTGACCTGAACACAATATCACATTTCTGTTAAAAATTGTAAAATTTTAGACGGTTGTAATATCAAAATTCACCCTCAGTGGACCAATTTAGGTTTAGTATTGCCGTGGATTGTAATATCAATATCCATGTTCACCCTCACCAACAACCAATTTATTGGAATGTTCCACAGCAAATATACAATACAATACACTATGCTAACTAAAATACAATTACAACCAATTTAGTTTTAGGTTTCGAATTACTGTGGATTGTAAATTGTAATATCAGGATTCACCCTCGCAGAACTAAAACAACTTTAGATTTAAAATTGTAAAGGCTAAAATTGTAAACACACACCCTCGGTGTACTGATACAAAATAGGATTCAAAATTGCATAGGTTGACAATATCAACACTCACCCTCGATGAACTAATGTAGCTTTAGCCTTATACTGTTAAAGGTGATAATATCAAAACTCACCCTCGGTGACCATGTGCAGCCTCAGACCAAGAGTAGAGGTGCTCGACCGCAGCACGTCGCAACGTCGAAGGTGCAGTTGGTGTCGATAACAGGATAGCGGTAGCTCTGGCAGAGGAGCTCCGCAAACACTACCGCTACTTGTTTGGCTAGCCTGGAATATATCCATCAATCAATCAAATCATTTTATTGCTGAACATGTAACATATTAAATTATACATCTAAGGTGTTTATGATGTTAGAGCCATACATGTCCTACCAATTTCGGCATGCAATATTAGAAAGTACACAATTATTACATAAGATAAAAATATTAGAGTTAAACATAAAATACAAAATAGCAATGTCATTAAAATACCACGATAATTATGAAATATGTATAAAAAAAAAACAGCAATTCAATATCAAATAGTGTCATTAATTTCCTTAAATAATAAATAAGCTCAATATACACAATATAAATCACAATGTCAAATATGGTCAATAGTCAATATTGGTCATACTAATTATTCTCATTAATTACATCTATTGCAACGTTTTGTCTTCAATATACTCCTTTATTGTGTAATATGCCTTTTTTAACAACATTTTCTTTAGTTCCCTTTTAAATAACACAATATTAGAGATTTGAAGAATAGATTTTGGCAATTTATTATATATTTTGGGCGCCATTCCAAGAAAATTTTGACTAAACACAGTTTTGTTATGATGTAAACATCTAATTTTATAGTTATACCGTGAACTATTCAGAGTATCGAATAGATGAAAGTTTTGTTTTATGAATGTGGCCACTTCAAATATATATAAACTAGGTAATGTTAAAATACCAAGGTTTAAAAAATGAGGTTTACAGCTATCGGTACTTTTTATGCCACATAAAGCTCTAACACATCTTTTTTGTGCTTTGAATACCATTTCTGTGTTAGTGGAATTACCCCAATATATGACCCCATACCTAAGAGATGATGTTACAAAAGCATGATATGCGGTAAGCGCAGTTGTCTGGTTAACTATTTTGGAAAGGTTATATAACGCATAGGAATGTTGACTTAGCCGTTTGCAAACACTCTCAGTATGAGTTTGCCAAGACATATCTCGATCTAGTGCTATGCCCAAAAACTTTGTGGAATCTATTTCTTCAATTATTTTAGTGTCGTATTTTATGTTAGGTTTTATGTGATTAGTCCTTTGTTCAAATGTCATAAATTTAGTTTTGTCAAAGTTTAATTTTAAATTGTTTGCATCTAACCAATTAATAAGTGTCCTTAAACATTCGTTCATATCATTTTCTATTGTTTTAGTATTATCTGCACTAAAAAGTATGGTGCTATCATCGGCAAACAAAACCATTGTATGACGTGTAACTTTGGGCATATCATTTATATAAAGCAGAAATAATAGTGGACCTAAAATACTCCCTTGTGGTACACCATATTTTGTAACCCTTTGCTCTGAGACGTATTTTATTTCTGTTTTTGTTTCCATACAGACTTTATTTAAAGCAGTAACTTGTTTCCTGTCTGTCAAATAGCTTTTTATAAGGGCATGAGCATTTCCCCTGATACCATACCTTTCTAACTTTTCTAGGAGTCTAGACCGATCTACAAAATCAAATGCCTTGCTCATATCCATGAACAGAGCCGCTACAGGAGTTTTTGTGTCGATATTTGTTATGATTTTTTCATTAAGTTTATAAATAGCCATGTTAATATTTTTATTTTTTCTAAAACCAACCTGTTCGTCTACTAAGATTTTATTTTGTTCTAAAAAAGAATACAAACAGTTATATATTACCTTCTCAAAGATTTTAGAAAAAATTGACAGCAGAGCAATCGGTCTATAATTGCTGAGATTTTCTTTATCACCTTTCTTGTATATAGGCTTGATCACAGACAGCTTCAATCTCTCTGGAAATACGCCCCCTTCCATGCACATATTCATAACATGACTGAGGATTGGTGCAACAACAATAGCCACCGATTTAATAACATGAGTAGCAATTTCATCATATCCGGAGCTATTTGTATTATTTAACGAATTTATTATTTTTGTTATGTCATTAGGAATTGTAGGTATTAAAAATAAAGAATTACAATGTAAGTCAAATTTCAAATATTCAGCATCGTCACTATTGTCACTTAAGCATTGTATTTCGTCAATAAAATAGTCATTAAACGTTTGAGC